>OX596232.1:43871641-44500595 GCA_951394345.1 Salicornia ramosissima
GGCTGCGGCAGGGACTTCCATCCAGGGAAGCGGTGTGATGGTTCACCCATAGCTTGTTTTATCTGCAGGAAGGAAGGCCATAAGGCGTCAGTTTGCCCCGAGAGGAAGCCAGACACCGAGATCAAGCTGCTTCCAGAACCGACTAAGACTCCGGTGAAGAACCGAGTCTACTGTATGACTGAGGCAGAGGCCGAGGTTCAGCCCGACTTTGTCTTAGGTAGATTTCTTGTCTCTGGTGTGTTAGCATTTGTTCTATTTGATTCTGGTGCTACTGTCTCTCTTTTGTGGCTAGTAGTTTTGCCTCGAGGTCTAATCTTCGTGGCAGCATTCTTGTTAGTTCAGTTATAAATCTCCCGTCCAGAGAGGATTTTATTTGTCAGCGCGAGTTCCGAGGAGTGCCTATCGTGATAGCTGGGGAGCAAGCGACGGCCGATCTGAAGGAGTTCCCGCTGATGGAGTTCGATGTTATTCTTAGGATGGACTGGTTGTCGAAGTATCGAGTGATCATTCGTTGCCGAGATCAGTCAGTGACATTCAGAGGATCATAGGGCAACCGAGTTACCTACTCTAGGTTCGTCCTTAAGAAAGGAGTTAAGGTAATCTCAGCCTTGAAGATGAGGAAACACCGCCAGAAGGGCGATATGGTGTACTTATGTCAGGTAAGGGACTTGACTGAGGAGCGTCTGTTGGACGATATACCTGTAGCGAGGGATTTCAGAGACGTATTTCCTGATGAGCTACCAGGAGTTCCACCCGAGCGCGATGTCGAGTTTCATATCGACTTAGCACCCGGGACAACGCCGATTTTGAAGGCACCTTACCGGATGGCACCATCAGAGTTGCAAGAGTTAAAGACGCAACTCCAAGATTTGATCGACAAGGGCTTTATTAGGCCGAGCGTTTCTCCATGGGGAGCACCCGTGCTCTTTGTGAAGAAGAAAGACGGTAGTATGCGTCTGTGCATAGACTACCGAGAGTTGAATCGGGTAACTATCAAGAATAAGTACCCGTTGCCTAGGATTGAGGACCTGTTCGATCAATTACGAGGAGCGGGAGTGTTTTCGAAGATAGATCTTCGATCTGGATATCATCAGATTCCAGTCAAGAAAGAAGACATTCCGAAGACCGCTTTTCGTACGAGATACGGTCACTACGAGTTCGAGGTGATGCCCTTTGGCCTCACTAATGCGCCAGCCGTGTTCATGGACCAGATGAACCGGACTTTCCATCACTTACTCGATAAGTGGATCGTAGTATTTATAGACGATATCTTAGTCTATTCGAGAGATGAGTCTGAGCATGCGGAGCATCTCCGGATGGTACTAGAGATATTACGTAGGAATAAGTGGATCGCAAAACTCTCCCAAGTGTGAGTTCTGGCTTCGCGAAGTAGCATTTCTGGATCACGTAATTAGTAAAGAAGGCATTAAGATAGACCCGGCAAAAGTTAAGGCTGTAGTTGAATGGAGTAGCCCGAGAAATGTGGCGGAGGTTCGTAGTTTTCTGGGATTGGCCGGATACTATCGACGATTCGTCCAGGACTTCTCCAAGATTGCTAGGCCGATGACTAGTCTCCTACAGAAGGAGATCCGATTCGTTTGGACGAAGGCTTGCGAGCAAGCATTCCAGCGGTTGAAACAGAGATTAGTCTCTACTCCTATTCTTACCCTTCCGAACGATGAGGACGATTTCGAGGTCTATAGTGATGCGTCTAAGAGTGGCCTAGGTTGTGTGCTAATGCAAGGCGGGAAGGTCATCGCTTACGCATCGAGGCAGCTGAAGGTGCACGAGCGTAACTATCCCACGCATGACTTGGAGCTAGCAACTGTGGTGTTCGCGCTTAAGATTTGGAGGCATTATCTCTATGGTGGTTCGTGTAGAGTATTCACGGATCATGAGAGCCTCAAGTACATCTTTACTCAGAAAGACCTCAATATGAGGCAGAGACGATGGCTTGAGCTTATTAATGACTACGACCTGAGGCTTAACTATTGCGAGGGCAAGGCGAACTTAGTCGCTGACGCACTGAGTCGCAAGAATCGATTGAGCTTCAGTAGAAGCCGTAGTTCCGTCAGATTTCGTCTGACATCTATGAGTGCTGAGCCTGAATTACTTCAGGAATTGCGCGAGGGTCAGCAGAATGATCCGCAGTTGGCTAGGATTTGAGAGGCTTTACGGCAAGGAAATGCCGTAGGTTTCGAGATCCCTTCCGATGGTAGTCTGCGATTTCGAGGGAGGTGGTGTGTACCGGAAAGTTCTGATCTTAGGAACAGAATTATGTCTGAGGCACATAACTCGCCCTACCCTGTTCATCCTCAAGGTAACAAGCTATACCAGGACCTTAAGGGCCAATTCTGGTGGCCTAAAATGAAGAGGGATGTAGCAGAGTTCGTAGCTCGATGTTTAGTCTGTCAGAAGGTTAAGATCGAGCATCAGAGACCTGGAGGTCTTTTGCAACCACTACCGATTCCGACCTGGAAATTTGAGTCGGTATCTATGGATTTCGTGGTTAACCTACCTACCTGTAATGGTATGAATGCCATTTGGGTAATAGCGGATAGGTTGACCAAGGTCGCTAGATTCATACAGATGAAGATGACTTGGTCTATGGAGCGCCTGGCAGAGGCTTATACCCAGGATATTATCCGACTTCACGGAGTTCCGAGGGAGATCGTTTCTGATCGGGATCCGAGATTTCTGTCTCGTTTCTAGAAATCAGTTCAGGAAGCCTTTGGGACGAAGTTGAAGCTGAGCACCGCATTTCACACGGCGACAAATGGTCAAACAGAGAGGACCATCCAGACTCTGGAGGATTTGTTACGAGCATGTACTCTGGAGTACCATCAGTCTTGGGTACGTATGCTCTGTTTGGTAGAGTTCTCCTATAATAATAACTATCACTCCAGCATCGATATGGCTCCATACGAGGCCCTGTATGGCAGGAAATGTCAGAGTCCGATTTATTGGAATGATATCATTGATATTGTGGCTTTAGGACCTGAGATGGTACGAGATACCGTAGAGAAGGTCCGAGTCATTCGGTCTAAGATGCAGGCCGCTCAGAGTCGTCAGAAATCTTACGCCGATAATCGACGTAGACCGCTGGCTTTCGAGGTAGGTGACAAAGTCTTACTTAAGGTTTCACCATTCAAAGGAGTGGCACGCTTTGGTCAAAAGGGGAAACTCCGACCGAAATTTGTGGGACCTTACGAGATACTAAAACGAGTTGGGGAGGTGGCATTACCACCTAGTCTGTCTAATGTTCACGATGTGTTCCATGTTTCCCAGCTACGGAAATATGTACATGATCCTACCCACATCATCCCAGTGGAGTCGGCCACGTTTGAGCCGAATCTGACTTTCGAGGAGCGACCCGTCCAGATCTTGGATCGGAAGTGAGGACCCTCCGGCGTAAGCAAGTCCAGCTCGTCAAGGTGTTGTGGAGAAATCAACACCATGAGGAGGCAACTTGGGAGACAGAGGCGTCCATGAGGCAGAAGTACCCGGAGCTGTTTGAGGGTGAACAATCTCCTTTGCTTTAAATTTCGGGACGAAATTTCTTTAAGGAGGGGAGGTTGTAACGACCCAGATTTATCGGTATTTCTATCATTGATTTATTTGTATATTTATGTGATTTATGTATGGTCCAAAATTTATTAGGACTATTTATTTTTATTTTATGTGAATAATTTCGATTAAATTCGATTATTTGTATTTTTGGTTGATTATTATTTATTTTATTATTTTTTAATTAATTAGAATTTTTATTGTTTAATTTTCTAATTAGTTAACTAATATTGTTGGGCCAAACCGATTTAGTCATGATTGAACATGCAAGAGTGCAACTAGCCCAATTATTTATCGAAAGCCCAATTTGGCCCATTTTCCTTGCCATGGCCGGTTTCCCCCTATGATTAGTGGCTTATTTTTGCAACTTGCTTCATGTTCACACCTTGATCACTTCTATAAATAGAAGGTGATTGTAAGGCTTTGGATCCATTTGCTCATCCTTTGCCATCAAAAGTTTAAACACAAAACTCCCTCCATTCGCCTCTCAATCACACGCCATTTTTGGCCTTTCATCACTAAACTTTGTTCATCATCATTTCAAACCCAAACTTAAAGATTCAACATCTATTGATCTTTAAGTATCAAAACACAAATTAAATCCTAATAGTTTCATTCAAGATCATTAGTTTGGTTTCGGTTTTGAGTGGGATCGTGTGGTTCATGGGTAGCCAAGTGGTGGTGCCGTGTTCGTGTGGCTTGGTGGCCGTGTTCGTGGGTGACTGTGTTCGTGGTGGAGTAAGGTGGTGCACGGTGGTTCGTGGTTTGGCCGTGTGGTGGTGCCGTGTTGCTCGTGCGGTGTTCGTGATTGTTTTGACCGTGTGGTTTGTTTTCCGGGCAGCGAGTTTTTGTGTGTAATTTGTTTAATCTTCATTAAGGTAACATACTATCCAAATCCTAGTAGGTATACTATGATTCATAGGGTAGATTAAGTGATTAGATTAAACCGGAATTGATGATGTTACCCTTGCCATGCGTGAATTTATGGGCTAATTTGGGAAGTTGTTTTATGATGTTCTTGCCATGATTCTATGTATATTATGATTACTTATGATGATTTCATCTTTGTTGATGTTCGTGTTCAATTTTCGTGAAGTTTTAATGCATATAAGTTGATGAATTTGTTGTTGGACATTGTTGTTATATGCGTGATTTTTGATGTTGTAATCTTGGTTGAGTTCTTGATTGATTTCTTGAATCTTGGTTGAGTTCTTAAAATATTTTCATGTTCTTTATGAGTTCTTGATTGAGTCTTGAAAGTTAAAGAAAGTTAAAAATGATATATGGGGTTTAAGATTTGTTGATTTACATGTTATTCTAGAGTCAAGGCATAAGATGCAACTTAACATTAACTAAGAATGTAAATTTCGATTAAAGATTAGCTTGATTTTACTATTAGACGACTAATCTTAGAGTAAGAATCTAAGAATTGGGTTAAGACGTTACCCCTATCCTATCCGCGGTATTGGGTTAACATGATTACTTATTGATTATTATAGTTGTTGATGATATGATTGAGTGTTTGATTTGGTTGCTTGATTTGTGCTATGATCTTATGTATCCCCGTCAGCGTAGGACAGTTATGTTAGTCGCCACTGACGGTGGACTGTTGTTTATTTTTCAGGTAATTCTGATGATGAGTTTCTTGCTTAGCGGTTTCTTCCGTGCCGGTTTAAGCGAGTCGGGTCGTCACATGGGCAACCCAATATAGAAGAGAAGAGTTATGTTACTTACAAGCCATAGGAGGTTCCATCCTAAAACCAATTGGTAATAGGAGGAGTAATTCCTAGACTTATAAGATAGTTCAGTCTCTCCTCATCTTCCGATGTGGGACACTCACTAGTGTCGCATATGAGGCTCAACAAAAGGACAAAACTCAAAGAAAACTTGAAGAATTTTTGCACTTGTAAACTTGAACTTTGAATTCTCTCTTGATTGTGGTTGGTATCTTGAAAATTCTGGTTGCCTTCTTATTTATAGTTGTAGTCTTGTCTTGAAATTCCTTGTCTTGGAGAAGAAGCAATTCCACACGTTAGTGGAGAGAAGGGCCACGTCCACCATCACCTACAAATAGCTTGACCAAAACAACTAGACAAAACATGATAGTGTATAATCCCTAGAATAAGACTAGATGCATTCTAACCTAGTCAAGCCCACTATTTTAGGGCCTGTTTGTTTCTGCTGAAAACAGCTGAATTGAACTGAACTGATTGCTGCTGAACTGAACTGAACTGAACTGATTGCTACTGAACTGAACTGAACTGAATTTAAGTTAACTTAACTTAATTATAATTATTATTTTTAGTATGTACAAGTATAGGAGATTAAGAAATTAAGTAACTTATAATAATTTCAACTATGAATATAATTATTTCAACTAATAATTATTATTTCAACTATGAAAATTAGTATAATTATTATTATTTCAACTTATAATTATTTTTTCCAACAAAGAATAATTTGATATCAATTGTAGAAAATTTGCCCCAAAGTTGTTATTCAAATATTCCTAGCAAAATTTCCAAAAATGAAAATTTCAATTACTCTCAAAATTAACTAGGTTAAGATATCAATTCTTGTTAACAACGCCAATTAACCCCTTTTGTTTTGTTTTATATGAAAATGTATCATTTCAACAAATGAATGAAAATGTATGATTATTTCAACAATGACAATTATTATTGTTGGTAGTATTATTAATAATATTATTGTTGGTAGTATTATTATTAACTAAAATTATCATTTCAATCATTAACGATTCATTCGTATAAAAAATCAATGATATAAAATAAATATATTAACAAGAATAGTAATTCTTAATAATAATAGTAATACCAATCGTTATAATAATAGTATTAGTAATGATAACAATAATAGTTATTAGTGTCTTATTATCAAATTAGTAAAACTGAACTGAACTGATTGCTACTGAAGTGAACTGAACTGATTGGAGCTGAACTGAACTAAACTGAACTGAAATTAAGCTGAAACAAACAGGCCCTTAGTGTGATTTAGTTACTAAATGAAAATCTGATTTTTATTTCTTAGAATTAAATCCCACTAACCTAGTACAACTAACTCTTACTAATTCTTCACGTAAGACTTAGTTAAAATTATTTAAATTTTTAATTTTCAAAATTTAAAACCCCACTAACAACTTAACTACTTTTACCAAGTAAGAAACTAACTCCTAATTACACTACCCTACGTGAGACTTGATCTCCAAGTTAGAATTTTTTATTTTCAAAAATTAAAACTACTAACACACTCCTAAAAATACTCTAACCTAATTTGACTCCAAAAAATATGGTTTTTACTAAAATTAAAAACTAACTACCACTAATCCAAAATAATAGGTCACTTAAACAATACACATAAACTAATTAAAAACCAATATTAGTTTAAGCATATAATTCGAACCATACAAGTGACAAATAATGATAGACTAGACTCATACTAGTGGACTAAACAGAATACCTGCACCAAACACCAAGATTAGTATTTCAATACATAAATAAATTATCATGTAGAAAGAATTAGGATTATATTTAATAAAATATATTTAACCAAAATTAGATACTCCTCTAATTTTGTTTCCAATAAATATATTCTAGGAAATACGAACATATATCTAATGAAATATATTTAATAAAATTAGACACTCATCTAATTTATTCTCTATAAATATATTGCATAAATAAATTTAATTTCAACTAAAATTACTTTTAGTCGATTCTCCGTAAATCTATTTTATTCATCCATATTAAATTATATTGTCATATCAAAACTAAGGTTCAACAATATTCCCCCTTTTTTATGGTGGCAAATATAATTTTTAGTTCAATGTATACTCAAGAAGGGGGGGTTGAATTGAGTATATGTGTTTTTTCAATCGTTTTCAAGTTTTGTGTATACTTTTGTGAGAACAACGAGAGAACAGTAAGTAAAGAGTAAGGACACAAAGATTTAACGAGGTTCGGCTTCTAAACAAGCCTACGTCCTCCATTCTCTCACCAATATTATTAATCAACTCAGAATAATAACAAGGTTACACACTCAATTAAATGCTACAACTATGTAACACTTAATTCCCCAACTGTTAACTCTAACAGTTCACTCAGTGTTCACAGAACACTCCCCAACCACTTCCCTCTAAGTGGTTCAAATGTTACAAACTTAAATCTCCGTAAGTTTTTCTCTTAAAAGATGGATATGGAGATAGTTTTGGACTAAGGATAGACTCTCAGAAAATATTACTTGGTTTTCTTTAGAGAGCAAAAGTCTTCTAGGGTTTTTTGCAAAGATTGTCTTTATAGACAAGGAAAACCGTCCCCTAGAAGTGTGCTGGAAGCTCCCCTAAATTGTGCAAAAGGATCAGCTGACACAAGTGAACAGTTAACTGTTCCAGACTTTTGTATACTACCACTGTTTGCAGCGGTTAATACTCAAAAGTCCAACAAGTACATTGCATTTAATGAGCTGATTTTGCAAATCAATTTAGCAGATTTCCAGGACACAAGTGATCCAAATTTTTCAAATAAATTTTCAAAAAGATTTTGAACTCGAAAATCTATACGGATCACGTGCGTAATACTGAGGTCTGTTCCCACAGTGGTCTCAGTACTACTAAGTTTACGTCTGGCAAAGGGAACTGTTCCAAGCTTGTTTTGTGCCTGTTCTTAGCTTGTTCTTGGGCTGTTCTCTTTACTGGATATAAACTTAAGGTCTTTTTGCTCTTTACTTAAAAACAATAAGAATATTTTCCTAAGCCTATTTTACATGAAGATCCTAGAAATATAAAAATAAAAAGGCTCCAAGCTCTTGGCTTCTGATCTTCAAGTATTTCAAGGTCTTCATGATTGCCTTGATGAGTCCTCACTTGATTCAACCTGTTCATATACAATTATACATAGATATCAAGTATAGAGGACTGGTTTGTCATCATTCAAATCAAACATGGTTCAACAATAATGACAATAATAAACATATTTTTAAAATTTTAGTTTTTTTTATAAAAAAAAAAAAAAAAAGCAAGCATAAACTAACAATAGCATAGATGATACTTAAAATACTTAACCATTAACTGTCATTTTTCTTCCCCCTTTTGTCATCATCAAATGACTAAGGATAAACCTGCAGGACTTAGAAAATTAAGTGAACAATTTTTCTAGGATTAAGTAAATCTCAAGCATGCAATCTAATAATATTAGCCATCCAAACGAAACGAATATGCAAGCAGGAATAAAAGGATGAACAACTACTAATAGTGATCAAAAGAGTAAAGTTTTCGAGCCATAAAGACTCATTGTAGCATAATATTCAGAAAATGAAAAGCTAAAGAGTATAATGGTCGTGAGGACCAAATACTCATGAAGAAAAGTTTAGTGTATCCAGCAGAAATTAAAATTGTTAGTTACAGACCAATATTAAAAATTTAACCAGACCAAACAAAATACGACGTTGTCTTCTCAATCTTTTCTTCCATCTGGAGTCGGTTCAAGCGGATGTTACTAATGATATCAGTCTTAACAGAGTCAATCCGCTCCTCAAGCTTGTTGACCCGAGCATCCATAGCATCTAACTTGTCCACGGCACGACCAACCAATTCCTTAAGCTGTTGCAATTCTCGCCCGATAGTTCCACCACACGTGGTCAGAATCCAGTCAAGGTTGGGAGTCACGGTGGTTGCACCCTCCATCGATGCTTTCCCTTTCTCCACCGTGGGCCGAGTGTTGGCCTCAACTCCAGCCGTCCCACTAGCCGTCCCTCTAAGCAAATCACGTCTAATTTTTTTAGCCTTGGTTATCACCTCCCCATCATCCATGCATAACCCATGGCTATCTATCATATCTTCATCCAACACATCTTCCTTCTTTAGTGGAAAGGTAGGTAGTGGGGGTAAAGGAATGTTTAGACATTTAAAGATTGTAGTAAAAATATTCCCATATCCCAATAGATTTTTCTGTGACACGGTGTACTCCACTTGTTGAATAAAAAGAGAAGGAAAATTTATTGGAATATAGTTAAGGAGACAAAATATAAGGCATATGTCAAGCAAGTTCGCGCGGCAGCGCCTTTGAGGTCGTGGGTGTAAAAATCTTTTAACAAATTGAAAAATCATCTTATGGAAGGGAGTAAGTTGATCTTGTGGGACTGAATTTATTTTAGGATTTCCACGAAAGAATTTAACAATATCAGCATTTTTCTTTTCCTTGATATTAACTCTATCCTTACCCCCCACTAGTTTATTAAACCCATCAGTAGGAACCTCAAGCCAATGACCTAAATCCTTCTCAAAAAACGCATGAATTTGACCTTCAACCAACATTATTGCCATTTCATTCTTAAAATCAAAGACTCAAGAAACCTCACTCATCTCCTTTTCATACAATCCCTCATTTGCATGGGTATCCACAAGCTTGGTCCACTTTTGTTTCGAAATTATTTTGTAAAATTCGGACGAATTTTGTTTTACCCATGGCATATCATATAACACCCTGAAAATTCCCTACTTGAAAACTCTAAACATTATTTAAAATTATGACATAAAATATATTTGAAAGGAAATTTCCAAAGCATTACCGCCACGTGTGAAAACGTTTCGACTTATTCAGAATTTTGCAGTGGAAGAAAACTTAAAGCGAACTTAATCTCAAAATAAACCTAACTAATTAAAGCTTACAGTCTAGTACAATTTTAAAACCCTTAGTTAGAAATCAACTGTATTCGAAATAAATGAAATAACATTTTAAAATAAGCTCAAATACAATAATCTTAACTCTCTCTTCACACCAATCCCAAGACCATGCGTATGCTAAAAACTTGAACTTCACATCATCAAATTAACCTGTGCAATTCTGCTCCCCAATAATACAATTGTTTAAATTGGTTCATCACAGGGTCATTAAGGCGAGGGCCATGACCAAGGAAAAAACATACAAAAGCACGTAATCAGCAAAAGCTGAGTACATATATACAACAGGGCGAGAAATAGATAAATAACCAAATAAATTATTGTGATTGGACTAAGACTATGGACTACATGATTAGACAAAGAAAAGATAATGATCAGATTAAATAATGGTGGGATGTATATTAATCGTTTATTTTATTAGAAGATTGGATTCACATCGAACGGGCTCCCAAAGATAAAATATAGAAAAGAAGGTTGTCTACCAAGACTGCCACCAGGCCACGCACTCGGTTGCAAGCCGAGCGGTAAATCCACCATAAGGTGTGTGGGATCCCAAAAAAAGAAAAAGAATAAAACAAGAGTGAACGACGTCTCGTACCTCTTGATAGGAGCATAAGCTCCCCCCATTGTTCATACTCGAGGTATATACGTTCCAAGAGTTTTGGTGTGAATCTCATTTCACTTTACATGATTTACAGTGTTAGGAGAAGTCAGATTTTATTTTATTCCCTAAAAGTCTACAACACAAACAGTCATACATGGAAACCACACAGTTGCAGGTTTAATTATCTTTTATTTAGCGATCACATAATTAACAAATTCTTTAATGCCCCTGGCCCCACACAATGGTGGTAAAATAATATTAATGCCCCTGGCCCCACATTAAGTGGTAAGATGGTCCATAATTGAACTCCTATTCCAAACTGTGATAAAATACCCAATTCAGGGCAACATGTTGTAACAATATATATTTCCTTTTTCACAATCATGGATATAACATATAACTAGACATCACAATTCAAATCATGCCCTAAACATGTCACTATATGCTACAACTTCCTCAGTACATACGTACCTGGTGTAATATATCTGGCTAGCCACAATTACTCAAATTGCCCGAATTCAAACTCTCCTACACATAAACATCGGGACAAATTAATATCCCTTCACTATCACAAATACCCTAAATACATATATTGCAACATTCCAGCCTCTAATAAAATGATGATTATGTTTAACCTCTTTATTTAATTCCAGAGTTACATTTTAATCCTTTATTTTAATTCAAAAACTACACTATAGTGCCCTTTAATTAAAATAGCAAGCTAACGTTTAAATAGATAAATAAAACATCGAGTAGGCGTGATTAGTTAAAAATTACAGCCCCGGTAAAATACTTAAAACCCTTCCAAAACGTCCCGAAAATCTATTTTTAAAGTTTTAACAACACCCGACAGGCTTCTAACACTACCGGAAACCGTTATACACAACTAACAATTAAAATATTTGAAATTATATTATTTTTCTAAAAATCACAGCAATAATAAAATTAATAAAACTCCAAAAATATAATCCAATTAACAATACTAATCAAGATTAATCAGAATTTTCATAAAAGTTATTAAAATACAAAAACACAACTTCATCTTCAAACTCCCTACAACAACCTCCATTAAAACACCAAAACCTCCATTAAAGCTTCAAGAAAACCATCATTAAAACATTAAAACTTCAACAACAACTTCCAAAATATCAACTTTAATACTTTAATCATCACATAACACTAAAAATCAACGTTTAAACTAGTTTTAATCAACTTACAAAATCTAAAAATTTTCAATTAAAACCCCAAACATCAAAGATTCAACCTCAACTTTAATCCAAAACATGATTAAACAACATCATCAAATCAGAAATTAACCAAATATAACAATTTATAAACTATAAATCAAGAATTAAAAATAAATAAAGAATTTTTTTTTTTAAGACTCACGCAGGTTGTATCAAGGCAACGGCGGCGGTGGTCCTCGCTGGGCTCCGGGCGGCGGCGGCGGCGGCTTCGGCTGTTGCGCTGCTGGTTCGTTGCAGTTGTTGATTTTCTCTTTTTTTTCCCTCTCTTGTTTGAAGTTATACAGGAGAGACATTGAGTGATTGTTGTTTTTTTTTCTTTTCTGATTTAGGGTTTTTGACCTATTTTGGTGTACACTAGGGAATTTATACAGCTTGGGTCCAATTTGAGTTTCCTGGCGGGTTGGGCTTGCGACAATACGAATAAATACTATTACCCTTTTTCAAACCGGAATATTCTATTTTATAAACAACGCCCAAAATACATAATGAAAACCTTTGATATTGTTTCCAAATATGATTTATAAAATTCCTTTATAAATATACATAAATTATTTAAATACACAACAAATAATATTTTATAAATATTGACTTTAAACCATTTTATTAATCCTAATTCGTAAGCATATTCGAGCGAGGAATCCAAATTTTAGCATCAAAGAGAGGAACTAGCAGACCAGGATAGGCAACAATATTCTTTTAGTCGTATAAAATACGTGTATACTTTATAAAATACATGTATAAATGTACAAAAATACAGGGTATTACATATCAACTCTACAACCAACCAAGAATTTGAGAGATCTTTTTTGCTTATCAAATTTTGTAGAAGTTCCCTCTTCATCTTCCTCATGCATGTTCGAACTATCCCCATAGGCTTCCTCTGTAACGACCCGACTTTTATAAGATATCGATTTACGAAGGAAATCGACAAATGGATCATTACTCAACAAAACATAATAGAATACTATTAAATTGAAACCTTTAAACTTAAATTTAGATAACTCTTTATTAATTAATTAACTAATGAAAGGATAGAAGGTCCATAAATCCATATTATTCAATAACCTACAACTAAAACTGTTCATTCCCAACAGGCTGGGTGAAATCAAAGAAATAATAAACTAGAAAGTAAAGAAGACTTTGGGTTTCCTCTATAAATCTTGCCAAAACACTCAACCCGATCCATACGAAAGCCCACTTAGTCTTCAGCATCTTCACCTGAAATGGGGGGGTCCATCGTCAGTGGCGAGTAACTAGGCTGTCTCACTTAAATGTGGAACCGTAAACCATATATTATCATAGAATCAACCAGGATAAACGTACAAAAATACATGAATATACATACAAAATACACATATAAACGGATAAAAATACTTACATAACCGTATAAAAGTACTTTCCAATACGTATAAAAATACATACAAATACGTATAGAAATACATACAAATACGTATAAATATACATACATAAACGTATAAATATACATACATATACATATAAAAGTACATACATAAACATATAAAAATACATACATAAACGTATAAAAATACATGCATAAACGTATAAAAATACATACATAGACATACATAAATACATACATGTCAGACATACGCAGCGGAAGAATTAACATATCATACTTTTAGTAATACATGGATGAATACATAAATACGTACTTAAGTAACATAATAGCATACAAATAACATACCAACCCGTGAAATACATATCTTATCATATTATTTTCCCAAATCCCATCTTTTAACCATCTTCTTAAGTTCATGGACCGATCATTATAGCTCGTAAGGATGCCCGTGTACATCCCAACTTTCCCAGAACATGCCAGGTAGGACCCGTGTATCCTACCCGTAACCCTCCTTTGCAAGGATTATGTCTAAGTGGGGCCCTCACTCCCAGATTAGCAGCCCGTGTACTACTAACCCGGACGACAACATATTCTAATTATGCAAGAAGTTCATCATAAAATCATCATATAAACCATGTTATCACTCGACATCTACTCGCATAATTCAAGAATTGATTCAAGATTTTGTTATGCAATTATTTTAATTAGAACATGTAAATTAAGATACTAAAATATGCATAGGACTAAATAAAAACATTAAAGATTCAAAAAGATCATGTAAACTTATCAAGAAACAACAAGAACATTCATCATTAAAAGGTTCGGACAACATAACCCTATCATGATACTAATTCAATTAATTTCCTAGTTTAATCCTAATTAACTATATGATAAACTAATACCAAATTCAAGGGGATAGTCTAGTTACCTTGAATTAGGAAGAAAAACAAAGAAAAATCTTTGCTTGGGGTTCGAATAATACACGGCACAACAAGAACACTTTTTTGAATATTTTTAGAGGTTAGAAGTTAGGATAAAAGGTTATGAGTATTGTTTCCTATATAATTATAAAGAACAAAAGAATAAATAAATTAAAATAAAGAGAGGGGGGCCGTG
Source organism: Salicornia ramosissima (assembly GCA_951394345.1). Classification (NCBI taxonomy): domain Eukaryota; kingdom Viridiplantae; phylum Streptophyta; class Magnoliopsida; order Caryophyllales; family Amaranthaceae; genus Salicornia; species Salicornia ramosissima. The sequence continues at coordinate 43,886,230 of OX596232.1, forward strand.
AATTAGAGTAAGAATAGGGAAAAGAGTCAACTTTAGGAGACTTGGTATAAGGTTATTTAAAAATAGGATTTTTAGTTTAGTTGACTTTTCAAAATAAAAATTGAAGATGTTAGATATTGAATAGATTTTATATCTAATAATAATAAATAAATAAAAATTAAAAATAATCCTTGGCCAAGCAATGAGGGGGCCGGCCAAGAGGGGAAATATTTGGGTCATTGGGCCCAATTTTAAGACAAGGATAGGAAATGAGATTAAACAGTCCAATTAACTGGGTCTTTTGGACTTAGAATATTAGAAGCAATAATAATTAACCACGAAATTTTCTAGCCCAGATTTTCGGGTTATTACATCCTCGGACGGAAGTTTTGAGATCGATTCTTAAAATGATGGAGAATGATCGACCTCGAGAGTCTTCTCATCCTCACTGTCATTCACGAGAAGCTTTCTTCTTGTGGTTCGTTTTTGTGATGGAGATGGAGATTTTGATTTTGGAAGAGGTGTCTTTCTTTTTGGTGCCAATATTGATGAATTCTTGAGAAGGTAGAAGAGGATGGAGTTTTCTTAATGCAAAGGTTGAAGATGAATGATAGAGAGAAGAAAAAAAATTCAGAAAAAATTTGTAACAGAGAGAGAGAGACGTTGGTGTGTGAAGGAAGACAAAGTAAATGTGAGGAGAGAGAGATGGAGTGACGGTTTGGGAGAGAGAGTGTGATGGAGAGTGGTGTAATGATGAAAGTGTAGAAGAGAGTGGGTGATAGTGATGGTTTTGGAAAGAGAGAAGGGATTGGACGTGTGAGAGAAAGAAGGTAGAGTGTAGAATAGAGGTGGCCAATGGGCTGGGTCGGCCCGGCCCAGCCCGGATTTTGGCCCGCCTAGGTCGGCCCGTTCAGACCCGTAACTAGCCCGGCCCGGTTCCCAGACGGGTGGGTCACGGGTCGTGGTTTCAAAACCCAGCCCGTAGCCCAACCCATTCGTAACCCAGCCCGACCCGTAACCCAGCCCGACCCAGACCCAGCCCATAACCCGGCTCGCCCGTGACCCAGCCCGGCCCGTAACCCGACCCTTCCATCGAATTACTAGCCGTTACTCACATACAACGGCTAGTTGGCTGGCAGCTTTGGTTTTTAACTTTTTTTTGTTTTTTTTTTTAAATTTTTACTTTCCCGCCTTTTTTACTCCTATAAATACCCTTCATCTTTCATTATTATCATTATTATTATTATTTTATGTTAAGAATTGAAATTATATATGTGATTCATGATTTTAATATATGCTAAGAACTAAAATTATATATGTGATACATGATTTTAATATATGTTAAGAATTGAAATTATATATGTAATACTACCTCCGTTCCAAAAAAAAACGCAACAATTGTTATGGGACGGACTCCTAGACATTTTTTTGTTGTGGGTAATTAGAAAAAGTGAGGGGTAGTTGATTAAAATAAATAGAGAGAAAAGTGGGGACAATTAAAGGAGTTGTGAGAGAAAGTGGGGACAATTAAAGGAGTTGTGAGAGAGAGTGGGGACAATTAAAGAATTGGAGAGAGAAAAGGTGGGGAGAAATAAAGAATTAGTAAGGGTATTTATGTCTTTTAAGTAGCAATAGTTTACTATATAAGGAAAATAAAAATTTTTTGCATTGATTTTGAAACATCCAAAAATGGAAATTGTTGCGTTTTTTTTGGAACGGAGGAAGTACATGATTTTAATATATGCAAAGAACTAAAATTATATATGTGATACATGATTTTAATATATGTTAAGAACTAAAATTATATATGTGATACATGATTTTAATATATGTTAAGAACTAAAATTATAAATGTGATACATGATTTTAATATATGTTAAGAATTGAAATTATATATGTAATACATGATTTTAATATATGCTAAGAACTAAAATTATATATGTGATACATGATTTTAATATATGTTTTGTTGATACTAAAGGTTAATATAATAATTATTTATTTTGAAATTATAAGATATTATTATTTTGGGATTGCTAAGTATTTTTAAAAAGGTTTTGTATGAACTTTCCAGTTTAACCATTGTGTCACACCTCTCTTACCTGGGATTCTATCCAGTCAACATTCGTTTCCAATAAGGATTTATACTTGGTGTGTATTATGTGTAAAGTTATGTAATTTACTTATGTAACAACTAATGAGTACAATAAAACATTGTTCGAATTTAAATTTATAAGTTTATTTTCCATTAACAAGTTATTTTTTCCATTAACAAGCTAATTATATAATTGATATGTTTTTGCCAACTAATGATGACATTTTCAAATAACAAGCTAATTATATAATTGATATGTTTTTGCCAACTAATGATGAAATTTACAAATAACAAGCTAATTATATAATTGATATGTTTTTGCCAACTAATCATGACATTTACAAATTTAAAAACCCTAAATAAACCCCCCCCCAAACCCCCTCAAACCCCCCCCCCCAAAACCCCCCCTCAAACCCCCTTAAACACCTTCAAAACCCCCTTAAAACCCCAAAATCCCCTAAACCCAACCCATGAACCCAACCCATGAAACCCAACCCATGAAACCCAGCCCATGACCCAATGGGCCCAACACATGAAACCCAACCCGTGACCCACGAACCCAACCCGTCAACCCAACCCAAAACCCGCAGCCCAGCCCAGCCCAACCCGGTCCCAGCCCGCCTATCCGGTTCATGGGTCGACCCTGTCCTGACCCAGCCCGGCCTGACCCGCCCATCCCCACCCACGGGCCGGTTCCGGTTAGCCCATCCCCGACCCAGCCCGCCGCCAAACCCGGCCCAGCCCGCCCGTTGGCCTGCTTTAGTGTAGATGTGGTAAAATTTTATGGGAAGTTGAGGAGAATAAGGGTATCAAATATTTTAGGGGATTTGATAGAATATTTGTGCACTAATTTAGGATACTTGTTAAGAATTTATCACACTTCCTATTTTCATGCTCCACTTATTTTGTTCTTATTCAAATTTGAAATATTATTGCAACTTCCTTTTTAATTTTACTGGACGGTTTTTTTTATTTATTTAATATTATGGCAAAAGAATTATTTTTGTCACTATGTAAAACAAATGAAATTAATAAAAGAAATTGCTCATCAAATATTTGGACCATAAGGGTAATATTATAAAGACCTCTACGAGTTCTAAATAACCCGTAAATTGTTATGAATTTAAAATTCACAATTATTTTGCAAGTTTATCCTAACCAATTTATTTGACAACACTTAGAGAATTATTTTCTGACAAAGAAAATAGTTAATGAATTCTAAGCATCCCTAGCTCCAGTCGAATGCTTTTAAATTTTTCTCTTAGTAATGGTTTGGTAAAAATATCAGCTATTTGTTTTTATGTTTCACAAAACAATACTTTTACCAAACCTTTCTCAACATAGTCTTTTAGAAAATGATGCCTTATATGTATATGCTTCTGAAACAGATGCTTCTTATCGGTGATTTTATCTTAATTTATTTTATTTATTTATTTATTTATTTATTTATTTATTTTAGACTCCACGTCAGAGTTAATTAAGTAATTAATTAACTACTCGTAATGGTTAGACTGAGAATTTACGAGTTACTACCCTTTAGGGATGCTTGAGTACTAGGTCCAAGAGCGATAATAATACTGAACCTTTTGTAACCACTAGCTTGGCTCGACCAACCATAAGCGATTAATTACCAAACCAAACATCTAGTAGATATATTAGGAAGGACAAATGGATGGCATGTAAATGTGGGTAGGATTTTGGGTAAAATTACCTATCCTTAGCCGTGTAATTTAAATGCCTTAACCCTTCAATTACCACTTACACTAAAAAAAATAAAAAAAAAAAGAAAGAGAAAGGAAGGAAGTCAGACACTTCCATCTCCTTCCTCCACGAGCTTCATTCCCACCATTGAAGAGGTAAGTCTTGCTCCATTCTTCACCCCTACCTCACATGCATCTTCATAACCGAATTCCCCTTCTCATTTCAGTTATAGAAGTCTCAGTTTCGAGGACCCAAGCTAAGGAGCCGTTCGCTCAAGCATCCCGGGAGGTAAGTGATGCTAGGGTTTGGTTTGGATTTGTTGAATTGTAGTCTTGAGGCTATAGTCGGTAGTAACTTAGGAAATTCGGTAGTAACTCTCTTGGCTTTGTTTATGTAATGTTGGTAATTATAGGTTGATTCTAGCTCAATTTAGTGTTAAGGAATGATTTTTATGGATTTTAATTTGGTTATTGGAATTTAATTGGTTTATGGAGATTATTTCTCATTGTGGTTGAGATTGATGGTATTCAATTAGAGCCTATTGCTAATATTTAAATGAATGATGAAATTTGGGGATTTATGTGCTTAAATTTTGATTTACAAATGCTTGATTATTTGTGTTGTAATGGGTTATTATGTTGTTGCAAATAATTGGTTAAACCCGAAATTTGGACACCGAAAAGGGCGGAACAGAACCCCGGAACAGAGGCCTGCCATCTGTTGTCGCCTCTGCCCGGGACTGGAAGCCACGCCCAGCCGTGCTGGCGGGGCTGCTGTGCTGCAGCCACTGGCAGCTGGTCTGCTGGTGCACCAGCCGGCTGCTACTACCAGGCCTGGCTGCTGCTCCCTGCTGCCGGGTGGTAGCAGGACAGTGGTGGTCCTGCCTGGTGGTGGCTGCTGGCTGGGGCCGCTGCCGAGTGGGTGTCGCAAGGTGAGGTGCGAGACATATGTGCTAATATGTATTCAAACTGATATATCTATATATATATAAAAATGTTTATTGATATATATATATATGTAATTACATATTTATATATATATATATGTATGTATAAATTTATATCTATATATGTATATATATACATATACGTATACATTTATGTTTAAGCACACATACACAATGTAAAGACCATTTGTCGGTTAATGAGGAAGTGGAATTTAGTTGCATTCATGATTCAAGTATAAGAGATTTAATCTAGGATTTTAGGTAAAGCAAGTGCATAGTTGTCCCTCGGGATAAATTGAGTTGAACAATAATAACAATTCTATTATTTCATCTTCCAAGGAAGTAAAATTTGATTTGGGTCTTATGTGAATGTCTAATGCTTGTAAATGGCAATGGCCGGTGTGGCCTCAGAATTTATGTTTTGGACTAGGTCGGTATGGCTAGTGATTGTCCAGGATCAACGCTAGTGTGGCAAGGCCGTTAAGGCCAGGAATTGGAAGTTACACATGTTTTTACGAAGTGAATGGGAACCTTAAGAAACTCGCTAAATGACTTATTTAACATAACATGGAATTAAAACTCAAGCGGGAACTCTAAATCAGTAAAGTAAATGAACCGGTAGTAAACATCTTATTTACTCTTACTTGTAGGATTAGTTGTATATTCTATGAATATGCTCACCGTGTTTGTTTTGGATCTGCTCTAACGAGAGCAGGGACCACCTTGCAGGTAGGCTCACCCCAGGGAAGGTAGACTCCTAGCGCCCAAGTTTGGCAAGGACGCTTTATTTTCAGCTTACTAATGTTTATCTTCTAGCAGCTGTAATTATTTAGGTTGTGTATAAGTAGTGAACTTGGACTGTAGTTTGGGAAACTTAAACTTATTGTAATAAGTAGATTATTACAAGATTGGGATGTAATATTAAGACCCAAGTGGCCCTAATTAAGTTATGGTGTACGTGATGCATGTTTCATAGGTTAGGCTTAATAACAGGATGCGCCACGTGGGCGTCCTGTTACAGCTTCACTCTAGAGTGATGCACCTGATCTTTTTTAAATACATATAGCACTTGTATTATCACAATAAATAGGGACACATTCATATTTTATACTGAAATCACGTACCTGTTGTTTAATCTATAATACCTGAGAGCAACATGCAGCTGCTGCTACATATTCCGCTTCAGTTGTGGACAAAGCCACCTTATTTTGCTTCTTCGAACTCCAAGATACCAGAATATTCCCCAAATATTGTGCGATACAAGATGTACTTTTTCTATTTACAAGATCCCCTGCATAGTCTGCATAACTTGTTAGATCAAAAATATCGCTTCGAGGATAGAAAGACATAATTCCTTGGTTCCTTTCAAATACCTAAGAATTCTCTTAACCGCAGTTAAGTGAGATTCTTTTGGATTTGATTGAAAGTGAACACATACACCTACACTAAAAGCTATATCAGGTCTACTCGTAGTTAGATATAGCACTACTACAATTAAAGTCTAATGCAACGCCTAAAAAGCGTTGCATTAAGTTGCTCAAACCGTTGCAAAAGGCCTAATGCAACACTTTAATAACCGTTGCATTAGGTCTAATGCAACGATTTTGGAGGCCTAATGCAACGGTTTATAATCAAAAGTATAAACCGTTGCATTAGGTCTTTTGCAATGGTTAAATGAGCCTAATGCAACGGTTTTAACATTAAATATTAACCGTAGCATTAGGTCTTTTGCAATAGTTATAAAGGCTAATGCAACGGTTTCTAAAAAATATAAGCGTTACATTAGGACTTTTCTATTGGTTATGAAGGCTAATGCAATGGTTTCAAACAAAATGTAAACCGTTGCATTAGGTTGTTTACAATTGTTATAAAACCTAATGCAATGGTTCATAAGAATATAATTAATCGTTTAACCGTTGCATTAGCTATATTTTTTTATTAGCTATATTTTTTTTATTAGCTATATTATTATTGTGATATTATTATTATTAATTTATTATTATTAATCATTATTTATTATTATAATTTTTTGCAATTAAAGATATATTTACTTAATGATCATTATATTCATATATTATTGTAGCCACCATGCAAGCATATGTAGTTGCTCTGCCACAACACTACAACAACATACAACAGCTCTGCCACAACACTACAACAACACACATCAGCTCTTGCACATTACAACAACACAACAGAACATCAACATACCATTAACACAACAGAGGCACGACAACACAGCAGCACAACAGCATCATGGCAGCACAGCAGCAGATTCAACCAGCATAACAGTAGAATCAGTCAGCATAGCAGCTCCGTATCAGCAAAAATCAGTAGCACAGCAGCTTCGTATCGCAACTAACACTGCAACAAGGCCAACAAAACCACCTACAACCCAGGCCAACCACCAGGAAAAAAAAGGTAAATCAGACCACCACTGCACACAGGCCAACCAAACCAAAAAAAAAAACACCCAGTAGAAAATAAACCAGACCATCGTCCATATCATCGTCACTAAGCTATCAACAATTACCATCAAACCATTTACCTTACTGCAAGATCAAAAATATTACACATGCATGAATAATATCTAAAATCGAATTATAGTAATCAAGGAAAAAGAAAATGAGCATCAAATTAGTGAAGAAAAATTCATTATTAAAGGATGAAATATATAGCTCACTCAAATCGAAGTTTGACTTCATTTATACATAGAGTAATATATAGAGTTTGTCTACACTATGCAAGAAAATATCAAATCTCAGTACAATCTAGCCAAAACTATGCGCCTAATTTATTCATACCAAAAAAAAATCAAAAATTGATAACTAGATTTAGTCATTCTTCATTCATGGCATGCTTGAATGCCATTCTATCATGCCTTTGACATCCGTTGGCTGATTTGGCTCCATCTTGTACCTATATTAAAACATTCAAAATATATTCACAAAATTACTCAAGTAAAAAAGTAAGAAATGGTTCTAATATGAAGTGAATATCTTTTAATATTTTAAACATAATTGAGTAAGGCTTTTCCTATGAAAAGAAATGGTTTATGATAATCATATCAAATTCTTGATCCAACCCCATGTCTTAGGGAATAGCTACTCAAGATATTAAAACCATATTACTTAACAGCAGCTACTCAAGATATTTAAAAATTATAATCATGATGGGAGATAAAACCATGGGGTATAATATAACATCATGCAAGCAACATATATACATGTGACAATCCAAAATTTGCTAGAGAGCCGCTCAAGATAAGGCATTTGATAATAGGTTAAGCAATATAATCCACATATAATGAAGAAATACTTGCAAGACATGTCTAGAAGAATGATCAAGATAGACAAGGATGAAACAGAAAGAGTTCCAACTTCCAACTAAAGAGAGAAATTCGCAAGAAAGATAGGCTAAAAGCGAGACTAGCATAAAGATGTGACTATTTGCAATACAAACTCCAAAGTAAAGAAAACCATGTAAAAAACGGAATGACCAAATATGCTCTTAGTAGACCTAGTCAGACTCTAGGAACATACTCAAAGAATGTCCAAATTATTTTAGTATAGTACATTTTTCGTAAAGATATACCATGCCACAAGCTCCTAGAATTGACAAGCAATGCAGGACAATCAGCCAGTTTATATGTTATAGTTACTGTACTGTAGATAAGTTGTGTAACTACATGTCCCACTACCAGACAACATAAACACAGGCGAAAAAATTGCAGAAATATAATTTATTAGATATTACCAATTTCATTCATGTGTACCAAAGAAGAATTCCACTTCTCCAAGTGTCTTGATAAGTTTAGATACTATGCTCTTGTTCGTTGAATGTCAAGACATTAAAATTACTAGACATTACAAATTTCATATATTTAGTTTGAGACCAAAGAAATCAAGGATAAATAAAACCTTCAATAATAGGTAGACCGAAACTGTAGTATTCAATTATCCATCAAATAAACAAAAACATCTCAACAGCAAATAGGTCAAATTTGTAAGTATACCACCTTGCACTATATACCACCTTTGATCCACCTGACTTTGTAAATTTAAAAGGAAGAAGGTAACTTTTATATGGTTCATATTAACAATCTAGCCTAGCTAACTTATCATACTTTTAGTTATCGTCCTTTCTCTTGTATTTAAGACCTCACTTCTCTCTATGTTGCAAAATTCGATACGAGAAGGTGAAAGAGAAATCCTTGAAATCTTTGAGCCTTTTACTAATTTTTGGGTTGGAATGAGTAGGAGTTGGATATTTATTTTAATCCTGGGAGGTATGATAGTTTGTGAAGCCACACTCTTTTTGATCCAAGATTATGAACAAATTAATTTGTCTTTGAACACCCATATCTTTTAGACACTTTACCTAGAGGTTGAAATGGTTAGAGAAATGACACTTCACACTAGGTTCATTGAAAATAATTGTTTCAGTTCTAAAGTAAAATAACACTTCAAATGAGCTTTATTTTTTGGCATTTTTTCATTCCTTTTGTATTCAACAATGGTAGAGCCTTTAGAAAAAACAAAAGACAAATTGTGCAACTTTCAAGGCTAGGAATCAAATTAATGCAGTCAATTGAATGTTCACGTGACTTCAAATTCAACCCAGAAAGTCTAGAAAAGGTGAGAAATTGAAGAAATTTAACAAAAAAGCCCAAATTAACAATTGTGTGCTCATTACAAAAAAATGCATCCAATAAATTGAACCCTAATAACATTAAACAATTGCATCCAAAAAAATTGCTTCCAATAAATTCCAAAAAAAATTGCATCCAAGAAAATCAACATTCCAAAAAAATGCTGAAATTGTGTGCTCATATTCAACAACAAATTGAACCCTAACAACATTAAACAATTGCATCCAATAAATCGTGTTCCAAATCAATGAAAAAAAAAATTACTCACAGATTCGTGCTGGGTGGTAGTGGCCTGTGTTCGTCTATGGTGGTGATGTTTGAGTGGTAATGGCTGAGAATCTTCAATTCTGTGCAGGTGCAGGACAACAGGTGAGACGAATTGGTGGGGCGTGCTTGCGTTCGCGGTGGTTTTCGGCTTTCGCAGGACAACAAATGCAGGTCATCGGCACCAGTGGGCTGAGGAGAAGTAGTGAGGCGTCTGTGCCTAGGGCAGTGGTGCGCCGGTGCGACGCCACCTGAGTGGCTAACCCAGGGTTGAGAGAGACTGAGAGGAGAAGAGAGGAGATGGGATGGGATGGGAATATAGGACGGCTAGGGTTTCATTTGAGGGAATGTCGATATGTAGATTCAGAATTGAGATAGGGAAAAAAACTACGAAAAATTGTCAAGAATAAGCCAACCTTTGGCCGATCTTCCACAAATAAGTCAATTTTTTGAAAATCCAGAAATAAGCTAACCTTGTTATCATTTAAGCCAAAAATAGGTCAAATGATTATTTAACATGTTAATTTCTATTGTTTTTTATCACTATTTTACAATCATTCAACCTATTTTTTGCTTTAAATGATAACAGTAACTTAAAATAACAGATAACTAATACATTAAAAAATCATTTAACCTATTTTTGGCTTAAATGATAACAAGGTTGGCTTATTTCTGGATTTTCAAAAGGTTGGCTTAATTGTGGAAGATCGGCCAAAGGTTGGCTTATTCTTGGCAATTTTTCCAAAAGACTAAACAAAATAGTTATTTGTTGAAAAAAACCCTCTGATGCAACGGTTGGAGTGAGTGGGGTTTTAATTTTTGATATAACCCCTTTAATGCAATGGTTTACTTATGTATTTTTTAAAAAAAAAATTAAATTATTTAAAAATTTTAAATTTTATTTTTGTTTTTATATTTATATTTATTTTTAATAAAATTCGTCAAGAAAGTTGGTTTAAAAACCATCACCGGAAAAGTACTTCGATCCCTATGTAGTATTATTTATACCCTAACGCAACAGTTACATTAATTTAATTGTTTGGCTTAGACACCCCTAATGCAACGGTTGGATATTGTCTTTTAACTAGAGGAGTCTAATGCAACGCTTTTTTTAATACACCCCTAAGGCCCTAATGCAACGGTTATAGATACAGGGTGAGGTTTTTAATTTTTGGGTATATGCTAATGCAACGGTTCAATGTAAACCGTTGCATTAGACATTTAAAATGTTGCATATCGAAGGCTAATGCAACGCTTACTACTAAATGTTGTAAAAAACCGTTGCATTAGCCTAAAGTGTTGCATAAAACTGTTGCATTAGCCTAAATCGTTGCATAAAACCGTTGCATTAGATATAAGTGTTGCATCTGAAGCGTTGCATTAGGCTTTTATTGTAGTAGTGTAGTAAAGATCCAATCATACCTCGGTACAATTTTTCATTTACTAACTTACCATTCGAATCTTCATCTAAGCTTGTACATGTTCCCATTGGTGTATGGTTGGTTTTTGAAATTTCTAGTCCATACTTTTTCAAGAGATCCTTTACATATTTTTGTTGATGGATCATTGTTCCTTTCTCTGCTTGCTTAATTTGCAAACCGAGAATGAAATTCAGCTCACCCATCATACTCATTTCGAATTCGCTGCTCATGAGACTTGCAAATTCCTCACATAAAGAATCATTAGTAGCTCCAAAAATAATATCATCAACGTAAATTTGAACTACTAATATATAAGTTCGTTTTGACTTGAGGAACAAGGTTCCATCAACTTTACCTATAATGAAATTTTTTGACAACAAGAATTTTGATAGTCTTTCATACCACGATCTAGGGGCTTGTTTCAGACCTTAGAGCGCTTTATCAAGTTTAAAAACAAAGTCTTGAAATTTTGGATTTTCAAAACCGTGTGGTTGTTCCACATAGACGTCTTCATTTAAATATCCATTTAAAAATGCACATTTAACGTCCATTTGATACAACTTATAACCCATATATGATGCGAAAGCTATTAAAATTCTTATTGCCTCTATTCTTGCTACGGGTGCGAAAGTCTCATCAAAGTCTATACCTTCTTGTTGGTTATAGACTTTGACTACTAATTTGGCCTTGTTTCTTACCACTGTACCATGTTCATCTAGTTTATTTCTAAAGACCCATTTAAGTCCAATTACCTTTTGACTTTTAGGTTTAGGTTCAAGATGTCATACCTTATTTCTTTCGAACTCGTTTAACTCTTCTTGCATGGCTGTCACCCAATCCGAATCTCCTAGGGCTTCTTCATAACTTTTGGGCACTAACATGGAAAGGAATGCATGAAACGCACAAAAGTTTCTCATTTGAGATCGAGTTTGTATTCCCTTTTCCATGTTGCTCATTATAAGATCCAAAGGATGAGAGCTTTGATGCTTCCATGGCTTAGGTTCGAAGACTCGACCAGTTCTTTCATTTTGTATCTCGTTATTTGGTTCAGGAACCTGTTCCTCTTCTCCTTCCGCACCTTCTGGCACATTCTCTTCTAGAGGAACTGGTTCCTCGGCAACTTGTTCCTCAGGAACCGGATCCTTTTTCTTATTTGCAGTTTGCTCCTCGTCTTCCTTTCGAGACTCATCTGGATGTACCAAGCCAATCTTAAAATCTTCTTCTACATTTTCTTCCTGCAAACTGTTAGTCTCATCAAAAATAACACGGACACTTTCCTCGACACACATTGTCCTTTTATTATAGACACGATATGCTTTGTTATTCAAGGCATATCCTAAAAAGACTGCTTCAGCACTTCTTTGATCAAACTTACCAAGATTATCTTTTCCATTATTATGAACAAAACACTTACAACCAAAAATGCGAAAATAAGAAATATTAGGTTTTCTTCCTTTAAAAAGTTCATAAGGAGTTTTATTAGCAATAGGTCTAATCATAGCGCGATTAATAATATAACAAGCCGTATTCACGGCTTCTGCCCAAAAGTTCTTTAGTAGATCGCTAGAAATTATCATTGTTCTAGCCATGTCTTCCAAAGTACGATTTTTTCCTTTCAACCACTCCATTTTGTTGTGGAGTCCTTGGTGCTGAGAAATTATGATCAAGACCTTGTTCCCTGCAAAGCTCATTAAACTGTGAGTTTTCAAATTCCTAACCGTGGTTAGATCTTAAATGTTTAATTTTAAAACCACTGACCCTTTGAACTTTAGTAGCAAAGGAGAAGAATTCATCAAAAGTTTCGTCTTTGCTATGAAGAAAAATAACCCATGTAAATCTAGAAAAATCATCAACTATTACAAAGACATATTTCTTATCTGATCTACTTTGAGTTCTTATTGGACAAAACAAATCCATATGAAGTAATTCCAAAGGATTTTGTGTGCTTACCATCTTCTTCAATATAAAAGAGGATCTAACCTGTTTTCCCTTTGCGCATGCATCACAAATTTCATTCATAGAATATTTCATTGTAGGCAAGCCCACAACTAAATTCTTCGAATTTAATTTGTTTAGAACAGTAAAACTTGCATGTCCGCACCTTCTGTGCCATAATAGTGGATCCTCTTCAATCACGCTCAAGCATTTTAAACTGTTACGAGGAACTAGATCCAGGTCCACAACATACGTGTTCCCTTTTCTGGTTCCTTCAAGTACTTTGTTCCCTGTTCGACTATCACTAACTACACAATTATTGTTTGTAAAACTTACATTGTTTGCTTTATCACAAAACTGAGAAATACTAAGTAAATTATGTTTAAGACCCTCTACTAGAAAAACATTATCAATGGAGTTTGTCTGCGACTTTCCAATTTTGCCAACTGCTACTATTTCTCTCTTCTGATTGTCACCAAACGTCATAGATCCTCCATGGTAGGCTGAAAGTGAAAGGAATTTAGATTTGTCTCCTGTCATGTGCTTCGAACAGCCGCTGTCGAGGTACCACTGGTTGTTCCCCCTCACTTCAACCTGCATCCACAATCAAACGTCAGTATGAGGAACCCAGCCCTGCTTGGGTTCCTCTGGTAAATCAGAAATCAATTTTTCTTTCCAAATCCTTTTGACAAAAGTAGAGTTTTTCTCCTCTTATTCTTTCTTAGTGGTGCAATTGATCACTAGGTGACCAGTTTTCCCACAGTAGGAACAGATCTTATGGCTCGGCAGATCTACGTACTTCTTTTTCTTTTTGTTTTTCTTATATCCCAGACCTTCCTTTCCTTTGTTTTGAAATTTTTCAATCCAGCTTACAACATCAGGAAGTTTCTTTTTGAGAGGATCCAGATTCTTCTTCAAAGACTGATTTTCTTTTAAAAGTTTTTCATAATCATTTTTCATATTTCCAAATTCGAGTTTCTTCTTTGAAGAGGAACCTGTTCCTTCTGGAACAAGAAGTTGTAGTTCTGCCAGTTTCATATTTAGAAGATAGTTTTCATTTTTTACTTTTTCAAAACTCTCTTGAATTTCTCTATTTTTGTCAAATAGATTGAAAAATCTAGTTTCTATTTCTGATCGAAGTGTGCTCAACCAGGTTGTATGTTCCTTGGAGACTTCCAAGGCTTTTTCAAGTTGATCACTTTTTAAGCACACTTCTTTATAGTCCTCTAGTGTTTCCACAAGTAATTTTGAAATTTTATTTTTAGACAGTTTACTTAATTCCTTATCAATTGAGAAGACTTACCTGAGAATTAGATGGTTCCTCATGTTCACCGTTCCTCGCCATCAGGCATAAGTGAGTTGCTTCTTCTTCTTCCTGTACCTGTTCCTCGTCTGAGTCGGACTCACCCCATGCAGCTATCATGGCCCTTCTAGTGTCTCTTTTTTAGAAAGGTTTCTGAACTTCCTTGCCTTTTTCTTTCACTTTTCCCTTTCCTTTCTCATTTTCCCAAGTTGAGCAATCTTTGATGAAGTGATCAGATCCACCGCATTTGTGACACTTGAATTTAGTTGGCTTCTTCACTTGCTTGTACTTCTTTGTATAGAACTTTTTGAACTTCCTTACCATCATAGCCGTTTCTTCATCTTCTGAATCAGACTTTTCTTCACTTTCGGCCTTGAGAGCAATTGCTTTGTTTTTTACTGGTTCAGCTTCTTTGGATCCAAGATAAATTTCGTGAGTCATCAAGGAACCGGCAAGTTGTTCTATGTTGAAGGTAGTGAAATCCTTGGTTTCTTGTTGTAACACCCGTATTTTTGGGGTTAGAATTTTAGATAATAAGTTTGTATTTCTTGTGCCTTAAAAATTTATTTCGAAAACTATTAATGAATTCCCTGTTTTATAAATGAAAAATCTTTTTAAAATTATTTTCCGGGAATTTATGTTATTAATATTTTACAAAACGTGTCAAACAAAATTTTCCTTTTGATGGCTATCCTACATTCTTTCATTTGGCCTCGACCCGTTAGGTTCCTAAAACCCCATCTTAAGGCAATTCAAGTTGTGGACCGACTCAAATTTAATGTTGAATTAATGACGAGTTGGCTAAGTAGGGGTTAGAAGTAATTTTAGTCCCTTTCTTGGTAACCGGATTTGAAAGCCTTTTCATATGATTTCCGGCCCAAGTTAAAAGTTAGCTTTGGGAATAATAATCTAGTTCAGGAATTCATTTCAAGCCCAGAAACTATTTCAGTGTTTGGACCATATTTCTTACTTTTCCCCAAAATAATTCAAGCCCACTTCCTTTCCCTCTTTCCATTTGATCAGTTTTCTATCTCATTAATTATCTTATTTTTCCCATTTTATTCTATTATATTTTCTAATGGATGTAACCCCATATTTTCCTAAAGGTGGTTACACATTTATCCTAATTATTTCTTTTATTTGTTAACCCAATAATATCCTTTAATCATATCATTCCCTATTTTTCTCTAAGTTGTTACCCTTTTTCCTCCTTATAATAAATTGGATCAGGATCATCTTATTTCTCCATCCTTTTTCCTCTACCTTCCCTTTTCATTTTCCTTTAATTCTTTTATCCTGTTTTATTTTATTTATTCTAACCATTCCTTTTAATTTCTTTTATATCTTTTAATTAAATTTGTCCCTATTCTTTTCCCCTTTTCTTTTATTTATTTAATCTTATGACCTTTCTTTATCACAATCATAAAACCCCGAGCCCAAACCTTTTACCTTGCCTCGCCAAATCATAGCCCATTAACCTTTTTGCATGTCATACTACTCGGCCCCCTTTGTTGATCTCTTTTATTTATTTTGATTCTTTTTCAACCATAATTAAGACTCTATATCTATTTCTACCTAAACCTAAAAATCTTGCTTTTATTTTCCTAAATACCTTACTAAATTTTAGGAAACCAAAAACCCCCATAATTTTTGAACTACACGATCAACCTTAAAGGAAAAGGAGTTTTATAATTCTTTTCCATCTAAACTTCAATGAACCACAAAACCTCCTAAACATTCTCTATTGATCAACAACTCAAAAACTGAAGCAAGAAGTTCAAGAAACCAAGCCAAGGTGTTCCTAAACCCCTCGGCCATACTAAGGATTTTCGAACCATTATTGTAACGACCCGACTTTTTAAGCTGTCGTTTGACGAAGGAAAACGACTTGCGGATCATTACTTAAGCATTAAACTAAACATTAATTATATATTTAAAATAGAAACACCTTTTATTAACTTAAAAGTCTGTAATTAATCCCAAAAGTCAAAAAAAGTAAAATACCTAAAGAATTACATAAACTGAAATAATGTCTTCCCAATATGCTGGGATCATAAATGAAATAATGTAATATTGTCTTATTGAATTCTAGAAAAGAAATACTAAGGTAGAACTAAAACTCTGCCTCAACAAAGCCCAACCAGCGGAAGCCCGACTACGCAGCTGCATCGTCACCTGAAACTGAGGGGGGGGTCCACCGTCAGTGGCGAGTAACTAGGCTGTCCCGTTTAAGTAAGGGACCGCTAAACACATAATAGCATAGGATAACACATGTATACAAATAACATTTCATACACAAGTACATACGGGGTACGTATACAAATACGTACAAAAATACGTATAAAAATACGTATACAATACATATAATAATACCTGCAGAATACGGTTAGAGATACGTACTAAATACGTGCACCAAACTAGCTTACATACGAAATACACATATACTTTCATGATCAGACATACACAGCGGAAGACTTATACCAAACATATTATATTACAACCAATACTTAACTTATACTTTAATCCATCTTATTCTTCAATTATCATATTATACCTTATATTATCTTAATTCCATATTCGTATCACATCGTTCATCTTAGCTTTATAATCGTATTATATCATTCATCTTAACTTATAATCATATCATATTATTCATCTTAACTTTATAATCATATCATATCTTATCATCTTTATCTTTTAACGGACCGGTCACTATAACTCGTTGTGGATCCCGTGTGCACCACAACTTTCCTAAAACATGCCGGGGTGAACTCGTGTATTCAACCCGTAGTGGATCCCGTGTGCACCACTAAGCATAAGCTATGGCCATAACCCCTAAATAGCAGCTCGTGTACTACTACTTAGACGACTACATATTCTAGAACCAAGAACTGCGCGGGGGAACTCGTGTGTTCGTCCCATGGAGCAGTGGCATCGACTTAACCCAATCCGACGACTCGTGTATCATCAAATGGGCGTCCTTATCTTATCTTATATTTCATATCTTAAATCTTATCTTATATCTTCTTAAATCGGGAAATACTAGGTGGCCGTAATCGGAAATGAAATGTTCGAAATCCCAGGAAAGAGAGGTGCGGCACGTATATTGGCCACCTTAAATACCAAGTCTTTCCTAGCCAGATATCGAAACAATTCAAATTCCTTTTACTCTGTTTCCTTTCTTTCCCTTTTTAATATCTTATCATATCTTATTATAACTTATCCTTACTGATTCTTAATATTAATAATAATAATAATAATAATCATAATCATAATAATATTAGTCGTAATTCTAATAACAATAATTATAATATTACTAATAATAACCGTAATAGTAATAATAATAAATATTAATAACAATAATTAATCTAACTTCATTAAACAATCATATAAAAATTACTTAAAACATGATAAAAATTCTACCTTTCATATTTTATACCACTCGAAAATCATGAACAACAATACCAAAAATTACGTCTTTAATTAATTAAATTCAATAACCAATGAATCATAGCGAACTTTATAATAAACATTAGAATTATCCTTAAAACACCATATTTTACACAATCTGATTTTAAAGTATTAAATTAAGAACCACCATTAAAAGGTCTCGAATAATCTGAAAATTTTGATGAGAGCTAGATGTAGGTTCATGGTTTGACTTGCATAAATTTCGTCCAAAAATAACATCTTTTACTATTTTTAAGGAATTTTATAACTAACAAATCAGATTAGGCTGAATTCAGTTTCAGATTTTTCTGCCATAGCAAACGATCTTTAAAAATTACGAAAATTTAACACAAGCTGTAAAACACTATTACTGATTTCCACCCAAAATTTCGTAGTCATCCGAATTGATTAAGTATGAATAAATTCGTTAACCGAATCTGGACAGTTTTACCAGTTTGAAAGATTAAATTATTATAAGCAATAAAAGGACGAATTTTGCCACGAAATAAATCATAATTCATAATCAAACAGTAAAAAAACTGCCACGAAAATTTCATCAAGAAATAACAAGATTTGATTAATAAATAAATTCATACAAGTAATTATTCAACAATTAAAGATTTCAAGAAACTACATAAAATAATCAAGAAAATTTCATAATAATTCATAAAGATTACATATTATCATCAAGAAAAATTACATAATATCCTATCATATGATTCGAAATTTTCTAGGTGATCATGACACTAATTCCTAACAATTTTCATGTTTTAATCCTGATTAACTATGTGATTAACTTGTACCGAAATTAAACGAAATAGCATAGTTTGTAACGACCCGACTTTTTAAGCTGTCGTTTGACGAAGGAAAACGACTTGCGGATCATTACTTAAGCATTGAATTAGTCATTAATTATAAATTTAAAAAAAATAAAAACGTCTTTTATTATCTTAAAAGTCTGAAAATAATCCCAAAAGTCATTGAAGGTAAAAATACCTAAAGTATTACATAAACTGAAAATATTGTCTTCCCAACATGCTGGGATCATATATATAAAATAAAGTAATATTGTCTTAAATCACTCTAGTAAAACTAAGGTAAAACTAAACTCTGCCACGCTTAAGCCCAACCATCGGAAACCCGTTCTAAGCTGCTGCATCGTCACCTGAAACTGAGGGGGGGTCCACCGTCAGTGGGGAGTAACTAGGCTGTCCCGCTTAATTGAGGGACCGCTAAACACATAATATCATAGAATTATATATGAAAACCACACAAAAACATAATACATATTATACAGAAATCAATACGAGGTACGTATAAAAATACGTACAAAGATACGTATACAAATACGTACAAAATACGCATAAGAATACCTGCAGAAATACGGTTAGAATACGTACAAAATACACGTACAATACATCATGGAATACGTATACATTCGGGTATAACATACGAATACATACATTCATACATACATACATACGTTATACAAATACAGATATACACAGCGGAAGACTTATACTGTAATGACCCAGATTTTATCGGTATTTTGCCGGTATTTATATGTATAATTATGTGTTTATTTGCTAGTTCAAAATTTATTTTGAACTATTTATTTTAATTTTTTTTATGTGAATAATTTCGATTTAATCGAAATGTTTTATTTCTCAGTTTCTATTATTTATTTTAATTATTATTTAATTAATTAGAATTTTATTATTTAATTTTCTAATAAATTATTTAATATTAATTTTGGGCAAAATCGCTTATTGCATGATTTTCATGTAAATTTCAATAATTGGCCCAATGGATCCCGAGAGCCCATTTAAAGCCCAAGCTTGGCCCATTTCTCCTCAAAAGGCCGGCTCTCCCATATGCAAGGGTGGCTTGCCACTTGCTTTGTGTTCACACCATGCTAGCTCTATTTATATGAGAGTTAGTAAGGCCCTTTACTCATTTTGCCATTCTACTTTGCCATCAACTTGCCAAGCACATAAACACTCCCTACTCTCTCCATTTCTCACGCCACTTTTGGTGATTGAACCTCCATTGTTCATCATCTTACCTTGCCCAAAACTTAAAGATTCAAACATCATTGATCTTTAAGCATCCTAAACACAATCCTAAACACATTATTTCAACCAAGATCTTTTGTTGGGGATTGTTTCCGGGTTGTTCGTGGGTTTGTTCGAGTGTGGCCGTGCGTGAAGGTTCGTGGTTGGGGCCGTGTTGCAGAGCCGTGCTGCTGTGCCGTGTTGCTAAGGCCGTGCAGTGGCCGTGTGTGGTGGTGCACTTGTGTGGTGTCCGTGTTCGAGTGGTGTGCAGGCCGTGTGCTCGTGTGTGAGTGTGCCGTGTGGGTGTCGAGTTTGGACTGCATATTTGTGTTGGTTTGTGTGTTGATCCTCAACAAGGTAACATGCTAACTCAACTTAATTGGTAGTACTATGTTTATAGCTTTAATTAAATGCATGTTTGATTGAATTGTTGATAATTGTTGATGATTGTTTATGATTTTTGAAGTTAATCTTAATTCTGATTTTGAAGTATTTTTAATGATGTTTTAATGGTGGATTTTCATGTTTTAAGATTGATTTATGTTATTTTGGAAAGCATGGTGATTGGGTTTGAATTTGTTGAATTTTGATTAAAAACATGAAGAATGCCGTGTGGATTAGTGATGATGTTCATGCGTATAGTTTGAGTTTGTATGAGTTCTTGATTGAAGTTCTTGAATCTTGATTGAGTTCTTGATTGAAGATCTTGAATCTTGAATGGTTTCTTGTTGAGTTCTTTAAAAGTTAGATGAGTTCTTTAAGGTTCTTGATTGAGTTCTTTAGAGTTCTTGTTGAGGTTTGATGAGTTCTTTAAGAGTCTTGAAAGTTAAAGAAAGTGATAGAAAGAGTCATGAAAGTTAAAGATTTGGGATATGTTGATTAAAGATTGAGTTAAAGATTGATGATATGATGTTTGGTTAGTCTCAAGAGTATGGCTATAGGCAATTCTTGGGTTAACTTCGATGATTTAGTTGATTGAATTCAAGAGTATGGCTTATTCTTGTTTTTAATTAAACTATGATGATATGATGATAATATGAGGACTTTAGCTTGATTTCTTTTCTAGACGCCCTTGACTTTGTGTATGGCTTATGCTTAGTTTTTGGGTTAAGACGTTGCCACTATTTCCGTCCGCGGTATCGGAATAGTTTTGGAGTCTCACTATGTTATTCCTAGTACGCTCAAAATGATTGGGGATTAGGGACACGATTTCCCAGATTGATTGGGTTCGTGGGATTTGGGTGTATGGCTTATGCCCGGTCCTGACATAGTAGAAGTTCGGTTGCGTAAGATGCTTCCGTACGAGCCTAGTCCGGTCTAGAACTAGAATGATTGCACCTGAGTTAGATTTGAGTATAGAGATGTCGTATATTGATGATGTCGTGTGATGAGATTGATTTTGGATTACGAGCTTGAGGTTGTCTCGTGTCTTCGAGGATTGTATGTGTGATGTTATTTGATTATTGTTATGTACTTGTGTATTCCCGTTAGGGTGAGTCAGTTATGTTACTCGCCACTGATGGTGGATATGTTGTGTTTTTTTTCAGGTACATCTGACGATGATACTCTTGCTTAGCTTTGGGGTTGGGCGAGCGGCGCTTTGTGTGCTTTCTATTGTTTATTTCAGTTGTTTCTTAGCATTAGACTTGTTAGACGTTGTTTCAGGATTTATGATATACATTTGTTGTATAAGACTCTAGCATGTGGTTAGAGTTGCACCTTACTTTTGTTTTAGTACATTTGACTTTTGGATTTAGTTTTGTACAAAATTGTGGGTTATTGTACATCTTTGGTTTAATACTAATATTTTGAGGTATTAGTTTATTTTCTAAGTGTTGAGTTTTAGTTTTATAACTACTTGACTCGTCGGTTTCTTCCGCGCCGGTTTAAGCGAGTCGGGTCGTTACATATACTATTCGTAGCACATGCATTTCATACTTATCTTATATTATAAATACTTTTAACCTGGTTATCATCATTTCATTAAATCATAACTTATCTTAATCTTCTTAACTTATCTTACATCTTATATTATAACTTATATCACATCATAACATAACTTATATCTTATCATAACTTTCATAACGTATCGTACTTTCATATCATCTTTACCTTAGCTTATATCATATCATCTTATCTTTACTTCATATCGTATCATATCTTATCTTCGTATAATAACATAAATATCTTATCTTGTCATATCATAACATAACATAAACATAACATAAACATCTTATCTTAACTTTGCTTAATCCATGGTCGAGTCAACATGCTAGTAGGGGATCTCGTGTGCACCCCAACTTTCCTAGAATATGCCGGGTCAGACTCATGTGTCTTTCCCAAAGTCTAAGTGGGACCCTCACTCCCGAATTAACGGCCCATGTGCCACTAATTCGGACGACAACACAAACTAGAATCAGTAAACCGACTAGAAAGCCTCGGCAGGTCGGTGGCAAAGACTTAACCCCGGTAACGAAGCGTGCATCGTCGGTGGGGTGACCACTTCATAAAACCTTAAAGAAAATATCTTATCTTATATCATATGAATCATCTTAACATCTTATCGTATCATATCATAACATTCATCTTTACTTCTTAATGGACCGGTCACTATAACTCGTTGTGGATCCCGTGTGCACCACAACTTTCCTAAAACATGCCGGGGTGAACTCGTGAATTCAACCCGTAGTGGATCTCGTGTGCACCACTAAGCCTAAACTATGGCCATAACCCCTAAATAGCAGCTCGTGTACTACTACTTAGACGACTACATATTCTAGAACCAAGAACTGCGCGGGGGAACTCGTGTGTTCGTCCCATTGAGCAGTGGCTTCGACTTAACCCAATCCGACGACTCGTGTATCATCGAATGGGCGTCCTTATCTTATCTTATATTTCAAATCTTATATCTTTCTTAAATCGGGAAATACTAGGTGGCCGTAATCGGAAATGAAATGTTCGAAGTCCCAGGAAAGAGAGGTGCGACACGTATATTGGCCACCTTAAATACCAAGTCTTTCCTAGCCAGAGATCGAAACAATTCAAATTCCTTTTACTCTGTTTCCTTTCTTTCCCTTTTAATGTCTTATCATCCTCAATTCCTTATTGTAACTTATCCCTACTGACTTCCTTACTTATAATAATAATAATAATAATAAGTAATAAATAATAATAATAATAATTCCTAAAATTATCCCAATGTTATTATAAGTCCCGAAATAAACTAAAGTTGATCAAAATAAAAAGGTCACTCGACATTTCTTTAATTATAACATAATAACCAGATCAGCTCATTAACAATCATATAAACAATTTAACAATTAACAACATATATTACTCAAAATATGATAAAAATCCTATTTTTATCACAACAAGCCATTCGACATTCTTGAATAAAAATACCAAAATTATACTTTTAATCAATTGAATACAATTAACAACAATTGATCAAATAAACTTAATAATAAACAATTTAATTTACTTTAAACATTAAATCATAAAACATGGATTAAAACAAGATCAAAATTATTCCTTTATTTACATCACACCACACGGCTATCATAGGGTTCAAACAAGATCAAGATTGAATTCAAGAATTCAAAGTAACATGTTTTAATAATTTAATTACACTATTTTACACAATATGATTTTTAAAGAATTAAATTAAGAACGACCCTTTACAGGTCTCGATTAATCTGGAAATTCTAATGAAAGTTAAATATAGGTTCAAGGTTTAACGTGCATAATTTTCGTCCAAAAATAAGGTTATTTACTATTTTTAAGGGATTTTATAACTAACAAATCAGATTAGGCTAAAATCAGTTTCAGATTTTTCTTCCATAGCAAACGATCTTTAAAAATTACTAAAATTTAACACAAGTTGTAAAACAATATTACTGACTTCCATATAAAATTTCGTAGCCATACGAATTGATTAAGTATATTAATAAATTCGTAAACCAAATATGGACAGTTTTACCGGTTTGAAAGATTAAATTATTTCAAGCAAGAGAAGGACGAATTTCGCCATGAAATAAATCTTGATTAAATATCAAACAGTAAAGAAGCTCCTAAAATTATTCTAAGTCACTCGACAAATTAGAACAACAAGAAGAAAAATATTCATGCGATTATTCATACAAAATACATAAATAAATAAATTAATTTATGCATAGAATACCTTAAAATAAAATCAAGAAATATCATATTCATAAAATTCATAAGGTTCGAAATAATCTAAACCTAATCATGATACTAATTCTTTTACAATTTTCATGTTTTTAATCCTAATTTACTATGTGTAAAACTTGTACCAAAATTAAACAAGATAGCGTAGTTACCTCGATACGCTAAAATTTCCAAGACAAATATTTCACTCTTTGGTGAAATTTAGTTCGGCTCGGCTTTTTTTTGGAAGGAAAGGAGGAGAACAAGATTTTTTTTGGGGTTTATGAGACAATAGCAATTAGGAACAAAATGAGTGGAATATGTTCTATTTATAGAAAAAGAAGAAAACAAACCCTAAAAATTACTAAAGGGTGCCGTGAAAAGGAAGCCCAAAAATTAGGAAAACTTAGCTAATCTTAGACTAAGTTTTAGGAATTTTAAAAATATAATTTTTAATTAATTTAATCTAATTAACCAAATAAATTAATTAGAAGCAACATAAACTTGGCCCAAAAAAAAATGTGGGGAACCGGCCAAGACCAAGAAAAGGAAGAAATTGGGTCATTGGCCCAATTTAGAATAAAGGATAGAAAATAAAAATAAAACAGTCCAAAAATAATGGGCCTTTTGGACTTAGAATTAAAAAATAATATTAATAACCGCGAAATTTTCTAGCCCTAAATTTCGGGGTATTACATAGTTACCTTAAATCACTTAAATTTCCAAGGAAAAATTCACCACTTTGGGTGAATGTAGTTCGGCTTTTGTGAGGGAAGAGGAAAGAAAAATATTTTTGGAGTTCAAAGCTTTTTGCAATTAGGAAACAAATGAGTTGCTAAGCCTTGTATTTATAGAAGAAAGAGAGCAAACAAACCCTAAAAAAAAACAATAGGGTTGCCGTGAAAAGGGAGGGGAAATAGGGGGCAATTGGACCTAGCAAAAAGGCCTAGAAGACTAGGTTTTAGGGTTTTACAATAATTATTTAATTTAATTAATTAAATCATTTAACTAATTAAATTAAACAAAAGAAGTGACATTGGCCCAAAAGGAAGGAGGGGGCCGGCCATGTCATAAAGGAGAGGGAAAAATTGGGTCATTGGCCCAATTTGAGAAAAAGAGAGGAAAATAAAATAAAACAATCCAAATTAATTGGGCCTTTTGGACTTAGAACAAATAAATAGAACTAATAACCGCGAAATTTTCTGGCCCTAAATTTCGGGGTATTACAATTATTCTTCTTGATAGGTAATTAGTTTGTTTATTTAATCAATAGAATAGATTAGTGATATAATCTTGGAAAAATTGTAAAAAATAAGTCAACTTTTAGCCGGTCTTCTCAAATTAAGTCAACCTTTTGATTAACTCAAAATAAGTCAACCTATTACACATATCCACTCAAACTAAGTTTTTTCACTAATTTATTGGTGGAAAAAGTTAATAATTTCAATGCAAAATTAAAGCGGCACATTAACATGTTGCTGTTTATATGGTTTTTCATTGAAAATATTAATTTAACCAACAAATAATTAGTGAAAAAACTTAATTTGAGAAGGCATGTATATTAGGTTGACTTATTTTGAGTTAATCAAAAGGTTGACTTAATTTGAGAAGATCGACTAAAGATTGACTTATTTTTTACAATTTTTCCTATAATCTTTAGAATAGGTTTAGAACTATCTAGAATTGTTTAGAACTGTGTTGTTTATATTTTGAATTAGTTGTTGGCATATTAAGGGAATGTCGAGCGGTCCTTGTTTAATTCTATGATGATTTATTAAATTATTTACTTGTTTTATTATAATCCATGCTTGTTCCATAATTCTTGCTAGATTAGAATTGATAGAAATAATTGTTGAATGAATTTATGTATTGTTCGAACATGAGCCGTGTAATACTTACCTTGTTCAAGTATTTTCCATGACAAAAACTTGATCTTTATGTTGGAATCTTGATCTATTATCAACCTTTAATGTAATCTTGAATTAATTGTTGATCTAGTATAATTCTTGAAACATAAAGATTCAATCTTGAATTCTCTTTTGCTAAAACCGTGTGATAGTTTGGTTTGAATAACTTGTACTCGAAAACCTTGAATAATAGAGCAAAGCACTAATTTTTATTTAATTAATTTAGTATAGTTAATTAAATCTTGATTTATCTTGAATTACAAAGAAATAATTAATTTGTGTTTATTATATGAAAAGGCCGAATGGAATATCAAAATAAAAGAGTAGATTATTACTAGTTTTCTTGATAAAAGATTGATGTTTGAACTTGTTCTTGAAATTATTTTAATTAATAATTTTAAAGCTTATATTGTAATTGGATTAAAATTATAAATCTCACCAACATGGTTCGAAAATGTCGAGAAGAATAAAAGAAATGAAAGGTTAGATTTTTATGGTTCAATTAATTAAAAGACTAGAATTCAATTACGTTTTTGAAATTATTTAGCTAGTTTAAACTTGTATCTTATAGGAAAATTTGTTTTTAATAATCCAACATTTCGAGTTTTAGTAATCAATAACCCAACCTTTGGATTATTAGGGAATAATCCAACCTGTGCACTCTAAATTTATTCAATAATCTAACCTTTCTATTTCTAGCAACGAACGAACTAAACTTGAAAATAAAAGATCAATTATATGTTGATCTATTGTTTTCTTGGGTTTTTTAATCAACTACACATTAAAATTCTAACGTTAACTTACCTACACAACTCTTAAAACTCTAAAATGAGATGTATTGGTTGGATTTTGGCGCAAAGGTTGGATTATTTGCTAATAATCCAAAGGTTGGATTATTGGTTGCTAAAACACGAAAGGTTGGATTATTAAAAGCAAATAATCCTATTTTATATGGTTATCAAATTGATTTTGTGAATTATGGTGATGAGTAGGGCCGGGCAAAAAAACCCGTACCCGGTTCCCGATTTTTTTTACCCGAAAAAGCGGGTACCCGACCCAGTTTTTACAAACCGGGTACCGGGTCGGATCCGGGTCGGGATTTTTTAAAACCGGGTTCCCGGTACCCGATTTTAATTTTTAAAAAATAGTTTTTTATTATTAAAAAAAAATTTTACTTTAATTTAAAATTAATTTTTTATTATTATTATAAATACTTTTTTAAAATTTAAAAAAACAGTTTTTTTTTAAAAAAACAATTTTTTTTAATTAAAAAATTTTAAAAAAACAGTTTTTTTAAAAAAAATTTCAAAAAACAGTTTTTTTTAAAAAAAACATAAACACTTTTTTTATATAAAAAAAAAACATTTTTTATATATTAAAAAACAGTTTTTTTTTTTAAAAAAAGTTGTATAAGAAAAAAAAAACGGGATCCGGATACCCAGTTCCCGGAACCGAATTTTCGGGTACCCGGATTATCCGGGTCGGATCCGGGTCAAAAAAATTGTGACCCGAAAAACCGGGTACCCGGTTTTCGGGTACCCGAATTTGCCCACCTCTAGTGATGAGTTATTGTGTTGATATTATGGCATGAGCCGTGTATAGATGGTAAGTTACAGGTAAGATTTTGACTTCTGAATACTTGTTTACGATTAAATTATGTTGTTAAATTATGATTCTTGCATACCTTTATGTTTGAACTTGTTGAATTGAATGAATATTGTTGTTTGATGTTTTAACGTGTGATGATTGGTCAATGTCGAGTATAATGAGTCCTGGTCTAGATTTTTGAGTCATTAAAGGTTGAACTAGAATTGAATAGAAGTCTTGTTATTGAAAGTCAAATTGTGAACTAGAAAGTTGAACTTGAAAAGATAATAAACTATGAAGTGACCGCCTATCTAGTGGCTAAAGTGCCATGAACATAGGTATAGTCGAAGCCACTGCCCCTTCTGCGGTTTTGGGGCAGTTCTGGATCCCAGTGCTCGGGAAGTAGATCCTTTGTGGTTGACCCGACATGAGACAAGGAAAGTTGGGGAAGAGTTAAGGTTTCCTCTACGAGCATATGACTGTGTCACGGATTAGCACTTGAATTGAGTTAGAACTTGAAAGTCAATAGCGGTGTCTAGAAGTCTAGAGTTGGATTAAGCTTGTCTTGAGAGTCTTGGTTGAATATTCTATTGTGATTTGTTTCCGCAGCGTACTTGAATCTGAATGTATTTGAATGATTTTCCTGTTGACTGGTTGATTGTTTTGTTGATCTATTCTATTTATTATGTTCTAGTTGTGTTCTATTCATTAAGTATAACAATCTAATTACTCCCCACTGACTGTGGACCCAAAAATCCTTTTCAGGTACAAGAGATGATTGATTGGGTTATGCAAGGGCTGAGATTGTGAGTAAGTGAGAATAGTAGTTTAATTATCTTGATGTCAATTTCTAGCTTTTGTAATAGTTTTAGTGGATTTTTCCGTAATTGATTAGTAACCTTGGACTTTGATGATATAGCTATTTTGGTTCATTTATTGTTTATATTGAATAATTTGAATAAGTAGAGCTTCCGCTGTTATTAATGAATTTGACATTAAAAGTTTATGGTTATTAGGTTACAAAATATTTTGTAGATGTATTAAAAGATTGTTATTAAAAAATATTTTGTAGATGTATCCGTGTTGTTGTTTTCTCTGAA
Organism: Salicornia ramosissima; assembly: GCA_951394345.1. NCBI lineage: Eukaryota > Viridiplantae > Streptophyta > Magnoliopsida > Caryophyllales > Amaranthaceae > Salicornia > Salicornia ramosissima. The sequence continues at coordinate 43,914,790 of OX596232.1, forward strand.
AACAATGTTGCTAAAATGCGGGTCGTTACACTTGTAATGCAGTGACTTTAGCCATCCACTTCTCATCTTGGGGTAGACTTCTCAGAATTTTTCGAACTTGTTCCTCTGGAGTGACCTTCTTGCCTAGTGAATCTAGTTCATTGATTATGTTGGAGAATCAAGTTAACATATCGTGAATGGACTCCTTTGGCTTCATCTGGAACAATTCGTACTTATGCATAAGCATATCGATTTTGGCTCGTTTGACCTCGCTCGTTCTTTCATGTGTAACTCGTAAGAGCTCCCACATTTGCTTTGCAGTCTTGCAACCCATGACTCGATTATGCTCATGAGGTCCAAGATCACAATGAAGAAGCTTCTTAGCAGGATTGTTCATTTCCATCTTCTCGAAGTCATCTTTGTCATACCTTTCCAGAGGTTTGGGAACCACTTCGCCTTTATCCACTAGTAGAAAAAAAATCTTTTGCTGCATATCAAATGATGCGGTTATTTCTTCATTCGTCATCGTAACTTCGAAATCACCTATTTCAATCACCCTCCATACTTGATAATTTTCTCCTTTTATGAAGATTTCCATTCTGTTTTTCCAGTATGAATAGTGCTTTCCATTGACCATAGGTGGTCCCTGGGTTGAGTAACCTTCATCAAGTTTTTCTCCCGTAGTATTCATTTTTCAGGATGTGCTCCTCAGTGTTACCTGTTCCTGGAGGAACCTGCTCTGATACCAATTGATGTATATGAATAACAACTATAAGAGGGGGGTGAATTGTAGTTGTGGGAGTTTTAAGAATTTTTGCGGAATTTTAAACTTAAACACGAATGAAGAAATAAATAAAAAAATCAAGAGACAGAGATTTTAACCTACAAGGAAAACTTCCTAGGCCCAATTAGGAAGAAAAACCTTGACCACGAGGGATTTTGACTGTTGGACTTTCTCTTATTAATTATAGGCCAAACGAATCTGTTTACAACCTATAAAACGGACCTTCTCTATTCTCTATGTTCCACTAGGAACTTGTTCCCCTTGACACCTGTCCCCCCTGAATTGATGCCACGATAAGATCGATTTTTCTCACTTTTGATTTCGAATGAAATCTAATTCTCTTTCTCTTTTCTCTCTGATTTTAATCAAATATTCTCTCTGATTTTAATCAAATATTCTCTTTGATTTTAATCAAAATTAGTTGGTTGATGCAATTATAAGATCGATTTAAGTTGTAGTCTTGTCTTGAAATTCCTTGTCTTGTGAAGAAACAATTCCACACGTTAGTGGAGAGAAGGGCCACGTCCACTTTCACCTACAAATTAGCTTGACCAAAACAACTAGACAAAACATGATAGTGTATAATCCCTAGAATAAGACTAGATGCATTCTAACCTAGTCAAGCCCACTAATTTAGTGTGATTTAGTTACTAAATAAAAATCAGATTTTTATTTCTTAGCATTAAATCCCGCTAATCTAGTACAACTAACTTTTACTAATTCTTCACGTAAGACTTAGTTAATATTATTTAAATTTTTAATTTTCAAAATTTAAAACCCCACTAACAACTTAACTACTTTTACTAAGCAAGAAACTAACTCCTAATTACACTACCCTATGTGAGACTTGATCTCCAAGTTAGAATTTTTGATTTTCAAAAACTAAAATTACTAACACACTCCTAAAAATACTCTAACCTAATTTGACTCTAAAAAATACGGTTTTTACTAAAATTAAAAACTAACTACCACTAATCCAAAATAATAGGTCACTTAAACAATACACATAAACTAATTAAAAATCAATATTAGTTTAAGCATATAATTCGAACCATAAAAGTGACAAATAATGATAGACTAGACTTATACTAGTGGACTAAACAGAATACCTGCACCAAACACCAAGATTAGTATTTCAATACATAAATAAATTATCATGTAGAAAGAATTTGGATTATATTTAATAAAATATATTTAACCAAAATTAGTAACTCATCTAATTTTGTTTCAAATAAATATATTCTAGAAAATACAAACATATATCTAATGAAATATATTTAATAAAATTAGACACTCATCTAATTTATTCTCTATAAATATATTGCATAAAATATATCAGTTATAAAATAAATATAATTTCAACTAAAATTACTTTTAATCGATTCTCCATAAATCTGTTTTATTCTTCCATATTAAATTATATTGTCATCATCAAATAAACTAAGGTTCAACAAAATTTATACTCAAAAGAAAATAAAATCTGAATTTATATTACTCGTTTTTAAATCAAAATTTTGAGTCTAAAGCATGATTAAACAACGACATTAAATTAGAAATTAATTAAGTATAACAATTTATAAACATTAAATCAAGAATTAAAATAATAAAAAGAAAAGTTCTTATTAAAGAAATAACTTACGTACTAGAAGGGAAAGAAGCAGGGCGACCACCGGCAAGGGCGTCGAATTGGCATCAGGCTGACGAGTCATCGACGGCTGGCAGGGTTGGCAACGGGTGCTGCGGTGGTGGCTCGTGAGGGTGAAAGAATATTTTTTTTAAATAACTATGACACTAGCAGCATGGCAGCAGGGCGGCAACCAACAATGGGTGGCTATCGGTGGCGAGTGCAAGGACACGATGGTGGCGGCAGTAGGAGGCGGCGGCTGGAAGTGGGTGGTTGATGTGGTTGTGCTTCGAGAGGAGGAAAAAAATAGAAGTTTTTTTTGTTCTGTTTTAGGGTTAGACAGTACAAGTGACAATCTGATTATGCTAGGGTATTTGTATAGCTTGAATCCGATTTGAGTTCCCTATCAGGTTGGGCTTTTGCTATAAATAATACCTTTACTTTTTTTTTCAAACCGGAATATTTTATTTTATGAACGACGGCCGAAACATATAATTAAAAACTTTAATATTATTTCAAATATAATTTTATAAAATTCCTTTACAAATATTTATGAATTGCTAAAATACTAAAATAATTCATTTTCTTAAATATTTACTTTAACCCCTTTTAATAACTCTAATTCATAAAGCATATAATGTAACGACCCAACTTTTCTAGGCTGTCGATTTACGAAGGAAATCGACAAATGGATCATTACTAACATAAAACTTAACAATAATATTATAATTAAAGTCTAAAATTCCTTTTATTAATTAAATACTGAAGCAATAATCCCAAAAGTCTATAAATCAATACTTAAATACACCATAAAACTGTATCTTCCCAACAGACTGGGATAAACTAAACTATTATGAAAAGAAAACATAAACTAGACTCTGGTTCACTCTACTGATCACATCAATACTCAACCCGAACCAAACGAGAGCCCACTTATGCGTCTGCATCATCACCTGAAATGGGGGGGTCCACCGTCAGTGGCGAGTAACTAGGCTGTCCCGCTTAAATGAGGGACCGCTATCCATATAATAGCATAGAGTCAACCAAGAAAATCATGCAAAATCACATGGAAATACGTACAAAAAGACGTATAAAAATACGTAGAAAAATACGTAGGAAAATACGTATAAAAATACGTAGGAAAATACGTAGAAAATACGATTACAATACGTATAAAATACTTGCAAAATACGGTTAGAAATACATACAATATACGTATAAATTACATATGCAAATACGTACAAATATACATACAAAATACGTATAGAAATACAGACCAAAACACTTATACGTAATACATGTAAATACACGTACAACATACACTTAAATACATGTAAATACAGACTTACCAGACGTACGCAGCGGAAGACTTAATATTACGAAATTAATACATAAACACACGTAAATACACATATACATACATATAACAGAATCCTCCCGTGAAATGCTTATCTTGTCATATTTTACCCATACCCTTCTTTTAACCATCTTATTGGATCGGTCATTATGCTCGTTGAGGATCCCGTGTGCACCCCAACTTTCCTAAAACATGCCGGGGGAACTCGTGTATTCAACCCGTAGCCCTCCTTTGCAAGAACTAAGCCTAAGCTATGGCCATAACCCCTAAATAGAAGCTCGTGTACTACTACTTAGATGACTACATATCTTAAGATCCAGAACTGCCCAGAGACCGCAATAGGGCAGTGGCTTCGACTTAACCCGATCTGATGACTCGTGTATCATCAAATGGGCGTCCGTATCGTATCTTATCTTTTCTAAAGGCCATCGTGAGACCACTAATTCACAACATCTTTTCTAAAGGCCATCGTGAGACCACTAATTCACAACATTTTTCTAAAGGCCATCTTGAGACCACTAATTCACAACATTTTTCTAAAGGCCATCTTGAGACCACTAATTCACAACATTTTTCTAAAGGTCATCTTGAGACCACTAATTCACATTGTTGCTTTCCTTCTTATTCATATTGTTACTTTTCTTCTTAATCATATTATTACTTTCCTTCATATTACAACTTATCCCTATTAATTCCTTTTAATTCCTTTAGTCATATTAATTCCTAAAATTACCTTCTAATATTATTATAAGTCAAAAATTAAACTAAAATTGATCATAAACTTAATTGTTCCATTCGACATTTTTAGTAACACAACAATAATTAAATAAATTCATTAAATAATCATATAAACAATTAAATCAATCATTTAAATTAACAATTATCATCAAATAATACCTAAACATGATAAAAATCCTATTTTTCATTCTTCATACCACTCGACATTTTTAAATAAAATACCAAAAATTATACTTTCAATTAATTAAATACAATTATCAATAATAAATTCCAAAATCTAATAATAACAATTAAAAATCATGCTTTAATCATCATAACATCAAGATTGAACCAAGAACAAGATAAAAATCATCTTTTTATACATATAAGCCACTCGACATTCATGGGGTTATTTATGCAACAAGATCAATTTCAAGAATTTACCAACAACATGATTTAATTAAAGATTATTTAAAGACTCAACATAAAGATTCAAGATTCATCAAGATTAATCATAAAAATCAGATTTTTAACACCCTAATTTATACTAATCCACTCGACAATCACAGGACATGATTAAGAGAATATTTTCTTTAATTCAAGAATTTAATACATCAATTTAACAATCAAACTCATCATAAAAATTCAAGAAAACAACTTAAAAATCATCATAATCACTATCATCATACTCGACATTCCTAAACCAAACCAAGATTAAGATTAAACAATTTATCATGCAATTGTTCGGAATAAATATACAATTAAATAAATTAATTCATGCATAAAGTTTATTAAAACAATTAAAGATTCAACAAGATTGCATATAATATCAAGAAAATATCATAATAAATTATATATGTAACGCCCCAGATTTTGGGCTAGTTTCGTGTTGGTTTGCTAGTGATTAGTTTGTCCCGGTGCATGGTCTAAATTTATTTAGACTATTTTAATTGCTATTGTGTAACCATTTTATTTAATGGTTTAGTATTTCTTAATTTTATTTTATTTAAATTAATTAGAATTTTATTATTTAATTTTCTAATTAATTAATTAGTTTTGGGCCAAGTGCAAAATTAATCATGATTAGTCATGAATTAGTGCAAATGGCCCAAGTGAACTTTGAGCCCATTTTATTAAGCCCATGGCCGGTTTTCCCCTCTTGTTCATGGCAAGGATTTGCCACTTGCCATGCATTCACACCTTAAACCAATTCTATAAATAGAAGGGTTAGTAAGACATGATGATCCATTTTGCTCTTTTGCCATCTTTTGCTCATCAATTCAAGAGGCAAAACTTTCTCTCCTCTTGCCTTGCTCCTACACGCCTATTTTGGCTCAAAACACTCAACCTTTGTTCATCAAATCTTCAAACCCCAAAACTTAAAGATTCAACCTCCATTGATCTTTAAGTTAGTAAACACACAAGTAGCCTTCATTGCCTCATTCAAGATCACTAGTTCGGGGTGGTTTTGGGTCCGTGTTATGGTGGAGCCGTGCATGTAGTGGCTCGTATGGGGGCAGCCGTGCAAGGGCAGTAGGGCAGCCGTTCAGGGGCAGTAGCCGTGTGCGTGAAGACGTGCAAGAAGGCAGCAGAAACCGCGGGTCCTTGGCTGTTCAAGGTGGTGTCGTGCGGTGGCGCGTTATTGCTGTGTTGTTGGGCCGTGCGTGTTCCTTTCCGGGCAGCAATTTTATGATTGATTTTGTGTGTAATCTTTAATAAGGTAACATACTTTCTCAACCTTTTTGGTATACTATGTCTATAGTATGAATTAAATGCATGTTTGGGTTGATTGATGATGAATATCCATGATTTCATGTATAATTTCTAAATCTGATTTTTATGTGTTGGTATGGTGTTTTGATGATGATTTTTCATGATATTATGATTGATTATATGTTGTTTTATGATCATGAACATTATGTTAAAGTTTGATGAATTTTGGATGAGTAAAAGTTGGATTTTCGATTGAATTATGATGATGTTATGCGTGTAGTATGAACATATTGAATGAGTTTTTGGTTGAAGTTCTTGAATCTTGAATGAGTTCTTGGTTGAAGATCTTGAATCTTGAATGAGTTCTTTATGAGTTCTTTATGAGTTCTTTGAGTTCTTTATGAGTTCTTGATGAGTCTTTACGAGTTCTTGGTTGAATCTTGAAAGTTAAAGAAAGAGGTTTAAATGATAAAGAAAGTTAAAGAAAGTGTCTAAAGTGATTAAAGAATGATTATTGAATGTTGGATTATGATTGGTTAGACTCAAGATTAAGGCTAGAGGCAGTTCTTGAGAATAATTTCGATGATTTAACTAGTTAATTTCGAGAATCAAGGCTAGAGGCAATTCTTGAACTTAATTTAGTTATGTTGGGATATAAAATGAATAATATAATTAAAATGATTAAAGATTTAATTAATTAATTAGCTTGATTTCATTTTTAGACGCCTGATACTTTGAGTAAGATTCATTGTATTTGGGTTAAGACGTTGCCCCTATTCCATCCGCGGTATTGGGATAGTTGGAGTCATACTATGTGATCTTTGTGAATTTCCAGTAAGATTGGTTTCACGGGACATGGATTTCCAGTAAGATTGGTTTCATGGGGTTTGGGAGTAAGATTCTCAAATCCGAGCATAGTAGAAAGTTCGGATGCGTAAGATGCGTCCGTACGAGCACAGTCCGGTCTAGAATATGAATGATTGCGCCAAAGATAGTTGATTAAGTTGGTTTGAGTCGAGTTCATGGTTGGGTTGATCTTGTACTCTAGATTATTGATTTAATGTTGTTTATTTGATTTGTGCTATGTGCATGTGTATTCCCATTAGGGTGAGTCAGTTATGTTACTCGCCACTGATGGTGGACTGTTGCATATTTTTCAGGTATTTCTGATGATGATCCTCTTGCTTAGCTTTGGGTTGGGCGAGCGACGTTGTTATTACTGTTATCTGTTGTATTTACTGTTTTCCGTTGTTTTAGATAGTGATGGAGTTATATAGATTTTATACGTTGTTGAATGGACTTTTATATGTTGTTTTAGACTCCGATGTGTGGTTGGAGTTACTTGTATTTTTAGTATTTCTAGTTTGATTTTTGGACTAGTATATGTACAAACTTGTGGGTATTTGTACTTTTGAGGTTCGATAATAATATTTGAGGATTAGTTTTATTTCTTAAGTATTTTAAGTTGTAGTTTCTAACTATTCAACTCGTCGGTTTCTTCCGCGCCGATTTAAGCGAGTCGGGTCGTTACAATATAATACTACTCGAAAATTTACCCTAAACATGATATTAATTCTACAAGTTTTTCATGATTTAATCCTAATTAACTATATGGAAAACTTGTTCCAAATTTAAAAAGGATAGTCTAGTTACCTTAGCATAGGAAAGAAAACAAAGAAAAATTTTCCCTTGGAGCTTTGGAACCACACGACCAACCTAGAGGAAATACTAGGGTTTTGAAAGCTTTTTGAGTAGTATTGAGATTAGGGTAAAAAAAATAGGTATTGTTCCTATTTCAATTAAAAGGAACAAAAGAAATTAAAAAAAAAAAAGAGAAAAGGAAGGGGGAGCCGTGAGTGAGGGAGTAAGAATAGGGGTATGGAGTAGTTTTAGGTAGACTTGGTACAAATGGTTAGAATAGGTTTTACCAAATCAAAATAATTAAAATATTATTAATTAAATAAAGATAGAATTATCTAATTAATAATAAATTAGAAAGGAAAATAACTTTGGCCACAACATGGGGGCTGGCCAAGCTAAGAGGGAATTGGGTCTTTGGGCCCAATTTCGAGATAAGGAGAAGAAATGGAAACAAACAGTCCAATTAAACGAGCCTTTTGGACTTAGAAAAATAAAATAACATAAATAAACCGCGAAATTTTCTGGCCCTAAATTTCGGGTTATTACATATAAAATATTTATTTAGAAGTATAAAATATATGCACTAATGTATAGAATACGTATAAAATACATATTCTTTGAGTGTGCTGTCAGTAAAGAGTGCCTGGGTCAGATTACACATGGGCTAGGCATGAATGTCCCTCACTTGAGTCTGCAGGGTATTATGAACTGGTTATCTCGAAGCTGCAAAGGTAGAAGGTCCAAAAGAAGGGTGTTTAGCACAGCCTGTGATGCCTTGGTCTATTCTTTGTGGTCTGCAAGGAAAGAAATGATTTGGAGCAACAACAGGAGATCTAAGGATCAGATTGTTAATGAGGTTAAGTATATAGTCAAACAAAGAATTCCTTATTTTGATAGAGATTGTGTAGATAGAAGATGGTTCCTAAGCTTGTAGTAGTTACTGGCTTCTTGGAGCTGATAGAAGATACAATAAAACATGATGATGAGAGTTGTATGAGGTAGATGAGTACGATTGGGTGAGTGAGATTGTGTTTGGTTAACGATAATGATACTGCTATCAATTTTATTTTATTTTCATTTCAAAAATATTATTACAATAAAATAATCGCATCAACCAACTAATTTTTATTTACTACAAAATTTATTTTATAAAAACTTATTATAAAAAGAGCACAATAACTTATTTTACACATTAAATTAATATTTTCCATGAAAAAAATATTATTAAATCACATTTGGGAATAAAATTTATTTATGAGTTTTTCGGGGTATTACTAGGGATGCTCATTAACAGTTAACCGAATCGTTAAGGCTTAATGGTTCGGTTAACCGTTAAAACGGTTACTTGTTTTTAGTAATCGTAACCGAACCGTTAACAAACGGTAACCGTTAAGAAACGGTTAACTGTTACGCTTAGCCGCGAAACCGTTAAGAATGATGGAAGATGAAAATATAAAATGATAAATGAATCATAGTTATGCATATGAGGGCAATAGTGTTAGGGACATATGTGGGTTTGTTAAAAATAATGCATTTAGGCCATTTGAAAATTGAGCTAAGCATACTTAATGCCTCTTAAAAAGTTAATGGTTAACCGACGGTTAACCCGTTTATGAAAACCGTTAACCGTAACCGTTAAGCTTAACGGTTCAGTAACCGTTAACAATTAACGGTTCGGTAAATTAACTGTTAAAAAGTACCGGTTACACGGTTAACGATTACGGTCAAAGGTTATGGTTTTTTTTTGGACACCCTTAGGTATTACATGCATTGTTCAACCGTTTTTATTATAGTGGTTGGTTAGGTTGATATTATTCAACCCATTTATTATATTAGTGGGATTGGTTGACATTGTTCAACCCTTATATCTTATTGGTTGGTTCGGTTGGCCATGTTCAACCTATGGATTAATATTGGAAACAATTAATTAACCAAGCGTCATCTTTTGATTATGTTATCAACTTGTCCTAAACATTAAAATCCGGTTATGGTTTTGGTTGAATTAGTTGATCAATAATTATAAAATTAAGATACTATTTACGTAAAGTGAAAGATTCGATGGATTATCGATAAAACTTTGGATGAGCGCACCAATTACTTCCCACCTCGAGGACATGGTGGAACTTTAGGGGGACAATATTGTTATGCATCTATATATTAGTAAGGGTACTTTAAAAAATTTACAATAATATAGATACTAGGAGATTCTAGAGTTTCTTAGCTATATAATTAGAGTTAAAAAAGGAGGAAAGAGCATGTTGATGAATGAAGATTTTTGATTTTATTTTGTATTCTTCTTGTATCATTTTGGGAGTTCGATAGCAACCTTCATCATTTGAATATCATTTAACTCTTTGTCTATTATTCTACTAGTCTTATGTGCATGCTATGTGTGCTTTAATGTATGAGTATCTTACATACACTATTTATGAGCTTGTTGAAAATAAGATTATGATTATTTAATTAATAAAATTTAATTTCATCTACTACACTATCTCTAATCAAATTTTCACTATAATTAAAAGATAAAAATTTAATGTGAAAAGCTATATAAATATGGGTGTCCATTTGTAAAAAAAAATCAAAAACATTAATTTTGCTGCTTTTATTTATTTTTATGAATTATTAACTCTGTGATATTTTCATTTAAAAAGATAAAAAAATTGTTATATTTTATGGGGAATAAATAATTATTTGCTTTTTGATTGATAATTCATTATTTTTAATTGATAATTCATTATTTGTAATTGATTGATTGAATTTAATTTATATTTTAATTATCTTTATTTCATAAGTAAGGGAAGATCGATATTTTAGACATTTTTATTTAATAGAGATTTATAGTAATAAAAAAGAAAATATTTGTGTGAAAAAACTATACCAATATGGGTATTTAATTGTAGAGAATTTAAAAATATGAATTTTGGTGTTTGTGATTTTTTTAATTATATATTTTGTAATATTTTCATTTTAAAAAATACAAAACTTTCCTTTTTAGTTAATATTATATAATTTGAGTATTTGAAAATTTTTGAAGGGTAGTTTAGACTTTTTGAGGGGGACACCATGACTCCCCTTGACTTATATAATAGAGATTACTTATTTAGCTTCATCAGAGTAATATTCCTAAATAAATTGTAGTAAATAATTTGGGACATTACATTTTGACACAATTTTTTATGCAAACCAATCTTCATGTGGTCTATTATTGCAAAGGTAATTAGAAGAAACAATCAAACAGATGACTTAAAAAGATAAAAATGTAAAATATGTGTCGGATCCATAGAGTATAAAAGGAAATATAACGACTATATTGAGACATGCAAATATAAAAATTATAGCAAATAATTTGGGATTGACATAGTATATTAGGTGCGCCAGAGGCCGAGTAGACCGGGCCAATGTTACGGTATTCTTTAACATTTTGCCGTTTCTATGTTTTGGACAACAGTTACTCCCTTGTCCGTGTTGCCCATCGTTCAGCTACCACCGCGGCCGGTAATCAGGCTTGGGCGTGGCATATTTTCTGCAAATTCTTCAATCATCTGCATTCAAAGGTGAACTTCCAATTTTATTTTTGTTTATTATTATTATTATTATTATTATTATTATTATTATTTATAAAAAATAGTGTTCTTTCTATTGATTTGCAATTACAAATGCTATGAGACAACCATCTAACCTAATAGAGTAGTGGTTAATAGTTGAATTTTCTACCCATAGATCATAGGTTTAAGCTATGGTATCAACAATCATCAACAAATGCTAGGAGATAAGCATTAGCTTTTGATGACACATTAAATTATAAATGCTATGAGACAAGCATTAGCTTTTGATAAGAGTTTGAAGTTTGAATTTTGTTGGTTGAAGTTTCTGATTACATTTGTAGTTGTTGATATAAGCTAGGTTAGTAATTTGCAGTTTGGAGTAGAATATATATATATATATTTGGCGTATTCTTTTTTCATAATACGTTAAATTAGCTGTCTGAATTTCTTTTTCAAGAGCAATTTGAATCTATTCTTTCAACTTCATGATCAGATTCCTTAATTGTTAAATATGTTTTTGGTAGTCTTTAATTAAAAGTTGATTTTCGTTTGTTATTTGGAAGTGACTGAAGTATTATTATTTTGGTGCAGAATATAAGCTATGTTTGAGGGACTAGTGCGGCAGCTGCTTCTTGGTTATCTTGGTCGATACATCAAAGACTTCCAGAAAGAGCAGCTTAAAATCACCTTATGGAATGGTAACTGAATTTTTTTTCTTTTCAGATTTATGTTGTAAAATATGATCTTTAGGTGTCTTTATTCTGATAATTTTTAAGAGGATTAAATTCTTTATTTTTCTTTAATTCCAATTTTCTTTTTCCAGAGAAAGTTTATTTGGAGGATGTAGAACTTATTCTTGAAGCGTTTGACCACCTTCAGCTGCCTGTTGCTCTCAAACGAGGTATGTTAATTCTCACCTACATGTCTTGTGTTTCATTATTTTGATCTCTTAATGGCTAGCTTTAAGGATGTTATAGACCTTCATTTTTTTTGTTTCTCTTATGCAGTTATTGACATATCCACTTATTTTGGTAGAACTGAGTCTCTCTCTCTCTGTATTTTTTTTCCTCTTGCCAGAAACAGTTCTAACTAATTCGTTTAAATCTCTATAGTAGATATTGAAGAAGTCATAAGCGTGCTTCTATATTTTACCAATGGTATATAACTGGTTCTGGTTATCTAACTAACCTATTGGATAGAAATATGGTTTTTGCCTAGAATGTTATATTGCAACCGCCTAAGGAAGACTGGGTATATTGCAACCGCCTAAGGGAAGACCGGGTATATTGCAACCGCCTAAGGAAGACTGGGTATATTGCTATGTTTGCATGGTACCTAAGGTGGATTGTAACATTTGGTTATAAAATTGATCATTGATGTTTGCATTTTAGATTATGAAGTTGGTAAATATGCCTTTTCTATTTGCTCGTTTACATGATGTCGATTAAAATAGATCTTTAGCTAAAGAGATACTGCGTAATTGTTATTTATGCTAATAATCATATGGATGAGGGATTGAACTTGGTGCATAAACTATCAATATGACCACATTGTCAATTTCTACTTATTTGTTATAGTGGCTCTTGCAGCTAGATTTACATATGAGGATGGTAAAAGTGGTCGCATATATTATTGGATGGAGGGCTAGGTGGTTTAGATTGATGAACAAGATGTGTTCTAACAAATTAGGTTGGTTTTGTTGAACTATGGTGTAGGGTTATGTTTTTTCTATTGTGGTGGACTGGTGGTTTTTTAGGAACTAGAATTACCCAATGGTTTAGATTGATGAATAAGATCTAAGCTACTTTGTTTTGCTATTGTGGTGGTTTTTTAGAAACTAGAATTACCCAATGGTGAATCTAATTTAGGGGGTATTTGGTATGAGAATATGAGACTAGTAAAGGTAACGAATTGTAAACAAGTAAAGGGGGGAAAGGGTAATACATAGTGTTATCCTTACTAGTTGTTTGATATCACTAAGGAAACATATATGGTTACAAACATTCGGAAATGATAATTGTTTCCTCTAGATTTAGGAGGGTAACAAGGTAAAGAGATTTGTTTCCCTTGCAAATTTGTTTCCCACAACCATAACAAACAAATAATAACAATATTGTTTTGTGATTACGTATCCTATGCTAAATTTGCAGATACCAAACAACTCCTTAGTCTTTGGCTCATTGTTACAAGGCTTTCTCTAGCATGCACTTGTCATTGTGTTTGTGGATCTTGTAAGAGTTGGTGTTTGAAGCAAGTTTTATTTCAGAATAAGTGATAGAAAAATTTGTTGCATGTGGCCTAGTAAGCGGTAAAGATGGAAAAATGTTGCCAAAATGGAATAAAGTAGAAGTGTAAAGAACTTTGCCAAACTTTCAAAAACAGTAATTAGGAATAAGTGGTGTGTCAGTTATTGGACTCTTAATTGTTAACTTTAAAAATCTGGGCACATTGATTTCATCAGCTAAAACATGGGATTTGAGTTCTCATTCTCCCAAATATGTGAATTGTTCCTTTTTTTAAAATAAAAATTTTCTGCTTGTAGTTTTTTAAATTGCTATGACAATTTGACCTAAGCTCTATTCAATATCTTGCTGAACCACATTGTGTAGTAAAAGATTCGTAGTTACATTGTTAATATGTTTTGGTTTATTTACTATTTAGTATTTTTAGTTGTGGGGGAAGAAGGGATGAAAGTTGTTCTTAAAGGTTTTGTCATTGATGCAAATTGATTTCATATTGATTTGTGTTTGCGTCTTCACTGTTACTTTCTTTGTTCTTTCTACTGACTTTCTTCATCTATGCATGTTTAATTCATGTCCAGTGTCACATAGTTCCCTAAAGTGCCCTCGCAACACTATCCGAAAAAAGCGACCTATGCTCGGTTTTGGGTTATTTTTGTTCCAATTTAGGCGAACCGCGAATTATAAAAACAAAAAAAAGGCGAAACATGTAACACTAGTCATGTCTTCTCATTTCTAGGTTTGGCTATCAATCTATAATCACTTATCTGACACTGGAACTACTACTGGATTGTTTCACAGGTCATGTTGGCAGGTTAAGCATAAGAATTCCTTGGAAAAAGCTGGGTTGGGATCCCATCATAATAGAATTAGAGGATGTCTTCTTTTGTGCTGGTCCACGTGATGATCATGAGGTATCCTCTTAGCTGTTATCACCAGCAAATTATTATTCCAAGTACTCCCTCTGTCCTATAAAAACTGCTCCCATTTCTTTCTAGTTTGATTGCTGCACTGAACTTTTGCATATGCTATAAAATTACTTAGGAGTTTCATTTATCTCTCATTTTGCAGTGGAGTGCAGAAGCTGTTGAAAGAAGAGAATGGGCAGCTAAAAAAGCAAAGCTTGCTGCTGCAGAGTTGACGAAGTTGTCTAGACGTGTCTGTGGTGAGGCATATGATCTTAGTCATCATTATCCGAATCGTTCTTTCCGTTAATGATGTGCTTGTTGTGTTCTTGATGGGGTTCGATTAAGTGTTTTTGTAGCCATGTAGGCTAGAATTTTCATAATGATTAATTTCAGAGCTTATAGGAAGGAAAGTTTAAGTTGGACTGGGAAAAGAAGACTATAGCAATCCATAAAGCAGGCATTAGAGTAAAGCAGCCCTTTAGTTATAAAGATGGTAAAGCAAAGGTTGTATTGAGATTATGATCTGCCCCTCCTTGAAGCCTCAGAATGGGGAGAGGAACCGTTAATATCATCAAGCTCCTTGCTAATGAGGCCTCTGTTAGTGGTCAATATTTGGCTTTCTTCATCATTGCTCAGAGTTTTCTCATCCCTGTCACCCTCAAAAGATCTTGCCGAAGCCTGACCTCTAGTATAAGCTGGTTGCTTTTAACTGAATTCACTCTTTTATTACCCTCTTTCCCTGCAGTTTGCTGTAATGTTGCAACTACTGCTCTGACTTCTTTTCCCTGCTTATTAGCTTCTTGGCTCTATCTCATACCTTTTCCATAGCATTTTCTGTTAAGGTGTACTACATCTATGTTTGACTATCATTTTTATTGTCGCTTCTTTATTTATTTTTTTTTTTAAAAAAAAAATCTAGATGCCACTAGTCCTTTTCCTAAACTTTTTTCCTGAACATTTTTTTTTTTGATTTGTACCGTAACTTTTATTTCTCTGAAAGCTAATGTTTCCCATCCTTTTATTTCCTATCCTTTCACTTGTGTATTATGATAGTTCTCAACAGCCACAATCTCCCATGTGTATGCAAGATAGGGCCTTAATGTATAAGAGATATTAAAGTTGTCATCCATGCAGAGTTTTACACAGTTGCACACTCGTATGCCTTCTCTTAGTTATGCGTAAAATCAAAAGGAGCACATAGGTTCACAAGTTTACAACATACTTAAGCTATTTGGATTTTTGGAAGCAGTTGAGGCAGTGGACACCTTGATATCCACTGCCAGCCTGTTAGATTGGTTCACACCTTGATATCCACTGCCAGCCTGTTAGATTGGTTCCCTGTTCTCGATAGACAAGGGAAAGCTTTGTCTCACATTATGTTCTCTTTTGCAGTCGACAGTAATATCTTTATTTGGCATTTCCTTATAAAGTTTTCATAGTGCTTTTTTGTGCCCAAAAGAATAGATTTAACAGCTGAATGTCTAATTTTTGCTAGAAGTTTATTCGGAAGAAAATACTGTTAGATCATCTTTACCTTAAGTCAAATTATTTATTTTTAAAGCTAGCATAGCTCAAAAATAAACATATATATATAGGGTGAGGATCCCATGGAAACCCTCATTTAGTGAGAACCGTGAGAACTCTAATCTGCACCGTAGATTTAAGGTCAACTTAATGGTTTTTCTTCAGATTTTAATGGTTTATCCTCATATTTTAATGGTTTGCTCTCAGTTTCTAATGGTTTGCTCAGATTCTACTAGTTTCTTCTCATATTCTAATGCTTTCTTCTCAGATTCTACTTGTTTCTTCTCATATATATACATATATGATGAGGATCCCATGAGAACCCAACCCCATATATATATATATAGGATGAGGATCCCATGAGAACCCTCATTCAGTGAGAACCGCATTACAACCATTAGATTGAGTCTTCTTATGGCCATTAGATTAAAAAAAAAAAATTAAACTTGGATTATCAGATTCTAAGGCCTCACTCTCAGATTCTAAGGCCTCACTCTCAGATTCTGAAGCCTAGCTCTCATATTCTAAGGTTTCACTCTTACACTCTAAGCATTTTTTGGACTTTTTTTGGCATTTTGAGGCCTCTAGAGGCAATTTTTGGCATTTTCCTTTGCCCAAATTCTCTTCGGGTATTTTCGGTTGTGTTCGTCTCGAAAAATTAACTAATTTGGACATATTATATGCCCTGATCAGACATCCGGGTGCAAAGTTATGGGCTTATGGCCTTCCGAAGTTATGTACTAATTTTCAGTTCTCGTTATCTTGAATTCAATTTTCAAATTCTAAGGTTTCATTCTCAGATTCTAAGGTTTCACTCTCAGATTGTACAATTATGTTTTCAGATTGTATATTATGATTTTCAGATTGTACAAATAACCTCTCAGATTTTTTTTTTTTTTTCCAGATTGCACAAGCATGTTTTCAGATTATATAGTACGATATTCGGATTGTACATATAACCTCTTAGATTTTCTTTATTTTTTGTTCTCTTCTTCCTCAACGACATCTTCATCAGAAATGTCCAGTTTCGATATGGCGATTTTAAACTGAATTTCAACTTGATTGTGTTGCATTTATAGGTTCATGTTTGATGCTCTATGATTAGATGACATGAACCTGTAAACTCTGGAATATAGCAATTGAAACTGGTGTTACAATCAACATAACTCAGCTTAGAATCAGAACACAAGTTTTTAAAAAAACTTGTTTGTTTGCAACTCTAAACTTTTTTAAAAAAACTTGTAGCTTCACTTAACAGCTATTAGTTTGCTACTCCTCTTGCTGCATCTCTAACGGATATGCAAGATCAGTCTCATAAGCAACGTGTGTTATCTGCATGATAATACATACTTAAATGCCTAATAACGATGTACAAGTTCAAATTATTGATATGTGCCCTAGATCTATTCATCTAACATTCTTTCCGTTCCTTCTTAATTCTCATTGCTTTCACTTTTATGTGCAGATAATCAAGCAGGGCAATCATTGATCTCACATGTCACTGGAAGGGTGATGTTCGAATCTGTTTTGTTGTTATTACAGAAAATTTTGTTTGTAATATTGTATTGTGCTCTGTGACTTTTTTTTTTACCCAAAGTTCTCACACTTTTTATGTTTTTGTTTGTTACAGATACTCGATAGCATTCAAATATCCATGAGGAATGTCCATATATCTTATTTTGAAATGCAGTCTCAGTCGGTAACAGTTTTACCTTGTTTTAATGTACCTGTTTTGTTATGTGGGCCAGAAAGCTATTTTCATATTTGGATTGCTGATTAGCGGCTTTTGACTTCTGCTGTATGATCCTAAAAGAAGGTTACTAGTGTTAGGTCAAGCTCTTTTGGACTTAATTTCAGCTAAATTCAGTTGAATTCAGGTGTATTACTTTCAGTTCACTAGTTCAGTTCTTCATTATTGGTTGGAGTTTCCGAGCCTGTTTTTCCAGCCACAATTTTCTGACTATAGTTTTTAGAATAATTTCCGTCTAATGAATTTTGATCCATTAGTTGATAACTACTCATAAAGGTGTAGTTTGGTAAAAGTAGAAGATAGAAGTAACATGTGATTATAAAGGTGTAGTTTGGTAAAAGTAGAAGATAGAAGTAACATGTGATTATGAGAAAAAGCAGAGAAAGGGAGGAAAAAAACTAAAACAAGTACAAAAGGGTGGGGACCATAAGTAATTAAATGTGAAAAATTTTACCATAAAAAGGAAGTAGAGAAATTGTTGCAAGTATTATGTAACAGTATAACACGTATTTTTGGAAATTGTTGCAAGTATTGTATAACGGAGGGAGTATATTCCAACTAGACTCTACCGTAATCGTTTTCCAATCAGCAATAGACAGCTCTTTGACGCAAAGATATTGCTGCCAAAACTTCCATTAATAGTATTTAGTCTCATTGTTTTTAGGAAAAATTAACCAGAATAAGCCAACCTTTGGCCGATATTCCACAATTAAGTCAACCTTTTGAAAATAAAAAAATAACCCAACCTTACCATCATTAAAGCCAAATTTAGGTTGGATGACTTGCAACCTGTTGTAAAGGTTGCAACCTGTGATATTAATTATAATTTTTTTTTTATAATTAATCATTATAATCATAATTTTTTATAATTAATCATAATTTATTAAAAATCAATCATAATTAACCAGTTGCAATTGACAATGATGGGTAAACTAAAACCACTGACCTAATTTGGCTTTAATGATATTAAAATTGACTTATTTCTGGATTTTCAAAAGGTTAACTTAATTGTGGAATGTGAAAGTATTGGGTCAGATGGTCTGACCAAACAATCTGGTCAGACGGCTGACTCATATACCCACTTATAATAGTGAAAAACTTCGAGAGGCTATAACTTTGCGCTCGGGTGACGGATCGGGGCATATAATATGTCGAAATTGATTAATTTTTCGAGACGAACGCAGCTGCAAATTCGGGTATTTGGCCACCGGAAATCGCCAAACGAGGCCTCTAAAGGCCTCAAAATGCAAAAAACGTATCCAGGTTGTATTTTGTCCAAGTTAGTTACAACATGTGTCCAGATTTTACAATATGCGTCCACATTAAACAATATGTGTCCATGTTTACAAATGTTTCCAGGTTAACAATATGTAGCGCTGAGCGCGGTGCGGTTTGGACGTCAAACCGCACCAAGCCGCAAAATTACAGTTTGCCATTTTTTGAAACCGCACCGCAATTTATATCAAACCGCACCAAACCGCACCGCAAAATACGGTTTGATGCGGTGCGGTTTAACCCGCTTTTTAAATTTTTTATTTTATAATTAGTAATTGTAAGAAAAAATAAACCTTAAATTTATTTTTTGTTAAAGCCTTAAAGAGTTAGAGAAGCCTTAAATAGTTGCGGGTTTAAACAACTAGATAAGGCCCAAGAAAAAACAAAAGGCATAATTTCAATAAGGTAGTAGGCCAAATAACAAGTGTGAAATTAAATATTTTAGAACAATTTAAAAAATTACGGTTTGTGGTTTGGTGCGGTTTCAAAATTTTCGAAAACCACACCGCACCGCAAAATTACGGTTTGGTAAAATTACAAACCAAACCGCACTTTTCAAACCACAAACCAAACCAAACCGCACAATTGCGGTTTGGTGCGGTTCAGACTGCACTCTACTCAGCCCTAACAATATGTATCCAGGTTTGTCCAGGTGTGTTCATATTTATTCAGATTTGTCCATGTTTGTCTAGATATGTCCAGGTTTCCATATTTGTCCAGGTTTGTCCACATTTGTCCAGGTTTGTCCAAATTTGTCCAGGTTTTTCCACATTAGTCCAGGTTTGTCCAGGTGTGTCTAGATTTGTCCAGTTTTGTTCATGTTTGTCTAGATTTGTCCAGGTTTGTCCACATTTGTCCAGGTTCAACTATATGTGTCCAGGTTCAACCATATGTGTCCAGGTTCAACAATATGTGTCCAGGTTCAACAATATGTATCGAGGTGCAACATTATGTCCAAGTTTAACATTCTGTGTCCAGGTTTAACAATGTGTTCAGGTTCAACCATATGTGTCCAGGTTCAATAATATGTGTCTAGGTTGAGTAGGACTGGTCTGACAGTAAGCTTATTGTCAGACTTGTCCGACACAATACCTTCTCTTGTGAAATACCGGTCAAAGGTTGGCTTACTCTTGGCAATTTTCTTTTTTTTTTTAAAAAAAAATTAAAATCTTAAAATAGACAAAAAAAATTAAATATAAAATTGAATTTAAAAGAAATTAGAATGAAAAATAATGAATTAATAGAAACACAGTAGAAACATAAAAAATGTAAACTAAAAATATAATGCATAAAAATAAAGCCTAATTTTAAAATTAAATTAACTAATAAAAAATAATAATTAGAATAAAAAATTGAAGATTAATATATTTAATTGTGTGTTCTTATAAAAATTATAAAAACTAGATATTAAAAAACTTAAAGTTGAAACAAATCCAACGAGACCCCACATGACTATGTTTTTTCTTATGTACAAATTACAAACGATAGTCAAAGTATACTTTGTGAACAATGCAAAGTCAAACTGATTAAACTAAAAAAAACGGAGGTAGTATTTTTGTAAATGGTAAATAATTCTATTAAGATAAAAATTAATACTCTGTACAGTAAGAGTATTAATAATAAAATATAAAAAATAAGAAATAATATTATTAATCATAATTATCGTTGTTAAATGTATTAATGTAATTATTAAAATCTAAAATTAGTTTATGAGTTCAATTTTGTTCAGTTAAGATCAATTGAGTCAAGATGAGGTCCATTAAGTTAAGTTTAATTTAGATTCATTTAGCTCGATAGAACAGGGCTTAGTGTGATAGCATTATGCTAGGAAAAAAGAAAGAGGAAAGAATGAATTGTTCAAGTGTCCTAGTTAGCTATCTACCTATTTATTCTTCTTATCTTGTGCTAAACCTTAATCCCAAAGCGACGAAAGATGAGTTCGTAAGAGGTCACGCATCTACTACTATTCTCG
This sequence comes from Salicornia ramosissima, assembly GCA_951394345.1. NCBI lineage: Eukaryota > Viridiplantae > Streptophyta > Magnoliopsida > Caryophyllales > Amaranthaceae > Salicornia > Salicornia ramosissima. Next base: position 43,935,822 of record OX596232.1, read on the forward strand.
GCCAGCCACAGGGTCAGTGGGGTCGACGACATGGCAACACAAGGATTTCCCAGAAGGTCACCCATCCTAATATTATTCTTGTCCAACTATGCGCCTGTATGTGACATGTTTTTATGTGACATACATTTACGTTGGCTGTCACAGGCCTCTTGCAACCTTCCTCCTTTATCCGGGCTTAGGACCAGCAGCGGAAACCCCACTGGTAGAGTTTGTTTAAGTATTTATTGATTTACATTTTTTTAATCTTTATTACTTTCTTCTTCTTGCAACGATTCTCAACCTTTCTATTTCGGCTGGATTATGTGTTTCCTCTCTTGTTTAGAATTGCATATGCATCTAATCAATGGTTTTAATTTTTAGTTTTCAATATTAACATACTATTAATTTATTAGCTAAAATTCAATCGTGTATCACTGTATTTTACTCCTTGATTTTCGTGAATTAGCATGGATGTACGTAATGATATAGCTTTAAGAAAAGTTTTGTTTCATTTGTAGTGAAATATGTGTTGTAATCGTATTTTAGCTCATTTTTATGTTTCTCCTAGTTTATAAATATCTAGACATATTTGGATTGTTGCATCAACTTCAGTGGATGAACTGTGTTATTTATTTAGACAAATTCTTGTGTAGTGAGTAGCTAGCAACTCTGCGTTTGTGGTTTTGAGAACTGTTATAGATTTGACCATTTATTTTAATGCAGATGCTATTTGGTTTAAGGTTTTCAAGACTGGAGATATCAAAGCAAACTCCTGTCGGGTAATCATATATGTGTATATTGAATGTTAAAGATGTTCCTTTTGGTAATTTGAGTTGATGTATGATATGTTACTTTGATGGTTCATTTTGTCTCATGACCTTTCACTCGACACTCAAACAAGGGTATGGATTTCCGCTTAGGGGCTGTTTGGTTCGAAGAAGGAAACCTAAAGGAATTAGGAAAGGGAACAAGGGGAAAGGAAAAGAATATCATTAAATACCTTCTTTTGTTTGGTAGAGTTTGGTAGATGAGTAATACAATGGTTTTCCACATTGATTTGACTTCCTCACTCCTCAACAATTACTATTAAAAGCCACAGGTATATCTGAACATTTCTTCCACTCTCATAGCCATGGCAAGACACTACCATTCTTTCTCCACCATGTTTCAAATCTATAAAAAAGCTTGTTGATCGAAAAATTCAATTAACAAATTTCCAGATCTGGAGCTCTATTAGTCGAATTTAATTAACCATTAAAAAGCCAAATTTGGTGCACATAATGGAGGTTTGTACGGTTCTCTCGATTATTTTTAAATTTTTTTCATTGGTGTTTGATATGGTGGTTATGGACGTGGCTTGGATTTATTTAGTGGTGGTGTTGGGTTTTCGATGGAGATGAGGATGGTTCATGGCAAGTGGAGGTGGGTTTTTGATGAAGGCGACAATAGTTAACAGTCGGTGGCTAGTGGAGGCGTCTGATCTGGACGCCCCATACCATGGTTGGGGTGTCTAATCTGGATGCCCCTACCCTTATTTAAAAAAAAAAATTAACCACCACCGTGGTCGAGGTCATGGGGTGGTGTCCGATGTTGTATATTTAATCTAAGTTGTTGTGGTTTAATTTTAAAATCAAGGGTAATTTTAATCTAAGTCGAGGTCATCGGACACCACCGTGGTCGAGGTCATGGGGTGTTGTCCGATGTTTAATTTACAACTCAATCAATCAATCAATCAAAGCCTTATTCCATAAGTGGGGTCGGCTACATTAACTAAAGTGATTATTCCGGGTGGTAGTCCACATAGATTTTCCTCCTCCACCCCTTACGGTCGAGAGCCTCAATCTCTTTTAAATCTATCTGCTTCATATCTTTTCTAACTCCTTCCTGCCAATTCAATTTCGGTTTCCCCCTACCACGTTTGAAATCCCCCTGATCCCACTTTTTGTACCCGTGCTCCCTGGGATCTTTGTGTTACATGTCCAATCCAATGCAAGTGATTTTCTCTTGGCTTGCTTGCAATATCCGCAACAACAACTTTCCTACGTATATCTTTATTTCTGATTCTATCTCGTAGAGTTGGCACACATCCATCTCAATATCTGCATCTCTGTAACTGTACTGAACTGAATTAAACTAAATTCTAAACTCAATAGGAGCTGAATTGAGTTGAACTGAAATGAATTTGTCTGAACTTAATTTTTGAAATTAAGTCCAAAAGAACAGGGCCTTAATACATAAACAAGCGGGGTTTAAGAGCTTAATATAAAAGAATTGATCTTTTAAAAGAAAGAAAACTATAAGATTCTTGATGGAAACAGATGGCTGTGGAACTGGATCCTCTCAATCTTTGCTTTGTTTGAAAATTGCGAGCCCAATTTTGACGTTTGGGTTAAATTATTATCAATTAGTTATGATCCTCTTTTCCAAGACAGTTTCAGATACTTCTTTTATTTTCAAAGCTAAACCTTGTATTTCACACTATTCTATGCACTTTTGTTTTTCTTAGCATCTTGTGTGGGTCCAAGTGATTGCCTGATTCTCTCTGCCTACACTTCTCAGGCCCTTGAGTTTGAAGGCACGAAGTGGTCAGGTCAACAAGAATGTGGAGATTCATGGTCTGGGAATTTACTGTAGCGACCTTGATGGATCTTTGGGTTTTATGGGTGCTAATGATGCCGGAGAAAATAAATTGTGGCAAGATGCAGTAACTGATGACAAATTTGACTATATAGTGAAGCCCTTTGATCTGTCTCTTCAGGTGTGATTCTGTTAAATATTAATTATTCCGATTTCTGCATGTGTCTTGAAAATATTTATTAACCTGGATATATTTTTAGTTAATGCTGCTTCTTAACCTCAAAAACATCGAATGATCTATCGTAGTTTTTTATTATGTTTGTTACTTGCTAAACATATTGAACTGCTTTCTGTTTTATTATAAATTGAGAAGGTAGTGCTGTAGTGCCTTTTGTTCCTCATTATTGCTAGAATTCGGGAATTGTGTTATTTTCTGGATATTATCACCTCTGCTTGGCCATGATACATTTCTTTTTGTTATGGAAGGTGACAAAGTCTGGGAAGCTTGAGATTGATGCTCCACAGTATACAGTTATTGCTGAACTGACAGAACTGGTTGGTTGATAGTTTATTGTACCATTTCTAGTTTCATATTATTCTGTCTGGCTAGCTTGTCCAACATAGCATCACCTTCTCTTGATTTGTCTCTCAGGTCATGACCATAAATCCTGCTCAGCTAGGGCATATCTTGAAGTTTTCAGATTATATCTACACATGCCAACTAAGGGAAAAGTGAGTTTCACGTCATCATGATCGAACGCTTTATGATTTCAATACGCAGAAGATGTTTCTCTGTTCTTTTATATTCTACTGTATTCTACTCTCTATTTTTGTATAAATTTGGTATATTCTTCTTCTTCTTCTTTTGCTATATGAACCATATCATAAAGAGTGAATTGTAAAATTGTACTGGTTGGGCATTTATTATCCTCTTGATTCTTGAAGGTAACTTGAAATTTTGAATTCAACATTTGAGCAAGTTTAGTTGGCATATTTATCTTAATTGTGAAACAAATGCTTTAGTCCCTATTGTCATCGAAGGTTAAACCCTGAAGGCTTGCACGAGCTCATCAGTTTCATTACTTTATTTGCAAGTTTATTCGATATTTTAGAGTAATTTTAGGGGCCATTTCAAACCTAGGCATGATTTCGGCTGCCAATTTTGTATTATTTTGCAAGTTGTTTCTTGGAACTATTTGGACTTCAAACTCCCTAAGAACATAGCCCAGTCCACTAGGTTACACTGAGTCGGGAACACGGAAATGGATACGGATACGCGGACACAACCGGCAAATCTAAAAAATAATGTTAGTGGATATGGCAAATTATAACATGAAGACGGAATCGTTCCCAATACGGGGATGAATTGGGTTCGGGGACGACTATTCATATGATGTACCCATGCTACATAACCTGTCCATACTCCATACTCTTTCACTCGATGTTCCTTCATTTTAGAAATTGGATTTGAAAGCTTACCCTGCAAGAACTAGTACTTTTCCATAGCATACAAAACGAGGATAGGTGATTAAGGCACATGTTTCCATCTACAAACAGAAATTATCAGTATCACTTTTAGCATTTTTTTTCACTACATTTATGTCTCAATTTTTGTTATACAGGTATGGGCGTTACCGTCCTTGGGATTTTCCATTATCAAAGAAATTCAAGGGATGGCAGAAGATCTGGTGGCAGTATGCTAAAGATTCAGTTCTTTCTGATGTTCGTAAGAAGCTGAAGAAAATATCATGGAGTTATTTCGGGCAAAGATTGTATGTCTTACCATATGAAATGTTTTCCTCTATCACTTAGCATTGGCATGTGTTTTTTTTGCCAGCGCATGAACACTGCACCAATTGAATAATTTATTATGTTGACCAATTTGCTAATCTATTATACACAAGCTGTCATGTGGGAATTATATTTTCTTTTTTGTGACGTGTTTTCCATTATCATGCTGTATTGTGAAGAATACCACTATTTGCTTGTCAATGCTGGCAAGTCCAAGTACTAATGCATGCTGTGTGGGTTAGAAATTTAGATTTTTGGAAAATTCTATTGGTTTCATCTCCGCTTAAACTCCACTTTATCGTTTTTATGCCATTTATGATGAAGTTAATTGTCTTCGTTGATTCCGTTTGTGAGGACTTAGGGTATAGTTTTACATAGGTAGGTTGTTCAATCATTTTTTTTCACAGATAAATTGCTTTAATGCCAATTTTTGATACATTAGATGGTCATAGATTAACTATGACTAAAGCATTATATTAAGGTTATTTTCTTAATTACCACCTTTTGTTAAGAACTTTTTTCAAATTACCATCTTTGTTTGATTTTTTTATACTTTCCACCTTTTGTTTTCCAAAACCTTCTAACATACCACCACTTTAGTAAATACGTCAAAAAAATCAATTTTATGGGGTCATGTTAGTGTTTTTAATATTCCCCAAGTCGATGCATTGAGTTTTGTTTTTTTTTTTTTAGTTTGAAATCAATGTAAATTAGACGGAACTGAAAAATAAGATCCTTATATAGAATTTAAGGCTTATGAAACATTTGAATGGATAATTTCAACAATTCCGATAAAAGAAGATTGAAATGAGTTACACTACAAATTTAGGATTCCAATCATAGTTTTCAAGCAAACATTAGGACCTAAACGATTTTTTTGAATGTATTTCATTTGGTGGTGGTAAACAATAAGATTTTGGGAAATAAAAAGTGGTAAATTAAATTTAAATTAACAAAAGACGGTAATTTGACAAAATTGGTAAAAAAACAAATTTTCCTTATATCAAGTACAAAACTAGGGTCATTATATGGAAGAATATCTTCATGGGATTCTTATATGCTGGTTTGTATTCGGATTACATCTCTAGGATGAACCATGTTGTAAGGTGGAGGAAGATAAGTTCTTGGTCATTTATGTTGCAAGGTTTTTTTTATTTTTTTATTTTACTTTTATTTTTCATTTGTTTTTGTAGTTGTTGACAATGGAAATCTCTTTCAATATATTTCATGTTTCTCCCCTATAGTATTAAGAAACTGTAACTACTTGGTTATAGATACAGAGCTGTATTGCTTGAGAAGTCAACTAGGTTCCACAAGAACCAAAGGAGGAAGCCACCTTGGACACAACATAGTCGAATGGGTTGTAAAAGTAACAAATAGAAGAATTGAGCAAGGTATGTAACCTTGGAATTGGGATGGGGAGGGATTAGGCAAAACAAAACATGCTACCTATCATTGAGAAAAGCTAGGGTGGAATTGTGAAATATAAGGCATGAAAGTTAAAGTCAAAATCAATGGTGTATGCATTTTATATGAGTATGCCAAGCTACACTAGAGGAAGGGAGAAAAAGACATCTCCAGGTTATCTATTAGTAAACAAGCCATTACCAAAGGACCTTTTCATGGTGAAGTGTGACAAAAATAATAACCAAATGATTCTCATTAAGGATGAAGACATGGGAGATTCTTTAATGAGTTTTTCAATGGAAATCAAGTAGTGTCACAAAAGACATCGGAGGATTATGGCTCGTATGCACTATGATGAAAATAGCAAATAGAGACAGATATGGGCATTGATGTAAATAAGACCAAGGAAATCAATTTTCTAGATTGTGTGGCCGAGTCGTAAAGGTTTTTAAATCTAGTATAGGGCTGAGTGCCTGAGATTGTGATGGTATGGCTCCTACGGAGTACAGAAGTTAATATATTCAAAATTTTATTTAGACTTAACTCTCTCTCTTTTTTTTTTTTTTTAACATTGCTGCTGAAATCCTTAGCCTAAGTTATCCATGCACCTCGTTCCCTATGTAGCAAGGATTTGAGTTTCCAGACACGGAAATGTTTTAAAAATGGGGAAGTGTCAATTCCTAAAAGCTAGGGAAACAAGGTCACAACAAACATATCAAATCCTTTTTCCCTAAAAACTGGGGTTGGCTAGACATAAATTAAATATATGTAACACAAAAGTCATACACATATATCCTCCTACTCCAATCTTCCCTATCTATTGCTAAATTTTCTTACAATCCTAACAATCTCATGCCATTCTCAACCAACCTTTTTTTTCCCTTCCTTTACCCATCACCTTGTCTCAGCTTTTCCACTCTTCAAGACTCCTTACCAGTGCATTATACTCTTTCCATTTTACATGGCCAAACCATCTTTTTCGATTCTCCCTCGTTTTGTCCTCTATGGAAGGAACCCCTAATTTTTGCTCTGATAAGCTCGTTCTTTATTCTATCCTTTCTTGTATGCCCACAGATCCATCGTAGCGTACACATTTCTGCTACATTTATTTTATGAATATGACAATACTTTGAAGCATAATATTCTTTACCATAAAGCAATGCCAGGTTAACAACTATTCAATAAAATTTTTCCCTTAGTTTATTTGGCATACCATGGTGACATAGAAAACCAAAAGCTCCCTTCTACTTCACCTAAGCCAGTTTCATCCTATGAGCAACATCTCCAATTCTCCATCAAGTTCACTGTCTTTTTGGAGAATAGATCCTAGATGTCGGAAAAATTCAAACCCTTGAATACGTCTCTAATCCATCATGACCGCACTTGTCCCATTATAAGAAAATAATGTACACATAGATAACTATGGTCAATCAATATAAGAAACTGTAGTTTTGTTCTTTTCCATTCCCTTTTTTCTTAAACACTATTATATTTTTTCCTTCATATTTAATTATATTATTTTCCTAGAAACATAAGTAGTTTTGTGAAAAATATTGACAAAAAATATGAATGTTGATAAATTTTGACTCTAATTGAAATTTCATAAAGTAGTACAATATAATGTTTTCATGATTAATTGCTATATTTCTATAATTAAGTTATTGTATACAGAAGTACTTCATATTTTAGAACTGTATTTTTTAAGTTTCTTAAGGGTTTTTTTTTTCGAAAAAAGATCGCAAATATTTTAAAATTTAATCTATCTTCCACTATGGTTAATATTGCCCTTTTTATTGTTTAATGGGTTAATTGGTGCTACACCTACTTGAAATTTTTCTAGATTCGCCCTGCCCCATTCTATATTAATTGCTCCATTTAGATATTTGCACTATTCACACGCTCCTTTTTTACTAGCTTTTTTGTGATTTATATCTAAGAAGAAAAAAAATTCTAATATGGGTTCGTATTAGATTCATCTCAATGTGTTTTCTTTTTTTTTAAAGAATTATTATTAAATCTTTTTTTTTTTTTATATATATTTTTTACGAATGCATAGTTTAATTTGTATATTGGTAAGTGTGAAACGCCGAATGTAGTGATTAACATTGGGTGGGGGAAGTATAAAATAAAATCGCCAAGTAGGGGTAGCTAACTGTGTAGCTACATGCTCTTTTCTCTTGCTGGATAACTTTCCTGTGATTTGAGATACTCTACCATTTAAGAACAGTCTCTCTACCTTACTGTGGGATGTTTGTTCACACAAGACTGAACTCGGAAACACCCCCCTTTACTCTACATTAAGCCAGGGAAAACGGAATAAGGCTAGCTCATCATCTCTTTCGTTTTAAGGGTATACTTTTAGCTTATTCATAGTAGTTGTTTAGCTCCTCTTACTTTTGCTTAAGATAAGATGAGGTTCTTAATATATGAAAGCTTTGAATTGGCTATGATAATGTGCATCATTTCAATTTGTTTGTTCTTGCCACGATTAATTTTAAGTGCGTTTTAAATCCTATGCCACTATAACTGTGAAGTTGGTTGGTGTAGGTGATTACTATCTTTATTTTAATCTTCATTTATGCATTTACATGAGTATAACACTATAACTATATGTTTCTTTTTCATCAAATGTTCTACTTAGGTGCTTATTATGCTAAAGTAACTTATGTTAACCAGAGATCATCGCCGGAAATATGTTAACTTGTACAAGGACAAATTGAATTTCCTTCAAAGGGAGCAGGTAATAACATTTCCTTCCTGTGCAAGACCTTTGTGATTGCTATATTGATCTTGTGCAATTACGCCATTGCTCTTCTACACTTTCTTATGCCTTTATTTCGACTTGATTTCTAATAGTTCAATTCAACTCAGATTATTTCGGATTATTTCAGTTTAGTTAATTTCAGATTAATTCAATCCAAAAGAACATTGTCTTGAGTTCACCTTTTTTTTAGTTTTTTTTTTTGTGAAATTCTATATGGTGGCCTTGAACTTTCATTTAATCTACATGGTGGCAATCCATAAATAAAATTGTACAAAGTGACCCTTAACTTCTTAAAAAGCCATTTAGTGTCTTATTTCACTAACTTAAGGCTAACCCAACCAAAAAAAATAAAAAAAAATAAAAATCAATAAAAATAACAAAAAAAATCTTATCCACTACCGTACCCAGCCCCCAGCCACCCCTCCCACCAATGCAGTCACCACCACACACCCCCTACCCTAGAAACCCCGACGAACCCACCAACCCCTACCCCCCGAACCTCCAACCCCCCAAAACCTAAAACCCCGACAAACCCACCACCCCTCATAAGCCCCCAAATGAATTCACATCCCACCATCGAATCTAGAACTGTCACAATTCGAAAAGAAGAAGATGAAGATGGTGGTGATTTGGTGGTTTGAATGGATGAGAGGTTAACTGTGTTCGGATTTGTGGGTGATGGGTTTCGTGTGTACGTGGGGGCTGGGGTTTTGTCGGGGTTTTGGGGGTAGATTTCTGGGTTCGCCGGAGTGTCGGGTTTTGTTGGGGCTCCTAGAATTTGGGAGGGTGGTGCTAATTGCAGTGGTGGGGTGAGGGTGGTTGGGATGAATATAGGTTTATTTTCTTAATATTCTTAATTTTTGATTTTTTTTTTTTTGACATTTGGGTGGGTTAGCCATATTCTAGGTGGGTTAGCCATGATTTAGTAAAATAAAGTCACTATGTGTATTAGGTAGAGGTTAAGGGTCACTTGATGGAAAAATAAAAATGGACTTGACACCATGGAGATTTAGTGAAAGTTCATAGCCACCATGTAGAATTTCATTTTTTTTTTTTTTGGAAGTTTACATGTAAAGGAAGCTTGAAATAGAAAGATTTTTGTCGCATGTGTCATTTTTGAAATCCCAGTACAGCTCTTTGGGTTTGCAACATACACATTTCTGTAGCCTCACATTGATCCACCCAAACACACGATGGAAATGTTTTTATAGAGTGGACAAAGCTTGTGTGTGTGTGAGATATATATATGTATGTATGTAGAGAGAGAGAGAGAGAGGGGGGGGGGCGTTGGGTTGATTATACTGGTTTAAGTTCTATTTGCTACATTTTTCTTGGCTTATTTATTATTTGAACTTGAAATTGTTTGATGAACACTTTAGCTTGCTGGTTGTTCTTTTGATCAAGTGTTGGTACGCACAAAATTATAATCTCCACTTCGGCTAGCTTTCCTACTTTGTTACCAGCTCAATTTCAGCTATTGAACTTAGCTTGCAATTTTAATCACTTTCAGCTTTTAGTCTGTTTTTACCTGGTTTTTCATCTTTCAGCTATTGTTTCAGTCAAGTTTCTTCCAGTTTACACCTTAAATTATTCCGTTGTGGCAAAATTTTCTCTAATTTTTGATCCCACTTAAACTACTCTTTCCTACTTTTTCTTACATAGCCCCCACTTTGATCGTAGTCATGGTAGATGTTGATCTTACGTACAATCCAATTCCAACAAGCAGTTTGATGTCCGATCCGAATCCGACTACATCAACAACTCCTACATCTGGCTCTGAAAATCCCACTTAGTCATCGAATTTATCTATTATTCCATTTATAAAATGAAACAAATGTCGAATATTACATTAAATTACGTTGTATTTTATTGTAAATACAGATTGAGAAATTATACCTTAATCAAATAAATAATTAGCGTCAAATATTCTTTAAAATATAATCTAAATTTGATTAGGTACATCTTTGGCAAATAGAAAATCCAAGTTTTTGTTGCAGCCAGAATTTTTGCCAACATCTGCCTTTGATCAGACTTGAAGTTGGATTTTTTAAGGCTGAGTTGGATGTGGATTTTTATTTTTCGGATTCAAATCAGTTTTTTTAATTGCCATCCCTAGTGCAACTGGTTTGGGTTAGCGATGGTGTTTATAACTTTTGGGGATTTTTTAAGACGGAGTTGGATGCAGATTTTTCTTGCAGGTAGGTTCGGTCTAGGGTTGGATCCATACTTAATTGCCATCCCTTGGTGCAACTGATTTGGGGTAACGGTGTTGATAACTTTTGGGTAATCGGGGATGACAATGTAACACGCACGTCCCCAGGCGCTAACTAAAAAACAATTCATAAAAAACTTAGTTTTTGTTGAAACTTGAAAGTATGTTGGTTGCACTTTGTCTTTTTCATTCAAACCAAAAATTACGGATTTTGGGTTTTGGATTCCCCCTCTCCTCTGCTTCACCTCATATTCTCCCTAAAACTCTGTTTGTTGATCGGTGATTCCATGAAGACTCTTTGCCTTCTTTTTCCTCCTCCAAGTTGAAGGATCCTGCTCTCTCGCTTCCTAAAACTCTGTTTGTTGATCGGTGATTCCATGAAGACTCTTTGCCTTTTTCCTCCTCCAAGTTGAATGATCCTGCTCTCTCGCTCTGCCTTTCTTGTTTGTAATTCAAACTTCAGATTAAAAAAATGTTATCGTTCTTTTTATTTATCTTCAACCTTCAAAATTCAAAGTTTGTTTTATTTAATTTTTGAGCCTTTGTTTTGCTTTGATATTCACGATGTTTTTCGGGCTGTGGCTGTTATTGCTGGTGCTGATTTGCTCTTTCTATCTCATTCTCTGTCACACATTTTCTGGTTCAAACTGTTAATTTTTCTTTCTTTTATTTTGGGATTTATGCTTGAAACATCTTTAGGCTTTAACGTGTTTATAATATTTGCCTATTTTTTTACCCTCAAAAAATTGGAATTTTAAAGAATATTAAAATATTTACCGTATCCTTGTCAAACATATATCATAGAATTTTGAAATTTTCCATTCCCCCGTATACGTGCCCCATCTCAGGATCGTGCTTTCGGATTTGTCTGTCCTGTGAGAAAAGGGAGCTTCTCTTTTGTGTTATTGTTTATTTTCAGCTTGTTGTTGCTTGTTTGATACTTCTTTCACAGAGTAATGTTGGTTGATGATTTAGCTAGGGTATTCATTGTGCTCTACTATCTTATTGTTGGTGTCGTAAGCCATCTATAATCCACATGAAAGGCCGTTTGTGCATGTTTTTCTTTCCCCAAAAAAAAACCCTTCTAATTGCTAATTCTTTAATCATAATTATGATAACAATATCTTAGTGTTATTAATGTTCAATTTATATTTCACAATTAGTTCACCTATTTTTCAATTCAATAGTTAAGTTGCCAACACAAACACTAATCCTATCAGCCAGTCAAGCCAATAAAAAATCCAATCCAAGTAGATGATCAAACAAGCCAAGCAAATAGCCAATAACTAACATACAATTGCAAATCAAGGACTATATTTCTCACATGCTTTTTTTTTTTTTGAATTATGATATTTTGGAATCTCATGAGAGGGGTGAAGAAAGGTCTCCTTTTCTCTCTTTTTTCACAAAAATAGTGGGAAGGAGAAGGGAAATGAATTCATTAGGAGAAAAGACGATTTGCTCTCTAGATGTCAGTATCAAATAGTTGAAGTACTTGGTTAATAGGGGTTGGAAAATCAACCCTTCCAATTTGCTTCACTTTTTATTTTTTCCCATGATATATCCAAACAATGGATAGTGGACCCTCCCCCTCAATCTTTCCCTTTTCCCTTCCTGTGCAAATCTAAATTGCCTAATTAAAAAACATTGATGCTAATGTACAGCATGATTGGCGAATATTTTGTTTTTATTGATCAATTTAGAATTTTTCATTGATCAATTTAGAGTACTAAGTCCAGCTTAATGAAATTACTTCAACGGATCATTTGCGCATATAAAAGAAATTTGGAATTTGGAAGCAGTAAAAAATAGTTGGAAACATTGATATAGGGGAAAAACTTCATATTGAAAATTCTTTATACCTTTCTAGATTTCAGATCTACCTTTCATTTGTCTTTAAAACTTAATTCACAAACGGTTTTGTGGTATTTATTTAAATTTGTTTACCTGGTTCTTTTTATTGTTTTCCAGCCAGTTGATAAAGAGAAATTATGTGAGCTGGAGCAAATGGAGAAGGATTTTGATATTGAGGATATTTTATGGTTTCGATCTATTGCTGAACAGGAGTTGGAGGTATCAGAAATCTTATTATCTGACTGTCTGAATTTCTCTCTCTAATTGGTGTGATGATAGTTCTATATTAATCACCAAAGAAATGCAAATGTCAATTTGGATATAAATTAATATTAACATTCACCGCTAGAGCTCCAAAGGTCAAACTCTTTACTCTTCATATGCCCTAACTCTGCAATATTAAGGAAAACATAATCTTCCTCTGGAAAAAGTAGTAGATACACAACTGCTTTCTTAATTGCCTTAGACAACCTAATTTCTGATTGAAATCTTGTATTGAGTGACTAATCTAATAAAAATATTTGTTAATGGATTTGTTCCTTTAAGGATACTCTACGCTCAGTGTCATATGAGGCTACAGAAGGTTGCACCCCTGCGGAAAAGCTTCCAAATGATGAAGCTCTAACTGCTAGAGCGCGTGGATGGCTTAATTGGTTATCCCGTGGTGTGCTTGGTGCTGGAGGAACGGATGACTCGAGTCAGTTTTCTGGAGTAGTGTCAGATGAGGTCTTAAAGGTAAATTTGAAACCTAATAACCCTTATCAATCTTTCTGTAATCTATATTCATTGCCAGTAGAGTTATTAGGTATTAGCATCTAATGAAGTATTTCTACTTAGGACATTTGTGAAGCTACAAAGTTCCAGCCAATGCCTTCTGTGAACATTGGATCCGATGGCTTAACATTCCTGTTTGCAGCCAAATTTCATATTACTAAGGTGTCATTATTATTGAAAAGCGTGTAAGGTTCTTATTTATTTTGTTTTCTGAACATGTAATTTGGATCTACATTCTCTAACATTAATGGTAATTTTCATTGTCATTTTGTTGATATGCATTAGTACAATAAAGTTCAAAATTTGAATTGATTAAAATAAAATATTTCCATGTGATTTGCCCTTAAGAAGAGGCTAAATATGGGCTTTCTGATACATGCAATGACACCGAGAATAAAAAAAACCTTCTCACGACAACAAGTTGAATTGCTTGATATAAATTTTCATATTGTTTTTTGTTTTTGTTTTTTTTTGCATAAGGATTTTGATCTCTATCAAACAACATACACCAAATGATATAGAAATTTAGGATTAAACTTCTCCTAGTTTATTTTTGAATGGTTATATTGAATGCTTTGTAGTGTTGCTATCTAATAAGGTGGGTTGCAAGTTGGCAATGGTTGAAAGAAAGGTCAGTGAGATGTTCAATGTTAGTTTCAAGCTGAATTTAGAAAGTCCTGAACATAAGGTCAGCTTGGCTGAGGAGGGTCAAATTGAGGTCAGTTTGTCTCACAGCTCAAAGGACCTTGTTGAACATTAAATTACAAGAAAAATTAAATAAATTAAAGGGATTGCCTACTTCTTCAATCAGTTAATAGATTTCATTGTTCGAATGCTACCTATTGAACCACGATAAAGTGAACAACTTCTTGGAGACCTTAATTTAACCTAGATTAAGTTGGCAACTTCTTGATTACCTTAATTAACTAAAGACAGGCAAACAGTAATTCAAACTTCCCATGAGTGGACCCTGCAAATACTGATGGTTGTGCTGTGTTGATAGCTAGAGATGCACTGCTGTAGTTGGATTAATGAAAGAATGTGTATATGGTGGTGCATACTTAACTTAAGGGTTGTTGCAAGTCACTTTTGAGAGCTGAATCACAAGTTTAATGAATTCAGATTCTGGAGTTGAGTTTATGGGATGAGCTTATGTTATTGAGTGTTTATTAGTTACACCAAACACAAAGATGAAACTGTTTTGCTTTATTGATCTGTCTTCAAGATGTACGTTGCTATTTGTTACAAAATGTGCAAGCCTTTTTATATAAATTTCCAAAAACTCCCTCCAAAGTCACATCAGAAGACTATAAAGTAGAAGGAGAGGTGGGAGGGGGACTGGTGAAAGATAGGTAGATTTTTTAGAGTTAACTGCTCAAACTTTTTAGAAGTCTTAAACTTTATAGGGTGAAACATAGAAAGGGTGGTAGTATATGTGAGTAAAATTGTAGCGTATGTCCAAAGTAGCATATTTTCTTAGAGTTAGATATTAATTTGTCTTTGTTGTATAATATTACCAAAGTTTTCCAAAACTAAAATGTACTTCCTTCGTTCTTTTATTATTGCAACATTTTCCTTATTTGGAAGTTTCATATTCATTTCAATATTATTAAATTTGGCTATTCGTTATCTCTATCTCTCCCCCTTTCACATTGGTCCACTTTTTTTTTTTTCTCTCTCTCTCTCTCCTCCCAAGAAAGTTTGCATAACTTCAATGTTGCAATTAAAAAAGAACAAAGGAATTATATCATATTATAGTGATATACATCAAGAAAAATTTGGACCTTGTAACAGGCTTTTCTTGATGCTGAGTTAGATCAGTTTGGTTTCTTAAGATTTTGAGTTGGATTCAAGATGAATTCGACTGAGCTGAGCTTGGGTAATTTACCAGCTGACTTAGTAGTTCCACATTTGCGTAATATACTTGGGGAAAGCAACATTTGCGTATTGAGTAGTTCCATCTGCATTGACCTCTTGAATCCAGCTCTATAATTTTCTTTTGATCTCGGTCTTTTGTTAGTGAACTTCTTTTATCAACCCTTTGGCTGCATCAATATGGGACTTCTGATGTACTCTTTGTTTCTCATGTTCTTTTAAAAGCTTTTTGACTGCATTCAGCTAGGACTTTTGATGTTTTGCCATTCCATTTATAGTTGCCTTTTCTTACCTGATCTAATCATTGTTTATCAATTTTCATGTTTCAGAAACTTCGCCCAAGAGATAGCAGAATTTAGCTGCAGTGCGATAGGTTTAGAGCTTAATGTCCGGGAAGAGACAACTGCCATCACAGCAAAGGTTGGTTCTGCAGAGGTCACCAATTCCTCTAAGCAGTTGGCAATTCTACAAATAAAACAGGTTATCTTTTTCCCCCAAATAACTACAACACATTCTCCATTTGGACTTGTATCTTGGAAGTTGGTTTTCATGATCATATTGTAGACCTTGTGATTGAAGCAGACCGCAGAACAATATCTCGGCATCGTTTTTTGTACATAAAGTTTCTTTGAACTCTCTTGATAGTAATTAAACTTTGGCTTCCGTACTCCGTGATAGTAATTAAAAAATTCAATGTTGCTGTGCATTTGATTTATTTCATTTGAGAATTTGTGCTTATAGGCTTAGAGGGATCTACCTCTCTTATCTTAGAGATCTTGTGGTCTGAGTTTAACTACGGAGTACTTATATCCCTATTATTTTTCTACTTTTCCCCTCTTATAACTTTGAGGCTGTTTAATGCTGTTCCATGTCTCACTCATCTAATTTGTAGTTACTGGTCAGAGAACAATATTTCCTCCCTTTAAACCTTTTGGTGAGATATAGTTGCAGACTAATGACTGAAACACAAGTCCCCAAAACCTCTCACTCAATTATTCGATTTTTTTTTTTCATCTAATTTTTCCTAGTAGTATTCTCATATTGGTCAGACCTTCTGATTATCCGAGTATAGTCCAACCTTTTATGCTAATATGCTCCTTTTAGAATAAACAAACTGTTAAATAGGTTTTCTATTTATAATAACAAATAATCAATTAAAGCTCTGAATCCTTTTTTTTATATATATTTAAAAAATGTGCTCACTTCACTTTTTTGATGTTTGCAGAGACAAAACGTTGAATATTAATATCTTTAATTGCTTGTTTGTAAAAATTATAAATATTTCAATTGAATGATAGTTCAAATCTTGGTAAATGCATTTTTAATGTAATTTTGGGCCATATCATGGTTTAAGACAGTCACATAGCGGAATGAGAATAGTTCACTTTGAGTTTTAATAACAGTTGTAGCTGTGTCACTCTGCAATATTCCAAAAGTGACTATAAAAAAGCTAATCAATTAATGTAATTGACAATTGTTTTAAAGTTTATTAGTTAATTATTCAATTAAAGTTTACGACATAGTACTTAATGTTACTCCCTCCGTCTCAAAACATGTGACGCACTTTCCTTTTTAGTTTATCCTAAAATAGTTGGGGAATTTCTAATTTTGGAATTTCCTTACCATTATGTTATTCCATTACTTTTCCCCACTACTGAAAAGCAAGAGAACCACAACATCTCACATTATAATAAAAATAACACCCCATTGTCTTTAATCAATTTTTTTCTATAAAAATAATGCTCCACTTACATACAGGTATCACATTTTATTAGTTTAATATGAAATCCTTTCCTCTCCCTCTAAATCTATATCCAAACAAGGGAGCTTGCCCCTTTCTTTTACCTCCATTGCTTTCTATCCAAACTTACCATTAGGAAGTACATTTAAATTCCTTATGTTAGGATAGGTGCATTTGATGCCATTGTAGGCTTCCAAAATTTTTGGCAACCTAATAATTGGAAATGCCATCTTGATGTTGTTGGTGCATTGCCATTGATTGGATGTGTATTATTTATTAAAAGTAGTATGTCCTGTCTCGTTTCCCTATGCTTCGCCACTTTTGTTTATGGGCACTTAGTTTTTTGGCAGTTTTTGATATGAATGGCCTATTTCTTCAAAATAGTTTGCTCTTTTTTGCTTCCCTTTTGCTCAAAATATCAACAGAGACTTGCTTCTCTTTTAGCGCAAATAATACTATTCAGGACAATACAACTGAAAAAGGGACGCATCTTGTGTAAATTTAAACCGCACTTGTAAGTTACAATTTGGCGCACTGTTGAGGTTCAAGAAAACAGTTAATAGCAAAGAACTTACCATCCGGAGCTTCTCAAAACAATGAAATGCTGGATTGACTCTTTCTTAGTCTCTCTTCCTCCCCTTATCTATGTCTATATGTCTTGCATTTATGGCCCTCAACTATTAGTGATGTGTTTCTATATTTTCCTTCTAATTACAGACTATTCTTGAAGAGCATTTTTTGAGTAGTGAAAACCCGTCTGCAAGCATCGAAGTTACTATTTCAACAAAGAATCACATGGAAGAACTGATTTTCAGGGTATGTATAATAATTTAAAGAGAGTTCTATATACTCTTCTTTTGATATACAATCTAATGCCCTATAACTTGTTAATCCATGTTTATGTTACTATGTACTCCCTCCGTATTCTAATAACTGCAACGATTTGACATTTTTCCTCTCTACTTTATGTCAAATTGTTGCAGATTTTAGAATACGGAGGGAGTAGTATTTAGCAACATTATAAATGATGGGAAATGGGTTGTGATAGTTTGATAGGTCTACATGATGGCGATGGGTGGTGGTGAGGGCTATAAGAGTGATTATTTTTCAATTGCTATTATTTAAAATGATTCATGTACAGAGTCCAATGATTAAGGGATGACAACAACAATAAAACCTTAGCCTAAAAAATTTGGGGTCGGCTAGGTATGAATCAATGTGTAAAATGATAACATGTAGAATCATAAAAGTCATCAACCCATATCAATGTGTAAAATAACAAAAGTCATCAACCCCTATCAATGTGTAGAATAACAAAAGTCATCAACCCATGCTTCCCTATCTAACACCAACTCATCCTCAAGCCCTTGTAGCCTCATATCACCGTCAATTACCCACATCCAAGCTGGCTTTTGTCTTCCTCCGCCTCTCACCTTCTCATCCGTTTCTCAATCCTTAAGCGTCCTTTTACTTGTGCATTATCCGGTCTCCATCTCACGTTACCAAAACATCTTCCTCAGCTTATTCTCAATCGGAGTAGAATTCTAAAATTTGGGAGAGCACCTGTTGAAAAAGTCAAAAACAAAGGGGAACCATGTGGAATTATCCTTATGTATATAGTCTTTGTTATTTTATAGCCAGCTTCCAATGATTATTGTTTCTCATCGTGAAATGTTTAATAGGTAATGATGCAGCTTGTATTAATTGATTGTGATTTGGAGTTTCTTCTTCATGTGATGGAATTCTACAACGTTTTGGATTCTCACACGCCTGTGAAGAAAAGGGTATGCCCTTAGTTTTAATAATTTTTCATAAAATAGTGGTTGATGTTTTATCGGCAAGCAACTCTTCTATTTGCAGTTCCTCTTTTTTCAGATTGCAAAAGTTCTTAAAGTTTTAAAATTTTGAATATTGGATACCCTTTATTGATCACTTTATGGGAGCTTGTTTATTTATATATTGAATGAATTGAAGTCTTGGCAAGAAGAAATTATGAACGTCAACAGTGGAAAAAAGATAATTATTCCCTATTTGCCTGTTTAAAATTGGTCCCTTAGTTAATTGTATCGGTTAGAGTTTACATTTTCATTTAAATTAAGAAAAAAAATAAACAGAACACATTCAATGCTGACTTGAAGCTTAAGATAATCTAACTTTTTTCAAAATTCGAATTGTATATTTTTTCCTTGATAAAATTTGTAAATATTATGAATGCAGAAAAAATAAAATTTGGCAGGAAACTCATTTTTAAAATTAAATATTGACAAAGGCTTCAAACACTAGGAGTTAATTATAGTTAATTAATTTGATATTGTTAGAGTTGAATAACAATGCAAAGTGCCGAAGCGATAGCTGAGACTCTGAGAGGGATGTTACTCATGGGTGCTTTTCTTTCCTTCTTTTTTTTACCCTTTTTGTTATAAAAAAAGAAATTTTGATGGAGTACAACAGTCAAGTATCTGTTTTGAAAAGTTACTCTACTGTGATTCGTGTCTTAAGCCTCAAAAACTTTTCATTTGTACTTTACCCTTTTGTTATAACAATGCTATACGGATGGTTCGTGGCCGTTGTGGCCTAATGTCTCGATCGCGGTAAGCTCTAAAAGCTTTACAATGTGGTCGCGATGCGGTGATGCGGCTTTGATTTAATACCATGTTGCTTCCCGACTGGCTTCTCTATTTAGGGTAACCTTCCAACGGGCTTATGAGGAATTCAAGGTTCGAAGTCCATCGTTCATGGTGGGTTTATTCATAACCCGTAAGGTGTTTCCTGGTCATTCTTGAATTTGTTGCTCATCTATAGCATTCTATGCTTGATTAATTCTTCTTAGCCAATCCGTCCTCCACTAACATCTTAGGTTTCGTATCTTAAATTATATAATTCCAACGTTTAATCTTGCCCATTAGAAATGTTCTTTAGTCCTCTTTAGAATTCACTTCGTCCCTTTCCACTCTATGATCGCCATTCTTTCTCCAAAACCCTCTTTGTTAAAACAAAATAAATATTCTTATCAACAATACAAAGGTGCATATTTTTACATATATAAACGTAAACAAATAAAATCTTTTGAATGGTCAAAACTTATTTTGGAAAATAATTTATAACCAGTAGACAATTTCAAAACATATTTTTGGTTATCTCAAGAAATATTCACCTTCTACCTCTCCTTTTTTAGTCGCCTCCGCCCTGGCCTCGGCTTCACGTAAGGTTAGGCTGTGGACATCGCCTAGACGTGGCTCAATTCTCCACAACGATAACTTACTCCTCCCCCGTACATTTGGGACAACTTCCTTTACCATCATAAATCCTCAACGACATTGTTATTTGGCCTTCTAGCCTCAGAGATCTTGTTGCTTCAAACCTTATCCTCTTTCCTTCGTCATCCTCTCTAGAATTTCTGCTCAAGCACTTTAAATGTACAATCATTGACCTCATCGAACATATACTTCTGTCGACTCTCCTTCGATACCTATAGTTCAACTCATCAACGAAATGCATCATCATCTTGAATCTTTCATGGCCCTACGAAGTCTTTAGAAACAAATTGACAAAATGGAGGGACTCAATCTTATTACATTCTACATTTTCATGTGCCTTTTCAATTATATTTTAGTTTTCTTGGTTTACAATTATTGAGTTAAAAGCTTGGTAAATTTCCTATTGCGTTGTTTCCTCCTGTTCTTTTGTCTGAGCAATTGATTTTGCGTGATGATCATATGAAGTGTTGTTTCTTAGGTCCTTTTGTCACTCAATGGGATTAGAGATGTTGGATGTCGACTGCAATCTAAAGCTGAGTAAGTGCTATGGCTTTGTTGCTGTGACCATCTTATTGTTGTTTAATGATGCATATTGATCTATGTTAATTAAAAAAATTACTATATATATATATATGTATGTATATGGTGCTGCCATTTTGTGAATCGCTTACATTGTGAATCGCTTACATTAAAAACTTGTGGAAAATTATAACTAGAGCTATCAAGTTCTATGATATTTAGGATAATTGAGAAAGTTATGTCAATTCCTGCAATATACTTACATAAATGAAAGAAAGGAATGATGGGGATGTAAGGACTCCTTTTCAGTCAAAATAGTGAGCTTGAATACAACACAAAGGGCAGGGGTAGAAGGTGTCTAGGGGCAAAGGGTTTCCATGCCTAGTTAATAGATTTTAAATGAAAGCCAAACTAAAGTTAGGCTAAAGTTGGTATGTGCTTTTTATTAACGCAGCAATTTTGATCTTATTAGTAGAATATCACTTACATGTAGTGTTTAGCGTTCAATTGTTTTGTTGCATGTTTTATTTGTTAGATTAAATTTGTTCTATGATTTGACCATTATCTCCTTTGATGTTAACCTAATGATTTCACTGCCTGAACGTTAGTATACACAGTAAAAATAATTGTTTGCTACAATTGTGGGAAAGAAAATTTATCTTTTATGGTAATATTTAATGTTTTGGTGAAGATTGATTTGATATTTTGCTGCAGGTGTGTTCTGTCTGGTCGGCAGAAAGTCATTTGGGATGTTAATTTTGCCAAGCTAATCGTTAGTCTTCCTTGGAAAAATGAGAAACTAGGAACATGTAGCATGGTAAGACAGCAATCTACTGTTCTTTATATTAGAACCCTAGTTATCTCATGCATAGAGCGCAGGGGTTTAAACTTTTAAGATTTTAGCATGCTTTCAGTCAGGCTCTAGATGTTATCATGTTAGAGTAAATGGAAAAATTTGTGAGCAATATCTATAACATATCAAACTTAGAAGTCTAATGTGAAACAGCATTAAACTACTAGTTTCCAATCAACTTCAATCATGACATACATGGTATTTAGCATGACACACATCCTTCTTCCTCTTTCTTTCCTCCACACCCCTAACTAAATAAGGGAACTTCTTCCCATTCCTTTCCCTTGCGGCCTTGCCTCCATTTCTCTCCAAAAAATGTATCTTAGTCTATGCCCAGTCATCTGTAATTCTGAATTACTCTGCCTCATGTGTAAAGATTCTTGATTGTTTAACAAGGTTCATTATTATTTCTGTTTTATTATTTGCTTGCTCGTATTTTTTTGCTGTTTTTTGACGGTTCTCTAAATATTTAATACTTGAGGTTGATTGAGTTGAGATGCTTTGTGGAGTATAGATGATGGAGACTAATGGTCTACGGATTTCTTCCAAATCAAATATCCCTCCATTTACATCAAAAGGGAAGGATCAAAGTGAGACCATGAGCAATCATCTTACTTTAGAAGATGTTAATGATATCCTATACAGGTTCCAGCTTAATGGCGTTTATGACCACTATGAAGTGAGTATGGATGATTTTCAGGTAAGACATGCAGGAACAACTCCACTGCATCTTTTGGATACCTGTAATTTCAGTTATTTATTTCATGGGGATGGACCTTGATGTGCAGGTGACCTTGTTCACATCGCATTTACCTCAGGGATTGCCAGTTGTCGACAAATTTTCTGCTTCTGTGTCCCTTGCTCATTGCATCATCCCAGATGAAATGTTCCTGAAGCAATTAGAGGTAGCTGTTTTGTTTTAGATAATTCCGTCATGGTTACATTCATGTTGATTTGAGAGGTGCATGCCATGCTCACTAATGTGCTGGAGTCAAACAATATTCTTATTTTGGACTTAGGTAATAAATTACTGAGTAGATTTCTAAATGTTAATACGTAATTAATTTGTCACTTTGTAAATCAACTTTTTCAAAATACAAGATTATTAAATACTCCCTTTTCAAATGTTTTATCAACGATTGTATGGCTTCAATGAACTTTTCTTTCTTGTGATAAGTGCACAATTTGTACGCACAACTTCTGGGAGTGATCACATATTATGACATAATTTTAGGGCCATAATAGCTAAAAACAAAAAATCTAATAAGAGAGCAATAATTAATGAAAACATTTGAAAATGTAGTAATTTACAATATTTCTTTTTGTGAAGGCGGTAATTTACAATTTTTCTTTTTGTAAAGGCTGTAATTTACAAAATTTGGTAATAGGAAATTTATATATGAAAGGGCTTTTTTTATTTACTCCATCCATTCCATATTAATGTTTTCACTTCTAATATTGACATTTTTATTGTAAAGAGTTATTCTAATCATATGGGTTTTGTTTGATCATTCTAATGACTACTTTAGGACAATCAAAACTTTATTGGATATTTAAAATTAAAAAAAAATTAGCTCCTTTTATAACACAAATAGTAGGTTATGGTACCACTTGACAATTTATGTTAAGAAAGTCGTTTAGTGGGACCAATTTCACTTTAATTTCTATTTCCTTTCTTTTTAGTTTCCAAATTCGTAACTCTTTCCCTTCTCTCTGTCTCTCTCTTATTATTACTGTTATTCTGTTAATCTCAAAAAAAAAAAGCTCCATTCAACTCAAATTTCCCATTATTAAAAAAAAACCCTCGAATCTTTCTTTGCTTTTCAAGAATGAGCAGATTTACTACGTCCTTCGGCCAATATAATCAACTAATTTCTCATTCATGCCCCAAATACCAAGAATTCCTAATTCAATTATAAACCCTAATTTCATATGGACATAAATGCAGAAAAGTGCCTTTAACTATTATTTTAATGGCTTCAAAGACGAGTTGAGTTTGCTTCTAAATTAATATTTGAGAAATATTTTAGATCTAATTTAAAGAACAAGTGATTTTTGGAAGAAAAAAAATCAGTTTTATTAAAAAAATACAGGCACCATTCCCTCAGAATTACCACATCCTTAACCCAAAAAATGAATTGAAATTTAGCTGAAAAATGCAGGCACCCCATGCTGAGAATAGGTAGTTTATTAACCAAAATGCATGATGTTGAGCTTTTGAAACTTTTGGTTCATCTTTTGATCAAGGAAGGGAGCATGTTTACACCTACCTTTTCCAAGAAAAAAGTATATAGCTAATACTGATCATAGAAAAATGAAATAGTAATTTGTTCGGAAATATTCCTCTGCTTATCTTAATTTGTACTCTCTTTGTTCTTTAAATAACTTCCCTTTTTTAATTTTAGTTTGTCTGAATCAAGTTACTTGCTTGATTCTGTGTTGCACTAGAATTGGAGGAACTACTAGAAGGCTGTTCGCATATCCTGTCATTTCAATATCTTAAATTGCTTTGTCTGCAGTATAAATTATTAACTGCCTCACTTATCTACTTCCTTTCTATCTATAATTCTACGGGTTATCTCCCATCACATTTAATTTTCCTGCTCTACCTAGTATAACCTTACCCACTTTCCCTAATCACATTTATCTATTCTTTCTTCTTAAAAAAAATATTACTCTTTTATAAACTTTGGGCTCAAATGTGCTTGCTATCATGAAATTATTTTCTATAAAACGAAGCAAGTTTTTTTTTTCCTCCACAAGTAGGGAATCTTATATAGCTCATTAATCATTATGGTTATTTGTTTTCTTTGAATTTATTTGTTTCCATCGATGCTTATCTCAATATCTGGTGTTTCTTTTATCATTAAAAGGAAAACCACTCTGCTTTTTTTTTTTTTGGGTTCCTATTAAGAGTTTTGTTGCAAATGGATAACTGCGTTTTGCCTTTCTTCTAGTATTCTATCTCATCTTGTTATACTTATTGCAGGTTCATTTTATTGCACCATCGCTACATGTACACTTTTCTGCTGACATTCATGCTGCTTTTTTGAGCATGTTTGATCATATTCACATTTTATCTTCCAATCATAAACAAGTCCAGGAGCCTCAATATCATTCACCGATTATGGCATCACGTGATCTGCCACTGCCATTTTGTTATGCAATAACAGCAAACTTCGAGCTGTTTAAATTGAAAGTTGTTCTTGATGATGATAGTAAGGGTGAAAGGGAGAATGCCTATATTTTTCTACTTAGTCTGCAACTATTAAATCTACAGTAAAGCTCTTCAGTCTCTTTTTTTTTCTTTCCCCCCACCCCTTCAGTCTTTCTCTTGCTCTCTCTCCACCTTTTGCGCTTTGTGATATTTGTTTTTATCAAGTGTTTCATTATATTACTTATACCAGGTTTGTTTGCGGTGAAGATCAAGATTTATGGGTCTCTATGAGGGATGTAAAGGTCACCAGTTACCAAGAGACAGATGACTTTAACAGTTACATTATTTGCTCATCCAGAAATTTTGATAATGATGTTGTATCACCTCCACAACTAGTAAGAAGTAAGGATGGTGGTAATTCTGAGTGGAATGAATCATTGGATGGGTGCTTTTATCTTCATTATATAGCTCACAGAACTGCACATATTCATCATTCTTTCACTCTATACTTGAGTGATATAGAATTTCATTGCTATCCCTACATAGTGAGGTTGCTGGTCAAGTTTTGTGAAGAACTGATGATGTATGATAGTTCTGGTGTTGATGACAATTCTTTCTACCAAACAGAGTTCAAACCTTCAAAAATTCCTACTTTCAATTTCCAGAGGTTTGGTGTTTCAAACTTCTGTGACAATGGATTTGTTGACTGGGCAAGCATACCCCTAGATCGGTTCCCCTTCGTTGCAATACATAATTTTGGTCTCCTTAGAAGTCTGGATAGTAGCATCTTCATTCCTGAATGGACGAGTTTCAAATTAAGAGATAAGAATATTGAGAATCCATACATAACTCGGAATCTTAGAGTACCATTGGTGAAGCTCCAAGAGGCAGATGCCGACGGCATCAAGTCGACTTCTTTAGATATGCAGTTAGATATTGCCAATGTCCGCATACATTTTCATGACTCGTCATGTATTTTAGGTAGCATTACTCTTCCAGTTGGTAAAGCTTCAGTTATTAGTCACGCAGACCAGTTTGATGTACTCTCTTCTGTGGAGGGTCTGACTCTCATTTCCGATTGGTGGACATGTAACTTCCATGAGTTTCTTTGGGGCCCTTCACTCCCTACTCATCTTCCTGTTTTAAATATTCGCTTAAGGAAAGGAAGTTCTTACCACACAAAGTCTAATTTGGAGATAAGCTTTGGCATTCAACATGTATGCTGTGTTATACCTCCTGATTATTTAGCAATATTGATTGGTTACTTCTCTTTGGCTGATTGGAGGCCAAATGATAGCGATACTGAAGAGCCCAGGCATATCGATTCGGAATGTCATGAATTCATTGTCTACAACTTTGAGATATTAGACTCCATCATACTTTCACCTGTAGAAAGCAACAAAAATGAATTATTGAAGCTTTATTTACCACAGTTTTACGGTAGTTTTGTTGTTGATGATCCCTTGGACAATGAATCTTTTGCTAATCTATCGGAGTTTTTAATTCCAGAGGATAAAGTAGCAGATAGAGCTGACTCTTTGAATATATTTGGACGGGATTCGCATCTTCATTTATTGACTGTCACAGATTTTGGCGTTGATACTTCAAGATCTGATAGAAAGAATGGATATAAAAGCTGTGCTTTAGTTCAATCACTTAGTTTTGATTTCTGGCTTAGGCTTCCAGATGAAAGCCAGTTCTCTGCAACAGGTTTTCCCTCTCCAATATGTATCTCGACAAAAGTTGCACATTGTGAATTTGCTGCTGAAGGTGAGTTTTCTTTAGATGACATGTAGACTGCTTACAATATGCATTGCATATCCTGTGCTTCCTTTATATTGTAATTCATGTGTTTGATTTCTTTTTACTGTTAACAGATAGCAACTTTATTTATGGGTTTCAAGCTCTAGAAAAGGTAATCGATCAATATGCATTGGTTGTTAAGAAATCCAAATATTTTAAAAACGATGTTCCTGGATTTCTTCAGTTGACACAGTCTCTCAACGACAACCTCATCAGAATTCCAAAGGAATCTACAATGGCAGTGACAGAAATGAGGTGCTGCATCAATTCAATGTCTGTGAATTTATTTAGGGTGGAAAGAAACTCAAATTCCAGGGACATGATAGCGAGAATGGAGATGGGTTTTATACTAACAGCAACTCTGAAAAATGACATGATTTCGCGCTTGAATATCCAATTCTCTACACTGTTACTATCTGCTTCAGTTAATTCCATTTATTTAGCAAAATGTCTATCAGACAGTACTTGTGCATCAGTCGTTGATATTAATTTCTCAGCTATTCAAGAAAAAGTGATTGAGCTTTTCATTGATATTCCTTCTGTAGAGCTATGGTTTCATCTTTCTGATTGGGCCAAGGTGATTGATCATGTGTACTCTTGCATTGTATGTTGCCCCCAAGATTCAGCTTTGGACTCGTCTTGTTCAACTGCAGGGATGGAAGATCTTTTGACTAAGAAGGTTTTGCAATCTCTTCCCTTGCCAACTTCAAAGCCAGAGGAAATTGCAAAAGATTCTGCTGTTGATGTAATTGTGAAGTCAAATACCATTGGTTTGTCATGCCATATACCTATTTGGGTTAGTGCAGAAGCATTTTCTCCACCTGAGGTCTTTGATTCTCATGGTTTAGATAAAGAAGATTTTGATGCAGTAAGTGGAGAAAAGGACACGAAATTCTTAACAGTTGTGTTGCAAAGCCGAGGCAGTGAGCTGCGTTTTGAAGGCCCTAATTTGAAATTGAAAACTCATATTGAAAAGGCAACTGGATCAGTAGGTACATGTGAGAGTGGTTCTGTGCAGTCCTGGCCATTCTTCCAGTTACTACAGCTAGGCACACAGATTCAGATTTGTGAATATCAGAAACCCTCCATGGGGGTCAATGTTGAGATCTCCTGTGAAGGTTTGGATGTTTGGTTATCACAACAAGTATTGTACTTTTGGCATGGTATCGTTATTGGAACAACTGAAGGTGATAATTCAGAGATCGCATTTGGGACTGTGGATTTGAAATTGCAACTAAACAAGGCCTCTCTTTTGCTGACTGATGGAAGGGTATTTTGCCTTCTCTGTTTATTAAAATTATCGTATTGCTACCGTGCTAGGCTGTTTGGTATTTCTTCTATTCCAGAATACGTTGTTAGAAAAATGTATTTTGTGCTTTGAGTTTATTGAATTTGAAACTCTGAACCTTGGCTACAACTCCTTTTCCATCAAATATCACCTCATTTTTCCCTCATCTCTAATTTTCACCTTCCTTCTTGTACCTCTGTTTCCTTCCTGCCAGTAGAAGTAGCCACTACTACCAAAGAATTGAATAGGAAGGGTAGGGGGCTACCAGGAATTTGAGAAGGCTTGATGGGGGGTGTGGAGAGAAGGGCGTTTGAGTGGGAAAGAGGGAGGCGGATTTGAGGAAAGCAAATCAAGTAGGGTGGGTAATGGTTACTCTAGTTTTCTAAAATAGAAGTATGCAATGTATTTAGGACAGCCCTAACGACCCATTTGGTAACTGCTATTAGTTGTTGGTAATAACTAATAATAATGAATTTACATGTAATTTTCTGAGCAATGTATGTTGGCCATGTCCATGGGAATGCAACTGAATCTCCAACCATTTGATTTTCTACCTAGATTTCCATCTCTTCCTAATACCATCATTTTTTATGCCAATGGATAGTAATGGAAATAAAAGGAACAGGGATACTTGGGGGTTTGTTAGCATATTCCTACGTATTGGCTCATGTATTTCTTAAGAAGTTTAATTTAAAATTCGTTCCCATTATCTCCTACCGGTTACCAAACTGCTCGTTAAAGTAACCCATGCAATTGATTTGAGGTTGGATTGCTTTTGTAAAATAAAAATAAAATGCTTTCTCTATCTTCAAACAACAAATGCTGAATGGGCTACTTGAAATATGCATATCTACCTGTCTAGCTTGAGCCTTATTTGTGCTTTGGAACACTCCATGTGGAAAATATAAAAGGAAATTAAAAGTTGGTTTACATATGATCAGTAAAATACGCTAATCTTGGATTTTAAAAAATATCTTGCTCACAAAAACTCTTTCAACAGTGCATAATTTTTTTTGGGTATCTTGTTCTCCTGAACATAGCATGATATGAACTTGGGTCTTGACAATCCAGTTACCATTCTTTGGAGTGAATGGAACCAATTTCTAAATTATAAATTATTGAGTATTGTCAACTATGTTAGTGGAAAGGAAGATATGCTACCAATGTTGAACATCACTGCGCAGTGATTATCTGGTTACATACATGAAGGACTTTTGCCATTGTTGATTTGATGCGCAATATGAATAAAACAAATATTTATCTTATTCTCCTTTTTTTTTCATGTTTGTAATCAACAGTAAAAATAATTATATGATGGAATTTTTCAATAGTAATGATTGATATACCAATATTAATTGTCAAAACACACCCAATTATAATTATGTTGGATTTACAAAAAAAAAATAAAAAAATAAAACAAATTATGTGACATTATTGTTTCTTTGAAATTCTAAATTATTCTTTTATTATTCATTCTTTAAATATGTTCAATGTCGTAGACTCGTTCTGCCGAGTGAAGCATAGGAAATGGAACGAGTGTGTGATAGTGTAAAAAAGGAGTTGATCAAATAACTGTGGCAACTCTGCCCAAAAAAAATAAGGGAAGGGAGGGCTAAAAGGAAAATATCACTTACTAAGTGCTGAATGAAGTAAACACGGAACAACTTTATGTAAAATACTAAAACGGATGAGGAGAGAACTCAATGGAAGAAAGCAAAGAAGATTGCATACCATATGGCATAGGGGTTTCATTTCAAAGTACTTTTCTAGATGATCACGATGGTATAAAAAAAATAACATATTGAATTATTTATCATAAATTACACTCAATGTACAGAAAATAAAACTTTAGAATTCTCTTAGGAAAGAATATTTAGTTGTATCTACTAGACAAATATGCTGTATATTTTTTTCAATTTCAACTAGGACATGGTAAACTTAGTGGCATGCTCCATGTTCTCAAAAAGCATCAACTCCACTTCTCTAAGAGAGATAAGGAGCTATTATCATTCAAAGAAGAGATGAATTCTGGAATTTTTGTATAACTTCAAATAATGGTGTATATAGTGCAAGTGATGAGACCATTGGATTCTTGCTTGTCAGTGACCACCATTACAAAATTAAAAAGAGTCCAACAAGTAAATGTTAGTCAAATAAGTTTTGGGTTGGATAGGTTCCGGTTTGTTTAATCTCTCACCTGTTGAATTATGGTGTTCAGACCTAGTCTTGATGTACTGTCCCTCTGATAAACCTCAAAGATCTCGTAATTGCTTTGATTGTTTTTGCAACAGCAGTCAATTGTTTCTCATTCTCATATGGATTGAAGTTCCCCTAAATTTTGTTTTCTTGTTTTCTGCAGTGGAGCTGTAATGGGCCTTTGATAGAGTTACTTATGAGGAATTTGCACATGAACACTATACTAGTTGAGAATACCACAAAGTTCTCCACTGAGGGAGACCTGCTTATCAATTACAATAACATCCACAAGGTGCCTA
Organism: Salicornia ramosissima; assembly: GCA_951394345.1. Lineage (NCBI taxonomy): Eukaryota > Viridiplantae > Streptophyta > Magnoliopsida > Caryophyllales > Amaranthaceae > Salicornia > Salicornia ramosissima. The sequence goes on from OX596232.1 coordinate 43,966,168, forward strand.
TCACAGCTTCCAGAGACGCTATTTCTAGGACTAGTTCTTCTCTGATTATTCTGTTTGTCTTTGCATTTTCAGGTTTTATGGGAACCCTTTCTAGAACCTTGGTGCTTTGAAGTTGATATGTTTAGAAATCATAACACAAATGGTCTTCTTGACAATGGCATTGTCACAGACATACAGCTCAAATCAAGCACTCAGCTAAATATGAATATCACAACATCACTCTGTGAAGTATGTACTATTATTTTTCCATCTAGAGATAAATTTAATGTCAAAAAGAAACGAAACATGATAATTCACTAGAAATTTTATTTGTTACATGATAAATATATATTGAGTACTCTCTCGGTCTCTCCATCCCATTATCTTATGCCTATTTTCTATTTTTGGCTGTCTCAAAATTTTTGCTCCATTTCTTTTGTATGGTAATCTTTTTCTCTACTTTTTTCACATGTAGTTGAGTCCAAAATAACATTTCAAATAAACTTCTCTCCTTGGTTTGTGTGTACAACACATATGGGGCAATGATTATGGGATGGAGGGAGTATTAAAAAATTATGTCAATGGTCAATCGGTGTGCCCGGTGTCAGGTCACTATTATGCAAATAATGCAAATAATCTTTTCATTTTGTAAATAATATATTTAACTTAATATTAGTACTTATTTAAGTTCGTCAATATTCTTTCCTACATTGCGATTTTCCAATTATGGTCATGAATGGCATGAACTGGGTTCTTTGGAATAGGAGATATGGAGGTGGAAGTATGAAGAGCACTTTTTTTGTATTTAGGATTTGGCTTTTGTATCGCCCAGTGGCCATTGGATGAATTGCCGGTTGTGAAGAACGGGTAGCGGAGGAGGAAGGTGGCACATCGTGGCTGATGCCAATGTGCTGAGCGGGTGAGGGAGGAGGGGAATGAGCTGGGTGCAGGTGGGTCCATCACAGATTGGGCTATTGTCCAAATCTGAACTGAGATAGTGGTGCATGATTGGATGGTTGAGAGGACCCAATTGATCATCAAGGAAGGAGTATGTGTTATCATGGGGACATTGGAGAGTAAATTTTTTGTAAAAGGGGAAAACAGATTCATCAAACCATACATGATTGCCTATAATTATCTTGCAACTCAATAGATCAAAACATTTGTATCCTCTATGATTGCTTGGATAAAGTAGAAAAACACAAGGAGTGGAGCGGGCTTGGAGGTTCTGAATTTTAGAGGATGGCAAAATAGGATAGCATAAACAACCAAATGTACGAAGATGAGAGTAATTATGTTGTCTTTGATAGAGAAAATGAGTTGGTGATTTATAGCCAAGAGTTTTAGTTGGTAAAATGTTGTGAAGATAGGTAGCCATTGCTTAGGCATGATGCCAAAAGGAGGGAGGCATAAAAGCATGACAAAGGAGTGTACAAACAACATTGTTGATTGTTTTAGTTTGACGTTCCGATTTGCCATTTTGAGGAAAAGTATATGGACATGAGAATCTAAAAGTCATTCCTTTGTCATGACAAAAAAATTTAAATGAGTCATTATTAAAATCACGTCCATTGTCACATTGGAAGGATTTTATTTTTCGCTCAAATTGAGTTCGAACATATGTTCTGACACGAATGAATAAATTTGAAAAATCCATAAAGAATTCGTATAATTATCGAGAAAGAGAACATAATATTTATGACCAAGCGAACTAAGAATAGGAGATGTCCATAAATCACTATGTATAATATCATAGGGTATAGTAGTATGAAACGAAGAAGTAATAAAAGGCATTTTTATTAATTTACCTAAAGGAAAAGAATGGCAAACATGATTTTTTTGCCTTATTACATTTGAATTGATTACTACTACGCAATGAATTAGGAATTGCATTTCCCGGATGACCTAAACGAGAATGCCATACACTAGGATAAACAATTATAAAAGCTGACGGAATGGAAGAGGATGGCTTGACGACCTTTGAAGAAAGGTTAGAGATCACCGCTGCTGTTACATCTGACTATTTTGTTCCTTGTCTACAATTCAATGGAAACATTATAATCAGTAGTGAATTTTCTAACTGAAATAAAGTTTTTGATTAGTTTTGGGACATGAAGGACATTTTTAAGTTGAAGTGTGTTTTGGTTTAGACACTCATGACCATAGCCTTTAATCGGAATTTTGCTACCATTACCAACAATAATTGCATTATTAATGTAAAATATCTGCCTTTTCCCCTAATACGGGTGCACTAGCGTGTGCATCCATTTTTCTTTTTTTTTTTTTGGCAAAGGGTGCGTCTGTTTTTCATCTGGGGGAAATTACTCAAATTACAATATGGGAACAAGTTACCTGGAGATTGTCCATTAAATAATTTGGATCGGCAAGAGACATAGTGTGCATTGCTTGTTGTACATCAGTAGTTACATTGTACATAACCCGAAGAAGGAAATCATGTGCTTGAATAATGGGCTTGAGGAGGACGAGACCCGAGAATGCCCGGCTGAGAAGTGTGCGGATATGGCCTTACTCCTGACCACGGGTTTGGGCCTGGACATGGAGGGGTGGCCCAAGGCCCATGATTTCAATAAGCCCATGGAGGAAATGTCCAATTCGTGGCCTGATGCTTCAGTACAGATGAAGACCCACCCCAGCGCTGCTGCTTTTGTTGTTTGGACTGCTGCTGCGGCTGGTTGTAGCGGCTGGCACCACCTTTGCCCTTCTCGCTGCCGCCACCTTTACCTCTGGAATTTTTCCGACCACCACATGGTACCCCTTTTCTTGAGGCAGCAGAATCAGTTGCGGGATCACTCTGGCACTGTTGGAACGATGCATAAGATTGAAATGTGAGTTTCTTCACTCGCCTCGGCAGTAATGTCGGAGAAGATGACGAACAGAAGTACGGAAAGCCTTGTAGTCATCCAAGAGTCCTTTCAAGAGTTGGAGCGCAATTCGATTATCGGAGGCCCGATCACCCACGTTCCTCAAGCTATCGGCAAGTGTTTTGACTTCTGTGGCAAGTACAATAAGGTGTAACGCCTTTAAAGTGCTCAAGCTTGGTGTTGATAAATTGCGCATGCAGATTCAAGGCTCAAGCAGACTTTTTATTGTGAAAAAAATTTCAAGACGGTTCCAGGTATCAATTCTTGTTACCGGGATCAAGAATGGGGGTAAGAAAGTCATTACAAATAGTACCATAAATCCATTGTCGAACAATGTCATCAAGCCGCTGCCAAAGAGCCAAGTCAGAAGGAGTCGGAGCAGTTGTAATATTATCAACTGGAGTGATATGATTGATGACCATATATGCGCGGCAATGGAGTTTGAATACAATGGACCAGTTGTTATTCTGTGTGCCATCACAGTCAAGAACAATGTGAACATGATTCTTGATGTTAGTGACGAGAGTGGCTGGATAAAGCTTCTGATTGTCGGCCATGGAGGTAGGTGGTGGCCAGTGAACAAAAAAAAAAAGTTAGAAGAGGAAGGATGAAGGAGAGAAAGAAGAGTAGGCGGAAGATTTTAGGATATTGCAATTTAGGAAAAAATGTTGACTAATTTAAATAAGTGCTAATACTAAGGTAACAAACTAAATTATTTACGAAATGAAAAGATTATTTACATAATCTATCAGTAATTCAGTACCACTTAAAGTGTATGCATAATATAATGTTATGTTGACTTTAAAACTATTCGTTGACTAAGTGCATTATTGGCACCATACAGATGGTTTTCAGTTCTTACCATCCCAGAATAAGCTCAACTTATAAATAAATCTTGTTTGCTTGGTTTTGCATTCACAGGTTGTTTTACGGGCCATTGAAATGGTCATGCAAGCTAGGAGCCTCACGCAGATATATGAGGCTTCTGAGTGCCAAAGTTTTCAGAATCTTCAGCGTGTGGAAAACTTGTGTGTGAGAAGATATGCTTCGTACACCATTCTTAATATGACTTCCTTGCCATTTACATTCTATGTCTATCAAGGGCTTGGTGATGCTGACAATATTGATATTTCGACTCCAATGTACGAGAATGCAGTTCCACCTGGTGCATCTATTCCTATCTACATTGATGGGACACTTGAGGAGCAAGCTTTTAGTCATAGACCAGCTTCTTCTTCTGAAGGACTTGGCAAGAAACTGTCAAACAAGGCAGGGCATTATTTCATGACCATCCAGTTTGAAGGAACATCTCAGAGATCTGAACCGATCTCCATGGATCTTGTTGGTCTCACATACTTTGAAGTAAACTTTTCAAATGACAAGAGAGCAGATACAAATACTGGTCTTCTTGTACCTGTTGTGTTTGATGTTTCTTTGCAGCGATATAGCAAGCTTATACAACTGTACTCCACTGTAAGTTTGATGACTAGCCCTTTCCATATTGAATTTTTTTTACCCACTTTATCTAAAAATTTTAGTTTCTTTTGTTATTGCAGGTCATATTTAAGAATTCTACGTCAATGCCGTTGGAGCTACGATTTGACATTCCTTTTGGCATGTCATCAAAGGTATCTAATTCTACAGTTGCTAATTATGATTTAGTATTGTTTCTTTTTTCTGACTGCAAATCTGATGTCCAAATTCTGGATTCTTTTATTTTAAAGATTATAGATCCAATTTATCCTGGCAAAGAATTTCCTCTGCCTTTACATTTAGCTGAAGCAGGACACATGAGGTGGCGACCTCATGGTAACAATTATTTGTGGAGCGAAGTGTACAATCTTTCAATGATTCTCTCAACTGAAACCAGGAGTGGGTTTTTGAGATCCCTTGCTTGCAATCCATCCCATCCAAGTAGTTACCTCTTTCGCTGCTGCCTATCAATTGAAGACATAAGCTTGTCTTTATCTGGAAGACTGGGAAAGAGATCACCCTGTCTTGATTGTTCTGTGAAGCAGCCAGTCACAGCTAGTGGTCAGATACACAATCTTAAAAGGTCAAAGTCTAGGTTCATTCATCATGTGACGCTGTCTACACCGTTTATTGTTAAAAGTTATCTTCCCCAGGCAATTTCTATAACTGTAGAAGGGGGTGGAGCCACTCAAACGACAATGGTCAGAGAGGTATACTGAAGCTTTATCACTGACATGTTACTAAAGACTTGCTTCTTACTTTCTTCTACCAGAAAATTGTATACAGATGTATACAGATGCATGGAAGCGTTTCTTGACAGCATACTTGTTATTTCAGGTGGAATCCTCTTTTTTTCATGTTGATCCTTCACATGATCTAGTTGTTAAGTTCAATATTGCTGGATATGGACCAGCTGCAATGAAATTCCCACGTGCAGAGACGTTCAGTGCAACAGCTAAGCCTAGTGGAACTGTTTTATCACTGACAGAAACAATGGCCTTTTATGCTGATTCATCTGATGGTAATCTGTGTCATTATGCTCATTTATTTTTCAGTTGTAATATTTCATTTCCTTCTCTTACATCCATTACATTGTGTTTTTCTGCAAGGCTCTATATATATTACTGCTCAGAAGATTATGAATGCTTTGTCTGGTGCTCGGGAGCTTTGCATTTCTGTTCCGTTTTTGCTATACAATTGCACTGGATTCAGACTGACAGTTTCAAGATCAGACCGTGAACTAAAAGGAAAATATTGCAATGTTCCTGCCTGCTATGATTCAGCTGAGCAGGGATTATTCACTGATCAGAAAGATGGGCTTCATCTTTTACCGTCAGAGAATAGGCCGCATCCTAGGGCTTTGCATTTTGGAAACCAAAATTATATCTCAAAAAATCATATTATCTCCTCTAAAGAAATTGTCAGCCCACCATCCGGAATATTTCTATCACAGTCATCCGTTTCACATGGTTCAGTATATTGTCATCAATCTGTGAACCAGTTGAACACTTCTAATCAACCTGAAATCCCTGTCTGTAGTTTTTCAAATAAAGAGTGTTTAAAAGCTATGCCAGTTATGTACTCTCCTGATCCAAGTGCTGCTGCTGGTGACATAGTGGTTAGACTGAGCAGATGCCATTCGGAATTTCCTGTCGAAAACTTGCCCAGCTCCTCATGGTCAAGCCCCTTTTTCCTTGTTGCTCCCAGTGGGCCAACTGCCGTTTTGGTTCCACAGCCGTCTACAAATTCTGCAGCTGTTATATCTGTGACCTCACATCTACTTGATACACCACTCATGGGGCAAACAAGAGCCGTCACATTTCAGCCAAGGTAATAGTTTGTGCTATAGTCTGAGCTTGTTAACCTACTTGTGCCTCTTGATTGAGGTCTATGGAACACAACTATGCTGTATAAACCTCATGTGTTAGACTCAAACTTTGATCATGGAATATATATATATTATTTTTATTGTTTTGATAGTGTTCTTGGAATTTCAATAGTTAAACAGCATCTCGTATTCTCGTGTCCTAAATCATAGTGAAACAATCTGGTGCGTCGTGCGTTTTGTAACATTAATACATTATACTCATCCTGGAGTTTTTGACTAGTAAAATAGTAATTGCACTAAGAATCTACCTGAGTCATTTTTTTTCCACAACCATTTTATGTGAGAGACAAAGGATTTTACTAGACTTAGATTTAAGGCAATAAGGTTGTGTTAAAGCCTATACTCTACTTTGTTGTGTAAAATTAAGGTCAGCTGGCTGGTCTATGAGGTACACTTGGCCTGAAACTGCACTGTAATTTACTTTTTTTCTATTGGAAAAATTCACATCAATAATCCGACCTTTGCGGGGTCTTCTCAAAATTGTCACCTTTTCATTAACTCGGAGTAATCCCACCTTTTGGGAGTGTCTTCCCAAAATGATCCCACCTTTTTAAAAAAATCTCAGTGTAACCTGTGACTTGGACCATTTTTCAAAAGGCGGGACCACTTTGGGAAGAAATCCCCAAAAGGTGGGATTATTTGAGTTAATCAAAAGGTCAAACTATTTTGAGAAGACCAAGCAAAGGTCGGATTATTCATGTGACTTTTTCATTTTCTTTTTTCTACGACTACGAATGATTACCCATTACGAAAATCCCAGTACTGCTGGGTTCTAAAGAGGTTAAGTGTACCGCCTTGGCTTTGACCAATTGATACAAATGAAGAGGTTGTTTTTGATACTCACGCTCCTCTAATGTATCATGTAATAATTTGCAGCATTGTTTAATTATATTTGGTTGGTCCTAATTACTAAAGCTTCTGAATTAGACGGCATTTTGTGTTCAAGCTTGGCTCCTCTTAGGCCTAATTATGAGGGTTGTTATCCGTATCTTGATAGTAAGGTGATTTTTTTTTAACTTTATTCCCCCTTTTTTAGGTACGTGATCAGTAATGCAAGCAGCAAGCCTTTGTGTTATAAACAGAAGGGCACTGATTATGTATTCCATCTAGGCGTTGCACAACACTCTCATCTTCACTGGATAGATACGACAAGGTAGCTACTGATATCACGTTAAGGAACAGGTCACATTAAAGAGTTTGGTTGCTTTTGATCGAATTGTTTGTTGAACGTGCTACAGGGATTTCCTTCTAGTTGTCTGTTTTGATGAACCTGGATGGCAGTGGTCAGGCAGCTTTCTACCTGATCATCTTGGCGATACACAGGTGAAAATGCGGAATTATGTTTCAGGTGCATTGAATATTATACGAATTGAGGTGCAGAATGCTGATGCCATTCAAGACGGGAAGATAATCGGCGACGCCATTGGCAAATCAGGAACGAATTTCATTCTTCTATCTGATGATGACACAGGTTTCGTGCCATACAGAATTGATAATTTTTCTAAAGAGGTACATAGTGATTTTTTAATTGCCTATTGTTGTAATATACTTTACATTCATATCCCCTATAAAAGTTGGAAACTCTTCTTCCTAGAGTCTATATTCTCTTACCGTTTACCTGTTCAGTACTTCAGTTCTTCTGTTACACATCATAACATCCTATAACTAAAGAATTGTCTTATCTACATTACTAAGATACTCCAATTGGTGATTGAAGTAACTAATGTTGGAGGATAATGAAGAGGAACCAAGCAGGTCTGCCATCATCTTGCTGGAGTCTATGTTTTATGATCGCTCTGTTCAGCTCATCTGTTACACATCATAGCGTCCTATGATTAAAGAATCAAAGCTCTTGCTCATGTTGACTTATAAAGTTACAAACCTACGTGAAAATTACTTTTTTCGATGTTAATTCCTTAATTATTGAACCAGATATGTTTCTTTTCAAAACGCGTTCAATGTATGCTGGACTGCTGGTTCAATGTAAAGTTCATTGAGGCTCTTTTATGATTGCAAGATTTGCAACATATGTCATTAAAAAAATTAGAAATATTGGTTGGTTTGGTCTAGCCCATTGGGAATTCTGCTGTTTTTTCACCTTCAGCGGGTTAGGTAGTTGTTAGTTCATTGATATTGTTTGGTTGTCCAATCATAAAACAATAATATCAAAGCCTAATCCCAATAGATGGGATCAGCTGTGTCATCCTCCTCTGTGATAACATCATGCCATATTATAATTACTGTTTTCATTTCAAAATGTTTGTTACTTTTGCTTTTTGCAAAGCTTTCAATGTACTTGTTTAAAAATCAATGTCTTCTACTTTCTGGTATGTTTTATAAAAAAATTATAAAAGTTGATGTAGTAAAAATTATACATCGAGACAAATTTAACAAGATCCCATATATGTTTGTTCTTTAATATAATTCTTCATAGTCAAAGTTTCACTCTCCTTGTAATCAAAATTCCAAACGTAACCAACATTAAGAAACAGAGGGAGTATTAAGTAACATTTTGGATAATTTGATTGAAAAATTGTCTTATATGTATATTGGTTATGTAACTGCTTCTGGAAATCACCCAGCTGCCTACTTCCCATCATGAACAGTTTTTAGTTATAATTATGCATTGTCCATGTTACTTCTACAGTTTAACTACTGACTTTTATTCACTCCCTGCCCCCTCATTACCTAGTAACTTACACACATTATGTACTGCTACTGAGTATAGGGTTGTACATTTAACACAAAAGGCCTGTCTTAAAATATCAAATTTCTTTTGAAGCACCTATGACCAAATGTTGAAAGTTGTCAAACTTATGCCCTTGCTTTTACAGACACTGCGAATTTATCAACAGAAGTGTGAAACTCTGGAAACCATAGTTCATCCATACACTTCGTGCCCTTATGCTTGGGATGAGCCTTTCTACCCACATCGACTTATTGTTGAGGTATACAGCATTTTTCTTGTATTCCTTCTTCCATCTTGCTTGCTTAACCTGATCTTCCATAAAACTTTCTTAATATTACTAAATTGCATGTTACTGCAAGATACCGGGAAAGCGCACATTGGGACCATATACACTGGATGATGTAAAGGAGTATCCGCCTGTACATGTGGCATCATCTACAATATCATTGGAGGTAGTTTTTTTTCTACTCCAGATTTTTAAACTTTTTCATATCATGAGCTTATCAAGTATATGTGTGCAACATGTAAAGCTTAATGATCTTAGTTTTTTAGTAGCATGTTCTCTATTTTTTCTCTTTCAACCTTTTAACAAATTTCCTACTTGGAGCAGAAGCACGAGAGGACATTGCTCTCATCAGTCCATGCAGAGGGTGCAGTGAAGGTAATTTTAGTTATATAAGTCTACATATATTTGCTGTCAGCTTCATATTCTTCTATGAGTAATGTTGTTTGTCGCAGGTACTCAGTATCATTGATTCAAGCTGCCATGTTTTGAATGAGGTGAAAGGTCCGAGTTCCTTTTTATCAGGCAAAAGACAAGAAAGTGAAGAAGATATGGTAAAGCTTCTTGATTACAAGGAGAAGATATCAGTCAAGATATCATTTATTGGGATATCCTTGATAGATTCATATCCTCAGGTATGTTTTTGTTCGAATCATATCTGGCTACATATCAACTCCGTCTAATGTGTTTCTTGAATCTTTTATCCTCTTATTTATCTTTTTTAGGAATTGCTCTATGCTTCTGCAAAGGACATAAGAGTTGAACTTCTCCAGAATCTGGAGCGACAAATTTTTTCCATTGAAGTTTCATCCTTACAAATTGATAATCAGCTGCGTGGTACACCATATCCTGTGGTCTTGTCATTTGAAGATGACTTCAAAGGTAGCCTTGTCAGTCACCTAAGGAATAAGGATGGAATGACAAAGACCAAGATTGAAAGCATGATGACTTATGCTGCTGGGATCTCCTCTGAACCTCAGATTTGTTTCGTCGCTTCAAAGTGGAGGAACAAAGAGATGATGTTTGTTTCATTTGAATACATAAGCTTAAGGTGTGAATTAGCAGCTAGTCTTCTGTTAATAGTTACTTCAAATAATGTGTTGGAGATTTACCTTTCCAATGTATTACAGGGTTGGAGATATATGCCTGGAGCTCGACCTGGAGCTACTTCTAAAACTGCTGGAGTTTTTTGAGGCTATTCGTTTGTTGAACTCTGATGCTCCAACTTCAGTATCCGAGAATAATGATATATGCAAATTGGGTGTAGCTGACAGATGTTTTTCTTTTGCTCCACAAAATTCTAAATATTTGTGGACCAATGGAGATCATCAATTTCCAAAAGCAGAAAACTCTTCCTCTGATTGTCACAGTAGTACTTCTTTGCCTCAAGTAGTTCCAATTGGAGCTCCTTGGCAGAAAATATTTCTTCTGGCCAGACGACAAAATAAGATTTATGTAGAAGCTTTTTCTTTGGCCCCGATTAAAATGACATTGAGGTAAAATATAACAATTATCGCTTTAATCTCTCTTTTATTCTGGTTCCTGCAGTTTCCTTATAACTTCATTGCTATCCTGCAGCTTTTCAAGCAACCCCTGGATGCTCAGAATGGCAGGTTTATCATCTGGTGAATCCCTTGTACATGTGAGTGGAAAGGCATCTCAAATGACGATATATGTGCTTTTGGCGTGACTGATGCTTATTTTCCCTAACACTCAATCATTGGTTTATTATAATTTCTCTATCTCAAAATGCCATGATTTGTATGAACCATGAAAATTAGACATTGGGTTCCATTTCCTTAGGTCCTTCTGAGAGAGAAAATTGGAAATAATGCTGCGAAATCTAAATAAAGTGAATAAAAAAATTGTATGATAAACTGGTGGCTATTAGGAATGTAAAACTACCTTCTCCACGACCGCTCCCCGCCCCTCCCCCTCCCTAAAAGTACCTGTGCGGATTCAGAAATTGTTGCTTTTCATCTAAGCGTCAGTTGTAGATTTTAGGCTTTCAGCTGTAGGAGTCGAGGTTTTCTTGAAATACAATCATTTTAGTGTCAACATAGTTACAGTATAATTTGGTCTTTTTTTTACATTTGGAATATAAAATTATAAACTAGATTGGTTTGTTCGTGCTAAAATTTATAGTTTTTGAATTTTCTTACATACTCCTGCAATATCATTAGTAGGCTAAACTTTTAAATGGATCAAAAATAGTTTTTTTTTTTTTTTTGATTAACTTATCACTACAATATTTATAAATGTGTCAGTAGTAAGAAGTTGACAACAATTCTTTGGGTAGAAGCTATGCATTGGTTTCATTGTCAAATGAACTGCTTTGCATTACCCTCCCTTGACTTACAATTTACAGATTAAACAAGGTACCATGTTTCATTGTAGTCCCTGTTTGTTGGGGCACATGATCTGCTTTTTAGCAGGTGAAATCTGCATTTAGAAGCAATTTATGGCTGATAAAAAGAAGCTTTGAAGTCTCTTGGCTGTCTGATTTATCTGTGTGCAATTGAAAGTCACACATACTAGTTATCCATCATCAAGATTCAACAATTTTACCTTCTCCTAACAAATTGTTGGTTTTTAGCTTCCTCTTCTTAGGTTTCTAAGGGTTGGTTTCTGGTTTTTTCTCTTGGTTTTTTAGCTCTTTAGTGGGTAGCTATGTCGGCATTCAGATCGTTTAGGTGGGGCTTTGGGTTTTATTTCTTTTTTGTGTTTCTCCCTTGTAGCTTTCCTTCTAGTTGAAGTTCTTTGTAGTTGGATTTGGGCTCTTCCTTTTGTTCTTTGGATTTGGTTGTCTCTGCTATTTCAATCCTTTGATCTCAGTTTAAGCCAGGGTTTTTCGGGGTTGGGGTCTGCGTCATGGTCGTGGTCGGGATCGAGTCAAAGTCCAGGTTTATTGTTGGGTTTATTCAAGGGGTTGATTGGTTGGAAGCACATTTTCAGTTCTGATTCGAGGTTAGCTGCCAAGGGTCTTCTATCTGTGTTGTTTAGGTTCAGGGAGTGGTGTATAAGTCTTTGGCTTTTTTGTTCATACTCCATTTCAGTTAAAAGGAGTACAAGTGTTTTTGCAATGATATTGGAAGTTATTGCCCAAAGAATCTTCAATAAGGAGGCTTCCCACCAAAGGGTCCATAGCCATCAAATGTGTTCAAGACTCTCCTCAAATGAGAGTGCATGAGTTACCCCCAAAGAGGGTACAGTCCTAGAGCCGCCAGTTCCGGTGACTGTTTATGAGCAATGAATCCCATGTTATGACATTAGGTCTCGGGGATTGCTCAAATGGTCAAAATCTTAACACACTTCCAATGTTCCAGTTATTTGCAGTTTCCTCACGACAGTTCTCAAAATCCCGGCGATCAGGATGGTTATTTCCCTTGTTTAGTATTCTTCTTGCTTTTGTTAGGTCATGTATCTTACTAGCTTTTATTGTTGTCTCGGGAAGAGCTTTAGCTTGTATTGTTCTATATTGTAGTAGTTTTTTAGGTTGTAAAATTTGACCACAGGTGGCCTTTGGCAACCCTATATGGGCTTTGCTTATTTAATGCACTTGCCACTTTGCCAAAATAAAATATAAAAAAAAAAAAAAATTGTGCTGTCATTTTATAATCAATGCATTGTTTGCATGGTGCACTTCTTTCTAGAACCGTTTGTTAGACAAGTTTGTGTGCCTATTCAGTCCTGACTTACAATCTTATGCTCACAGAGAAGTATAGTAGCTCTTGCTGACATTGAAGGTGCACAAATCTGCCTCAGGGAATTAACCATTACACATCATATGGCTAGCTGGCAATCAATTCAAGAGATCCTCCTCAAGCATTACAGCAAGGAATTTCTTCATGAAATGTACAAGGTACTGGATTTTTCTTGTGCGTCAGAAATGTTTTTAGTTGTCATGCATGATGTAAGCGTCAATGTATTTAAAATGGGTTAGCTGGTTTTTCATTCAATCAATACCAAAAATAAATCTCTTTTGTTGATTCTCTATGGGTACAATAATATGTCAATGATAAGTGCTCTTATTAGTTAGTATGACCTTTCAAAAAATACTATTTTGTTTAAGATACTCCATGTAACTTTTGCTCCAGCATAAGCAATTTTTTTTTTAAGTAATGTATTATATACCAAAGGAGAAGATTTTTTACATCCTACCCTAGGAACGTGACACAAAGCCACCACCAGAATGCATCAAAAGATTTTAGAGACAGGCCCCTAAAACCGATCAATCATCCAAACCACAAAAAAGAACATAGAAGATAGCCTCAAAATAATAGATCAAACATCTCACTAAGCTATGAACCAATCCATTGAGGGGGACTCCTCCTAATGGTTACATGTTCAAACTAAAAATCAATGTAAAAGCCTAAACTATAAGAATACAATCTAGGCTAACGACACGATCAATGCTTGAACCACTCTTTCGTGCTCTGTCACTTCAATTGGGAAAATCAGCATGGAGCACAACATCAACCCACATCAGCAGCCCTCTTGTGCAGCTGCACCAACGCAGTTCGTTGCTTGCAAATAATCAAGTGAGCACCTTTTCCGAGCCCGAAACATAGCAGCCCGGCAACCCTTTGTCAGCTGCACCACAACCTCGAAGCTTCACAACCTGAAAGACCTTCATCACCACGCCCATCAAACATAAGACCCTCATTGTTGTCCGCCCAGCCAACAGAGCTGAATCATGCTGCTGCCCTTCCCCATGCCAACCAGCACAGCAGGGTGCAAGCAGACAAGCTGCTGCCTTTGCAATTGCTAGCAGCTGCAGCAACCACAGCAGCTCACAGCTGCAGTTCAGCAGCATCCAGCACAACATAGCAGCAGGACAGCAATGTTGATAAGGCAAACTGCTGCCCCCAGCAGTAGAACAGCAACAATGCACTAAAATCTGCAGTAGAGAAAGCCACCCACCTTCAAAGAACCAAATATGGGGGCATGAACACGTCCATAGCAGCAGCAATTTAGCCATGAAGCATAGCAGAAGCCAGCACCATCATGTCTGAAAAAGCCTCCTCTGCAGCACCAAAACAAGCTAGTACAACAAGATCATCAATGGGACGTCAAAGCAAAATGCTTGGGATATCAACCATAGCAATCCACAATCTAGCCATTCATCATCAAGAACAAACAATAAGAACATTATGGGCAGAATGGAGGCAACATCTTTGGCACCATCACAACTTCAAGGGCATTAAGACCATGAGGCAAAACATCTCCCTTTTAAGAAACTTTGGTTGGGAGGGCTTGAAAGACACTAGCGACACCAAGAGCCCAGAACATCACTTTCCATTTGTTAAAGGTGGGAAAATCTGAAGTCTAAATTTGTGCTAAGGGAGAATCACACCATACTCTAAGCTACTAGAGCATGGGCAGAAGTGACCCCAAAGGCAGGACAGTAAGGCCATCCCTCAACCTGCCCTTAGCATTGAACATTGATTTCAGACTACCACCTCCACCACCGTCATCAGTGGTCAAGCAAAGCAAGCTACTACCCCAATTAGTCTAGCCGTGACAAACAAAGACCCTGAATCAAACCCTAAGACAGAAATCGACCCAGCTACCCCTAACTCCTAAACAATTGTATTTCCAAGCATAGGATGAGAAAGAATGGGAGAAACGAGTGCACTTACGGCCCAAAGCAGAACCGAGGATCAATTTGTCAAACGAAGAGAGAATTGAGATTCGGAGTTTGCACACTCATGGTTGAGCAGAGCTTCAGCAGCAGTACACTAGGTCTTCAATGGCGAAGCCCTAGGCCTCATCAGCTTCCTTTTGAATTTTTGCTCGTTGTGCCCTTGCTCAGATTGCTCAGGTGTATAAGCTTAGGGTTTCGAAAACCCACGACACAACAACCACACTCCATTAAATCAACCCATAAAATCTAGCTCCCTCATCTTTGGTGAAGATGGCGTGAGGGAAAGAAACCGAGCTGCCTCGTCCCCCCTACCATGGTGTGAACTGCCGTGAAGAAAACCAAAATCGCCCAAGCTTTCTTTCTCTCTCTAACTTTGTCTCACTAAATGTTTTTATTCTCTTTCTCCCTCTCCTCTAATCTATGTTTAAAGAATAAGCTCTAAGAAGATCCTCTGGTAGGCTAATAGCTTTGGTTACAACCTCGCACCCTATGCACCAAGTGATTGAAAATAACAAACATATAGGAAATGTTTGGAACAGGACAGCTGATACACAGCCATTACAATTTCTGTTTCTCGTCTCTCTGCTGATGCACAGCTGCTATGATTATTCATTATAATGTCTCATCTTGGTCAACTGCGGTTTTTCCTTCAATGAGATACTAGCTCGAATTGAAGTTCCTTGTAGCTTCTGGTAAGAACCTTTGGGCAAGCAAGCCACATTTAACTAATCATAGAACACTAGATTAAACAAGTACTTGCTAATTACTGTTGACCGCTGAGATTTTCATTTCATTAAATGTGCAATGGAAGTGTAAGCCATGAATTTCATAAATTATCAACCCGGTATGCCATTTTCTTGAAACTCTGTATAGTTTGTGAATCATCTATTTTGTGTTAATTATACTAAACTGTGTATCAGTGGTATTGTGGTAACACTGAACTTCATTCAACAGATTCAGCACATTGCACCTTCCCCTCTGTTCCCACCACCAACGTGTTACTGCCTACCTTTTCCATACTGTTGTTGCTGCTCCACCTCTTCTATTAATCGCCACTGCTGAAAAATCCCCACAATTATGTTAACTTATTCAAGGAATTCACACACTATATACCCATATTTTAAATCACAATGAGCAAATTTTACCCGTTAAAGGTCCTTTCTGCTCCATTTTCGGCCAATGGTGGCCCTTTGATTTTAATGTGGAGTTTGTTCAACCGTAATGTAGTCAATCTTGGTGTAGTAATCCTTTAGCATTATTTCTTTCGGCTTCAGGGAATTCATTGTAGTTGGAACCAGGATGGCAGTTTCATGATTCAGTTGGAAAGGGCCCATGGGTGGTCAGGGGTTATTCCAAAGAGAGCGGTAGGAAAGCGGAAACAGGAAGGGGGCGGGGTAGATTTCAGTCACAGAAATAGAGGAGAAGCGAGAGAGATAATTGAAATGGGGAGATTATTTTCCTATGGAGTGCTTCGTATCCAATGTGCCAAGATCCAGTTCACTCAGAAAAAAAAGGGGGAAGAGAGAGTTACTATGAGAGAAGAGGGGGGGGGGGGATTCTAATCTTTCTACTGAGTACTTCGCAGCCAAAGCACATTTCAGTTTCAGGGGAAATGGGTGGTTGTAAACTCATGGACGTGAAATCTAACCTGATGCCTGAACTAGGGAGAGAAGCCAAATGCTGTTGCTAACTTGCTATTTTATAATGTTGGAAGCAAAAATGTTGATAGGTATTCACTTTTTAACTTAGTTTTAACAAGTGTGCCGCATTCCTCTCTGGGAAATGGGTGTTAACCACGCAAGGTTCATCCACCTATGAGAGGCAAGCACCTCGCGTGTTTCTATTTGCCTTTAATGAGGCATGCCTTCTTGATTTAAGGAAAAGGAGTATTTTTAAGTTATACTTTGAAGATTGATTGAATTTTCTTCAAATTGAGAATTTTTCAAATATGATTAGTTAATTACTAAATTTACTCTCCTACAAGAGGCATGCTCCTTTGCCTTATGCTTTGCGCCTAAGCTCTAGTGAACATTTGCAACTTGTTGCACCTTGCGATTTTTATTACTAAGCTGTTTAAAATAATTCTATTCAAAATAGTTTGTTATCTGGTAACCACGTCTATATTGAGCAATTCTTAAAATATAATTTCAATATAATGCTGACACTGCTGCTACTTATGAGTCAGGTCTTTGGCTCGGCTGGTGTAATTGGGAATCCTATGGGCTTTGCTAGAAGGGTTGGGCTTGGAGTTAAGGACTTCTTATCTGTCCCAGCCAAAGGACTTTTGCAGGTATTTAAGATAGTTAGGCTATCAATTGTTATTGCAAAGCTTCTGCTATCTATCTATTTGTGTACTGAAAAGGTCTCTATTATCATTCTAATCAAAGCTATTTGCTGTCGGCAGAGTCCTTCTAGCTTAATTTCTGGAATGGCCCATGGCACCAGTAGCCTGATTAACAACACCCTGTATGCTGTAAGTGATACTGCAACACAGTTCAGTAAAGCTGCTCATAAGGTAAATTGCAATCAAACCTCAGGATTTAGAAGGGTAAAAAATGCACTTACTAACAAGTTAGTTTGTACATCTAGGGAATTCTTGCATTTACGTTTGACAATCAAGAACCCTTAAGACAGGAACAGAGGGTATTTCCATCTTCTCAGAGCAAAGGGGTAATAAATGAATTGTTAGAGGTATATTGAAGTAACTCTATTTTAAGTTTACCTCGAATTTCTCGAAGTTTTAGCAAGTCCACCTTTCCAAGCAACTACTTTCTCTCTGCAGGGGCTAACGGGTCTTCTCCAATCGCCTATTAAAGGAGCTGAGAAGCATGGACTTCCTGGGGTTTTGTCAGGTATGAGTGGATGACATAACAGAAAGAAGCTATGTTTGCCGCAGTATGTAAATAAAATATTTCCCAGAATATCACCTCCAGATGTTGAAATCTTAGAATTGGCACTTGCAATTGAAAATTCTAAATTAAATTAACCTAAATTTCTTATTTTTTCATAGATGCTACACTGTTTTCTGTCCATCTCATGCCTATTTAGTGCGATTTTGCATTAATTATCTTTAAGTAGATGTTTATATTACCGGAATGGGAGATTACCGGTAAGTCAGGTAACTCAATTGGCTAAAGTGAATAAAAAAAATGGAAGAGAATATAGTTGTCTTGCTTCAAAGACTACCTAAACCCCCTATCTCACAACATAGAGCCTGCACCGAAGCAAATTTCCTCAAATCGATAAAGGATGTCAATGAGAAATTGGCATTGTCTTTGCTCTAAAATAATTGGTACACTTGATTTTGAACAGAATTTTAGGAGAATTATGTTATTTATTCGAAACGTGTGATATGAATTTGTGAGATACTATATTATTTTATTGAAGGAAAGGGAATGTATGTCAAATAGGAAAGATGACCTATTACCAATTGGTTTTAGGATGGAACCTCCTATGGCTTGTCAGTGACCTAACTGTCCTCTTCCATATTGGGTTGCCCAGGCCCGTTTCTATTTTCAATCAAATTTAACTGCAGTAATACAATTAAAGCAAAGGTGGAGATTGGCATAGTTCATATCTTTTTATTATGATTGGCATAGGACTCACATAATTATATATAAGCAACAATTTTGATAGTTGGATTAAGTTTTTTTTTTTTTTTTGGTCTATAATTTTTAGAAATTATTGTACTTATATTCATACAATTTTTATTAGTATTACATAATCACATAAATTCGTACAGAAATATTTACTTGTTATATTGAGTTGGTTTTTGGTTGGAAAACTTTCTCATGTTTTTCTTACGGCACACCTTAGTTTTGCTTGGACCAACTTTAGTTTGAATAGTTATTGATAGATAAATGTAAACATGAGTTATATTTACTTGACATGATTTCATCATGCAACATCATGGCATATATAGACAATAATTAATTACAGCAGTTATTTACAAGCAACGCTCGATATATAAGTTAAGATAAAAAGAACGTAGGAAGTTAGAACCGGTACATCTCAACTCTTATACTCTTTTTTCTCAAATGAAATGTTTTTGCTTCATTGTTTATTGATTTATTTTTTGAAAATCCTCATCCTCTTATCAAAATCTTTGAAGAGGCTCGCCACATCTATTTTGTCTCATAAAAAATATTTTTGCTTCACTGTCATTGTTTACTGATTTATTTTTGTAAAAATTCTAATGACTTTTTTATTGATACCGCAGGATTTGCCTTTGGCGTTACAGGGCTTGTGGCGAAACCTGCAGCTAGTGTGCTTGAAGCCACTGGAAGGACTGCACAAAGTATAAGGAACCGCAGTAGGCTTCATCGAACAGGGTTGCACCACTTGCGTGCTCGCCTTCCAAGGTCATTGAGTGCAGAACTGCCCCTCAGACCCTATTCTTGGGAAGAAGCAATTGGTACAACCGTACTCTTGGAGGTTGAAGATTCAAAGTTTAGAGATGAGGTCCTAGTAATATGCAAGTCGCTTCAGGTTGCCGGCAGATTTTTAGTTCTTACAGAAAATATCATCTTAATCGTTGAATGTTCTAGTTTAGTGGATCTAGGCAAGTCAGAGTTTCAAGGCATTGTGGCGGAGCCAGAGTGGAAATTAATAGTTGAAATTTCTCTAGAAAGCGTGATACATGCTGATGTTGATGATGGAGTTGTGCACATCGTTGGAAGCAGTTCAAACACCCTAATTAAACAAAAACAGAATCGCCATAGAAGCACTGCAGGTATAATGAAGCAATTGAATAAACCTTCAACTCCACTTCCACTCTTTCAGACGGATTTGGAATTAGCTTCCAAGGAAGAAGCGGAGTTTTTTTTGAGAGTTCTGTTGTCAACAATTGAGCAGGGAAGTGAACAAGGCTGGGGGAATGTATACCTTCTTCACCAAAGTAATTTGAGAAAGTGATCAGTTCACTTCATAAATATGTCCCGTTGTATATCTTGTAAATTCACAAAATTTTGCCTCCTTTTTGCTTCCTTTTCCTGCTGATTCCAGAGCAGAAGGTTATTTAGTGTGCGCTGAAATTAGTTTGCTTTGGTATCATGTACACTCACATTGTAAATATATATAGGGAACATGTAAATATACTTAACTTTTTAAGTTAATATATGTTCCTAGTTTTTCCAAATTAACCTACTTCATGATAACGGAGAAGCTCTTCCCTAAGATGTCACCAATTAAATGAGGACAAGAAATTGAATGTTTACAAAAAGAGGGAGAGAAGAGGAAATGAGAGACAGGGACAGAAAGACACAGAAGAGATAGGAGGAAGATAGAGAAAGACAAATTCATATTCCTTAATACCTCCACAACAAAGACTATAGCTGCCTTATATAGACAGTATACACACAAAACAAAAAAGACAAAATTTAACTAACCAACTAATTTAACTAACCTCATTTGAAGTTAGGACACTGTTCTTGAAATGTTACAGCAGGTATCCACACAGCTTCCAAAGGAGATTGCTCCTGCCGTTGCACCAAATACTGGACTTGAGCATGACTCTGGAACTTGACAAACCTTCTGTCAAAAATTGCTGTCGGAGTTAACTGTGAAGAAGCATCTGTCCCTTGCAACCATTGTGGAATATGTGTGGCTGCAGGAAGTTGGCCATGTCCCTTGCAACCATTGTGGAGTATGTGTGGCTGCAGGAAGTTGGCCATGGAACTGCTTAAGTTGAGAAACATGAAAGACATGAATTTTTGCTGAAGGAGGCAATTCTAGCTTGTATGCAACTTTGCCTATCTTGGCTTATTTGAGGGTCTTGACTGCACTGAGATCTGTCTGTATGGTTGTAGTTTTAACCACACGCATTCTCTTGTCAAAAAATTCCTATCAATTATGTGCTTATCAGCTTCTTATTTCATTCTATTCTTAGCTCTTGTTAGATGAAACTTAAGAGTTGCAATAACCTATTCTCTCCTTTGTAGGCTTTTGTCAATTTCAACAACTTTAGATTCACCAAGTAGATAGGGAAGGTTGTTTGACCATACACCACTTCATAGGGTGTTATTTGTTTGACCATACACCAAGTAGAATGAGAGTGGGTATTGTACCACCACTTAGCTAGTCGTAACCAATGACTTCAATCTTTAGGCCTATCACTACTCACTCATACATCTCAAATATGTTTCAAGACACCAATTCACAACTTCTGTTTGGCCATCAGAATCTGGATGATAAGGTGAGGGTAGTAAGAATTCTATGCCTTGAAGACTGAATAAACCTTGCCAAAACTGACATATCACCAAAGAATCTCTATCATTAACAATACTCTTTGGCCACAAATATACTTGTGCCACATGTAGTGATGTGTATGGGTGTTGTAAGGGCATGAAATGGACTGCTTACTGAGTCTATCTACTACCACAAGAATGACCTCATAACCATTTGATTTTAGTAGCCCAGCTATAAAGTCCATAGATATGTCTAACCAAACTCCCTCTGGTTTTGGCAATGGTTGTAATAACTCCTCTGGCCAATTTCCATACAAACATCAAGATGGGCTGCTCTTTGAAAGAAATAGAATAAAATAAATAGAATATTAGTTGGCCCCGATGTACCTTTAAGAAAGAAGCTCATTCAATGGCAACATGCCTCTCCAGAAGGGGGACACTTAGGAAGGGATCTTACAATCAAAAGGTTGAAGTCTATTTCTTTTTATGGAAAGACCTAAGTAAAGATGTGAGACAGGCTATTAGAACCTATCAGATCTGCCAAGCCTCCAAATATGACATTGTTGCAGCTCCTGGTCTTCTACAGCCACTATCTATTCCAAAAGAGGTATGCATGGACTTTATTATTGGATTACCAAAGTCTTTGGAGAAGGAAATTATTTTTTTATTTTTGGTAAATAGAGAAATATTTATTACCAAAAAGAATAAAGGTACAGATCCCCAAAATCCACACCACTGCACCTATCCCATATGTTAAAGCCTCACAATAAGGTCATGGCCACCTTCTAGGAAGGTTCCAAAGCCTCAACAAATCACTGGCATCATGCAAGAAAAACACAAGACCAACTAAGCTTACATCACTAGCAACCTTCTACATGAGTCATCACAATGACAAGCAGCTAGGAAAATAATCTCCCTAACAATGCTGTCAATAGACCTAACAAAACCTCTAAAAATTACATCATTTCTATAAATCCAGATAAAATATACAGCCTCAGTGAACACAATGAAGCATAACCAATGAACCATCTCCGAAAAAGAAAACAGTCGGGTTCTCGGCTTAACCAAATCTAGCACCCTCCGCCAAACCTGCATGGAAAAACTGCAATCGAAAAACAAGTGGAAAATAGACTCAACAGCCAAACCACACAATACACAATTTGGATCAACTATATGACCCCACTTGAAAAGTTTGTCCCTAGTCAACAAACTTTCATGGAGAGCTAATTAAAGAATAAAAATACTATTTGGAGAAGCTCCATTATGACAAACAAGATTCCTCCAAGGAACCATCTGCAACTCACGGCGAAGAAAGAAGCTTGTAAAAATGCTTGATCTTGAAAACCCCATGATGTAGAAACTGACTCCACCCCCCAAGCTCTATCATAACACGACACTTTAGTACCTTTTTCATCACCCAAGAGCATTTGGCAAGAGCAGGAGAATCCCACCACTCACCTCTTCTAAAATAATAGTTCTGCACCTATTTAACCCAAAGAGAGTCTGTCTTACTAGCAAGATCGCAAGGCAGCTTCGAGATAGCTGCTTTGTTCAATTCCAATCAGCAAGAGCTAGCACATTCCACCCACCACTAACCTTAGGAAGACATACCTACTTCCACGCAACAAGAGCCCTCTTACATCTTTCAGCCCGTCTCGTCCATAAGAAAGCCCGGAATATCGCTTCAATATCCAAAAGGATCTTCTTAGGAAGCATGAAGATTTGAGCCCAATAGGTCTAGATGCCAAAAAGAACACTTTCGGGGAAGGAAGTTATTTTTGTCATAATGGGCATATTGAGTAAATATGCTCATTTTGTAGCATTAGTCCACCCCTTTTCAGCTATTCAAGTTGCTCAAGCATACTTGGATAATGTATTCAGGTTTCATGGCCGGCCTAGGAGCATTGTGTCTGATAGAGATCCTATTTTCATTAGCCAATTTTGGAAGGACCTTTTCTCAATTCATGAGATTGAATTTAAGCTATCTTCAGCATATCACCCTAAAACCGATGGTCAAACGGAAATTGTCAATAGATGCTTGGAAACCTATCTCAGATGTATGTGTGGATATCAGCCTAAAGACTAGTGTTTGTGGCTTCCCTTAGCTGAGTGGTGGTACAACACACACTTTGTAACACCCCCAAATCTCCCTCTACGGAAATACCAAAATAATACATACAAAATACCGTAGAGATAGACTTGGGCGTATTACCGCCACATGATAATGTAAGGCTATTAAAATTCTTCCATACTAACTTGCAGCGGAAAATTCAAATACTTTATTAATATTGAGTAAATACTTAATTAAATTGTATTTTCATAACTAATGCATTAAAGAAGTAAATCCTAAGCTAGGTGGATGATGCCCTTATTCCCCTAGATGCCACATGTAGAAGTCTTCATTTATCATCAACTAACTTTCTTCTACCGAATCGAAACGTAACCTTGAAATGACAATTAGGAACTTCTATCGATCGAGAATGCCCCAAGGTGGAGGATGGGTGGCGGAGTGGTGGCTGCCGCAGCGGCGGCGTGGTGGTGGTGTGGTCGGATTGGTGGTGGCCGGAGCAAGAAAAATTTAGAGGGAATGATGATGGTGGTGCCGTAAGAGTGAGGGAGATGGGAATTTTTTTGGTGCAATTTGTGCATTGGGGTATGGGGTATTTATAGTGTTTAAGGTATGTGTAGTATGGTAAGTTGAGGATCATGAAAATAATTTTGATGGATTTGATGCACCGGATTTTTGGGCCATACTTGGATAAGTTCGTGGTGGTATTCATAGATGATATTCTGATTTACTCGAGGAATAGAGAAGAACATGAAGGTCATTTGAGACAAGTGATACTGTTGTTAAGAGAACATCAACTGTATGCTAAATTATCCAAGTGTGAATTTTGGTTGGAGGAAGTTTCCTTTCTTGGACATGTGATTACTAGAGAAGGAGTTTCTGTGGATCCGGCTAAGATCAAAGCTGTAAGTGAATGGCCAACCCCGAAAAGTGTGTCGGATGTTAGGAGTTTCTTGGGGTTGGCAGGGTATTATCGAAGGTTTGTGAAGGATTTCTCGAAGATCTCCAGGCCCATGACCAGTTTGATGAAAAAGGAATGTAAGTTCTCCTGGACTCAAGATTGTGAAGAAGCATTTCGAACCTTAAAAGGGAAGTTGACGACAGCACCTGTGCTAGCCTTACCAGATGGAAGTGATCAATATGAAGTATACAGTGATGCATCAAAGTATGGGTTAGGATGTGTTTTGATGCAGAACAGAAGGGTGATTGCGTATGCCTCGAGACAACTGAAGCCATATGAAGTGAATTACCCAACCCACGATTTGAAGCTGGCTACAATCGTGTTTGCTTTGAAGATTTGGAGACACTATTTGTATGGGGTAACCTGCAAAATTTTCACCGACCATAAAAGTTTGAAGTATATTTTCACCCAAAAGGAGTTGAATATGAGACAAAGGAGATGGCTAGAATTAATCAAAGACTACGACTTGGATATCCAGTACCACGAAGGAAAAGCTAACATCGTGGCGGATGCTTTGAGCAGGAAGTCGAGTCATTCCCTGAATACAATGGTATTATCAGATCAGTTGTGTTTCGAGTTCCAAAAACTGAATCTAGAGGTAATGGAACAAGGAGAGGTAAAAAAGATGTTGAATGCCTCGACAGCAAGACCATCAATTTATGATGAGATACGAGAAAGTCAAAAAAGTGACGAAAAGCTTAAGGCCATTAAAGAAAAGATTGATGAAGGGCAAGTGCAGGATTTCACCTTAGGAGATGAAGAGAGTATCCGGTTTAAAGGAAGATGGTGTATACCACAAAGCCGAGGGGACATTAAGAAAAGATTGATGGAAGAAGCTCACAGTTCGCCTTACTCGATGCATCCTGGAGGAGATAAGTTGTACAAAGATATGAAGAAAACTTTTTGGTGACCCAATATGAAGAAGGAAGTGTTCTGAATTTGTTGCTAAGTGTCTGACTTGTCAAAAGGTGAAGATTGAGCATCGTAGGCCACAAGGGAAAATCCAACCCTTGGAGGTGCCTAGTTGGAAATGGGATTTTATATCTATGGATTTTGTAGGAGCTTTACCAAAGACCAGGGCAGGAAATGACACCATCTGGGTAATTGTGGACAGGTTGACAAAATCAACAGTATTCATACCCATGAAGATTACATGGACTATGGATCAGTTGGGAAGGGCTTATGTGAAGTTTGTCATAAAGTATCGTGGGGTACCAAAGGACATTGTTTCGGATAGAGACTCGAGGTTTTTGTCAAACTTTTGGAAAAGCCTACACAAGGCTATGGGAACTAAGTTGCTCATGAGCACGGCATTTCATCCTGCGACAGATGGACAGACAGAAAGGACTATATAGACGTTGGAAAATATGTTGAGAGCATGTGTAATGGAGTACCAAGGATCACGGGAAGATCACTTGGATCTAATCGAATTCTCTTACAACAATAGTTATCATGCAAGCATTGGTATGGCACCGTTTGAAGCCTTGTATGGAAGGAAGTGCCGAAATCCGATATGTTGGAATGATATAAGTGAAACAGTAGTGCTTGGACCTGAAATGATTGAGGATACAATGAAACAAGTAAAGATGATCCAAGAAAAGATCAAGGCAGCCCAAGACCGTCAGAAGAGCTGTGCGGATTCAAAAAGAAGAGAAGAGGAGTATGAAGTAGGAGAGAAAGTGCTATTGAAAATA
This sequence comes from Salicornia ramosissima, assembly GCA_951394345.1. Taxonomy (NCBI): domain Eukaryota; kingdom Viridiplantae; phylum Streptophyta; class Magnoliopsida; order Caryophyllales; family Amaranthaceae; genus Salicornia; species Salicornia ramosissima. The sequence goes on from OX596232.1 coordinate 43,991,917, forward strand.
TCCCCAAGAAAGGGGTGATGAGATTTGGAAAAAAGGGAAAGCTAAGCCCAAAATACATAGGACCATATGAGATAATCCAAAAGGTTGGAAAAGTGGCATACAAGTTGGAATTACCCATAAAGTTGGAAAGGGTTCATAACGTGTTCCATGTGAGTCAAATTCGGAAGTACATACCAGATGTGACCCACGTGTTGCAACCAGAGACCATCAAGATGGATGAGAATTTGACATATGAAGAAAGACCTGTTAAAATTCTGGACACAAAAGTGAGAAGTACAAGGAATAGGGATGTGAAAATAATGAAGGTATTATGGTCAAACCATAAAACCGAAGAAGAAACTTGGGAAGCAGAAGAGGTTATGAGGAAGCGTTACCCAGATCTTTTTACCTAAGGTTAGTGGTCGAGTTACGGGGATGTAACTCCTTTTAAGGAGGGTAGAGTGCGATAGTGTAATACCCCGTATTTTTGTAAATTTATACATGTAACGACCCGACTCGCTTAAATCGGCGCGGAAGAAACCGACGAATCAGGTAGTTAGAAACTACCACTCGAAACCTAAGAAATTAAAACTAATTCCTCGAAACATTATTAATAAACCACAAACGTACAAATACCCACAAGTTTGTACATACTAATCCCAAAAGTCAAACTAAAAATACTAAAAATACAAGTAAACTCCAACTACATGTTAGAGTTATAAACAACGTAAAAGAGTCCATACAATACTCCATTACTATCTAAAACAACAGAAAACAGTAAATACAACAGATAACAGTAATAACAACGTCGCTCGCCCAACCCAAAGCTAAGCAAGAGCATCGTCATCTGAAGTACCTGAAAAGTACAACAACAGTCCACCATCAGTGGCGAGTAACATAACTGACTCACCCTAATGGGAACACACATGTACATAGCATAAATCAAACATCAATAATCACAATTAAATCCCAAAAAGACACGAGAACATCCTCAAACTCGTAATCTCAACTCGACTCAACTTGACATCCAACCTAACTCTATCTTTGGCGCAATCATTCAATTTCTAGACCGGACTGTGCTCGTACGAACGCATCTTACGCATTCGAACTTTCTACTATGCTCGGATTTGAGAATCTTACTCCCAAACCCCATGAAACCAATCTTACTGGAAATCCATGTCCCGTGAAACCAATCTTACTGGAAATTCACTAAGATCACATAGTATGACTCCAACTATCCCAATACCGCGGATGGAATAGGGGCAACGTCTTAACCCGAATACAATGAATCTTACTCAAAGTATCAGGCGTCTAAAAATGAAATCAAGCTAATCTTATTTAATCAATTATTTAATCATCTTAATCATTTTATTCATTATTAATACCCAACATAACTAAATTAAGTTCAAGAATTGCCTCTAGCCTTGATTCTTGAAATTAACTAGTTAAAATATCGAAGTTATTCTCAAGAACTGCCTCTAGCCTTAATCTTGAGTCTAACCAACCATTATACATCAATCATTAACCATTCTTTAATCATATTAGACACAATCTTTAACTTTCTTTATTCTTTAAACCTTTTCTTTAACTTTCAAGATTCAATCAAGAACTCGTAAAGACTCATAAAGAACTCATAAAGAACTCAAAGAAATCATAAAGAACTCATAAAGAACTCATTCAAGATTCAAGATCTTCAATCAAGAACTCATTCAAGATTCAAGAACTCAATCAAGAACTCATCCAAACTCATTCAATCCACACGCATATTTATCAATACTTGACACGAAAATGCTACTTTTACTCATCCAAAATTCATCAAACTTCAACACATTAATCATGATCATATAACAACATATAATCAATCATGAAATCATGAAAACCATCACCAAAACATCATGAAAACCATATCAAAATCAGATTAGAAATAATACATAAAATCATGGATATTCATCATCAAATCACCCAAACATGCGTTTAATCAATACTATAAACATAGTATACCAAAAAGGTTGAGAAAGCATGTTACCTTATTGAAGATTACACACTAAAACAACACAAAAATCGCAGCCCGGAACGAGACACACGAACAAGCAACACGGCTTCAACACCACGGCTGCACGGCTTCACCACGGTGCACCTCCACGAACCAGCCCACACAGCACGGCTAGGCTGCACGAACCCACGAACTGCACCCAGCCACGAGCACGACACCCCCTGCTGCCCACTGCACCACGCACGGCTACTGCACTTGCACGGCACCTCCACGCACAACCACTGCACTCGCACGACACCTCCACGCACACACACGGCTGGCAAAGCTTCACCTCACGGCTGCCACCACACGAACCCACACGAACACGATCCCAAAACCAACCCGAACAATAAATCTTGATTGAAATAAATGTGTTTAGGATTGTGTTTGAACACCTAAAGATCAATGAACTTTGAATCTTTAAGTTTTGGGCTAGGAAAAATGATGAACAATTGATGGGTATCAATTGATCAAAATGGCGTGAGATTAGGCAATGAGAGGGAATTAGTGTTTTGAACTTGATGGCAAATTGTGTTTAAAAGCAAGGATGACAAAAATGAGCCAAAGCCTTACTAACTCTCCTATTTATAGAGTTAGTTAAGGTGTGAACACAAGGCAAGTGGCAAGCCTTGCCATGCCACTAAGAGAACCGACCAAAGAGGGAATTATGGGCCTAAAATGGGCTCTCGTGATCAATTGGGCTAATTTGCGGAAACCGCATAATTGATCATGCATAAAACAATTTAGCCCAAAATATTAAATAACTAATCAGAAAAATTAAATAAAAATTCTAATTAATTAAATAATATTTAACATAAATAATAAAAACTGAAAATAAATATTTCGAATTAAATCGAAATTATTCACATAAAATAAAAATAAATAGTTCAAAATAAATTTGAACTAACACAGAAATACACATAATCACTCATAATTATCGGCAAAAATACCAATAAAATCTGGGTCATTACAATACATGTATTTTTATACGTATTTTATAACCTATACACGTATTTTATACACCTAAAAGAATACTTTATATGCTTACGAATTAGAATTAATAAAAATGGTTTAAAGTCAATATTTATGAAAATATTATTAAATGGGTATTTAAATAATTTCTAAATATTTATAAAGAAATTTTACTAAGTCATATTATGAAATAATATCAAAGGTTTTCATTAGGTATTTTGGGCGTCGTTTATAAAATAAAATATTCCGGTTTGAAAAAGAGTAAAAGTATTTATTCGTATTATCGCAAGCCCAACCTGGTAGGAAACTCAAATTGGACTCAAGTTGTATATATACCCTAACGTAAACCAAAACAAGTCAAAACCCTAAATTAGAAAAGTTTAAAAAAAAAAAAAAAAAACAACTCACCCTCTCTCACTGTGAACTACCGAGAAGAAAATAAAAATAACAAAATTTTATTCATCTTCTTCAACATCACTCCCAACCTCCATAGTCACCACCTTCAGTTATCATCTCCAACGCACCACCGCCAGCATCATCACCACCCACGTCCCTGTCACGGTGGTTCGTGGGCTGTGAAAGTAAAAAAAAAAAAAAAAAAAACTTTCCTTCTCGATCTCCACCGCAGCAGCCACTAGGCCTTCCACCGTGCCTCGCCGGACCCCCCGCTTCTGCCGCCTAGCCTAGTCGGCTTGACGCCCAGCCTCGCCGGCCTGCCGACAGCCACTGTCCATAAGTCTTTAAAAAGAAAACAAAAACTTTTATTTTTCAATTATTTTAAATTCTTGATTTAAATAAATTGTTAATTTTGATTAATTTCTGATTTAATGTTGTTGTTTAATCATATTTTGGACTCAATATTTTGATTTAAATTTCACTACTTTATAAAGTATGTTTAAACCCTAAAACTCTGATTTACTACATATAATTTAGACATGTTTTAATTTTGATTTTTGTATTGCTTATGAGTAGATTAAATTCTGATTTTATGGGTTGATTCAAAATAATTTCAAATTTGAAAGATGTTGTTTAAAACCCAAATAAACATGTTCGATTGTTAAATTTCATGATTTTCTGTATTAAACTTAGTTAATATGAAGTATCGAATAATTTGATAGGTTTTTAAGACATAAAGAATGAATTTTTGATGTTTTGAAGATGTTTATAACATTTTATAAGTGCTGGAATTTTTCTAAATAATGTTTAAAGGGTTGTTTTTGGGTAGTTAATACTCTATGGTGGTAGTGGGAAATTTTTAATAACAAAATATGATTTTCGGGACGTTTCGGAAGGGTTTTTAGTGTTTTATAAAGGCTTTGAATTTTCGTTTGAATACGCTAAAATGATATTTAAAATATTTAAATTAGTCTTCGCCTAGTATTTTATTTAGAGGGCACAATTTTGGAATTTTAAATTAAATTAAGGAGTCGGAAATGATTTTTGAAATTTGTTTAGACGCTGGAATTTTGTAATATGTACTTAGGGTAGTTTGAGGTTTTGATTTGTCCCGATGTTTAATCTGTAGGGGACTTTGAGTTCGAAGAATTCCGTTAATTGTGGCTAGTAGAGTATACTATACCAGGTACGTATGTGCACAAGACTTACTTCCTGAATTAGCAGCATGACTAGAAATGATATGAATGCAATGAAATGTCATGATTATTGTGTGTGATGCGTGAAAAATATATACTAGTACATATGTTCCAGTTATTCTCCACTTTGTGAGATTTTGTCAAGTATTATAAATTCCCCAGTGTGGGTTAATTATTCCGAATATGGAAAATAATAGAGTATGTTGCAAATTAGGCAAGGAAATTACTGTTACTCACATGTTGAGTCTAGAGGTAGTATTTTTACTCACTCCCTTTGGGAGATTGAGACAAGGATTAAAGGTTTAACCCAACCACATTGTTGGATTGGGCATAGGCAAGCTCAGATAAATAAAAAAAATTGATTATGTGATCGCCTAGTTATAGGGAGCCTTAAAAACGGGAAATGTGTTGTTTGATTTATCAGGTTGTGTAATGTCTGGTATGGGGTGAGTCTTCACAGTTATTAAATAAACATGATAAATCACGTAAAGCGAAAGAGGATTCACACCAAAACTCTTGGAACGTATACACCTTGAGTATGAACATATGGGGGGAGCTAAATAGCTTCTACCAAGGGGTACAAGACGTTGTACATCTGTAATAACCCGAAATTTAGGGCCAGAAAATTTCGCGGTTATTAATTCTATTTATTTATTCTAAGTCCAAAAGGCCCATTAAATTTGGATTGTTTTATTTCATTTCTCACTCTTTTAACTCAAATTGGGCCAATGACCCAATCTTTCCCTCTCTTTTATGACTTGGTCGGTCTTCCCTTCTTATTTGGGCCAAGTATTATTTCTTTTGGATTTAATTTGGTTAATTAATTAATTAAGTTAATTAAATTAAATAATATTTTAAATTCCTAAACTAATTCAAACCTAGCCCAAACTACCTAACTAAGTCCACTCCAATTTCCCTATTCTTCCTCCAACCTCACGGCAGCCCTTAGTATCATTAGGGTTGTTTTGTTTTTTTTTTTTGTTTTTTTTTCCCCTTTTTCTATATATATGCTAGCCTTAGCAATAATTTTTCCTAATTGCTAAAGTTCATAACCCTACAAATAAACTATTCCTCCTTTCCCTCAAAAAAATCAGCCGTGCTATATGCACCGAAGTGGTGAATTTTTGCCTTGGAAAATTTAGCGATCAGAGGTAACTATGCTATCTCACTTAAATCTGGAACAAGTTAATTACATAGTTAATTAGGATTAAAACATGAAAATTGTTAGGAATTAGTGTCATGATCACCTAGAAAATTTTGAATCATATGATAGGATATTATGTAATTTTTTTTGATGATAATATGTAATCTTTATGAATTATTATGAAATTTTCTTGATTATTTTATGTAGTTTCTTGAAATCTTTAATTGTTGAATAATTACTTGTATGAATTTATTTCTTAACCAAATCTTGTTATTTCTTGATGAGTTTTTCGTGGCAGTTTCTTTACTGTTTGATTATGAATCATGATTTATTTCGTGGCAAAATTCGTCCTTTTATTGCTTATAATAATTTAATCTTTCAAACCGGTAAAACTGTCTAGATTTGGTTTACGAATTTATTAAGATAATTAATCAATTCGGATGGCTACGAAATTTTAGGTGGAAGTCACTAATAGTGTTTTACAGATTTTGTAAAATTTTCGTAGTTTTTAAAGATCGTTTGATATGGAAGAAAAATCTGAAATTGAATTCAGCCTAATCTGATTTGTTAGTTATAAAATTCCTTAAAAATAGTAAAAGATGTTATTTTTGGACGAAATTTATGCACGTTAAACCATGAACCTACATCTAGCTCCCATCAAAATTTCCAGATTATTCGAGACCTTTTAATAGTGGTTCTTAATTTAATACTTTAAAATCAGATTGTGTAAAATATGGTGTTTTAAGGATAATTTTAATGTTTATTATAAAGTTCGCTATGATTTATTGGTTATTGAATTTAATTAATTAAATATGTAATTTTTGGTATTGTTGTTCATGATTTTCAAGTGGTGTAAAATTTGAAGAGTAGAATTTCTACCATGTTTTAGGTAATTCATGTAGTTAATGGTATTTTTATGTAATTTATTAAATTAATTATATGATGAATTTTCGAATTTATTTAATTATTATATGGTTATTTATATTTGTCGAGTGGTCCTATAAGTTTTGGTCAATTTTAGTTTAATTTTGACTTATAATAATATTGGGATAATTTTAGGAGTTATTGTTATTATTATAATTATTACTTATTAAAGGAACTATCAGGGATAAGTTGTAATATAAAGGGTAATAATAATATAACAAAAAGGGATAAGTTGTAACATAATAATAATAAAAGGATTTCAGGGATAGTTATTATATTTGTCTCCATAATATTTATTATTATTATTATATTATTAAAGGAAGTCAGTAGGGATAAGTTACTATAAGAGGAAAAGTATAATAAGATATTAATAGGGAAGGAAAGGAAACAGAGTAAAAGGTTATTGATTTGTTTCGATCTCTGGCTAGGAAAGACTTGGTATTTAAGGTGGCCAATATACGTGCCGCACCTCTCTTTCCTGGGACTTCGAACATTTCATTTCCGATTACGGTCACCTAGTACTTCCAAGTATAAGAAAGATAATAAGTTAAGGTCGCCCCTGCGATGACGCAAAGGTCATCAATCGGGTTAATAAGTTAAGGTCGCCCCTGCGATGACGCAAAGGTCATCAATCGGGTTAATAAGATAGGATGCCCCTGCGATAACGCAAAGGTTATCAACCGGGTTAAGTCGTTGCCATTGCCAGACTGCGGTATCTGCGCAGTTCTTGATTCTAGGATATGTAGTCGTCTAGGTAGTTCTCGCAAAGGAGGGCTATTTAGGGGTTATGGCCATAGCTTAGGCTTAGTTCTCGCAAAGGAGGGCTACGGGTGGGACGCAAAGGTTCACCCCGGCATGTTTTAGGAAAGTTGTGGACGCAAAGGTTCACTACGAGCTATAAAGACCGGTCCGCTAAGAAGTTAAGAAATATGTTAAGTTAAGAAGTATGATAAGTAAGATGTATGATAAGTTAAGAAGATTAAGATAAGATATGATATAATAAAATAATGATAACCAAGTTATAAGTGTTTATAATATAAGATAAGTATGAAATGTACGTGCTTCGAGTAGTATAAGTCTTCCGTTGTGTATATCTGTATTTGTATGACTTAAGTATGTATGTATTTGTATGTCGTACCCGCATTGTGTACGTATTTTTGTACGTATCTCTAATCGTATTTTGCAGGTATTATTATACGTATTGTATACATATTTTATACGTATTTTTGTACGTATTTCTAACCGTATTTTGCAGGTATTATTATACGGATTGTATACGTATTTTTATACGTACCCTGTATGAGTTTTTGTATGAAATGTGTTATGTTTACGTGAGATTTTTGTGTACGATTCTATGCTATTATGTGATTAGCGATCCCTCGTTTAAGCGGGACAGCCTAGTTACTCGCCACTGACGGTGGACCCCCCCCCTCAGTTTCAGGTGATGATGCAGCAGCTTAGAACGGGCTTTCGCTGGATTGGGCTTTGTGTGGCTGAGATTTGTAGTTCAACCTTAGTTTATTTAGAGTTTTCAATAAGACTTTTATGTTATTAATTATCCCAGCCTGTTGGGAAAAACATCTTTAATTTATGTAATTTAGTATTTATCCTTTGTAGACTTTTGGATTTTGATTATTAAGTTAATAAAAGATGCCTTAGTTTTTGAATATTTAATTAATATTAAGTTTAAATGTTTAAGTAATGATCCGTATGTCGATTTCCTTCGTCAATCGACAGTCTAAAAAGTCGGGTCGTTACAACATCCTTGTTTAGTTTTATTTATTTTGGCCTGAGATCCCGTCACTTTAAAGTGGCACAGTTTTACCCCTCGACTTGCAACCGAGTGGGGCCCTAGAGGGCATAGTTACTTATCTTTAGAAACCCGTTCGATGTTGAATCCAAATCTCCTTATAAACTGATAGAGTCTAGGAATGAATGGGAATTGATCATGTAGAGTGTTTAACAGGTTATCATTTGCATCACTTAATCTTGTTACATTATATGTGCGTATCTTGTTGTATATATGTACTCAGCTTTTGCTGATTACGTGCTCTTGTATGTGTTTTCTTTGGTCATGGTCCTCGCCTTAATGACCCTGTGATGAACCAATTTATACACTTGTATTATTGGGGAGCAGAACTGCACAGGTTAACTTGATGATATGAAGTTCAAGATTTCAGCATACGCATGGTCTTGGAATTGGTGTGAAGAGAGAGTTGTATTTGAGCTTGTTTTAAAATGTATTTCATTTAATTTATTTGGTTTAAATAATTGTTAAAGTTTTTCCGCTGCAAAATTTTAAATAAGCCGAAACGTTTTCACACGTGGCGGTAATGCTTTGGAAATTTCCTTGCAAATTTATTTTATGTCATAATTTTAAATAATGTTTAAGTCTTTTCAAGTAGGGAATTTTCAGGGTGTTACAAAGTGGTATCAGTTTAGCAAGGTCGATTCTGAAAATATGTTAGGATCTTCATATCTTAACGTAAGTTTTTGTTTTCCAAGACATTTTTCATAAATTGAATTTTGTTATTTAATTATATTAAATTATATTTTTCACCTTCTTAAAATTTGAAATCTATATTTTCAAACTTAAAATATTTGGAATAAACTTTTCGTTTAGTTTTGGTGAGAAAGGGTATATTTTAGGACGGGCATATGGCATATAAGAGTTATCTTTGCATTTTTAATAATTTGGATGATTTTATATGCTATTGATTCTAACTGTGATATTAATGTGACTTTTTGCTGCACTTATATGAACTGTTCTTATTTAATTAATTTATTTATTACTCTTTTTGTGGTTGGATGTTGTCAGTTCGATTTAACAGTTCTATTCATTCATAGAGTTCCATTTGAGGTTATAGAATTAGTGAAGATTAAGGTTATATATTTGATGTGATTTAACCAATATATGTCATGTTGGATTTTATTGAGAATTAAAATTATTACTATTCAGAGGACATTGATGTTATTAAAAGTTATATAAGGTTGGGAAGCAAGGTTGTGATTTAGGTTTGTATTTAATGAGTGTCAAAGTTTGTCATAATATTTTGTAGTTATTGTGAGGTTGTAATAAGAGTTTATTAGAATGTTATTCTTATGGTATATATAATTATTTTCTTATTTCACTTTTTATCATAGGAGGTAGAGTGCGATAAATTTATTTTATTAATTTAACAATTGTTTCCTTTATAAATAAATGTTTTGTGATTGATAAAAATTCAAATTAAATATTTTATCATTAATATTAAAAATCTTTTTAAATTTTATTTTCCAATTTAATTTTCTTTTTATATAAATAACAACTACAAGGCTCTTTACAATTCTCTAAAACAATAAAATTTTCGTGTTACATTTTCAAAAAGGTTCTTTTATATATCTAAATAATTTTATTCATAATACGTTTTAAACAACGGAGGGAGAATTGTCATATTTGACGATGAGGGAATAAGTTATGCAAGTAGATAGACTTGGCTTGATGGAGTACAAATTAATAAGGTTTAAAATTTTATATGAAAAAGAAACGTGGATAAATCTATAGATCATAAAGGAAAATTCAATTACATATATTGTGCTTTAGGATGAGTTATTTCGATTGAAGGGATTAGATATAATTAATGAGTGAGAATTTTAAGTCATAATATAATGATAAGAGGACTGATTATAGATGAAAACTTTATGGGGTTAAGTAATCGAAGCCATTTAGAACGACAAATATTTTGAGATATTATACCAATAAGTGAGGGGTAAAAGTTCATAAATTTTGTAGTTTATAATTTTTGTGGTTTATATATGGAAGTGAAATTATTAATTAAGAGAGAATATAAGATGCTTTATATTGTTGGAAAAACTGCATAAGCAGAGAATCAAGGAAAGTTAAAATAAAATTCTTAAGGAAGATATGTAAGAAAATAATGCTATAGAGTATTGGAGTTGAGTTGTTTATTAACTTTAATTTTGTGAGGTTCGTAGATGTATGGTTACATTTGAGGAAAGTGAAGTTATGGATATTTAAATGTTATTTGTGTATTTGAGGTGAGAAAAAAAAAATCATGAAGTGATCTTGAGGTGAGATAAAAGGAATATGTTAGACTTTTAACAGTTTTAATTTAGTTATGAGGTGCTTGTGAAGCTACGTATATATGAAATGATAAAAAAATGTTTCTATTAAAGATATGAGTGTGTATTTATGGAAAGTTATAGTTTTAGTCGAATGGTTCAATCAGAGTAAAGTTTGTTATTAGATGATAAGATTGCAGAGAATAAGAAGGGAAGAATGTGAATTTGAGTTGTCACTGATAATTTATGAGGGGGAATTTTAATGATAATTATAAATTATTTGATGGAAAATACATTCATATATAACATTGTTATTGATGATATGAGGCAGTCAAATTTGAAGTTTTATGAGTGTTTTGTATTTGAGGATGTGCAAAAAAAAAAAAAAGAGAGAGTTTGGATATATGTATAATTTAAGGATTATTGGATAAAGATAGTTTGTTGGGTGCTATTTAAATATGCGGACGTGAGAATTTATATTTATTAGGAGATATTAACACATTAAGGATTTTTATTATGGTCGAATAAGTTTTTATTACAAGTGAAAATTTTAGCGTGGGGGAAGGAGACAAATTTGGTATTTGAGAATATGAAGTCTGTAGGGTATGGATCAACTTATAAATCGATTTAAGGATCTAATAGAAATTTGAAATAATTATTTTTGGATATAAATTTTTGTCAATATATAAATTTTAAAAGGATGTTTTTTATTTTCAAGAATAACAAATCGTTTTATGTTGCGAGTTACGGGGGCGTAACTCATTTTAAGGGGGGTAGAGTGCGATAAATTTCGCTTCTTTCTGTTATGAGTAAATAAGTCATAAAATGACAATATTTTTGTAAAAGTTTAGTCATTCTTACGTTAATTTATGCAACTTTGTTGCAATGTTTTTGCAACTTTGCAAGGTAGCACAAATTTTGTGCATAGGGAAAGTAAATTAGTGTTACAATTTCAGAAATACAGTCAAAGATGTTATTATAAGTTAAGAGTTTGAACATAAATTTGTTCATTTCATGGATATTTTACACTCCTTCTAAGGTTGTTCTTCATATTTTGTTAATTATGAGTAGAGGTTACGTCGGCAACATGATTGCTATGACTTTTTGAGCACAAATATGTGCATAGTTAGAGTTAAGTAGTATTACAATATCCAGCTGTAGGATAAAATTAGCGTCTCTAATTGAAATTTTATATTAAGATTGTCCAAAGTTTCGGGACGAAACTTCTTTTAAGGGGGGTAGACTGTAATACCCCGTATTTTTGTAAATTTATACATGTATTTTTATACGTATTTTATAACCTATACACGTATTTTATACGCCTAAAAGAATACTTTATATGCTTACGAATTAGAATTAATAAAAATGGTTTAAAGTCAATATTTATGAAAATATTATTAAATGGGTATTTAAATAATTTCTAAATATTTATAAAGAAATTTTACTAAGTCATATTATGAAATAATATCAAAGGTTTTCATTAGGTATTTTGGGCGTCGTTTATAAAATAAAATATTCCGGTTTGAAAAAGAGTAAAAGTATTTATTCGTATTATCGCAAGCCCAACCTGATAGGAAACTCAAATTGGACCCAAGTTGTATATATACCCTAACGTAAACCAAAACAAGTCAAAACCCTAAATTAGAAAAGTTAAAAAAAAAAAAAAAAAACAACTCACCCTCTCTCACTGTGAACTACCGAGAAGAAAATAAAAATAACAAAATTTTATTCATCTTCTTCAACATCACTCCCAACCTCCATAGTCACCACCTTCAGTTATCATCTCCAACGCACCACCGCCAGCATCATCACCACCCACGTCCCTGTCACGGTGGTTCGTGGGCTGTGAAAGTAAAAAAAAAAAAAAAAAAACTTTCCTTCTCGATCTCCACCGCAGCAGCCACTAGGCCTTCCACCGTGCCTCGCCGGACCCCCCGCTTCTGCCGCCTAGCCTAGTCGGCTTGACGCCCAGCCTCGCCGGCCTGCCGACAGCCACTGTCCATAAGTCTTTAAAAAGAAAACAAAAACTTTTATTTTTCAATTATTTTAAATTCTTGATTTAAATAAATTGTTAATTTTGATTAATTTCTGATTTAATGTTGTTGTTTAATCATATTTTGGACTCAATATTTTGATTTAAATTTCACTACTTTATAAAGTATGTTTAAACCCTAAAACTCTGATTTACTACATATAATTTAGACATGTTTTAATTTTGATTTTTGTATTGCTTATGAGTAGATTAAATTCTGATTTTATGGGTTGATTCAAAATAATTTCAAATTTGAAAGATGTTGTTTAAAACCCAAATAAACATGTTCGATTGTTAAATTTCATGATTTTCTGTATTAAACTTAGTTAATATGAAGTATCGAATAATTTTATAGGTTTTTAAGACATAAAGAATGAATTTTTGATGTTTTGAAGATGTTTATAACATTTTATAAGTGCTGGAATTTTTCTAAATAATGTTTGAAGGGTTGTTTTTGGGTAGTTAATACTCTATGGTGGTAGTGGGAAATTTTTAATAACAAAATATGATTTTCGGGACGTTTCGGAAGGGTTTTTAGTGTTTTATAAAGGCTTTGAATTTTCGTTTGAATACGCTAAAATGATATTTAAAATATTTAAATTAGTCTTCGCCTAGTATTTTATTTAGAGGGCACAATTTTGGAATTTTAAATTAAATTAAGGAGTCGGAAATGATTTTTGAAATTTGTTTAGACGCTGGAATTTTGTAATATGTACTTAGGGTAGTTTGAGGTTTTGATTTGTCCCGATGTTTAATCTGTAGGGGACTTTGAGTTCGAAGAATTCCGTTAATTGTGGCTAGTAGAGTATACTATACCAGGTACGTATGTGCACAAGACTTACTTCCTGAATTAGCAGCATGACTAGAAATGATATGAATGCAATGAAATGTCATGATTATTGTGTGTGATGCGTGAAAAATATATACTAGTACATATGTTCCAGTTATTCTCCACTTTGTGAGATTTTGTCAAGTATTATAAATTCCCCAGTGTGGGTTAATTATTCCGAATATGGAAAATAATAGAGTATGTTGCAAATTAGGCAAGGAAATTACTGTTACTCACATGTTGAGTCTAGAGGTAGTATTTTTACTCACTCCCTTTGGGAGATTGAGACAAGGATTAAAGGTTTAACCCAACCACATTGTTGGATTGGGCATAGGCAAGCTCAGATAAATAAAAAAAATTGATTATGTGATCGCCTAGTTATAGGGAGCCTTAAAAACGGGAAATGTGTTGTTTGATTTATCAGGTTGTGTAATGTCTGGTATGGGGTGAGTCTTCACAGTTATTAAATAAACATGATAAATCACGTAAAGCGAAAGAGGATTCACACCAAAACTCTTGGAACGTATACACCTTGAGTATGAACATATGGGGGGAGCTAAATAGCTTCTACCAAGGGGTACAAGACGTTGTACATCCTTGTTTAGTTTTATTTATTTTGGCCTGGGATCCCGTCACTTTAAAGTGGCGCAGTTTTACCCCTCGACTTGCAACCGAGTGGGGCCCTAGAGGGCATAGTTACTTATCTTTAGAAACCCGTTCGATGTTGAATCCAAATCTCCTTATAAACTTATAGAGTCTAGGAATGAATGGGAATTGATCATGTAGAGTGTTTAACAGGTTATCATTTGCATCACTTAATCTTGTTACATTATATGTGCGTATCTTGTTGTATATATGTACTCAGCTTTTGCTGATTACGTGCTCTTGTATGTGTTTTCTTTGGTCATGGCCCTCGCCTTAATGACCCTGTGATGAACCAATTTATACACTTGTATTATTGGGGAGCAGAACTGCACAGGTTAACTTGATGATATGAAGTTCAAGATTTCAGCATACGCATGGTCTTGGGATTGGTGTGAAGAGAGAGTTGTATTTGAGCTTGTTTTAAAATGTATTTCATTTAATTTATTTGGTTTAAATAATTGTTAAAGTTTTTCCGCTGCAAAATTTTAAATAAGCCGAAACGTTTTTACACATGGTGGTAATGCTTTGGAAATTTCCTTGCAAATATATTTTATGTCATAATTTTAAATAATGTTTAAGTCTTTTCAAGTAGGGAATTTTCAGGGTGTTACAGATAGAGTTTCGCGCATTTGCCTTTTTAGTTATTTTGGGTATTTTGAGTCATTAGTATTAGTAAAAATTGTCATTAATGGGTCTTGTTAGGATGTGCATGGATCAAACATAAAACTAATTTTTTTCCCATTTTAACAAGTTTCGGGACGAAACTTCTTTTAAGGGGGGTAGACTGTAATATCCCACAATTTTGGTACTATCTTCTACGATTATTGATTATTAAAAAGACTATTTTATACTATGAATATATTATTTTCATATATTTTTAAGTTAAAACATTTTTCAAAAAAAAAAATATATATATATATATAAAAAATTTAAATAAGTCCTATTTTCAAATATAGATAACTAGAATTTTATGATATGAATTTAATTTAAAAAGGGATTTCTAAGCCCAATTACTTCTCTTGAATTTGTAAACAAATCCTAATCCAAAACCAATAGGTCAATTAAGTATTTCTAAGCCCAATTACTTATCTTGAATTTGTAAACAAATCCTAATCCAAAACCAATAAGCCAATTAAGTAGCCCAAAAGTCCTAATCCAAAACCAATAAGCCAATTAATTAGCCCAAAAGAAAAAAAAAAGGGGAAAGCCACCCAAACTCACGGCTAAGGAGGAAGGGAAAAAAAATTGGAGATTGTTCAAGATTATTCCCTAATATTCTACTAAGCAAATACTTGCCTTTTAACCTGTGACGACCCGACTCGCTTAAATCTGCGCGGAAGAAACCGACAAGTCGAATAGTCATAACTAACAACTCAAATACTTAAGAATAAAAACTAATACCTCAAGATATTACTATTATAATTCCAAAAGTACAAATACCCACAAGTTTGTACAATACTAAACCAAAAGTCAAACTACAAAGTCTAATATACGATAAACTCCAAACACATGTCAGAGTCCAAAACCAACGTATACAAGTCCATACTACAGTTCAAAACTATCCAAAATCAATAAACAACAAAAGTACAACAAAATCATAAAATCGGCGCTCGCCCAACCCAAAGCTAAGCAAGAACCTCATCATCAGAATTACCTGAAAACAAACAACAGTCCACCATCAATGGCGAGTAACATAACTGACTCACCCTAATGGGAATACACATGAACATAGCACAAATCAAATACCAAACCAAACGTTAAAATATGCGAAAATCATCCAATAACAAACTCGACTCAAATATCTTATCCAAACTTATCTTTGGCGCAATCATTCATATACTAGACCGGACTACGCACGTACGAACGCATCTTACGCATTCGAACTTTCTACTATGTTAGGAAATGAGAATCTTACTCCCAAGTCCCGTGAAACCAATCTTACTGGAAATCCACATTCGAAGACAACATAGTAAGACTCCAACTATCCCAATACCGCGGATGGAATAGGGGCAACGTCTTAACCCAAAAACATAGAATCTTACTCTAAGTTTCAGGCGTCTAGCTACGAAATCAAGCTAATCTTACATCTTTATCTTTAAATCTTTAACATCTTAATCATAACTTAATTAATTTCAAGAATTGCCTTTGCGCCTTGATTCTCGAAAATAATCAGTTAAACACGAAGTTATTCTCAAGATTGCCTTTACGCCTTGATCTTGTGTCTAACCAACACTTAACCATTTTCCTTAAACCATTCTTTAACATTATCTTTAACTTTCTTTAAACCAGTACTACTTTCTTTAACTTTCAAAACTCAACCAAGAACTTATCAAGACTCATCAAAGACTCAACAAGAACTTAAAGAACTCAACCAAGATTCATAAAGAACTCATCCAAGTTATGAAAATACAATTTAATTAAGTTGATGTATAAAATATAAGTATTGAGTTTACTATAAAGATCCATAATAATTTAGATTTATTAAAAAGTTGATGTATAAAATATAAGTATTGAGTTTACTATAAAGATATTATAATTGTCATGCACAACTAGTGGTCAAATGTCAAAATAATTTATGTGCTTGTGTTCTCGATCAAAAGTTGATCGGGATTATTTGGTTGTTTTTAGGAAGAATAACCGATTCAAGATTAGGATTTCAAGTTGGTGATTAGGACTCTTGTGTTCTATCTTCTATAAAAGTATTAAGGTACGTACACGTAGCTAGATTTTTATAAACGTGAATTTATATGCAATCGTATTTGGATATGTTAAATGATAAAATGTTGGTCGTTTGTGAAATATTTATATTTATTGCAATTATATTGTGAACATTTTATATGCTCAAAATTCTGTTCATAAATATATTTGAAATATTTTGGTAGAATTAATTCTAAATTATTTTACCAAGTACATACAAAATATATTTAAAATGGTTACCATAGTGAATGGGTTTATGGATATCCCTTACATGGGAATTTGGAAGTCCGTTTCATCGGACATTATCTACGATAAAATTAATCATTTTAGGAAGTATTCATACTTATATTACAAAATATATTTAAACTTGTTACCATCATAGTGAATAGGTTTATGGATATCCCTTACACGGGAATTTGGAAGTCCGTTTCATCGGACATTATTTGGCTTTCTTGACTCCCATTATGTTGGAGATAAATTGACAAGACTATGAACTTTGTATGATTTAGTCTTTCCCCAAGTATAGGCTATATAAAGGAGTTACTAACTTGGGGGTGTGCACACTTAGCTCGGAAATGAATTTCGAAAGTTATTATTACATCATTATTGAAACTTATCTTGGAAGGTTATTGTTTTGGATTGTGAGTTGTTTCCTATTTGGAACTTGCCTTTGTGGAATAATTTGAATTGTTACTCTTGTTAAAGATTAATTCTTTTGAAAGCATGTTTAATTAATTAAATTAATTTTGACATGTCTAGTACTTGTATGTACTTAGCGTTTTCGCTAACCCGTATTTCTCTTTTGTTTTGGTTTGGCCCTACTTATCATTTGTGATAAGTAGATAGGTGATGATAATCTCAATATATTCTAAAGTGCTGTATTGGGGACAAGGGTGACTCACCTAGCCTAGGTTTAATATTTTGTAATAATCTAGTTTCATTCAACATTTTGGTTATGTATTAAACTACTACTTTCATTATTATTATTAAATTAAAATTTAGTATGGTTTCCGCTGCAAAACTCTGCTTTGCCTTACGTAATCACGTGGCAGTAATACTCCTAAGTTACTCTCTAAACCGTATTTATGATATTTATTATCAGAGGGTAATTTGGGGGTGTTACAAAGTGGTATCAGTTTTTTCAGGTTTTAAAAAAGATTCACAAAAGAAAATTAAAATCAATGGGTAAACTTTTGGATAGGCATATAGGATATAGTTTCGCATTTTTTTTCTCTTTTATTCAAAATAAATAAATATATATATATGTATAAAAAGTATTTAAGTAAAAGTTATTTTATTTTGAATAATAATGAATAGTGTGGATAGTTGGTTGTCAGTAAGATCTGTCTAGGCTGGACTTGGGCTCTGGGCAACGTCATCCCTAACCTCTCTTACCTGGGATCTCATTAGTCCAACTAAACCGCACTATGCAAAATGTTTTCAACTTATAGACTCATAATATTTTTGAAAATAAATAGGTTGAAATATGTATTTATATTTTTGAAATTGATTCCAATCTTTACGTCAATTATGTGCATTGAGACTAAGTGGAAGTCCTTATTGAAGGCTTGAAATTTTGCTTCAAAGCAATGAAGTTTTTATGTATTTCGAAACCATGAAATTCCAAGGAATATTAGTAGAATGAGATATTTAAATATCTATTTGGAAATTGATTGGAATTTGTGATTTATTGTGTTGGATATATATGAATGGATTGTTATACATGTTAATATCAGTGGCTATATGCTTGCACTTACTACCTTATCTTGAGTATTTTTATACTCAACATGTTAGGAGGAATTATTGTTTTGGTTGAGTAAATGTAAGAATTGTGTTGTTTAAATTAATTGATTGCAACATGCTTGGATACGATATTATCCAGGAAGATGCCTCTCAGAACAAGAAACAAAAGAGGAAGTGATTCCAAGGTGAATGCGGTCATCAAAAGATTGACCAAAATAACTGAGAATATAGCCAATATTGTCACGAACCAAGAAAAACCCCACAATGACCTTGATAATTTTGGGGAAGTTTTTGAAAAAGTAGCTGTAGTAAAACCACTGACTAACCTTAGAAAAATAGACCCAGTTAGCTTAGAAAATTGGGTTAGGGAATTTGGTAAACTATTTGATGCTATAAATTTCCCAGATGAGTTAAAAATTAACAATGTTGTTTATTACCTTAAAGAAGAAGCTGATTTATGGTGGAGTCAAAGGAGAGACAATTTAATGAATAATCTTAGTTTTGGGTGGCTGGAATTTAAGGAAACTTTGAGAGAGAAATTTTACGCTCCATATTTGAGGAAACAAAAATGTATGGAGTTTAAAAACTTGAGGATGGGGAACATGGATATTAATGAATACTATAATAAATTTAGAGAACTAATGAGGCTTGCACCAGAAATAGTACCAACTGAAACCCTACAGGCCCAAAGGTTTGAGCAAGGTTTAACCTTGATCCTTCAAGAAAAATTAAGGAGAGTAACATTTGAAAGCCTAGATGAAGTCTATGGGAGAGTTGCCCACCTTTATGGGATTAAGGGAAAAGAACATGAGGGAAATACATTTAGAGAGAAAAGAAAAGAAAAACTTATGGGGGTTTCCATGGTTATGATAAAAGGCAAAAGAATAATGGGCATTTCAATGAGAAGAGGGATTATAGAGGTGACTTTGGAAAGGGAAACGGGAATAATCAGGGGAGTAGGGATAAACTCCAAAGATCATACTTATGTAAGAAGTGTGGAAAATACCATCCCGGAAAGGATTGTGAGGGGAAATTAGCGAGTTGTCATTATTGCCAAAAATTCGGACAACGTGAGTATGTGTGTTTCAAGAAAACTTCTGATATGCAATCGGGTAGAATCCCAAATAATAAGAACCCACCTAAACCCACTCAAAACACTAGTTTCACTTCCAAACCTGGAACTAGCAACGTTGCTGCAGATACTAATTCCAAAGGTCGTGTGTTTGTGATGAATAGCCGTCAAGCTACTTCTGATGTGGTAATTGGCAATTTCTTTATTTGTTCTATGCCTGCTAAAGCTTTGTTTGATTCGGGTGCATCTCACTCTTTTATTTTAAAAATATTAGTGGAAAGTCTAAAATTAGAAAGTCCTGTTTCTATTTCTTTAGACATTGCTATTCCATCTGGGGAAGTAATGAGTTGTACCAAATTGCATAGAGATGTACCTCTTATCATTTCTAGGATAGAATTTTTATCGGACTTAATAGAGTTTGAATTACAAGACCTTAATGTCATTTTGGGGATGGATTGGTTAGGTAAATTTAAGGCCCAAATTAATTATGAAGCTCAGAAAGTAACATTGATAGGCCCGAAAAAGGTTAAAGTAACCTATCGAAGAGAAGCCAAGAAACTGGGATTGAAAATCATATCTGCGTTGCAATTTAAGAAGTGTGTGGAAAAAGGGTACTCGATGTATATGTGTAGCCTTCGGGAATTAGAATATAAATTAATCTTTAAACATGACCATCCTCAAGTTTGTAAACTCCATACATTTTTGTTTCCTCAAATATGGAGGGTAAAATTTCTCTCTCAAAGCTTCCTTAAATTCCAACCACCCAAAACTAGGATTATTCATTAAATTGTCTATCCTTTGACTCCACCATAAATCAACTTCTCCTTTAAGGTAATAAACAACATTATTAATTTTTACCTCATCTAGGCAATTTATAGCATCAAATAGTTTATCAAATTCCCTAACCCGATTTTCTAAGCTAATTGGGTCTATTTTGCCAAGGTAAGTCAGTGGTTTTGCTGCAGCTACTTTTTCAAAAACTTCCCCAAAATTATCAAGGTCATTGTGGGGTTTTTCTTGGTTCGTGACGATATTGGCTTTATTCCCAGTTATTTTGGTCAATCTTTTGATTAATTGTCAAATTCGACCATATACAACGATTTAATTGTTAGGAATTAGTACTCGTTGTAAATTTAAATCTTGTTTAATTGATGATACTGATGTTTAAAGATTAATTTATATTCCGGGATTTTATTAAAGTTAGTGTATTTTATTAATTATTAATTATGTTTGACTAAATCTTATTTCCTTATAAATGCTTATGCATAATATATGAAAGTTTGGATTTAAAACATATTTTGGAATGATTTTAAAGGGCTTCTATTTATTGTTATGCTGATGAAATTTTTATAAAAATATCCTAAGTCAATGATTTTTAACTTTTAATACTCTATATAGTTGATGGGGATGATTTGATATTAAGTACATAGTTCTTGGGGCTTAAAGGAATAATTTTTATGGGGTTTTAATATGTTTTTAAGGGCAAGAATTTTATTTAAATAGGTTAGAATAATGTTTTCTGTCAACATAATTAATTACCCACTTAGTATTCTAATGAGAGGGCACAAAAATGCAATTTTTTGGAATTAAAGAAAAAAGGTTAAAAGTAATTTTTGAAATTAAATTTATTTACAGGCTGGAATTTTTTAACATGTATTTTCGAAATTTTGATGGGTATGAGGGTATTAATTAGTCTTCGTTGGTAGGGGACTTTGAATTCAGAGAATTCAATTAACTGTGGCTAGTCAAATTTACTACACCAAGTACGTACATGTCTATAAATATTTTTGGGTAGTATCATGCTTAGTAATTCAAAGGAAAATTTAGTATTATGGTTAGAGAGCCCTGAAGTTATTTGGTAGCAACAATTGATTGTAACACTTGGTTCATGAGCATGATTGATTGATTTTTGATATGCTTGTATACTTTGTTTGCGAGCATGTTTGGCTATCACTGGATATATATGGTTGGTTGCCACTAAGTTAGCTTATTTGGATGGATTAATATTATTTTTATTACTCTTGCACATCTGTAAATATGATAGAGCTGTCAAGAATTAAACTGGTTGGTTAGGTTGATATTTATTCAACCCATTTTATTAAATTGGTGGGATTGGTTGACATTGTTCAACCCTTATATCTTATTTTTGGTTCGGTTGGCTTTGTTCAACCCCTTGGTTAATCTAAACAATTAATTAAGTGTCAATTTATGATTATGTTATCACATTGTCCTAAACATTAAAATTTGGTTTATTGTTGTGGTTGAATTGATTGGTTGATAATTTATAAATTAAGATACTAATCACGTAAAGTGAAAGATGGATTAGCGATAAAACCCTAGATTAGTGCATGTCTGGAGTATTAACTACTTAGTACGGGCTGGGGATTTATATCCTTTTCTCTAGAGTCATCTGATCCACGTACTCTTCATTTATTTTGGTTCGGGTAAGGTAAATGTAATATTGTCTTTACCCCATTTTTGTTAGTTCTTGAGATCTCAATCTAACACTGGTTCGCGGTTGAGGAATCGCGCCCTCGGTCGCCATATGCGCTACTTTAATTTTGGTTTAGTTCATTCTTGGAAACCCGTGGTCTATTGCTATTCCGAATTAATATAATAATAAATAGTATGTAAGTTGGATATTAGGATTTAAATGGTTTAATTGGGTTTGAAGTGGTATTGCAATTGATTTGGATTGAGTTATGTCTCTTCATGGATATCATTTTCCGTATGTTCGTTAGCTTGTTGCATAGTTTATAGAGTTGTATGTACTCAGCTTTGCTGATTATATGCGCATTTGTGTGTGTGTTATCCACCTTTCTTTCTTTCTTTCTATTTGGGGTTTATGGGTGCGATCGAGTTTATCGATTTCTGATCTAATACTCACTACTTTTATTTAAAGTTATGTTAATTTAGAACTCGTTGGTTTTTTCTTAAATTTATTTTTAGTATTTAGTAAAGGGCCAAAAATGGTTCCAAGTTGTAAAGTTTTAATTATATCATTAAGTTTTTCTTAAAAATCTATACTTTTGGTTTTTGGCTTTTGGTTTTCTTCCGCTGCAATATTCTGAATATGCCGAAACATTTTCACACGTGGCGATAACATCTCGATAATTCCCTTTTATTTTATATAAGTATTCCTAGAAAATTGGCGGAATTTTCGGGGTGTTACATGTTGGGAGTGAGATTGGTTATTGTGAGAGAGTAAGAAGACAATTTAAGGTAGGTCGTTAACATCATAGGTTTGGGAAGGAAAAAATTTGGGGTTTAGCACGTCTGACGGTAACATTGTTAGAGTATCAGATAGTTAGACCTAATACTTTCACTAATTTACCATTAGGGATGGGCATTTTCGAGAAATTCGAATATACGAATTTCCGCATCATGGATTATATTTATCCAAATCTGATCAAGAAAAAACGGATAACACAAAAATCCAAATCGGGGAAATTGGATGTTCAGATCAAAGATTTGCAATTATTTTTCTTGAAGAAAAGATCACAAAAACCGGAATTTTTGAAAATCCGTCTTAACAAAATTGAATAATCCGGTTTTAGTTATGGATACTTGTAACGACCCGAGTTTTTGATAGAATAAAACTAAACCCACAACCAAGTCAGATCACCACTATTAACAAAATTCCCAATTACAACTATCAACATAAACTAGTAAACAGTCCTAACTACACACTGAACCAACATAAGTATCCAAATGTCCATATTACAACAATAATCACTTAACCACAACTACCAAAGTCCATATACAAAAGGGAAACCAAATGTACAATTCTAATGCTATTACAAAAGTAGTCCATGAATCTCTTGCACACAATCTCAGTCCAAGCACAAGTAGAAAACTACTGGTCATCATTACCTGAGAAATAGGTCCACCGTCAGTGGCAAGTAACTAGGCTGTTCAACCCAAAATGTGTGACTTAAGCCACATACACAATCATAAGAAATCATCAAATAAAACCATACAAACACCAACACATAAGATCAAATAGTTAAACAATCATAATCATGCAAATGCGTACCTGGCGTCCATCGCAGCGGAATAACAAATACATAATCAACCATACACGATACAAGACCAAGGCATACCACGAATTCTTTTGTAAAACCAACTCAACCAAATGAGCGAAAATGGAAATAACGTACAAAAAGAAAAGTACGGAAGTACTAGGTGTCCATAGTCGGAACCGCAATACCGGAACCCACTTCTTTGTGTCCTTTCCTCCCAAAACAAGGTTTAAACGAAAATTATAAAAGTCCAACTCGACGGTCTAGTCAAGCTCGTTGGTCCATTTATGCGCTTCCCAACTTTCCTAACATATGTCGGGTCAAACAAATGCGTTCTTCCCGTAGCAATCCAATGCGAGTACTATGTCTAAGTAATGGCCACAACTCCTAAGTTAGCAACCAATGCGTCACTAACCTAAACGACAACACACCCTAGGATCCAGAACTACCCCACAAATATCGAACACAGGGCAGTGGCTACGACCTTTACCCAAAATATTAACCAATGCGTTACAAAGTTAGGCAACGTTAAAATACGAAAATACCGACATGATCACGAAGATCAATAATTCAAGACTTCCAAATCGAATATCCAAAATAATTTTGAAATAATCGAACTTAAAGGAAATTCAAGAAAACAACCAATCCTATACGAAAATTCCAAGATTTCATCATGAGCATTCTAGATTCATCAAGAAGGACCATGAATCATCAAGATTTCAAGAAAATACTGAAAATCAAAATAATGTTCCAAGTAAATAAGAAAATAATAAAAATCTTTCCAAGAACAACCCAACATAACAATTATACATCAACCCAAAGATTAATCATAAAAAACGCCATTATAAACAATATATGTTATTACAACAAATTCAAGATAATGAACATACTATACTTATGACAACATGACTTCAACATAAATCATGAATTCTAATACTACCCATCATATAAAACAACATACATCAATCAAGATTCAAAGAAATTGACAAGAACCCATCATCATCATCATCACACATAATATCAACATCCTCATGCTTCATATCAATAAATTCAATAATATAATTAAATCAAATTAAACATAATATTTACAATTAATTATTAATTATAACACATAACAATGAAATCATACATTAATATATCAAGCCAAAAATCAATCATATATGATACACATCACACGCATGAAATATGGCAAACATGGGTTTAATTCATCATTTTTTTCAATCAAATCCTATGTCGCTCTATGTGAATTTAATTCGCAACCTTAGATTAAATAACTAGTTACCTGGATTAAACGTTAAACCAAAATCGATGCCAAGAACGAGCAATTGCCACCACGAACAGACACCAAATCGCACGGCCAGAACCTCGACCAACACGGCACCACCACACGATCACCCTCGAACACTCACGAACCAACATGAGCAGGCTATGATCAGAACCGCGTAGCCACGAAATACCACGATACAGCCACGATCGACCACCACCGCAACATGCACGGACCTCGCGGACACCCACCTCAATAGAACCCAACCCGGAAAAATCCAAACCAACGATCTTGAACAATTTTGTTGATGAAATTAATACTACAATAGATATTTGGTCTTAAAGTTATTGAATCTTGAAAAATTGGGTGGAAGAAGATGGTGAAATTTTGATGGAGAATTTGGGTGTAAAATGGCGTGAAATGGGAAGAGGAAGATGGAGTTTGTGTTTGCTTTGATTGAAGTGAGGTAATTGGCAAATGATGTAAGAAGCCCCAAAAACTCAAGTGCTCTCCTATATATATAGGTGTAGGCAAGAGAAGGAGCCAAAACATGGGTTAAGTACCCACACATAGGATTGGCCAAAGGGGAGGGGGGGAATAGGAGCAATTGGGCCATTTAATTAACTTAATACAATTCTAAGCCTAATACAAGCCAAAAGTTTGGGCTAAGCCAAAGATTAAAAGAATACTAAATTCTAAGTCATGAAATGCCAAATAAAATAAACACAAATAATTACACCCAAAATCTTGGGATATTACAATACTCCGGGACGAAAACCGGATCATCTAGACAATCCGATTTTAAATCCGAATATTCGGATTATCCGAATTTCTTTAATTCCGATCCGCATCAGATTTTTAAAATCGGACACCTGATATGATTTTCCGAATTTCAAAAAATGGGATCGGATATCTAATTTTTTTGGATGAGATGTGTAATATTTCGGATAGGAAATTCATATTTGAAATTATGCCCACCCCTAAACATACACAATGCACTTGCATTTATGACTAGACATTCATGTAATGCATATAAATCATTTCTTTGATCATGGATTTGGCTATATCCGAAATTGGATAATTCGGTTAATTTGGATTGGGAAAATCGATCTGAAAAGCCAGATATTTGAGAAACCAAATCGGGAAACCAGATATCTGATTTTCCGGAACAAAAATCGGTTAATCCGGTTTTAAATCGGATAATCTGGTTTTAATTCACATATCCAATTGTAAATTTGGATTAGGGTATCTAGATTTTAAAACCAGATATAACAATTTTTTCGAATCAAAAATTTGGATTAATCCAAATCAAGTTAACCTTCAAAGTTGACAAGGATTAAGGTCAGAAAAATAAACTGCAAAATCCTAAATGAGGCTGAATACCCCTAGCCCTCCTGTCCATTATCTCCAACCTTGGCTAAAAGCAAATTTGTGCTCAACCTCCTCTTTTAATAATCTCCCATGGTATCTTCTTTTTTCTTGTATTCTATGGAATATTTGGAAAAGAAGAAATGCAAGGATTTTTAGGAAAGAAAACATAAAATTTTGGGAATGCTACCAGATTTCTTTAGCTCAAGCCAGAGAATTTCACACTCAGTTGAAACACCGCCCATCACCCTCAATCCCACACCTGATCAGTCAACCCATACCTCCTCCATCTCCAGCAGCTCCACCCAAAGCTCTATCCACTCCCCCTTCGTTCCCTTCCACATTAAATATTCATGTTGATGCCTGTTGGAATGAAAGGAATTGGTCAGGCAGTGCAGCAACACCAACATTTAATCAGCAGGGCCATTGGATCTCTGGTACTTGGCAAAAAATCTTTGCCCAGGATGCTGCCCATGCTGAACTATTGGCAGTTAGGGAAGCTATTTTGTGGGCAGTTCAACAACAGTGTCCAACCATCACAATTTTTTCAGATTGCAAACCAATTGTGGCTGACCTTCACTCCTCCAATGCTCCCTCTAACTTTTTGACAAATTTGATTCATGAATGTAGGGAAGCCGTGGAACAGAATTCAAGGATTCGCCTTCGATTCGTGGCTAGAAGACATAACAAAGTAGCATATAGAATGACAAATTTTGCAGCTACTATTCTAACTGAGCCATTCTATGTCTATTGACTTATTTACCCGCCTCCTTGTATTATAGACTTATGTAATGATATTAGTGGTACTTTTATTTTCGATGATGCAGGCTAATTGTATTATGTTTAACTCTTATTGGCTTTTGCCATACTTTATTTTAATTTAAGCTCCCCTTTTAACAAAAAAAAAAAATAATCCTAAATGAGGATAATCAAAGGCATTTTCCAACAAACACAATCCTTTTTATCTTTTTCTTGTTCTTTTTATCAAAAGGATATAACGCCCTTGCGACGAGACAAGTGAGTAACAAACAAAATTAACATATATAATGCCCATCATTTCCCGCATTCTCAGGTGAAATCTGGTAATTAAAATTTCACTACAATCTTCCCCTACAGTACACAAAAATCCCAGAAATTAAAATCGATAGAAGATAGAAAATAAAATGTGCAGACGATTTCCATTTCATTCCAACTCAAAGCAGAAAGTTTCAAAATTTTGACCTTTGAATAATTAAATTAATCGATCAAAAGGGTTGCAGAAGTTGCTGCAAAACATGAACTCTGATTCTTCTCATCCTGCTCCTGCACCTTTGGTTCTTCCTTCAGGAGATGCTGATATTGCCCCTAA
Organism: Salicornia ramosissima; assembly: GCA_951394345.1. Lineage (NCBI taxonomy): Eukaryota > Viridiplantae > Streptophyta > Magnoliopsida > Caryophyllales > Amaranthaceae > Salicornia > Salicornia ramosissima. The sequence continues at coordinate 44,019,642 of OX596232.1, forward strand.
ACCAACGATTTCCTCTATGTCTACTCGGGATCCAGATGCCCCTTTTAGTGGGGGCGGCATCAGGTTCTTTTCCTTTTTTTCATATCCCATTTTCGGTGGGGTTTTATTTTATTTTATTTTATTTTAATTTTTTTTTTTGTGGTTCGAGCGATTTTAAGTTAATGGATTGTTCTGGGATCATGCCAAACTATGTGGAATTTGTTTATTTTTTCTTTGAATTTGTGGGATTGTTATGAAATTTAATATGCTTCTTGGTTTTGATATTTCTCTAGAGGTCCTTATTATCTTTAATTTGTTAGAAGGTGAATTTTATGTGAAAAAAGTTTGTTGTTTCTTTTACATGATTTTATGCTTCTAAGCCTTCTAGCAATGAAGTATATGCAGAAAAAGGTGTATACTGCCTTACCCTATAACCTACCTGGGTTACGGGAGAAACTTTTTTCGAAGAAAGGGTTGAGATAGAATTGTGCCTGCTATAAGCTGATGAATGCGCCTGCTATACGCTTTTATTATTCTTTCATCTTCCTGAAAGGAAGAATGGCCTTCTTAGTGAAAAGGGTTAGGTGTGGGAGGGGGCAAGGATAATTAGCAGACTTCATTGGTCCATGGCTTTTGTGAGCTTTATTGGCTTCACTTGTTTATGATGAGCTTGAAGATGGTGTATCATGGCTTGTGAGCTGTTCATAGATGTATAGTATTTTATGTTGGAGACTTGGAGCAAATTGATAAACTTAACTTACCCTGGATCTTATGTTGTACTAGATGTATGGGGTTTTGTTATAAATTGAAATGTTTGTGCTGAATTCAGGGAATAAACTTGTTTGCGAGTGTAGCATTGTGCCTTCAGTATAATATGTGCTTTCCGCCTTTGCAGAAGCAATTAGTTCCTCCCATTATGTTAGTCCACCATTAATGATAGAACTTTTTGTGGGGAGGATGCCAAAATCCATATTCCGGCCAAAAAAGTCAACGTTTTGGCTTTTTTTTGCGAGGATATTCCAAGATAAATTTAATGATTGTAAGGATATACCAAGATAAATTTAATGATTGTAATGAGATACTAAAAAAGTCAACTTTTTTTCACGGAAAATGGATTTTGGTATCCATGGAAAAAAATCACGGTCGCGGTCACGTTCGCGGGAATCGCTTGTAACGGCAAAAAAGAACGTTTCGCGGCTGTTGTGGCGTGAATTTTTTGAAAAAGTTCACACAAGCTCAATATTAAGCTTTATCAATCTTCATTCATTCTTATTTGTTTTTGTATCACATTATGTCAAAAAATATTATTAGTTATTATTATTTAAAATTTATTAATAATCCAGCTTATTTATTAAAAATTTAACTATTGCAAAGTACAAGTATGGCTTCTATTAGCCTTTTCTTCTTTAATATTTATTTTATTTTATAAAAAACGGGTATTTCTTGCAAAAACGCGTTATGGAACGGGCGTTTTACCGTTACGGAACGCCATCGCGGCGATTTTTGTGTGAATTCCAACTCTCAGTGTTGTAACGGCATTTCGTGTATCGGCAACTCAAAAACACGTTACAGAATGGCCGTTACGTAACCGAACGGCCGAGTTTTAATTCCATCCTTACAATCATAAATTTATCTAGGTATATCATCGGAAAAAAAATAAATTATTGAGATATATCCCCATATAATGCCAACAAATGATGGTATATCCCCACAAAAAGTTCTTAATGATATGTTGTGCATAAATGCACCATACACCATGCTTGATAAATGTAGGATTTGAAATTTAGTGATTGAAGATTAAGGCTGCTTAAATTGACCTCCTGCTGCAATGCAAGGCAAAATTTTAACAACTAACGATGCAAGAAAAGTTTGAAATTCAAAATTCCAAAAAACTTGAGGAGATTTGTTTGTTTAGTCCCTCAAATTCAACAATACAAAGTAAGGATCTACCTATTCCATGTATAGCTGTTTCATCTTAGAAATTGGAAACAAGCGTAACAAATCAGTTGAGTTCCCCCTGTATACATACTAGATATGCATTAAAATTCAGAGGGATGGTTAATAATCTTTTTAGGAATAAAATGGATGCATCGAACATAGTGCTTGAAAACAAAGTACACATGCATAATGCATTTGTGATCTGTAAATGAAGACGACCCTTTCTGTTGTGGTGCATGGTAGATTGCCTTTTTTAAAATATCATTTTGGGTGGCTGAAGAACTCATGGAATGTTGTTTTGTGCATAGCTTTCTCACTGGAAAACACAATGTAAGGTTCAGCTATGGATACTCTACTTTCAAGGGTAAACGAGGCTCAATGGAAGATTATTTTGAGACAAAAATTTCTGAAGTTGGTGGTCAGATGGTTGCATTTTTTGGTGTTTTTGATGGTATGTTGTTGGTACTCTAAACAGTAGCCCTAAAGTTCCATCATCAATGCAAAATTCCTGATTTTGTTGTGATTTTTAATGCAAACCTTAAACCGTCTGTCTTGATAAACTGAAAAGGCTGACAGAACAGGTTGCTCTCCAAAATTATGACTCTGGATCTGGAAATTTGTATATTCTTTTATTAATTTTTTTCTAAAACAAATTAAAAAATTATATCAAAAAACTTTATCTGAATGTTGCCTCATCATTTTCTACTCTATTTTTAGGGCACGGTGGTCCCAGAACTGCTGAATATCTTAAAAGTAATCTTTTCAATAATTTGTGCAATCATCCAGATTTTATCACGGATACAAAATTAGCTATAGGTATGAAATACCTCTTTGTTGATATCTTTGTATACCTACTTCCTACAATTACTTCCATATTTCCATCACGGTTGACTTGTTATTGAAGCTGTTTTTGATTTTTCCTTTATATTTTATTCTAGTTGAATCATTTAAACAGACAGACGCCAATTACCTAAATGAAGAGAAAGGACAGCAAAAAGATGCAGGATCAACTGCATCAACTGCACTGTTGGTTGGTGACCGCTTACTAGTTGCCAATGTGGGTGATTCTAGAGTAGTTGCCTGCAGGGATGGATCTGGTAAGCTTAGCAATTAAAATGCATGTATTTCTATTGTTCCTGAAGAATAATAACTAACTAAACATATAGTGGTTTATAGGTTATAAACATATAGTGGGTTATAGATTCCTTACTCCTTAGAGATTAAGATGCTGGTTGCCTGCTTGATTTGCCAACCGTCCTAATTGGAGAAGTCAATCAACGTTTGAAGCTAATTGTGTTCAACGTTACCTTTGAAATAATGGCTTCAATCTTCCATTCCCCAATGTAAATGTTATGAATCAGATTAGTAACTGGAAGATTCTTGAAGAAGTCTTGTTTTATAAACTAGAAACTGCAGTAATACAATTTGATTAGACCAATTCTCTTACTTTCGAGAGGTAAGAGGCTCTCCCACAAATGACTAACAGCTGACTTAATTTATTTCTATCCCCTAACCCCTCCCAACTCCTATTTATAAAACTCCTAAGATATGCTGACATCAGCAATTATTTACCAACGAAATATTTGTTCATTAACATAACAACAAAAGACTAAAGTACCCCTATCCACACCTAAAGTAAGTAAACATAGTAGGAGGCTTTACTAAATTCATAACAGTAAAATAATTAATTGCAAGGCACCGTATGATATTCTGATACAACAGAGTGACAAAACGAGTTTTGTATCTTTCTTTACATTGTTAGTTTTTTTTAAATAGGCGAAAAAATGTTAAGAGAAAAGATGGGGTATCTGTTGTATGACATGAATGTGGGAACGCGAATAAAACAATAAGGCACAGAAAATATGTTTCCTATTTAATTTTGCCCCACTTTGGATCACCGGGTTCTCACGAAATAACTAATGAGATACAATGGAGATTATTCACTTTATATGATCTCTAAAAGTGAATCCTAAAAGGTTTTGTATTTTTATTTGTGTTTACACTCGTAGAAAAGTTTGCAAAAAATTTCTAAGGGCTAGCAAGTTGTTTAGGAGATTGAAAATCTGAAATTTTCCACACCAACTTATGAAAAACTCAAGGACTATTTATAGCCAATAGTATAGAAAAGAATTAGCCAAAAGATATGCATTCACGACCATTAAGGGTGCGTTCTCTTCAACTTTTTTATCAAGTCTTTGAACATATCAGGTTTTATCAGGTAAGGTCGAATAAGTTGAAGGAACGCACCCTAAATCACATTAAAATTTTGTCTTAATCCATGGTTTAATTGGTGTAACATATGAAATGATTACACACAATTAACCACCTAATCAATCAGAATAAACTCATATTTTAATGGCATTTAGAAGCTCTACAAATGACTTAAGCATCCAAGGAATCCGATGAAAGGATCCAAGAAAAAACCAAATCGACAACGAAGCATGCATAAGCGAAGTGGCGTGGCGCAAGCCACGGTCACGTGGCGCGATGAGCTCTTTGCCTCCCACTTCGTTCCATAAACTTTTTGCATGCCGCGACCAATTTCGCATGATGTGATTTCATTCTGCCTCGACAATTATTTTAGCATTATTTGTTTTTCCTAAGTTCACAAGTTCAAACCCATTTATGCATAAATGTTCCAACAGTATCCATGTAACAGTATAATTAATAACATGTTTAAATAGCTCAACTTTATATGTTTGATAGCTTATTGTACATGATCTCCTTATGTCCAAGAATTGTATTATGTAGATTGGATTTTTAGGGGAGAACATGGTTTGGGTATCTGTATATGAAATTTTGGATATTTGGTATCTGTATCCGTTCTAAAACTTGCGTATCCAATATCTAGAAATTTTGAGTTGCATACCTTCGGATATAATGTTTGATTTGTATCCATTCTAACTTGTATACAAATAATGATTTGGATGAATTGATAATTCTAACAAATTGCTATTAGCATACTTAGTATGTTGATATATTCCCTTGGCCAGTTGGCCCATCACAAAATATTTATAAAAAAGATAGCATTATAAAACAACACTATGAGCAAGTGGTTTAAAGAATATGTAATGGACCGGAAAGTTCAGCGAAATAATCTGGAAAGTTCAATGTAGTTGCACAAAGAAGAACAATAACAACAAGTGTAATTTGGGAATGTTGATAATAGAAGGGTGTAATACTTTTTGATTAATAAACTCAGAAGGATTAATACAAGGATAGTTAGCAACTTTAGGATGACAATCTCTAAGTGACTTTAGGTCACAACTCTCAAGCCCAATGCCTTACAAAATAATTTTCTGGATATCCTACTCTCCTCTACTTCCTAATATTTATACTACCTTTTCCCCCTTGCTATTTGTCTTGACTCTAGTACAAGATAACCAAAAAGCTGAGAAAATAAACTAGCAGCTAATAAGCCAAAATAAAAGTAAATAAAGACAAAAATAATTTAAGAATTTTGTTGTTGTTCTCTCCTTAGTATTGGTGCATTACAGAATAATAGCATCTGTAATTTAAAGATCAGCGACAAAAACAATAGTGAGAACTGGCAAGTGCCTTCTAAAACAACAATAGCAGCACTAAAGTGACCAATATCAACAATAACATTCATTTCAAGTTCCCAAGTTTCATAAATGATGAGTAAAAAGCCAAATGAACAAAAAAATGAAAATAAAAAGTGATTTGCAAATAATTCTACAAAAATTGCTACACATCATCGAATTTGCAAATTTCAGAATTGGATGAAAAGGTTAAAGGTAACAAATTTCATGGAAAAAAGAAAAGAAAAAGAAGAAAAGCCAAAACGAAGAACGGTGGCAAGATTGTCAAGATCCGTATGTGAGATAAGGGCAGCAGTGGTGAGAATGGGCGATATGCGGTGGTCGCGAGATGTATGTGAGATTTTGAGAGTTGGGTATTAGTGTTCTCAAGTGAGAGATGAGAATTTGAGAACTTGAGAGGAACTGATTCTTGAATTAAGATTTTGGAGGAATTTTTTAACATTTTAGTGAGGGAAATGGGAGTAAATGAGAGAATTTTTACTATTATACTTTATCCACTATTGAAATTTTGGTTATCACATGCAATGCGTGGGGTAGGGTATTAGGGTTAGAACGTAGGATACCTTTATTTATAATATGTAGTATTTTGGATATTTGGATATTAGACTATGAAAAATAATGTCAGATATTGGATTTCCTAGTATCCGACATCCGAAGTCTTCTTTGATTTGTCTTAGAGGCTTAGAGCCGAATAGCAATTTCTTTTTCCGGATATTTTGGACATGTGATAGTTTTAGATCTGATATCCGAATTTGTATCCAACATGCAACCTTTTCGGACCAGTTATCAGATCCAAATTGAATTTTGGATCAAATACCAAAAATATTATTCGCATTTTCTGATTTTCAGAATTTTTTTGCTCAAACCTATGGATTTGGTTGTTCTCATTTGTTCTTGTAGCAAGTAGGGAAAGGGGGTAAAGGTTATGACTTATGAGGATAGATTACAAATTAGTAGAAACAGCATTATGAAGAATCTCGTCATATTTTGATAATCGGTGAAAGTTATCCTATCAATTTAGCATTGCAGTTTATGGAATTTTCAGTTAATCTAAAATGATGAAGTGAGTGCAGATTTACACCATCGTTATTATTACCTTTTATGTTTAAACATTACTCAATGTACGAGAAGAGTTCAAATGAAAGCTGCAAGCCATTGATGATATCCTTTTTGCTGTTGTTTGACTGCAGCTGTTGCATTATCGATAGACCACAAACCTGATAGATCTGATGAACGGCAAAGAATTGAAGATGCTGGAGGCTTTGTAATTTGGGCAGGTGATTATTTTCTGATTTTCTATTATGAAAAATGTGGTTTTTTCCCCATTCCCATTACACAGTTTTTGTAATGTGGAGTTCTTGCTAACTATATTGGATCCCTGTACGCACCAGGCTTGAGATCTTCTGGATTTGTAGTTTACTGATTAAACGAATGATGTTATTCCTCATCTTGTGATTACGAAGTGATACTATCACTAAAACGGGTGCTTTTTGTGCACACACACACACAATCATTGGAGATGCTTCTTTCCTTTTATTAATGCATTTCTTTTTAGTTATATTTAAATATTCTTATGATTTCTATGGACTTTTTGAAGCCTTTGTATAGAATAGTCCTCTGGTGTAATGTTTAACCCTCGTAATATCTAACCCGATTTAAATTATCTAGATATTTTTTTACTCTAAAATGTTTGTAATATCATTGATCAACTCATGCTTTGACCTTGGCTTTCTTTAAAACTTCACCAGGAACATGGAGGGTTGGAGGAGTTTTGGCAGTTTCACGAGCATTTGGGGACAAGTTACTTAAACAGTTTGTGACTGCTGAGCCAGAAATTGAGGTAATGTTATTTAAGTGAAAGCTGGAACCACTTTTTCAGCATCATCCTTCACATATATCCTGCAACCATATTGCACAAGATTGTCAGAGCTAACAACACCCTCTCAAGTGTCAAGGATTTCCACCTGCCATTGTGGAATGGGAATGGGGGAATTAGTTGCCCTTTGATGATTCCTATACATTTCCTTGACTCTTGAACTCTCTTTCATAAGGTGTTTGATAGTTGGCCTTTTTTTAATGGCGTTTATTGAGCTCATTTCTCAAATTTTGTCAGTGAGTTTTTATTTTACACCAATGATAATTATTTTAATTTTTCTTGTTCTGTATTTCGCTTATGCATCATTTTTTTGTCTTTAAATGTTTAGGAACAAGAAATCAATGGTGTAGATTTCATCATTATTGCAAGCGATGGATTGTGGAATGTCATCTCAAATAAGGCAAGTCAAAAAAATTTTACATTATTAGTATGACAACACTTCAATATAGTACATTTATTTCTTCAACTAAGGTTGTGTTTCTTCAGCTTATTAAAGCAACTAGATAATACCCCGAGTAATACTCGAGTGTTAAGGGCTAATATTAATTTACATAGGTGTATAGATGTGACATGAGAAAGCTAAAAGATTTTAATCAATATTTTGGGATGATTAATTATAGTAGACAAAAAATTAAGTTGAGTAAATAAATCTAGATTCATATTGTATTTGATTTTCCGAAATAAACTTTCTTTTTTTGATGTGACGAAGTAAACATGATTTCACTGCCCAAAAGTAAATGTGAAAAATCATTTTATAAACTTTGGTGAGTGAAAACAGTAGTTGAAGAGTTTCCTTAAAAAGAAGAAAAAAATAATCATATTTTTATTTTTTGTAATTAATAATTTTGGGTAGTACTAGGAGGGAAATATAGATCACATTTGGCATTGAAAATTTGGGCTGTTGCTATTGCTTAAGTATAAGTATATAGATTAGTTGCTTATTGTGGAAAAAAAAACATCAGATCAACAAAAATCATAAAATTCATATTAGATAAGATCTTATTTGCTTTTATATATTTTATTCGACCAATCACTCAAAGCCTTATTCCTATAAGTGGGGTCAGCTACATGAAACAAAGTGATTATCCCGAGTGGTCGTTCACAAAAAAATTCCTTCTCCACCCCCTACGATCGAGAGTCTCAATCTCTTGTAAATTCATATGCTTCAGGTCTTTTCTAACTCCTTCCTGCCTAGTCATTTCGGTCTCCCCTACCTCGTTTGAAATCTTCCTGATCCCACTCTTCGTACAGGTGCTCTCTGAGATCTTCGTGTTACATGTCCAAACCAACGCAAGTGATTTTCTCTTAGCTTGCTCGCAATATACGCAACACCAGCTTTCCTACGGATATCTTCATTTCTGGTTCTATTTTGTAGTGTTGCCGCACATCCATCTCAATATCCGCATCTTTGTAACCCCAACCTTTTGAATGTACTCCTTAGAAGCCCAACATTCTGTGCCATAGAGCAACACTAGTCTTATAGCACAACACTCCTGTCGCCGCTCTCCATAATCCTGTGAGCCATAACGTGGCTCCATTCTTTTGGATAATTGACCCAAAATATTTAAAGCACTCACTTATGACTAGATCTTTCCCGTTCAACCTCACCACATTGTCATTCCCCCCCCCCCCCCCCCCCGACCCAAAACGACATTCTGGATGCCCGGTCTTAGTCCGACTTAGCTTAATACCTCTAGATTCCAGTCTTTGTCTCCATTGCTCTAGTTTGGCATTAACCCCAGTTTTTGTTTCATCCACCAATACAATATCATCTGCAAACAACATTCACCATGGTATGTCATCTTGGATTGGTCTTGTCACTTCATCTATAACCAATGCAAAAAGGAAATGGCTTAACACCGACCCTATGTGAATCCATCGCAAGTCCTCACCCTATAAAACTCCCGATGCATATCCTGAACCAGGTCAACATACCTTCGGGGAATACCTTTTTCAACATTGGCCATCAAAGTACATCTCTTGGCACTTTGTCATAGGCTTTTTTCTAGATTAATGAAAACCATATTAAGGTCCTTCCTCACCCTATAAAACTCCATCATTTGTCTTAAATGAATTTCTTCCATAGGGGATCTCCCTGGCATAAAGCTAAATTGGTTTTCGGATACAGTAGTGTATGTTCTTAACCGATGTCCTATTACCTTTTCCCACAACTTCATAGTGTGGCTTACAAGCTTGATTCCTCGATATTTTGAGCAATCTTGAGCATCTCCGTTGTTCTTACAAACTGGAACCAAGGTGCTCTTCCGCCAATCTTGTGGGATTCTCAAACTCTTCCATACCCTATTGAATTAATCTGTTAACCAATCAATACCAACTTTACCCAGACACCTCCATACCTCCACCAGTATGCCATCATGTCCAACTGCTTTCTTAGGTTTCATCCTCTTCAATGCAACCTCTACCTCTGCTCTTCTAGCCTTTCGTACAAACTCGACATTGATTTTGTATATTATTAAATAATTGTGACAGCCCCTAGGCTTCCATTAAACAATTCATCAAATTACTCTTCCACATATCTTTGCTTTTATATATTATTAAATAATTGTAACTCTGTACTAATCAATACGAATAAAATGATACACCATTGGATAAAAATTTTACTTATAAATTAGTGTAAAAACAAGGTCAAAGTTCAGTAAAATATTCAGACGAGATCAGATCAAAATAATTCAGACGAGATCAAAATAATTCAGACGAGATCAGATCAAAGTAATTCAGATCACATACGTAAACAGTCTAACTGAACATGAATCTGGGATTTGCTTCTCCAGGAAGCTGTTTCACTTGTGCTAGACATAGATGATGCTGAAGCCGCATCCAGAAGACTAACTGAGGAAGCGTTTTCAAGAGGAAGCTCAGACAATATTACATGCCTTGTTGTTAGATTTGAGAATGATCATCAAAATGAAGAATCTCAGTAGATCTTCCTAGTTTTATTCCCAGTTTCTTCTTTCTCATACTTAGCACATGATGATGATGGTGCAAGAGTTTGAAGAAGGAAGACAAACCTGAAACCTGAAAATATACTGCCACTTTAGATGCAATTTACCATTCTTTAAACATTAGCATTGTTAGAGCACTAGTTAGCATGGTTAGCAGAAATCCATGTTGGTTTATGTTCTTAGCCACTCTTTAATTTTTCCCTGTAATTCTATTTCATTTTGGTTCTGTTTTACTGTTTTAGAACTGCTAGCTCAGTTCTTTCTTTGTTTTACATGTCCTCCATAGTTTCTATTTTGGAGTATGGAGGAATTGCAGAAGATTGACGACAACACGACATAATTCTCGTCTCTTGCTTTCATCTTTGACTAAGTTACATATATATACACACTAAGTCTTTAATACTCTATCTGTCACGCATTATTGACAACAATTGAATATTTTATCTCTCACAAATAATACCAACACAAAGGGGTATTATATTTTAAGGCATAAAATATTCATTTGTTGCATCTAACTTGTTATAAAGATGGTATAACCGTATAAAGTTGAGTGGGAAGGATATTATACATTGTACACCATTACACCCATCTTGTTTAGGCAATTGAATTACTTGTATTTGCTCAATGCCTCAAAGCAATATGATATGGCTTATAATTTGATAAATATATACAAGGGGAAAAGAAAGGAAAAATGTACCATATACCTCAATGTTTTGAAAAATGTGGTAGATATCGTTCAAAATTGATAATGTACTTGGGTATTGTTTGGTTCACATGGGAAATGAGTTCCCATGAGAAATATTTCATGGGAATTATTTTCCCTTGTCCATTTCCTAGGAATTCATATTAGTTTGTTTGGTTGACAATATAGGAACTTAAATTTCTTAGGAATTGATTTCCCATGTTTTAAGTTAATTAATTTGGAGAGAGAAAGAAAGAGATTAGAATATTAGTGATAATAAAATGCAAGTAGGCCCCACAATAAACATGGGAAATGTGACTTACCAAGGGGGGACTTGGTAAGTGATTTCTCATGTTCCATGGGAATTGAAACTTCCCTTGAAAATTCTATTTTTTCCATTTTGATAATTTTGTGTCTACCAAACAACACTAACATATTTATTTCCTAATGTAATTTCATTTTGATAATTTTGTGTCTAATTTCAAGGTTTTAATCCTAACTTAAATTCTCAACATCTTCTTCCAGACTCTAGCGTATGTTTTGATTATAACTTTTACATGGAAACTTATGTTTTAAATATTATTCCAACAAGGGATGGAACTAGTGTAGCAACAATCTTTCAAAGGCAAAAATATAAAATTACATTAATAAACTAATTCAATAAATCAAAAGTTTATAACCAAAGAAGTACTTTAAAATTATTACACTTGCTCTCTTTGGATTTTTATAGTTTAGAAATGATTTATAATATTTCATGGGCAACAAAAATATTAAACAACAAAAATTTGAAACAGATTCTTTTAAAAATTAAAACAACAAAAAACAATCAAATTAAACCCATAATCAGATGAATTAAACCAAAAAATAGCGAATTAATCAAAACGGAGTCTTGAGAAAAGATTATACTAAATTATTTCTTCATCACGAACAACAATTATTCAAAATTTTCAAAACAGATTCAAAAAATATCAAAACTGTTATATAATACATTATATGTGGATGATCGTTATACCCTTGTCTATACTCTAGGAACATTATGAAATTATGGGTTTGTTGTAAATACTATTGACGACTTGTATATACATCTTTATTGAATGAAACGATAGATACTTTCCCCATTTTACACAAAACGTTATCAGTACTACTCTAGGATTTTAGCGCAAATTATTAGCTAGACCCGGGACCAGCCAGCTTGTTGGTCCTGGGTCCAACAAAACGTCGTTTACATGCTTTTAAAAAAAAATCACGCGCTTTTTATTTCAAATTTTGCTCTTCTTCCTGCTCTATTATTTCTTCTTTCTTCGTTTTTGCAGCGCACCATTTTTGCATCTGCATTTTTTTTTCTTATTCATTAAATCTTCATCATTTTTTTTCCCGAATTCAATTTTTCTTTATCTTTATCAAATTTTATGGTTTGCGAATTTACTTCATTTTGATTTTCATTACATGGCTGATAATTTGACTTGTGATGGATTTATTTAATTTTTAATTTTTTTTAAAAAAATCGTGTGATGGTGATGCTGCTAATGAATAATTCTGTTTATTTTTTTGGTTTATACGTAATGTTCACATGTTTATAAGTAATGTTAAAAGGATTATAGGTAATGTTCATATGATTATAAGTAATGTTCACATGATTATAAGTAATGTTCACATCAATGTTCACATGATTATAATTAAGTAATGTTCACAGAATTATATGTAATGTTCACAAAATTATATGTAATGTTAACATGATTATATGTAATGTTCACATGATTATATGTAATTTTCATAGAATTATATGTAATGTTCACATGATTATATGTAATGTTCACATGATTCTAAGTAATGTTCACAGAATTATATGTAATGTTCACGGGATTTTAATGACTTTTTATTGTGAAGACATTTGTGCTTTCATATTATCGTGATTTCATGAATATTTATATTTAGTTGTAATATGTAAGTGTCTAATGTGCTTTCATTTTTTAGGAGGAGTTTATCAAAGGAACTGCTTGTGATCATGAGAACAACTCGATTCAGTTGCCTCAATATTTGTACTATGTATGGAGGCCAAAGATTGATTTGATCAAGCATCAAGTGTGCTTTAATAAAGAGAGTCTTGAGATTAGATGCACATGCAAGTACTTTAGTGAGATGGGACTTCTCTGTTCCCATTCATTACGTGTGTACCACTTGCATTGTGTTGGCCTCATACCGGAGCAATACATTGTGAAGCGTTGATGTAAAACTGCAATGACTTATCAATCTATTGAAGAGTTACGTGACTAAGTCAAATATTGTCCAACCATCTGTGTGGCTGGCTCAGAAGATGAGATTGATTTCTCAATTTGTTATGGCCTGTGCTGATATTCTACTTTGTAGAGACGTGTTCGATAGTGGCATGAATTGGTTGAGGGAAAAGATTGAGAGTATCCGAGGACCAATAAAGATTAGTGAAGTTGAAGAGGAGGAAGTAGCTATTGACCCCTGTCACATTTAAATATCAAGGATCCTCCTGTGGTTACGAAAAATTATGAAAGGAATATTAGACCCAAAGGAGATGTTGAAAAGGCTCGGAACAAGGCCAATGCTTGGAGGAAGCGAGTCGGTTTATATACCGACTATCTTAAGGGTACAACACAAACTTCAGTTCAGGTATGTGTGAATATTTCAACTGTAATTAGTGAATATTTCTTATGTTTTCAGTGAACATTTATCATAAAATTGTGAACATTCAATATTTATTAATATATTAAAATTTATGATGTGAACGTTTTGGTGAACATTTGTAATTATGTTGTGAACATTTCGATTAATTCTGTGAACATTCCTATTAATTTACTGTCTTTTAACATTTGTATTTATCCTATGAACATTGTGATGAACATTTCTATTTAAGCTGTGAACATTACTTTTTTTTTTTTGTCTTTTATTTATGTGAATGTTTGTTTTGAAGGGTTTTGATCCAGGTGTTGTTAGTTATGTGCATCCAATGGTTGAAGATTAAGATTTGGTTGGTATTTTAGACAATGGTGAGGTTGCTGCTGTTCGGAAAAAGGTTGTGCGTCCTCAGAAGAAAAGGGCACGAAAAAAGAAGGCGCAAGCATCAGGAAATTTTGCAAATGAAAGCTCTCAAGGAGTTCATGAACAAAGTCATAATGTCGATCAGAATTTATACATCAGGGTAGTGTTCATGATAGAGATAGATTTCAAGCATCAACAAGTAGGCAGAGTGTGGATAATGATTGTACTTTACATAATAAATTCATAGGGTTGATCCATTTTTTAATGTAATGTTTTCTTACTTTGAATCATAATATTCAGGGGCGGACCCACATGGGGGCTGGTAGGGGCCCGGCCCCTGTGGTCCAATCACGCGAATCTTTTTTTTTTTTTAAATTGGGCCCCTGCTGTTTTCTAGGATATATAGTAAATAATTGTAATAAATAAGTTAAACTTACCTTGGCTCAGTGGTACGTGTAACAGTGTGTATTTGTAAGGTCGCGAGTTCGAGTCCCAGTGTGCCGTTTTTTCGACTTTTTTTTGTTTTTGTTCATTTTTAAAAAACTTATCAAAAAAGATCACTAACTTCTCAATTCTCACAATTTCTTCTCCCTCCTTTTTTTCCTTCAAAATTATACTCTCTTATTCAACTTTATAATTCATTATTCTTTTATATTCTCCCAAATTCATTTCTTCTCTATAATTCAAGTCCGAAAATTTTCAAGCCTTCAATCTTTATTGATACCCCACTACTCCGTATTTATATCAGATATTCTTTAATCTTTCTTTGTTTTTTTTTAAATTTTAAATTCCTAATACTTATGTAATGTGATAGTAAATTTTGGTTTTTGTCATTCTTTATATAATCTTTTGGTATTAATTAATAAAAAATCATGTCAAAATTGATCCAATTGAAAAAAAAGATACGGAGTAGTCTTTAATCAATTCATTCTTCAGATTTTTGCAATATAGGGAAACAGTTCTTCCATTCTTTTTTCTCTAATTTTTTAAAATTTTATTTTCATAAATTTTCTTGTACAGTACTAATACCATCGTATAGATTTTAATTAACTTTTACATAGAAGACCCGTAACATGGACTCAAAATAAAGTAACTTTGGTTTTTTTTTTAAAAAATTCAAACGAAAGAAAAAAAATAGAATTAGGATATCAAAAGCATGCCCAAAAGGATATTATAATATGACGATGTCACTTAGAAATATTATTAGCTCTTCGGATCAATATTCTTGGCCCCATTAGGTTTTAATTCCTGGTTCCGCCCCTGATAATATTGTAATGTTCACATGATTATAAGTAATGTTCACAGGTTTATAAGTAATGTGCACATGATTATAAGTAATATTCACAGCAATGTTTACTGAATTATAAGTAATGTTCACAGGATTATAAGTAATGTTCATAGTAATGTTTACTTTGAATCATAATATTGTAAATAAAAAAGAGTCAATAATTTTTATTTTTTTTTTATTTTTCGTGTTATTATATAAAAAGTCAGGATCTGCTAAAACCTATGTTAAGTTGAAAACTAAAAACTTTTAGTTATAACCGTTAGATGTAGATCAAGGGTTGTGATTAGTTTTGGGGTAAAAAACACTAATCACCCAAAGTTACTTTTTAAAAAAAATAGTTTCAGTCAGTTTTTTTTTTAAAAAAGCTACTTGATTGAAGTAGTTCATTCACGCTAATTTCACAGATTTCACGCAAATTTCAAGCAACAATTTAGGTTTTGTTCAAAACGTTTTTGTGCATTTTTTAGTAAAGTTTGATTATTTTTTTAAAGTACAGTTCTTCGTATTTGATTTTTTATGTACCCTTGTATCTAGGATTGGGCAAAACCGGATATCCGGATTTTCGGATCACTTTTTTCTGATTCGGTCCGCTCCCGAATATCCGAAAAAATCGGATTCGGAAATTGGATATCCGGATCCGGTTTTAAATAGATTTTTTTTTTTTTTTTACTTATTTGATTTAGCAAATGATTTACAAAAATTGCAAATTAAGTCATGCAACCAAATCTACATCATAAAAACTCAAAAGATTACAAGGCTTCAAACCTATAATTTTCCATGCAAGGCTATCAAACTATATCATCTCAAATTTAAAGGGGCGTGCAGCCGTGAAGAGCATAAAATAAATTAATTCATAAATTACAATACAACTAGGAAAGGGAACATATTATAAATGCATAAGTTCGTGAATAATTGAATTACTCCAACGCATTAATAGTTTCATCTATTATTATTTCCGGTTGTTCCAAAGTTAAATCTTTCATACCTACAAAACATAGACCATAATATAAAGTTAATATTCATAATATATAATTTTATACAATAACTAAAGAGTTAATATTCATAATATATAATTTTATACAATAACTAAAGAGTTTTTTTTTTATAAAAAAAAGAAACTAACCTTCTTCCATTTCTTCAGATAATTACAAGTTCTCTTCAATCACTAATGGAGTACAAGTACGTAGCCAATCATTAGTGCAAACCAAAGCTTCTACAATTTTTGGAGTCGATGAAGTTCGAAAATCATCTAGCACACGACCCCCCCCCCCCATACTAAAAGCCGACTCCGATGCAACAGTTGAAATCCTTAGCCATTTTGTGAAGATCGAATAGGGTATCTCTTTTGTTGATCTTTCCACCATGTCAAAATATCAAAACTTGGATTTTTTGCCTCTTTATCTTCTAGTAAATATTTTTCTAACTCAGATTTCCCTTCACTAGTTTCCATAAAACCGGTGTCCCTTTGAAACTTTGATGTCATTAATTAACTCCTCAATGTAAAATTTCTCTCGCTCCCCTCTATCCCTATCAAGATCTTGGGTCAAAATGGAAGTAGCAGAAGAGGTACAAGTGGAGGTAGATGCTTGATTTTTCTTTGGTTAGGACATGGAAGAGGCATAAGGCTCAAATAAACCATCTAAAACAAGATTTATCTTAGAGATCTATAGACTACCTTTATTTGCTTCATAGTTATCCTTGACCATCCATTCAACATAAGTCATTTTACGACGAGGGTCTAAAATCACAGCTACAAACACTAAGACATTGATATTTTCAACATTCCCATAATATTTCTGATATTTTGTCTTCATGTGTCTAGCCATTTTCTTAATACCTTCATCCCCATTTTCTAGGTGGCCATTAATCATAAAACTAGTTCCATATATCTCATGAATAGTGTTGAGCGCGGTGTGGTTTGGACGTCAAACCGCAAAAATACGATTTGCCATTTTTTGAAACCGCACCGCACCGCAATTTATATCAAACCGCACCAAACCGCACTGCAAAATACGGTTTGGTGCGGTGCGGTTTAACCCACTTTTTTATTTTTTATTTTATAATTAGTAATTGATAAGGAAAAAAAAGACTAGATTTATTTTTTGTTAGTGCCTTAAAGAGTTAGATAAGCCTTAGAGCGTTGTGGGTTTAAACAACTAGATAAGGCCCAAGAGAAAACAAAAGGCATAATTTCAGTAGGGTAGTAAGCCAAATAAAAAGTATGAAATTAAATATTTTAGAACAATTTAAAAAATTGCGGTTTGCGGTTTGGTGCGGTTTCAAAATTTTCGGAAACCGCACCGCACCGCAAAATTACGGTTTGGCAAAATTGGAAACCAAACCGCACTTCTCAAACCGCAATTTGCAGTTTGGTTTGCGGTGTGGTGCAGTTCAGACCGCACTCTACTCAGCCCTACTCATGAACAAAAGAGTTGCAAGTCACATATCGAGAACCTGATAACCTCAATGTTGCATCATAGAAAATGTTCAGAAAAGGTAACAAAGTACCCACCCTCTTCCAATCCTCTTCACTTGGACCACCACCAATTTTCCTAAGTTCTTTATAACAAGCAGAATCTTTCATAAGCAAGCAAGCAAAAGCCTTTTTAAACTTTATAGTAGATTCAAGCATTAAAAAAGTTGAATTCCACCTTGTTTCCACATCTAAACAAACAAGAATTTTACTCTCTAATTTTTCCTCCTTTATACAAGCTTTGAGATTTAACAGTCTAGCAAGGAAAGATCTAACACACCTAACAAGAGCATGAATTTTCATAATTGACAAGTCAAGTTCTTCCATTCCCTCTTTCACAATCAAATTCAATATATGAGCCGCACATCTCATATGCAAATATTTATCATCTAACACAGTAGACTCCCAAATATTCAGTCTTCTCCTTAAGTACTCAATCGCAAGATCATTAGAAGTGGCATTATCAACAGTCACAGTCAAAATGTTTTTTAAACCCCATTCATTCAAACATTTCTCAACAGTTCTACCAATGATTTGCCCCGAATGGCCAGCAATAGGACAAAAGTTAATAATCCTTTTATGTAATACCCAATCATCATCAATAAAGTGTGTTGTCAAACACATGTAACCCAAGTTTTGATCGGAAGTCCAACAATCAGTTGTTAAGCAAATCCTAGACTTCAAATTCTTGAACACATCTTTTAGCTCATTTCGCTTTTGAATAAAAAGACTATAACAATCTCTAGTGATAGTTCTACGTGAAGGAGGTGCAAATTGAGGATTTAAGGCTTTACAAAATGCACGAAAACCTTCATGTTCCACAAAAGCAAACGACAATTCATCCACGATAATTATTTTAGCAAGTTCATTTCGACAAAAATCATGATTAATTGAATTCCCATAATTTAGTTACCACGTATGTTTGAGTGGTTCCATCCGCATTCACTAATGTTTTGGTTTCTACGTCAATTAGTTTTTGTTACATATCCAAATTGCCAGGAAATTTTTTACACCTTTAAGATGATTTGTTAAAGGAGAAGTGTCATTTTTAGTTTCACAACCAATTTGAGCATTGCAATACTTATAATGAGCAATTCTCTCACTAATTTTCTCGAAATGATCCCAACATTTGGAGCGATTCTTACTCTTTGTGCTAACTTTGCTTTCCGTTGTAGTAGTTGGTATTTTCTTTTTTTTTTCTTGCGCCTTGGCTTCTCTTTTAAAGGTTCCTCCTTCGATGAACTAAGAGCTTCAACATTTGCGTCATCGATACCCAAAGATGCCGGATTGTCAAAGATTTCTTGAATGTCATCATTATCATTGAAACTTGACACTTTAAAAAAAGGCAAAACAAAAAAAAATTAATTACATAATAAAAAATAAAAACAACAAATAATTATATAAATATAAAAATTAAAAAAACGAAAAAAAAAAACAGAAAATGTAAAAAAAAAAAAAAATCTACCAAAAAAAAAAATCTAAAAAATACAAAAAAAAACTAAAAAATAAAATCGAAAAAAACCAAAGAAAATTACAAAAAAAGAAAAAAAAACAGTGAATCTAAAATATATAAAAAAAACGAAAATTACAAGGATTACAAGAACACAAATCAAAGCAAATTATATGAATATATGATAACATTGTTAAGAAATTAAGAACATAAACTAAATTACCAAAATCAAGCAAAGAACGAACAGCGAAGAAATAAAAAAAATCAAGCAAAGAACGAATCGACGAACAACGAAGAAATAAAAAATCAAGCAAAGAAATCAAGTAAGACAATCAAGCAAACATAAAACTAAAACTAATTTTCAATCTGAAAATCGAAAAAAAAAAAGAAAAGAAACTTACTTTCGAACTGAAGAGCAGAACAAACAGCGACGGATGGTGGAAGAGGAGCGAATGAATGGTGGCAGACTGGCAGCGCAGTGGAGAATCGGAGATGGCCGGCATGCAGAAGACGGCGACTTCCACTACTGGATAGTGGAGAATAAAGAACTAGGATTTCTTTTGGAGTGAGATTGAATGAAGGGGATTGATGTTTGAACTTTGGAGTTGAAAATAATAAAAACTGAATAATGAAATGAAATGGGCTTGGGGCCTTGGGCTCATTTGGATAAGCCTTGTTTTTTTTTTATATTAAAAAAACCTAGATACCGGATAATCCGGTTGTTAAAAAGGGTGATCCGTATCCGGTCCGGTTTTTAGTTTTAAAAATCGGATATTCGGCCCAATTTTTAAAAAACCGGATCGGATATCCGATTTTTCGGATAAAAAAGCGGATACCGGATCGGAAACCGGATACGGATTTTTTTGCCCGGCCCTACTTGTATCTTTGCATGTACCCCTTTATTATTAACATGCACCCCTTAATTTAGTATGTTTTTGTGCATTTTTTAGTAAAGTTTGATTTTTTTTAAAGTGCAGTTCTTCGTATTTCATTTTGTATGTACTCTTGTATCTTTGCATGTACCCCTTTATTGTTAACATGCACCCCTTAATTTAGTATGTTTTTGTTCATTTTTTTATAAAGTTCAATTTTTTTTTTTTTGGTGTAGTTCGTTCTTCGTGTTTGATTTTATATGTATCCTTATATCTTTGCATGTACATGTAGACATCTAAATGTGTCTCCCCAATGTAGAGAATAATGATGAACGTACCATATTGCCATTGTTATGGTGCATTTTAGCTAACCTGATTACCGGTAGGAAGCCGAGGCTCAGCTTGGTAAGCCGAGAGTTACAGGTTATAAACCAAGGACATGCCGGGAGTAGCGGGACCATAAGCAGGAACAGATACATAAGCTGAGTGGTGCTAGGTATCGGGTTCATAAGCTGGAACGTGAGCTGGATCAAGCACATAAGCTGGTTGAAAGCTGAGAAGCAAGTAAAGCCGAGGAGCAGAGATGCAGGTCTACGTTAGAAGATTCTGGAAGGAAGCACGAGTTGTAATTCAGACTAAGTGCCAAATTCAAATGAGGAGCGGCTGAATAATAGGAGATGTGCGCTGACGCGGCAAGAAGTGGTCACCATGATTGTTGCAAGGCTACCTAAGGAATAGGAGTTAGTTCCTAGAAAAGAGGCAGGCGTGCTGACATGGCTTGAAAGAGTCATCCCACATTGTCTCACGAAGCCCAAGGAAATAGGGAGTGATCACCAAGTTGTTGCATGGTCTCACACATCCCAAGAAAATAGGAAGTTGTTCCTATTTTGATGGAACGGTTAGGTCAGCAATTTTAACAGTCAAAAGGAAGCAACCCGCGTAGCAGAAGGCCAGGAGGAATATCAGCAACAAACTCCTACATTTCAGCAAGTAGTTTTACCAAGTCAAACCATTAAGGACCACTTACCTATTTTCTAGGAGAGTGGGCAGCATGGGTCAACTACACTATTTGCCTATATAAGTGTTCAAGGAAGGAAAAGAAGGGCAATTTGTTCGGTCAGAAAGAGAAAAAACAATGTTACAAACCCGTATCTCCACTACCCAGAAATACTCTGCTTAGCATATCTAACCAGACAGTTATCGTTTGTACTTGAAAGAAGCAGGGCATGTTGTCCATACCCCTAGGGTGCTACTCAGCTAGTTTCAGCCATTTTCAATTTATATTACTCGAAATATTGTACGTGTACCAAACGCATTTTATGCCCAAATCATAGTGGATTGGTGGACTCATAGCCACCCGCGGTTTTTTCCCTTGTTCTTGGGTTTTCCGCATCACCATTTTCTTGTGTCTTCTCTCTTTTATTTTTCGCCATTTATTTTCCATACCTTAGTCTAGCTATCGCCCATTCCAACCTTAAATTGTCATCTTGACGATTTTTGGCCAAAACAGTTTGGCGCCCACCGTGGGGCCAATGGCTAGAATTTCACATCAAAATTGTGTATCCACAAAATAAATATTCTCTTTGATACTAAAGATTAATTTATCCTTGTTTGCATCAAAACCTAGCAACAAATGAAGGCATTATTCATGGATCGGTTCATGCCATTATCAATAACGTCCAATATATGGAGAACATGGAGGAAGCCAAGAAGCTAATAGCAAGAGTGGTTGAATTAAATCAAGTTATTTCGAGATCATCAGATAGTCGATCTGGTCCATTGTGCAATAGTAAATGGATTGAAAAAATCTCTCTTGGCAGCTTCGCTGTTATTTGGTGAATTTCCAAGGTGTTGCTATGCCAAAGATATCTTGTAGATGATTAAAAGCTTTGAGGATTTTCATTTTTCATATGATCCAGGTAGAGTCAGGTTTGAAAGCGTTCGGGTTCCAACTAGCCTGTTCGGGTATACAGCTACCCAGCTAGGGATGCAAACGTGCTTTAACAAAGTAAGTGCTATTTTAATTTTTTACTAGCAAGGAACATGATCCTGGTTCAAATTAAATTTTTGTCTTTAAGTCGTAATCTGTAAGCTGAACTCCCAGCTTGAAGCAAGTAGGTTCCTCAACCCACGAATTGGGGGCTTGCCGTTACATTGTACTTTTACTAACCCGAATGCAGACGGCAAGAAGAAAGTTCAAAGTTATCATAATTTATGTTTAATTACCCGAATTCAGGTTGCAAGATGAAATTTTGCTAAGCTGAGCGTAGGTCGTAAGCTGTAAGCTGCAAACCGGAAGCAGAATGTTGTGAGCTACAAGCTGTAAGTTGCAAACAGTAAGTAAAATGTTGCCAACCGCAAGCAGCAAGCTACAAACGACAAGCAGAAAAGCCGTAAGCCGCGAGTTGTAAGCTGGAAAAGCGGAAATGAATTTTTTAGCTATAACAAGTAGGTTACAATATCTTATGATTTAAACTATGAACTATTTGGTTAGTTTTGTGGAAGATCTTCCAGGTACAAATCTGAACACCAACCCAGCAAGCTGTAGCTGGTTCCCAACAACCTGTAAGCAGTTCCAGCAACCTGTGGATGGTTCGTAGCAACCTGTAGTCGGTTCCTAACAACCCTGGTTCCCAACAACCTGTAGCCGGTTCCCAGCAACTTGTATCCGGTTCCCAACAACCTGTAGTCGGTTCCCGACAACCTATAGCCGGTTCCCAGCAACCTGTAGACGGTTCCAGTAACTTGTAGCCGGTTCCCAGCAACCTGTAGCCGGTTCCCATCAACCGGTAAACGGTTCCAGCAACCCTGGTTCCCAGCAACTCCGGTTCCCAACAACCTGTAGACAATTCCCGACAACTTGCAGCTAGTTCCCGACAACCTGTAGCCGGTTTCCAGCAACCCGTGCATGGTTCCCAGCAACCCGTTCATGGTTCCAGTAAGCTACATATAACTATTCCAACATGGTATGTCTCCAGCTATGTATGTACCCTTCTCAGCTACCTGTTACTGGTATGTATTTCGCAAATTGCAACATGTTGCACCTTTATTAGCAAGCATCACCTTACGGTTAGCTAGCTTAGCTTACTATTAATTTGTACACATGCCACGTAAGTAAATCTTCGCCCCGAAGCAGGCAACCAGGTATGACTCTGCATGATTAGTTATGATATGAATGTATTTATCATTCCGAATTGTTCCTAAGTGATAACATCTGCTAATACTTGCGACTTCATTTTGAAACAACTTAAGTTTATAAGAATAATCATGACTCCTTTGACATCCATTTTCATCAAACAAAGAAGTTCTAGCATAATCATGTGGACTTCAAGTCTGACAAGCCGACAATCATGACACTTTATGGTTGAGAGAAACCGAGATTTCAGCTAGCAAGCTGTTAGCACATAAAGACAAGCGGAAGATACCTCTAGTTAAATTGCTTGGAAACGTGAATACGTCACCGAAAGCTGAACCAGCTTATCAGGCTCGCACAATAAGCTATGTTAAACTGTTAATGACGATAAGTAAGCTTTGAATTATTGAAATAGTTAATATCATTCACATGTATGTTTTATTTTTGAACTTTATTCCCCTGGTTGACGTCACAGCTTACCCGATGTGGGAAGCGCACTTAGTAGTTTTCTTGTGAGTTATACTCAAGCATGACTTATACGCACTCGTATTCATTGTTCTTTTTGCGTGGTTAATTTGTCAACTTCTTGGTAATAAATAAAATATTAGGGCTTCTTCATGAACTAACGTGAAGTGCAGTGAAAGAGACTTATAGAAAACTTGATATCAACGTGTAAGTTGAAGACAACCATATATTTCAAAGCTTGAAGAGCTTCAACATTGGTGATTTTCTTAAGATGATACCTAGCTTGTTGGCAACAAGACGCATGGCATGGAATCAAACGACTAAGACAATTATTGTCACAACATTGCTTCACAAAATCAAAAGTGTAAATCAAACAATCATCTGAAGAGCTAAGTAACTTTAGTATATTCGACAGTCAAACTCGTTTGTTTACTTTACGTTCGTACAATCTCTTACCCATATTGCTGACAACCGTTATTACTTATTCACTCCGAAATATCTTCGAATCTAATTTATATTCAAATTAAATTTGAAATGTGCACCACCGTAGCAAATCATGCTTTTACTTTACGAATTAATCATGTAGCAGTTGCATTTTTTATGCTTAAACTCACGAAAGTCATTCTAACAAAAAGCAGAGTTAAGCTGCACACATGTCTTTTTCCCACCAGGTATAAAGTGCTATTAGCCAAATCTTAGCAGGGAGAAGCTGACGCAAGCTGCGTGAAGCTGAAACAAGCTGAGAGAAGCTGACGCAATCCGAGCAAAGCTGATACAAGCTGAGCAAAGCTGACGCAAGCCGAGAAAAGCTTATGCTAGCTGAGCGAAGCAGACGTAAGTCGAGAAAAGCAGAGCGAAGCTGACAGAACTTGAAACAAGCTGACATAAGTAGGGGAAAGCCGAAGTGAACCCGAAAAATTCCAACGCAAGTTGCCAGGGGTGCAAGCAACCCGACAAGTACCAAATACAAGCTGCAAGGTGTCAAACGTAAGCTAAGTAGAGTTACAGTAAATTATCGTGTATCAAATGCAAGCCGTTGGGTGCTAGACATAACTTGGTTGCAAAGATGGATATCACAAATCTTTATAATGGTGGTCGGTTTATAAAGGCAGTAACATTAGTCGAAATCAACTTACATCATTTACCATGGTAACATACCAGCAACAAGAGGTACATACTCCCGAATTCTCTAATGCATTTTCTTTAAGATCATTGAACTCATTGTTGTACTCCAGCAAATTTACTTATGTTTATATTCATTCGTTCATTGACCCAAGTTGTTATGTTCTAAGCTAAGACTCGCGTATTGAAACACGTAAGGCATCTACTCGTGCAAAGGAAAACACGCTTTCTCTATATGCTTTTATATAAATTTGTATCATGATGCAATATGATAACTTGCTCTTAAGCTAGCTTGACAATAAGATTTATAATTATTCTAAAAGTAAGAGATCAATATCATGCAAAGAGGTCTAGTTACCAGCTTAACTTACAAAGTAGCCCAAGTGCAAGCTCGCAACGTAGCCCAAGTGCAAGCTGGCAAGGTGACCTAAGCGTCAGTTTACAAATTCGCCCAAGCGCCAGCTTACAAAATGGTTCAGCTACTAGCTTACAAAGTAGCTCGGGTACTGGTTTGTAAACCAGCTTGAGTGCCAACTTACAAGTGACTTAATCATCAGCTTATAACGACTTTGTCTAAAATAATAGTTCATAGTGTGGTCCATGTGCCAGTTACCAACTTGCAAAAGAGGCTAAAATGCCAGCTTAGCAAAAGAACAAAAACATCAAAATCGAAGTGGCTTATGAGTCAAATGTCAAACGTCAAGTCTTTAATTCGTGACTCTAATGTTAGTTTCAATCAACGACGCAAAGGTGAGGTCTAAAGCTGTCTAAGTAATCCACGTAAATAAATGATAAAGTCAATGTGCAAATATTACATAAACGCTCAAGAAACATAGAACATTCTGTTACATTAATCGGAAATATTTGACGATGTTGGCTTAGACGCGACGTGTCGATAGCTCGATAAAGATCAAGAATCAAAAGACTAACAATTGTTTTGATTACAAACTTATAAGGTGTTATCTCAAGCTATTAAGCTATTGTTTTAAGTTGTTTAACGATTATCTCAAGTTATTATCAGGTTGATTATTTCAAAAGAGACATAAATGTTAGCAAGCTACAGTATTCCGAGCATTAAATTATCAAGAAACCAAGGTATTAATATCCTAGTAAGCAATCGAAAGAGCAAAGATAACAAACATAATTCCAAACCTAGCTTGAAGCTTATTTTCCTAATTTTCGGCGTG
Organism: Salicornia ramosissima; assembly: GCA_951394345.1. Taxonomy (NCBI): domain Eukaryota; kingdom Viridiplantae; phylum Streptophyta; class Magnoliopsida; order Caryophyllales; family Amaranthaceae; genus Salicornia; species Salicornia ramosissima. Next base: position 44,045,642 of record OX596232.1, read on the forward strand.
CTCCAATTAGGAAAATGGGGGCTAATTGTTATGGTGCATTTTAGCTAACCTGATTACAGGTAGGAAGCTGAGGCTCTGCTTGGTAAACCGAGAGTTATAGGTTATAAACCAAGGACATGCCAGGAGTAGCAGGAGCATAAGCAGGAACCGATACATAAGCTGAGTGGTGCTTGGTATCGGGTTCATAAGCTGGAACGTGAGCTGGATCAAGCACATAAGCTGGTTGAAAGCTGAGAAGCCAGTAAAGGCGAGGAGCAGAGATGCAAGTCTACGTTAGAAGATTCTGGAAGTAAGCACGAGTTGTAATTCAGACTAAGTGCCAAAGTCAAAAGAGGAGCGGCTGAATAATAGGAGATGTGCGCTGACGCGGCAAGAAGTGGTCACCATGATTGTTGTAAGGCTACCTAAGGAATAGGAGTTAGTTCCTAGAAAAGAGGTAGGCGTGCTGACTTGGCTTAAAAGAGTCATCCCACATTGTCTCACGGATCCCAAGGAAATAGGGAGTGATCACCAAGTTGTTGCATGGTCTCACACATCCCAAGAAAATAGGAAGTTGTTCCTATTTTGATGGAACGACAAAGTCAGCAATTTTAAGAGTCAAAAGGAAGCAACCCGCGTAGCAGAAGGCCAGGAGGAATATCAGCAACAAACTCCTACATTTCAACAAGTAGTTTTACCAAGTCAAACCACTAAGGACCACTTACCTATTTTCTAGGAGAGTGGGCAGCATGGGTCAACTGTACTATTTGCCTATATAAGTGTTCAACAAAGGAAAAGAAGGGCAATTCATTCGGTCAAAAAGAGAAAAAACCATGTTACAAACCCGTATCTCCACTACCCAGAAATACTCTCCTTAGCATATCTAACCAGACAGTTATCGTTTGTACTTGAAAGAAGCAGGGGATGTTGTCCATACCCCTAGGGTGCTACTCAGCTAGTTTCAGCCATTTTCAATGTATATTACTCGAAATATTGTACGTGTACTAAACGGCTTCTATGCCCGAATCATAGTGGATTGGTGGACTCATAGCCACCCGCGGTTTTTTCCCTTGTTCTTGGGTTTTCCGCGTCACCATTTTCTTGTGTCTTCTCTCTTTTATTTTTCGCCATTTATTTTCCGTACCTTAGTCTAGCTATCGCCCGTTCCAATCTTAAATTGTCATTTTGACGATTTTTGGCCAAAACAACCATCAGGTCCAACTAAGGGTAATTGGAAGCAATTGTTAGGTTTCGCAATGATTACGGGGTTTATCTATATTTTTTCACCATTTTTAGGAATTGTTCATATTTAATTTGTGCATTTTTCCCTACTTTATATTCATTAAAAATTAAAAAAAATTGATTTCGCATCATAAAATATTTTTAAAAATCATAAAAATAGTGTTATAATTTATTCATATTTTTCTATATTTTTTATCATATTTTTAGAGCTTTTTATAGATTTGTTTATGATTTTTTCATGCTTAGGGGCATTTTTGTCATTTCTAAATGTTGAAAATTGTTCTGCAAAGTATATTAGTGTTTTTCATACTTTTGCTAATTTTTAATAATTTTTCTGTAATTTTTAGAGCTTCTGGAGGCTTCTAGAACATTCTAGAATGATTTGGGACATCCTAGAACATTCTGGAACATTCTAGAACATTCCGGGACACCCCGGAATATTCCGGAATATCAAAATATTACAAAATATTTCCTTAATTGCATAAAAATCGGATCATAATCCCGGAAATCACGCGCAAAATCACGCGCATACTTTAATCTTAAACACCTATACCACATCAAACATCTATCAAAACATCATTAAACACACTACAAATCATCAACTCAATCAACTTCAAACAAAGCACTTGCATTCAACATCGACAAAATACACCTTGGTTGTTTTGATCGAAGGCATTACATGGTATAATTCCTGAAGTCTCTACTTATCCTTATCCATTTCTTCATTCATAACTTGTTTTATCGTATTAAACAATCGATTAAGATGATGAATAACAATGCAATTCATGAAAATAGTTAGTGTAAATAACTAATACAATTCATATGCGAACTTTAACGCTTCAATCAATTATGACATGATTCAATTATTCCTTTAATCGTCATTCATAATATTTCATAATAATCTAACCGACTTCGATCTCGATCTCGCAATTCATATGCGTGATGATTGTTAATTCAATTCATCAACATATTTTGCAGGATCGTATACTAATATTGAATCTTATATAATTTTTCAGATCACCTTGTATAGATCGGATAATAAATAATAATAACAAAATTCATCCTTTTTCATGCGATCGTGTTTGATTTTGTATGTACCCTTGTATCTTTTAGGGATGTAAATTTGGGTCAGAAACCTGTTTGACCGACCGTTACCAATCGTTACCGAACCTGCTTTTGACCGAATTTTTAGTGACCGAATACCGACTGTTACTGAACCCGAATTATAACGAAACCTTTTTCCGACCGCTTTTACGCATACCGAAACCGACCGGTACCTACCCCATTCAAAACCGAACCCATTTCCGACCTGTTTTAATTTTATTATACCGAGACCAAACCTGTTTTCAAACCAAACCTTTTTTCAACCTGCCAAAAACTGATTTTTGACTGACCGATTTTGACCGAAACCATATTGTACCAAAGCTGTTTTGGATCGGCCTTATCACCGAAGTCGTTTGCCTGTTTACAACCAAACCCGTTTTTTACCAAACTTATTTACATGATTTCTCTAAGTTGACAAAAATTGATGATATTTTTGTAAATTCATTTAATTAAAACTTAATATAAATAAATTAAAATAAAACTTAATATAAATAAATAAATAAAACTTAATATGAATAAACTTATAATTAAAACTTAATATAAATTAAAATTAAACATAATTATTCGATCATAAATTCTTAGCCAAAAATTCTAGGCCAACTAACCCGAAATATCAAAATCTGATCCGAAGTCTTGAATTGACCGATTGTATTATGATCGATCGTTTAAGACTGACAGGTTACGACATACATTTCACCACGACCAACATTATAACCTTCATACCGATTTTAACCGACCGATTATGACCTGCATATCGATTTTAACCGATCGATTATGACCCTTGTACCGGTTATAATTTGTAAAAAAACCGGTTTTGACCGACCGAATGTGACTTGTAATCGAAAAACGATTGGACCAATAAGTACCGGACCGAAACCGATCGTCACCTGTTTTGGAAAATTTCGAATTCGAACGGATATCAAATAAGATCAACCGTTACCGAAAGGACTCATACGACCTGTTTTTTACCGACCGTTTTTTACCGAATCTATTTTTGACTGACCTGTTTCCGACCATTTGACCTGTTTTTACATCCCTAGTATCTTTGCATATACCCCTTTATTAATAACATGTACCCTCTTATTTTAGTATGTTTCTATGCATTTTGTTTAGAAAGTTCGAATTCTTTTTTAAGTTTGGCTTTTCGTGTTTGATTTTGTATGTACCCTTGTATCTTTGCATGTATGTACCCCTTTATTATTAACATGTACCCCCTTAATTTAGTATGTTTTGTGCATTTTTTTTGTAAAGTTCAAATTTTTTTTAAGTGCAATTCTTAGTGTTTGATTTTGTATGTACCCTTTATTATTAACATGTACCCCCTTAACACTACAACATTCCGTGTTTTTAACGTCCGCCATAAGCGGACGTTAAATTAGCGGATAGCGGGCGTTAATGTATTTAACGTCCGCGAACGGACGTTATACCACTGATGTATTTTTTTTATCGCTAATGTGGTGTTTAACGTCCGCTAAGCGGACGTTAAACATTTCACGTCCGCCTGATGTGAGTAGCGTCCGTTTATGGTGAACGTTATTATTGCGTCCGCCTAGAAAGCGGACGTTATTTTGAAATTAACGTCCGATTTTTTTATTAAAGAGGACGTTAACATCCTTGACACGACTTTCAAATTCGCTTCTAAGGCGGACGTAATATATCAATTGACGGACGCTAATTTTTTTTTTATTAATTTGAATTAATAATATTCAATATTATATTTAAATATAATTATTACATTCATAATTTATAATTATTTGCTTCATCCGTGCAATTCACACGTTTTTTCATTCGTTAACTATCTATCTGCTAAATTCATATAAATACCTGTTCCATTGCATATTATAAATATTCATACACAATTTTTCATACAAAGTTTTTACTAATTAATATTTCATATAATACCAATCCAATCTAATACAATTAATATTTATACAAAGTTAATACTATTTTTCAAATAATACTAATAAAAAAAAAGAAAGTAAACCTAGCTACGTTGCACATGTTCCGCTGGCCCCTAAGCCGTCATCTGGGCCACCGCCCGGTGGCCGCCGAAACTGAGACATGTCTACACCGCTACATTGGCTTAACACATTGCCGTACAACTCTAGCAACTTTTGCATCTCGGCCACCTTCTGTTTTTCCTCATATCTCTCTCGTTCTATATATCAGCAAGTCGGTTATTCAATTGATCTATTGCGGAAGGAGTGTTTGAAGGGTTGTTCGCTCGACTTTGTCTCTTGCAGTACATGTCTGCACTACTCCCCAATCCAGCAACTTTTCCCCTTTTCCTACCACCAACTGTGTCAAAAAAAACCTCATTCGGGGTCTTTTTGACACCACTTGCTTCACATTCAGCAAGATTTTTTTCATAACTCTCCTGCAAACATTGAGATACGTGCAAAACATATAATCAAGTCATTTCATGATTTCAAGCTACGTGCATGTTCTAAAACATATAAGTGAATAGATCAACACTCATTGGCATGGTTTAGGTCAAGTTAAAGGCATTTCGGAACGATAAGGAGCCAAAACGGCCATTTTGGGTCGTTTTGGAGCGTTTTATTACCCAATTTCAATCTAACCAAGTCATTTCATGATTTCAAGCTACGTACATGTTCTAAAACATATAAGTGAATAGATCAACACTCATTGGCATGGTTTAGGTCAAGTTAAAGGCATTTCGGAACGATAAGGAGCCAAAACGACCATTTTGGGTCGTTTTGGAGCGTTTTATTACCCAATTTCAATCTAATCAAGTCATTTCATGATTTCAAGCTACGTGCATGTTCTAAAACATATAAGTGAATAGGTCAACACTCATTGGCATGGTTTAGGTCAAGTTAAAGGCATTTCGGAACGATAAATAGCTACGTGCATGTTCTAAAACATATACGTGACCTGAATACTTACCAGAACACGCTTTGCTCGATCACTTACTACTACCTTCCCCTTGCCAGCTTCATCTCGAGCATGCGTATCTAGGTACAACTCCGCAACAGTGGGTAGCCTTCCTCCACTTTTGGCGGCCTTCGGAAACATATATATAGAATTTGATTAACTTTTGAAGAAAATGACACTACTGTACGTTATTTTAGCAACATACTTACCAATTTACGTGCACGTAACGCTGATGACATAGATCCCTAACAATGAGAGGGAGGTACGGGCTTGTTCAGATCACCACCTGCCCTATTTTTCTTTGCCTTTACAGAGTTTTCCTAGTAGGTAGGATCCTTTGCATTCTCCATCATCTCCTTGTGGATGTCCAAAGACATCCACCCAAGTGGGATTCCTTTCTTCTTCTTCGTGACATAGTTGTGTATGTCCTTCAATCGAGTTTCGGCTTTCTTATTAAAGCCCCTCCTAACCTCAGTTTCGATCTCCGGTTTCCATTTGTAATAATCCTGCAAAATCATAAAAACAAATAAGTTTTAAATGAATTATAATACAACTAATTAAAAGATTTTTCGATCGTACCTTGAAAACATTGTACCACTTATCTTTGGTCGCGTTATCGACCATTGAATAGTTCCTCTACGGTTTCTGAAAATACTTCTTGATGCCGTCTGTGATGGATCGTGCTACTATGGAATTATTAAACCTTGCAAACAAAAATTGTTAAAAATATCATGTTTTCAGCAACAATATTACATATGCAAACTAAAACCAACTAGACAAAATATACTAAACTGTACTTACCAAAGTCCTTCAGGATCCAACTCCTTCTTGCCTTGCAAAGGAGGTGTATCCTCACCCAAGGACTCGTGATCGTTGTCATCATCTTCTTCTCCCGCCCCCAGACCAACTTGTTCTTCATGAGGTATAGGTGTAGACTCTCCTTCTTCTGTAGGTGTAGATCTACCTCCACCACCCTTAGGTCTACTACCTCCGCCTCTTCTTCCACCTCCACGAGAAGACATCTGCATGCAACATGTTATAAAATAATAAATTATTAATATTAAAACAATGTTATGAAATAAGAACAAATATTATTATCATGACATGAAATTATTTTAAATTATAGTAAATGACATAATCATAAAATTACAAATGTGTAATTACAATAAATAATTTTTAATATATATTAATAAGTGAAATTACAATAAGTTAAATTGTCATTACAATGTAAAATGTTTAATGAAAAACATAACACAAAATAACTAAAATGTCTGGAACACATCAAAATCCTCCTCCTCCTCTTCTTCATCGTCACTAAATTCATCACCCGCATCGCTGCTGTCATCAGTGTCCTCTTCAGATTCAGAACTTGAAGCGTCGAATACAACTATCTCATCGTCGCTTTCGTCATCAACACCATCATATTCAGGAATCTCATCCGGAGCACAAAGTAGAGCGGGAGCATCGGTTGTTTCCTCTTGCAATACTTCCAAATCCACCGGGGCATCAATATCTAACCGAGCCTTTGTTTTAAATACAACCCACCATTGTATTTTATCCCTCTTCAGACTAGGATAAGGTGCATAGTACACTTGAATTACTTGATAGGATAAAAAAAAAGGGTCATATATAGGATAAACCAATTCCAAAATCTCTTTGTGTGATTGACTTCTACGAGTTTGTATTGTTCATGAATGTTCATACCCTTATCAGTGTCCATCCAACTGCACTTAAACAAATTTTTTTGTACACTCCAAGATTACCATGATAAACCAATTCCAAAACCTCCTCCAAGATGCCAAAGTAATCACTTTCTTCATGACTTTGTACGCAAACTCCGTAATTCATGGTTGACATGTTCTTTCCATATTCAAATGTGTGGAAGTTGAATCCATTGACATAGAACTGACTCCAACTCCTCACTTGTCTAGAGGGTCCCATTGCAAGCACACGTATAACATCATCAATTGCAACATCATCAGAACTTGGCATTCTCTCAAACACCTAGTATTGTTGATTTAGTTAGTAAATAAAAAAGTCTTATTTATTTTGTATTTTAATAATTTGAAAAAACTCACATGTTCCTTGAACCATTCAGGGAAATCAGCTTCGCATTTTCTCCATACTTGATCCCTAACTATATTGGGTTTTGAATGAACAATGTGCTCCTCAAATTGCCTTTTCATAATAATATATATCCAATTCAAGTCAGTCATAAAACAATAATTTTCTTTGTCTACGTTTGAGCAACTTACCTTTCATAATCACTTAGGATGCTACTGTTTGCAAGCACATAAAGATATGCTCTATCATACTCCTTGTCCAACAACCAGCGTTTCTAACCATTTGCTGTAGGTCGACCAATCTTCCGTAAACATCTCGGAGAGATTAGGATCATGTTAGGTATCCACATTTGGATTGACATTTCTTCCTAAATCCCTTGATTTAGTGTCAACGCCAGGTTGAAAGTAGTTGGAGCAAAAGGTTGCTATCTCCTCAGTTAGGTAAGCGTTGCATATTGAACCTTCAACACGTGCTTTGTTTCCCACTTTACGCTTCAAATGGTTAAGAAACCTATCGATGACTTAAGCATAGTTAATTTGTGTAAAAAAATAATAGGTTCTAGATAAAAGTTAATAAAGTTGAATTACCTTTCGAAAGGGTACATCCACCTATATTGAACGGGACCAGCAATTTTTGCCTCATAAGGCACGTGAACCGGCAAGTGCTCCATTGAGTTGAAAAATGACGGAGGAAAGATTTTTTCAAGCTTGCATATGATCTCAGGTATGTTTTTATGTAAGCGTTCCATCTCGCTCACTTTGATAGTGGGCGCACACAAGTCCCGAAAAAACTGACTGATTTCCGTCACTGCCTTCCACACATGTAACTGATGCAACTCCTGCAAACCAACTGGCAATAGCCTCTCCATGAATACATGACAATCGTGACTCTTCATTCCATGCAGCTTACATGCTCGAAGATCTACACACCTATTTAAGTTTGATGCAAACCCATATGGAAACTTCAAATCTCGTACCCACTCACATAACACCTTCTTCTGATTCTTGTCAAGTGTATAAGGTGCTTTGGGCATTTTTTGCTTACCATTTGTATCGTCAACTGGCTCCAATGGTCGGCGTTGACATAAACGTGCAATGTCCTATCTTGCATTTATGTTGTCTGAAGTTTGTCCTTTGACGTCCATGACAATGTTAATAAGTTGTTCAAAAAAGTTCTTCTCAATGTGCAGGACGTCTAAGTTGTCACGTCCATGACTATCTGTTGCTTTGGGCAAGTCTTTCACACACTGCCACAGTTCGTCACCAGACATTATATGTGGAGCCAGGTCATTTTCAACTTTGTTCTTACAGAAAGTAGTCTTGTTCTTTCGAAATGAGTAATCGGAAGGGAGAAATTGTCGATGACAATCGAACCACGTCACCTTACCGCCATGATCAAGCCAAAATGCCTTGCTTTTCTCCATACAGTATGGACATGCCTTTTTTCCAGCGGTAGACCACCCAGACAACATACCATAAGCTGGAAAATCATTAACATACACATTGATGGAGGCAAGTTGTACGGTGTAAGAATGACAGGCCAACATGAATATTGTTGTCCAAATTTACCATGTGGAGAAAAACCATCGGTGCACAGACCAAGTCTAACATTCCTAGGCTCGGATGCAAATTCAGGAAAAGTTTTGTCAAAGTGCTTCCAAGCCTCACTGTCACTTGGATGTACTAAAGTGCCTTCTACTCGAAGATTCTTGGCGTGCCATGTCATTTCCCCGGTAATGTTTTTTGTTGCAAACAACCTTTGTAACCTCGGTGTGATGGGAAAGTATATTAGCACTTTTGCGGGAATAAGGTTGCCCTTGGAAGTCTTCTTATACCTATCAGCTCTACATACACTACACTTATCTAAAACATCATCGTCCTTCCAAAACAGCATACAACCTCTAGGGCATGTGCGTATCCTCTTATGAGGAAGTTCCAAGCCCTTAAGAGCCTTCTTCGTGTCATAAAAGGTTCTACCCATCATATTGTCTTCTGGCATTGATTCATTCAACAAAGAAGCAAATGCGCCCACACACCTATGTGGCAAATTGTATTCACACTTCAAACTTATAATTCTTGAAGCCATTTCCAGCACAGACATATTACTCCCTTGAAACAAAGGATCCTCAGCTGCCTTAAGAAGGTCAAACAACTTCTTGGCTTCATCATTCGGTTCTTCTTCAATTGAATTTGGTCCTTCCGACGACGTGTCATCTTGTTCATTTCCAAGAGCATCAACAACCATATCTCGATATGGGTTTGATTGAACCGAAGAGGAGGGCCCTACTAGGCACGATCCAAATAAGTAGTTACAAATAACAATTTTCTTACTAGTGTTATATGCGACTCACCATGGAATTTACATTCATAGTAATTCGGAGTAAAACCCTTACTATACAAATGTACTTTGACCGTGTCCACATCCAAATAACGCTTGTTACGACAACAAAAGCAAGGACACCTTATCTTATCATAGTCATTATAAGCGGGATGTTGTAGACAAAAGTCGACGAACCCATCGACCCCTTCTATAAATTCATTTCTAACACGACGCCCATTTAATCTTTGGTACATCCAACGACGCTCATTCCTTCTCATGATTAAAAAATTCTACACAACTAAGATTAAGAGCCATTGAAATTGTATTATAAAAGTGATGAATTACTAATAAACATATACTTAACTTTTTAAACTAAGTTTGTATAAATAAATTCTATTATAAAATCCTTTCAAATAATTATATTATTTCTTTAAGTTGATACTTATTATGTAGTTAAAGTTCGATTAGAATAATTTAGTATACCACTAGTCGCAACACAATTATTATATGCTTCACATAAAATTTAACCTAAAACTCTAAAAAAAAACATAAAATTGAAAAACCTAAATTCTAAACAAAAGACGAATAAAATTCAACCTAAAATTCTAAATAATAAAATAAGTATAAAATTCACAAATCTAAACAAAATAAGCATAAAATTCATTCTAAAACTCTAAACAAAATCAACATAAAATCCAACCTAAAATTCTAAACAAACTTTAAACATAAAATTCAACATAAAACTTTAAACAAAGTTATCATAAAATTAAACATAAAACACTAAACAAACTAAGCATAAAATTCAACATAAAACACTCAAACCATAGTAAACATAAAATTCAACAATTTACCTTCAAAATGGGCTAGTCTTTTCCTTCAACTTACTTCACTCAAATTCAAACTTCAAATCAAGCAAATTCAACCTTAAAGCATGGAATTTAAAATTTATAGTTAACATTTACATAAAACAAAAAAAAAATAAGGAAAGAGTGAGTTAGGGTTTCAACCTAGAGAAGCAAGTGGAGTGAGGAAGGTCTCGTGGGCAACGGACGCGACAGCACGGCGGCGAGGTGGCGTCGACAGGGGCGGGGTGGCGTGGGATACCGGCGAGGTGGCGTGGAGTGAAAGAAGGGTTTCGTGCTTTTGGAAGGGATGAATGAACAAAATGAAGATAGAGAAAAAAGCTTCTGATGTCAAAATTATAGTCCACATTTAACGTCCACTATAAAACGGACATTACCCGTCCAAAGCCGACGTTAAAAACGCGGAACTTAAACGACTTAAAATTCAAAATTTCCGCCTTTTTAACGTTGCCAATCCTAAGACGTCTATGATAGAAGACGTTAAATAAAAAGGCGGACATTAAATTAAATTTAGTATGTAGTGTAATTTAGTATGTAAGATTTGAATTAGCATGTTAATTTTGAAATTAATATGTACCTCCTTAAATTAACATATACCCCTATAATATTAACATGTACCCCTTAATTGTACTAACTCCTTTTTTTTAAGTTTACTCTGTTTGATTTTGTCACTATTCACAATGTTTACTTTGACTATCGTTTGTGATTTATACATAAGATAAAACATAGTCATGTGGGGTCTTGTTGGATTGGTTTCAACATGTAGTTTTTTAATATCTAGTTTTTATAATTTTTACAAACACACAATTAAAGATATTAATCTTCAAATGCCTCGACAAGTGTGAAAAGTGAAGTGAGTAAAAAAAACAAATCTTTTTTTTCTCTGATTTTTTGTAAAATAAAATCGAGGGTGAAGATGGGCTAGACAAAAATCAATGAAAGGAATATTTAGTTTTTAGGCTTTTTACTTCTTAGGAGGTTTTTACATGATCCTGTTCAGTCGGGATATGCTAAAAACCTTAGTGAAGTTGAAAACTAAAAACTTTTATTACTGACCGTTTGATGTAGATCAACCGCTGTGATTAGTTTTAAGGAAAAAAAAGTACTCACCCAACATGATTCCATGTTTTAAGCCCTCAGATCAACCAAAGAAAAAAGTTTTTTACGCAGTTTTTATGGGGGACAAAAGAATTAGTTTGTAAATATCACAAATTCTCTAATTGAAGGAGTTTCCGAGCTGATTAAAATCAACCAATTTGATCGAATCATGTAAGTTTGAATGATTTGTATAATTTGTATGTTTATTGTCGTTTGTATTCGAATTTGATGCAGTGCTCACGGTCGTTCGACACGTTTATGGTGTTAAAATGAATAATTTAGGGTTCGAAAATTTGATGCAGTGTTTAAGGTCGTTCGAATTTAGGGTTAGACATGTTTATCGAAAATTATCAAACGAAAAGTGATCAAATTTGCTACATTTGCATTTGTTCGAATTTGATGATGTAAAATTTGGGGTGAAAAATTGATTCTGATCGTAATTTATCTGGTTTTTTAAGGGTTTTGTTCGTAAAGATCATGGTTTGTTTCGTAAATTTTTTGCTTTAGTTGTTGTTGTATAATTAAGTACGTACCATTTTATATTTATATGTACCCTTTCATAATTAACATGTACCTCTTTAATGTAATAACTTTTTTTGTATTTCGTTAGTAAAGGATGTTTTTTTTTAAAAGTGTTGTGTTTCGTGTTTAATTATGTATGTACTCTTGTTTCTTTGCATGTACCATTTTATTATTTACATGTACCCCCTTAGTTTAGTATGTAACATTTTAATGAACATGTTAATTTAGAAAAGAATATGTACCTCTCCAAATTAACATGTACCCCTTTATTATTAACATGTAGGAGTAATTTAATATGTACCCCTTTTCTTAACATATGTTGTTTTACTTCTCCAAAGAACATGTTAATTTACAAAGTAACAAGTACTTCCTTAAATTAGCATGTACCTCCTTAAATTAACATGTATCCTTATATTATTAACCAGTATCTACTAAAATGACATGTACCCCTTTGTTTATTAACATGTATTCCCTTATTGTAAATTGTTCATTTGATCATTAACATGTAACATGTACATCTTTATTTTGTATGTACATGTACCCTTAAATTAACATGTACCCTTATATTATTAACAAGTAGCTACTAAAACTAACATGTACCTCTTTGTTTTTATTTACACACTAGTCTTCTATGAACGCTTTGCGTGCGAGGTATTTTAAATGCATTTATTAATTTGTCTAAAAAAATAAAAAAATAAAGATTATTTGTTCGAAAAATTGAAAAATCTATCAAATTCACGCTCATTCATATTCTATTGGCTACCAAATTTCTACGATAATCAAAATGTAAAATTTTTATTTGATGAATTATATTAATATGGATGTCTATTTATAGAGAATTTAAAAATATGAATTTTTGTATTTTTGATTTATTTTTTTGAATTTTATATTTTGTACTATTTTTATTTAAAATTATTTTAAAATTATAATACCTTTCCTTAATAAATAAGAGTGATACAACTTGTGCCTCAAAAAAAAAAAAGAGTGATACAACTTGAGATTTTAGAAAGTTTTGAGGGGTAACATAGACTTTTTGAGGAGGACACCATGACTCCCCTCTTGGCTTATATAATAGAGACATTTCATTAATTGTAATATGTACCCCTTTGTTTATTAACATGTAACCCTTTGTTTATTAACAAGTACCTACTATAATGAACATGTACCCATTTGCTGTATTTACTATTGTTCTTTCTCAAGTAATATGTACCCCTTTAATTTTGTATGTTATCTCATGTATTAGTATGTATTATTTTAAACTTGTATGAACCCTTTAATCTTGCAGATTATATGGAAGAAATGAATTCAACAAGTGTAAACGATGACATTACTAGATCAAGCACAAATCAACTCATTGTTACAATACCTGAAGCTGAACTAATAACAACCACCATAATGACTAATAACCCTCGTGCTTGTTTCACACCTACAAGTTCAAAAAAGTGGATTCCAAGTTGTCCACCAGACAAAAAGCCACGGTAGGAATGCAATTTGATACATTATTAGAAGGTATTGAATTTTACAAATACTATGCTAAATTTTGCGGTTTTATAGTGAGACTTGGGACTGAGAAAAAAGATAACTATGGTAATAATTCATTAAAACATATTTATTGTAACAAACAAGGAATCACAGAAGATGGTCATAGTAAATCAAAAGTTGCTAAGATGAAAGAAAGAACGTCAATGTGCAACTAGCTTTAACTCCCAAAAAGAAGCATAAATCGTGCCGGGTGTAATGCAAGAATTGGTATAAAGAAATGCAAGGATGGGAAATACTATGGTAATAATTCATTAAAACATATTTATTGTAACAAACAAGGATCACAGAAGATGGTCATAGTAAATCAAAAGTTTCTAAGATGAAAGAACGTCAATGTGTAACTAGCTTTAACTCCCAAAAAGAAGCATAAATCGTGCCGAGTGTAATGCAAGAATTGGTATAAAGAAATGCAAGGATGGGAAATACATGGTATATGTCTTCCATGAATCTCATAGCCATGTATGTGCTTCAGCAAGCAACATGCAATTCTTAAAAAGTTCTAGAAAACTAACTCTTGTTCACAAGAAATTTATATTTGATAATTCACGATTGAACATTGGGCCAAATAAGTCTTTTAGATTGTTAAAAGAACATGCAGGTGGTTATGAGAATATTGGTGCGTCAATGTTTGACTTTAAAAATTTTAGTCGTAGTGATATTAAATGTTACTTGCATGATTTTGTTGCTGCCATGTTTGTTACTAATTTGAAATACAATGTAAAAAATAGTTGTGGTGGTTTTTTCTTTGATCATTGTGTGGATAAAGATAATCATTGAATAGAGTGTTTTGGTCAGATTCAATTAGTAGGAAGAACTATTCTATTTTTGGTGATATGATATCTTTTGACACAACTTTTGATACCAACAAATAATCTATGGTTTTTGCACCATTCACGGGGGTTGACCACCATGGGAAATGTGTGCCTTTTGGTGTAGGGTTATTGTCTAATGAAGATATTGAATCGTTTGTTTGGTTGTTTGAATGTTTTTTGAGGGTAATGGGAAATTGCCAGCCTATTTGTTTAATTACAGACCAAGACCCTGCAATGAAAGTAGCAATAGAGACTGTTTTTGACAAGACCAAACATAGGTTATGAATTTGGCATATTATGAAAAAAGTTCCGCAAAAAGTTGGTCCAACATTATGTATGGAAACAGATTTTTTGAAAAAATTAAATGTTGTTTAGAGATATTGACCCAGAAGAATTTGATATTCGTTGGCAAAGATTAATGTCAGAGTTTGATTTGGAGAATCATGAATGGTTTTCACATATGTTTAGTATGAGGAAACTATGGATCCCTTCATACTTTCTTGATCTATTCTTAGGTGCTATTTTACGCTCTATCCAAATTTCTGAGAGTGAAAATAACTTTTTTACCCTTTTTGCAAACCCGAATTACCATTTGGTTGAGCTGTGGTTTAGGTATGAATCTGCAATAGATTGTCAAAGGCATGGGCAGGATAAATTGAATTCTGATAGCAACAATTCAATGCCACATCTTGTGAGTCCTCTTCATTTAGAAAAGCATGCTAGTGTTGTTTACACACACAACCTCTTCTATAAGTTCCAACATGAGTTCCAACACGCCATTTTCAATTGTGGAGTGTCTAAAATAGCTACATCAAATGAAGGTTTTGAAGAGATTGAGGTTTTGGATAATACTAGGGGAAAAATTTATAATGTGACTTACTATGGTGAAACTTATTGTAGCTATTGTTCCTGTAAAATGTTTGAGTTCATGGGGTTGTTATGTCGTCATATTTTGTTTGTCATGAAAGGGAAGTTTTTGTTAGGAATTCCAAAATAGTACATATTAACACGATGGACTAAAGAAGTTTTGAAGAAGCCAATGTTTGATTTTTGTGGAAATTTGGATGGAGTGCAAAAAAGTGCAAAGCATAAGCTTATTGGAGATATTTGGTCAATTTTTTTTTTCTTGTGTAACTCTTGCAGAAGACAACCCTGATAATCTTCAATTATTATTGGATAAATTATCTACTGTTGAGAATGATATGTGAAATGGAAATCGTGTTGACGAGCAGAAATCCAAAGACAAGGAAATTGAATTGTTTGTTGATTCTAATGATACTGAAGTTAACATTCTGCCACCAAACAAATCATCAAATAAAGGTAGTTGTAACGACTCTGTTTTATTGGTATTTCTGTCGTTGATTTATTTGTGTATTTATGTTATTTTATGTATGGTCCAAAATTTATTTGGACTATTTATTTTTATTTTATTTGAATAATTTCGATTATTTCTATTTTTGGTTGTTTTATTATTTATTTTATTATTAATTTAATTAATTAGAATTTTATTATTTAATTTTTAAATTAGTTAATTAATTTTTTGGCCAAATGCAAATTAGGCATGATTAGTCATGCATGAGTGCAATTATCCCAATTGATCACAAAAGCCCATTTAGGCCTTGTCATAACCGGCCCCTTGTGTATTATGGCTTAATTTGCCACTTGCTTCATGTTCACACCTTAAACCACTTCTATAAATAGAAGGGTTAGTAAGGCTTAAGAGTTCATTTGTCATCTTAAACACCTTTGATCATCTTTTGCCACAATCAAAAGCCAAACACTCACCCTTTGCCTTTAGTCCACACGCCATTTTTGGCTTATGAACACCCAACCATTCTTCATCATCCAATCACTTCCAAAACTTAAAGATTAAATTGCTATTGATCTTTAAGTAACTTTAAACACAACAATCTTCATATTTTTCAATCAAGACTTCTAGTTCGGGTTTGGTTTTGGGGTTTGTTCGATTGGGTTCGAGTTCGTGGGGTGGTCCGTGTGGTTCGTGTGAAGGACCGTGTTGGTTCATGGTGGCTGTGCAGTGGGCAGCCGTGCAAAGCCGTGGTGGTGCATGCCGTGTTCGAGCAAGCCGTGTGTGTGTTCGTGCAGGCCGTGTTGTGCGTGTGATAGGGCCGTGTATTTCGGGTTTCCGGGCAGCAAGTTTTGTGTGTTAATTTGCTTGATCTTCAATAAGGTAACATACTTTCTTACCTTAATTTGAGTACTGTAGTTATAGGATAGATTAAGTAATCATGTTGGAAGAATTGTTGATGATTGTATGCTATTTCATGCGTGATTTTTAAGGGTTGATTTGGGTATTAAATTCATGATAATTTGTTAAGTTTTCATGCATGTTTGTTGGGATTTTCGTATGGCTTGAATTTGAAGTTGAGTTCTTGTTGAGTTCTTGTTGAGTTTTTTGATGAGTTCTTGATGAGTTCTTGATGGGTTCTTGATGAGTTCTTTATGAGTTCTTGGTTGAATCTTGAAATCTTGAAGTTAGTCATATGATCTTTAAAGTGCAAAGTTTATTAAAGTCTTTTGAAGTTTTATTTAAAGTTAAGTAAAGTTTAGCAAAGTTTTCTAAAGGAAGTTAAAGATTTGATAAAGTTTTATTAAAGAAGTGGTAATGTTTATGGTTAGACTTAAGAAAAGGCGAAAGAAGTGATCTTGAGAAAAACAAAGTTGTAAAGATGTAAAGGATAGCTTAAGTTTACTTTTTAGACGCCTAACCTTAGAGTAAGATTCTAAGACTTGGGTTAAGACGTTGCCCCTATCCTAACTGCGGTATTGGGATAGTGTATACTTGATATGTTGTCTTTTGATATGAATTTCCGTAAGATGGAGTTCATGGGTTTGGGAGAAAGTTTCTCATTCCTGGCATAGTAGGAAAGTTCGTTCGCGTAAGATGCGTTCGTACGTGCATAGTCCGGTCTAAAATGTAAATGGTAGCGACAAAGATTGATTAACGATATAAGTTGGAATGATTTAAGTTGGTCAGTTTTACGTTATTATTATTATTTTTTTTATATCGCTTGTTGGTATGTTTAGTCTGATGTGTTGTTTGATTTGTTCTATGATTATGTGTATCCATGTTAGGGTGGGATTGTTATGTTACTCGCCACTGACAGTGGATTGTTGTTAATTTTTCAGGTAACTCTGATGATGACGGTGTTGCTTAGCTTTGGGTTGGGCGAGTGCCGATGTTTTCCTATTTTAGACTATGTTATGTTTTTCGTATATTTTAACTCTGATAGTATTTGGAGTTACTTTCTAGTGTTGTTTACTTTTGGGTTTGGTATTGTACAAACTTGTGGGTGTTGTACTTTTGGGTTATAGTAATAATCATTTCGAGGTTTTGTTTTGATTTTTAGTAAGTTTGTTTGTTAGATCGACAATTCGAATCGTTGTTTTCTTCCGCGCCGGTTTAAGCGAGTGGGGTCGTCACAGTAGTGGTACTGGGAAAAGGAAGAAAACAAACCAAGAGCTGGCTATCAAGAAGCAAAACAAAAAAAACAAGACTTTGTAGGACATGTGGCCAACTTTCAACTCATGACAGCCGTAACTTTTGTGTAAAACAAAAAAACAAAAATCGTTGAATTAGGTAATTTTTTTTCAACTCAAAGTAATGCGGAGAGGGGGGTACATGTAAAATTATTTATGTACATGTAACAAAAAAGGGGGGACATGTAACATTTTGAGGGTACATATAAAATTTATACTTAATGTTTCCATGTTATGTCATTTTAATTTACTTCAAAGTTTCAATTAAATAATTTATTTTTTTTATTTTATTTTTTTTTTTTGCAGAAACAAATGAAGTGTCTCATGTAATTTTAAGTCCATTAGAAGGAAGAAAATGGTGGAGAAACTTTTTTTGCATTATTCATTTCAATTAGAGTATTGGATTGTATTTGTGGAATTTATGCGTACAATCTTTATATTCAATTTAATCTTTAGTTTGTTTATAGTATCTATAGATTCAATTTTGATTCATAATAATGTTTCTTATTTCCCCTAAAATAAAATGGATTCAAAAATAAAGGGCATGGCATATACTATTGCTTGCTAATAATGATTGTGGCAAACATAATATAGTATGGTTTACAAATTACATTTATGGGGTACATATTATTTTCAATGGGCATACAACAAATTTAGTTGGTATATACTTAAATTAAGAGATATATATTAGATTCAGAGAGTACAAATTGAAATAAGTGGGTGCATTTTACCAACGTCCATTATGTTACACACATAACAAAATTAAAACACGAAATTTAACTTCAACCATGAAATATTAGATTCACCAACATAGGTCAAAACTACTACATCATAAGTAGGTCAAAACCATGAAATATTAGATTCACCGATATTACTAGCTATTAAGAAGAAATTAAACCAACTACATAAGTAGTAATCAAATGGGTATAGTATAACAGTATAACCCAAACATATATCCAGTAATCTAAAACTACTACAGCATTAGGTCAATGATAACCCATACTAGAACTTTAAATCAAATTGTTTGTTTCAAATGATTTACTATCAACGAACAACATTCAAACAAGTTTTATCATCTCTTGTTCTTCATCTTGTTTTTATTCGGTTGATGATCATTCGTCTTCTTTTTAGCTTGATCTACACTCTTTTTTTGTTGAATGATCGCACATTTTTCAAGAGTTGAGTACGTTGATCGTTTAGATCATGCAAGACAATTGTTGCACAAATTAAAGATCGATAAACTCTCCTCTTCATTGCCTATTAACGTTGTTAATCAAAAGTAATCAAGTTAAGTTAGTTTAATTAAACTAAATAATTAATGGAGTAAATGTAATAAAATAAATAAATTTACCTTGTCAAAATCAGCTGTAAACTTCTCTCCCTTGAAGAACATCATATGAAGCATTATAAATATCCCACAGTCTACATTTGGTAATTTAGTTGCCCAATCTAAAGGTACCACTTCAATCAGGAAGGATGAAATCATGAATGCTCTTTGATCTTTAAGTTCTTGTAAAACTGGAATTAAAAATGTCACCTATATACCAAACACGTTTAGATGTAAAATTAGTGGGTAAAATATTAAACTTAGGGGGTACATATTAAAACAAGGGGGTACATAATAGATTGAATGAGTAAATTACAAAGGGGTACATATGATTACCAAGGAGTACATCTTATATTATGGAGGTACATAACTATAAAGGGGAAGAGGAGGGGGGGTGGGTTTAGTCAATTTAATTCATACCATTAATAATGCATAATCTGTATATTCTTTAAGTTCATCATTTCCATATTTGCGATTATCCAAGTATTGTAGTGTTTTTGTGTTGAAGTTTATGACAACACAAAAATAGTGATCATTCATCAACATTTGGATAAAAATCTGTTAGGAATCAAAATTTATATTGTTAAAGGACTAACAAATGTAGGAATATGGACCAAATGTGGGGTTGAAAAACTCATCAACATACCATATTAGCTCTCAAGAGATGATCCACTGAATTAGAAGTGTTTAACACCCAAGATCTTAAGCAGTTTTGAAGATTTATATTTTGCTTCTTCATCTTTTCATCCCTTAAATTAAAGCAAGATCTTCTTCATTAAAAGCGTCAACGGCTTTTGTGAAAAAAACTAGACAAAAATTAAATTGAATGTTAGATCGTCAATTAATTGACACCACGAGTACGTTGTAAAGCATGTTTAAGTTATAACAATATAATATAATCTTACCATTTGGTCAACACCAAAGAAAAATCGTATTGGTTCCTCTTTTTTAAACCTTTCGTTAGCGTTGAGAAGAATAGACCATAAACGAATCACGGTAGTTGAAACTTTGTTCAAAAAATTCACAGTATTGATTTCTTCTCGTGACAAGACATATTCATCATTATTGAACATGAAAAGTGTTTCCCTATAAAGATGAATCAGAATAATTATTAACATTGCAATTAAAAAATTAGATTAATAAAGTGGGGTACATACTAAAATGTAGGGGTACATACTATTACATGAGGGGTATATGCTATTATATAGAGGTGCATACTATTATAATGTGATACATACTATAATCAAGGGGGTACATACTACTCCCTCTGTCCCCTTTTGTTTGCAACATTTACTTGTTCACATCTCCCAACACACAACTTTAAATAAAAACATCTTTAGATATATATATAATAAAAAATTATAAAAATTGCATATTAAAAAAGTATACATCTAGCCGAATCAAAACGAGATCTCATTTGACTATATTTTTTCTTATATGTACAAAATTAAAGAGAGTCAAAATTGTCTGATGAACAGTGGTAAAAGTCAAAATGTGGCAAAAAAAGGGGACGGAGGGAATATAATCAAGGGGTACATACAATATATGAGGGGTACATGCTATTAAATAGAGGTGCATACTATAATCAAGAGGTACATACTATAATCAGGGGGTTACACACTATTATCAAGGGGTACGTACACATTTACGATTCATAATGTAAGGTAATAAAAAACCCATGATTAAACTTACATGCGAGTAGTGTTGTGCACCGGTCCAGAACCGGATCGGACTGGACCGGAACCGGTGGACCAGAATCAAAATTTTTTGTGAACCGGGACCGGACCGGTTCAATTCCGGTCCAGACCTGGACCGGACCGTTTCAATTTCTTCCCGGACCTGGACCGGACCGTTTCAATTCCGGTCCGGACCTGGACCGGACCGGTTTGGACCGGTTTCTTACTTTTTTTTTAAAAAAAAACCTTTTTCCTCTAACCGGTCCGGGTTTGGACCGGTTTGGACCGGACCAGACCGGAATTTAAATACACTTTCTTTTATTAAAAAATAATTTTTTTAGATTCCGGTCCAAACCGGTCCGGACCGGAATTTACCGGGTTTGGACCGGACCGATGGACTGGAATCACAATTTTAATGGCCCCGGGACCGGACCGGTCCGGTTTTGGTCTTTTTTCTAGTCCAGACCGGTTTATGAACACCCTACATGTGAGACATGCGAAATCTTTGAAATTCAGCTTCTTCCTTAAACACGTAATAATCAACAACCTCTTGTTGAAGTGAAGGTAATAATGCCATGACTTGTTTATTCTTTGACATATTGTCAGAAATAAGAATCAACTGGTCACTTGGTTCACCACAATTAAAAGGAGAAAGAAATAACTATACGTCAAAAGAAAGTTTGAAACCATTTATTTCATGTTCGCAATCCAAATTTTCAGAAACAACATTCTCCCGAAATGTGTCGTGGTTACTTTGGCTAGCATCTACATCACAATTCACCATACAATAGTATAATTGTTACAATTTAGATAAGAGAAATAATAAAGGCATGAAAGACAATAACTTGATAATACATACCATCTTCTTTGAACAACTCAAATGAAGGCATATCCATTGCCAACTTGTTGGCTTGGATAATATTCTCAAAAATCTTGTCAATTTTCTCAAGTGTATTTGGATTCGAAAAAAATCTTATCCATTTGAGAAAGATCAGGTGATTGAGAAGTAACTTTTAAAGTGGACATTGGAGGAGCATTTTTTTTCTCTTCCTTTATCAAATTCAATCTACTAACTTGAATAGAGTTGAATAAGTCGAGATCTCTTTTTAGTAAAAGAACAAGTCTTTCCCTATACGATAAAAATTATCATTAGAATTTCATACAAGGGTATACATAGTCAATTAAGGGAATTGATAGAGGGGATGCAGGTGGGCTGAGAGGGGGGCAGTGGCGATGCAGAGGGATCTAATATCTTTAATGCAGGGGGGATGACAGGCGGTTTGACATGGGGGGATGTAGGGGGAAGAGGGGGGGCTGACAGGAGGAGTTGTAGGGGGAAGAGGTGGCTGTCAGGGGGTATGCTTGTGGGGCTGTCGGGGGGGTGTAGGGGGAGTGGGGGGCTGACAGAGGGAGATGAAGGAGAAAGAGTGTGGGGCTGTAGGGGTGCTGACTACAAATCTTTGACTAGTAGGGTGAAAATTTTATACTAGCCAAGGTATTATATCTCGATAGAACTTTGTTATTTTCAAATTAGAGAGGCCCCCAAATCCGATTTCTTCTACACTTTTCAATTGATCATTGCTAAAATTAGAAAAAAAAATCAACAACAGCACCAGCTCGAAAATGTGTCTCAATGTGGATTTGTTTGTCCGACACTTTGAATAATAAGAAAAGATGGGAACACAATAGCTTCATGGGGTACATATTTTAATAATGGGGTACACAATACATTAATGAGGTGCATATTACAATGAGGCGATATACATTACCTTCATGGGGTTCAAAATAAAATGAGGCGGTGAATATTAAAATTAGGGGGTACACATTACCTTATTGGGTTACACATTAAAATAAGGAGTTGCAAATTACCTTCATGTGGTACAAATTAAAATAAGGGGATACACAACAGTATCAAGGTTTACATGTTAAAGTCAAATGGAACATATTTAAAAAAAAATGTGGTAATATACATCTTCACGTATTATTTCATTTAATTAGGTACAAAAAGGAAAATGGGAAAAAGGTTTTAAAAAAATTTCCTTTGAGAAGGTTCTTCAACCGAAACAGTAGTAGTTTCCTTTGTCCTTTTCAAAGACTTAATACTAAGATCTTCTGACATGATAATTGCGTTGGTTGATATTTCTTTTGGAATGTAGTCTTCATCATCCTTTTTTGACGAAGATTTTCTTTTAAAACCAATTGTCTTCTTTTTGTCCACCGTGTCTACATTAACATCAAATTATACAATCAAATAATATTAGTTATTATGGTTAGAATGAGATAATAAAGATTAGACTATATGATCAAACAAAATAATAATCCATGGGGTACATATAAATATTAGGATGTACATATTAAATTAAGGGCATTAACCGGCAATAACAAAGGGGGATAACAGGAGGTGTATGGGGGCTGGCTGGCTAGGGGGCATCCAGAGGGGTTTCAATGGGCTGACACAGCTGGGTTTTAGGTTGGGTTTGGCTGCCTAAAGAGGGAAGGGGAGGGGGCTGGGGGGTTTTTTGATAGGCTAGGGTGGGGTAGTGGAACTGTCTGGCTGGGGTGGGGGAGGAGGGAGACCAGGTGTTTATAGGGGGGCTGGCTGGATGGGTGGGGGAGGATGGAGGTTGGCTGGCTAGGGTGGGTGAAGGGGCTGATAGAGAGTTTGGCTGGCTGGTCCATTAAGAAGGCCATAAATTTTGATTCCATGCTATGATTGTAAAGAAATTTAGCAACTTGCAAATTGCAATGAAAAATGAACATAAAACAAATTGCTAGTATAAACGAACATAAATTAAATTGCATGTCTAAAACATACATCACTTTTGCAATACTTACTTTCAACGACTTTCTTGAGCTTTCTATTTTTTGCTTGAACTTTTGATTTGGGACTTTGATCAGCTTCATTAGATACAGGTACATTGAAGCTGACCTTCTTTACATTCTTTTTTGTATTTTTGTTAGGTGATTGATTTGATGCATATTTGATTTGCACTATTTTGACTCAAAAAATATATACATAATATTTGCATAAATTTTAGTTATACAAAAAGGAAAGGTATAGTAGAAATATTGAATCTTACAATAATTCTATAAAAGTCAAGATTAACTACAAGAAAATGTGTTCGTAAACATGAAAATGTTTAACAAATAAAGGGTACATATTAAATTTAAATTATACATGCTAAATGAAGGGGGTATAAGGTAAAATAAGACAGTACATGTAAAAATCAAAGGGGGTACATGATTATATCAAAGGGGTACATATTAATTTCCTAATGAGCAATGGTAATTCAAACAAATTACATAAAAGAAATAAATCAAAAACAAAAAATCATAAATAACAAGTTAATTTCAAAGGGGTACATGTTCATTTAATGAGGTACATATTAAATAACTAACTTCAAAAAACAGAACTTAGTTCATAAAACAAAAACGTAATTCAAAATTCATATAAAATGCCATCAAAAAATCTGAAAAAACCAAAATAAAATTGAATAAAAAAACCTTATATGAATTTGAACATCAAAGGTATACATGTTAATTAAAGAAGGTACATATTAATTTACAAATGAACATACTAATACAACCAAAACATGAAGAAAAAAACCCCCACAAAAATCAGATTAGATTTCCCAAAAAAAAACCGAAAAACCCCCAATAAAAAATGGGTAAATAACCCTAAAAAACATGAATTCAAACATTAAAGGGGTACATGTTAAAATTTTGAGGTACATATAAATTTCCAAATGAACATGATAATTCAAACATAGTGGAACAAACCCAAAAAAAAAGGAAAAAATTTTCATAAAATCAGAAAGAATGAACCAAAGAAGCCCGAAAAAACCCAAAAAAAATTGCATAAAAACACTAACATATACGAATTTGAACAATGGTTCAAGAATATACATGTTAATATACGAATTACAAATGGACATAGTAATTCAACCAAATTAGAAAGAAAAAAAACGGAAGGCCCCCCAATAAAAATTGCATAAATAACCCTAACAAATGCGAATTTGAACAATGTGTCAAGAATAACCCAAAAATCAAACATGCAACTGAGAAACTCGAAAATTATAAACCGTAACTGCAAAAGAAGAATTGACGCAAAAAATTATGTAACCTGATGAAAAAATTGCTGATGATGAAAGAAATACACTGGGTTCAATTGCTGTTGATGAAGGAAATATTAAAAATTGATTACTTCAAATCTTCAATTCAATTGAGGAAACTAGTAGAGAGCTTTTTTTCGTGAAAAAAAATGGAGGAAAGAGCTTTGTTTTTTGAACAATTGGTGGAGAAAGAAGTGCCCTTCTTTTTTAAAATTTTCAACAAAAAAATAGAGGAGAGAGAGATCAATATTTAAGAAAGTATCCTTTTTATTTTTATTTTTCAAAGTGGTTAAATTAAATAGACGATCAAAGTAACTAGATTCAATGGCCAGGATTAAAAGGGTTTAAGTTTTAACTTAGCAACTTGATTGTACATGATCTATTCCTATAATTTGAGTATTTGTATTTAGGGTTTATGATCTCATTTGCTAAATACCGCCCGAATTTACTTAATACCGCCCGTATTTTAACCTTAACTTCCTAAAATACCCTTACATATATTTATATACCCTTACTTATATGTATATACCCTTACTTATATGTATATACCCTAACTCTCATCCTCTCCCTTCACCCTCACTCACTGCTAACCCCTATCCCTTTAATTTATTTTTCCTTTAATTTTTAAAAAATCTTACCTTTTAAATATCCTATTTATAATTTATAAAAAAAAAAAAAAATGGCATGCCTCATGTTTCACATGTATGGTGGACCACTTCCCCCCTTCTTCCACTTGTCAAAATGGTGTGGTTGGTTTTTTTTTATTTATTTTTTTTTTTAAAAAAAAAACCTCACTCATAGTAACAGCATTCATTATAAAAAAAACTACTTCAACCTTCATTATTTCACCTCTTGCATAAAAAAAATTACAGAGAAGTTCACCTAAAAATATATAAGATTTACTATGTTTAGTTTATAATTTTTATTTAGAACCAAAATGTCAGATGACAACAATGATTACGTGAATGCCGGAGAGGTAAATTTATTAATGTTAATTTTTTTTACGGGTTAATTATGTTTTTTTAGCTTAGTAAATAATTATATTTATAAATTTTTATGTTAATCATTTTTTGTCCATGTTTAATTACTTTGAATTATTCTTTAGGAATTTTTTCTTACATAAACAAAATTTCCATATTTGCTTGAATTATTCAATGCATTAAGTTAATTTTTTTTTAAAAAGAATTGATTCACGTATTAAGTTAAATTTTTGTTCATGTAAGAAAAAACAAAATATATCGTTGTTGCAAAATAGAAGTAACGTGTTTTGAAACGTGTCCAGAACACGTTACTACCAATGGGGTAACGTGTCCAGAACACGTTACTACCAATGGGGTAACGTGTCCAGAACACGTTACTACCATTGGGAGTAACGTGTTCTGGACACGTTACTCCATTTACGTGTTCTGGACGCGTTACTCCATTGGGAGTAACGTGTTCTGGACGCGTTACCCCATTGGGAGTAACGTGTTCTGGACGCGTTACCCCATTGGGAGTAACGTGTTCTGGACACGCTACCCCATTGGGAGTAACGTGTTCTGGACACGCTACCCCATTGGGAGTAACGTGTTCTGGACACGTTACCCCATTGGCAGTAACGTGTTCTGGACACGTTACCTCATTGGTAGTAACGTGTTCTGGACACGTTACCCCATTGGGAGTAACGTATTTAGGGTTCGTTTGCATGGTTTTTTTCTTTTAAAAATACTAATTAACGTATTTAATGAAATTATTTAGGACAATAACGACGGAGATGGCGTGGACTATAGTCAAAGTTTTGCCACCGATCAGACGTTTTCCAGTCATCACGAGGCACGTGATTGGGCGAAACCGATAGCTCATGGGATTGGTTTTGAAATTGTCATTTCCAAAATCAATTATACCTTGGTGTCTCGCATGGTAACCTACCTACGCTGTAACAAGGGAGAGCGGTACCGAGGGGAAAACAGAAATATGAGAAACGCCCAAAGGAAAAAAACGTCCACAAAAGCTTGTGGATGCCCGTTCCATATCAAAGTGATTGGCAATCCTCAAACCGGATTGTGGTATATTGAGCCCCAACCGGGTGTATCCGGCACACATAACCATCGCTTCATTGAGTACTCGGCGGGACACCGTCAGGTCAGTGGGTTGAGCCCTGCAGCAAAGCAACACGTGCGTGAGCTTAGGGAATCTCAGTTCAAGCCGTCGAAGATTAAATTATCTTTGACACAAAAGTTTCCTGACGAAAAACCTACAATCAGGCATGTGTATAACGAAATCAGCAAGCAAAAGATGGATGATGCAGATGGGCGGAATGTTATGCAACAATTTATCCATCTTGCGGAAGAGTTGAACTACCACATTCACACTAATCAAGAGAGAAATCAATGCACTCATGTGTTTATGGCTCATTTGATGTCGATCACCTTATTGCGCACTTATCCATGGGTGATAGGAATGGACTCCACATATAAGACGAACAGGTATGGAATGCCGTTATTCGAGATGATTGGGATGACGCCGACCAATCATAACTTTTTGATTGGGATGGCTTTGATGAGGGATGAGACGATGAGGAGTTATCGATGGGTGTTGCAAATTCTCAATGACATTATTGGGCTACGTGCGCGTCCGGCTGTAATTTTTACAGACCGAGAGATGGGATTGTTACGCCCAATTCAGGAAATATTTCCTGGCACCCATCATTTGTTGTGCACGTGGCACATCAACAGGGATGTGGAGGCGAGAGTTGGGAAGATAACAGGCGACAAAGGCTTGGGAGACCGATTTAGGCATGGTGCTTGGGCCCGGGTGATGTACGCGTCAACAGAGGCAGAATATGATGCACAGCTGGATCGGATGAGAGATGGTTGGGCAAGATTTAGAGGAGTCATTGAATATGTAGAAAACACTTGGCTTCCGCATAAAGAGAAATTTGTTGCTGCTTGGGCTAACAACGTCCTTCATTTGGGTAACAAGACAACTTGTCGGGTGGAGAGTGCCCATTCAGTGCTGAAAGGTTGGCTTGGCACCTCTACCAACTCAATTGAAAATCTGTTTACGCGAGCAAATGCAATGGTTGAGCAGCAGCATGATAAAATTAAGTATCATCTGGAAACATCAATGAACAGACAGGGCGCCAGGTTTAGGAATAAGTTGTTGTTCAGCATGCTTGTTAGTCGTGTTAGCTCCCATTGCATGGATCTACTGCTTAAAGAGCATACCCGGATGAGGGAGTTAGCCGACGAGGTCCATGATCGTTGTGGTTGTGTGTTGCGCTCCACTTGTGGGATCCCGTGTGCATGTGAGATTGCAGCGTTAGTACAACAACGCACAGGTATACATTTGAGAGAGATCCACGAGTTTTGGAAAACACTAACTATTGGTCAAGGCAATGACATCCCGGAGTTTGCCAATGACGACGAGGAAGAAGCCGACCACTTGTCTTTGTTGTTCGAAGAAGTTAGACGAAGAGGTTCTGACTATGTGAGGCGTGCAACCCGAGTTATGCATGAAAATATCTTCCAAGATACAGACTCGCTGGAAGAGCCAGAGACGAACACCAATGTTAGGGGCAGGCCTCCGTACCAGGTGATTTAATTTAATTAGAGTTGATTTAAGTAGGTCAATTTAACTAGAGTTGATTTTGTTAACTATATTGTTAAATGGGTGTAATTGAAAAATTAGTTCAACTAATAAATAATAATTGCTATAATAATTAAATGGGTGTAATTGAAAATTACTAATTAAGTCGTATGTAATATGGTGTTTTTGCAGAGCTCGTCTACTCGACGAGATCGGAGTTTCTTTGAGCATGCTTCGACAAGCCATGGGCGTCGTTCGAGAAACACGGGCTCTTCTATGGGAGAAAACTCAGGATCCCATGCCGAAGGTAATGATCATATTTTATTTGAATTTAGTTATTAAGTAGTAGCTGCAATTATTTGCTAAATATGTTTTATTATTGTAGGTGGTAGCGGTAACATAACAAGGGAACGATTTCCTTACTATGACAGCGTTCCCCATTTGATATTGCCGTTTATAGAGGGTTGGACTGATGTAAGAGCAGACGGAAACTGTGGGTTTCGTTGTATGGCTGATGCTTTTCATGGTGGACAGGACAACTATCTTATGGCTCGAAGAATCATCGCAAATGAACTTGGGGCAAACATTGCTGATTACGCAGCTATTTATGGAGGGCAGCAGCACGTCATTGAAGCCGTGACACGTATCTCTTGGGAAGGTGGCAGATGCGGTGCTAACCATTGGATAGAAGTCGTTTTCGACTTATTTCCGATTGCAAATCTATATCATTGCGCCATCATGTTGTACTCGTATGGGAATGACCGATCGATTGGACAATGTTGTACACTATTGCCGACGAGAGTCCCGCAACTCATCACGGCTCCTACGAGTGAACTTCATATTGCCTACATGCAAAATTATGCGCACTACATACGATTACATGTCAGTCATGATTCCCCGATTCCGCCCGTTGCAAACTATTGGAACTTTGTGCATACACAAACCGTCGAAGGATGGGATGCATTATACACCAGGAGAGTAGCACACTGGATGAGACTTGTTGAAAATTTGCATTGAAAATTTGTAATTAGTTCAATTTGTGCATGTGTTTAATGTTGTAACTTTAGTTAGTTTATTATATGAATATATTTAATGCTATTACCTTCGATAAAACTCATTAAAAGAAAAATTCTTGATCTAATCAGAATATGACGAAAATGGGTAATGTGTTTAAATACAAATACAAAATTAAAAATATTTGTTTACATACAAATACCAAAAAGATTAATACCAAAAAAAAAAAAATTACAAAAAAAAAAAAAATTACAAAAAGAAATTACAAATAAACATTAATAAATAAATAATAAAAAATGAAAACTACTGGGGATGATCGCCCCAACTTGGTGGACGCTGTCTCGGGGCACGTCGTCGGATGCCAACGCGTGTCTCGTAGTCATCAAAGTCTTTTCTCAGTCTAATGAGACCCAACCTCAGTCTATCCATGCGTTCTGGCAGCTCATCAATGAAAGGATCCCACAACACTTCAGAATTTTCTAACATGGAGGACATCCACTGTAAAAAGGAAAAAAAAGAAATTGTTAGCTTACGTATAAATTGTAACAAATTAAGACAAAAAGTAAATACGGTGTCAAATTACTTACATGCTCAGGTACAGTCATGTCCGGTCCCGTGTTCGGGATTAGATCGCTGTCGTTCACGATGTAGGGGTGTGAATACGTCTCGAACCACGTGTCATACCCGATTAGCGTCGCGTTTGTGAACTCTGAATAGTCTAAGGCACAGGGATGAAGAGTGTTAGCAATGGGGAAAGTGTCCCAAGTATCCTTAACCGATGTAGGCGGCCACTGAACATAGTAGTGTCTCGGATCCTCCGGCTGATACGCCGAGATAGGTGTAGGGATGCGAGGGGGTATACCCTGCATGAAGCCGAGCTGCCGAAGACATCTGTATGGCATATAGGGCTCAATGATGGACTGGTGCTGGATGAACCCAGTGAACAAAGTCCGAGGACAACGGGTACTGATGTCATCCCCGAACGGTAACCAACACACCTGTTGAATGCAAAAAACATTCAGTTTAATAACAACGAGGCAATTAGGAAAAAGTAAAGAAACATTAATTAAAATATTACCTGGTCAGCAGTCATGTTGTCGATCCTGTTACGAATGGCGACAAGGCGGGCGGGGTTGTTCGGCTCCAAACGAACATCCCACTGAGAACAACTAGGATCACCAACACGACGAGGGAGACGTCCACAGTTAGGCCTAAAAGCTGGGAAGTACTCATAAATCCACGCCTGTAACAACGTTAGACACCCGGCCAACTGCTTGCATCGCCGTCGACTGCCTTGGCCAAGCTGGCGATACAGGTACGCTAATGTAGCTGATCCCCAAGAGTACCTCCCAACAGAATCCTCATCCATAAGCTCTGTGATAAGGCCGGGACTGAGCCGGCTACCACTCTTATCCACAAAGAGCGTGGATCCAAGAGTGAGCAACATCCACCCTATGGCTCGTGTCGAAGCAACCCGTCCCTCTGCAGCTCGACACAGGTTGAAGATGCACTCCGTATAGACACCTCCATTCTTGAACTGCCCGTCCCTTTTCATGGCTTCTTGTGGCACGCCGAGGATCTCGGCCACGTCATGTATAGGTGCATAGCCCTGGCCGATACTATGAAATCGCATGCTCACACCATCGACAAGTAGACCCTCAGCAGGCAGGCCCATAATAAACTCGACATCATGGAGAAAGATAGACATCTCCCCCCACGGCATGTGGAAGCTGTTCGTGTCCGGCTGCCACCTCTCGACGAATGCCGACACTAGCGGACCGTCGATATGTGTGTAACATAGCCTGGGCAAGTCAAGCAACCCACTTGCAGATACAATCCGACCAACATCCACCTGCTCTCTGGTTCGATCCACTTGTTGTCTGGTTGGATCCACCTGCTCACGAAACTCATCCGCCCACTCAATCAACATAGAACATGCCTGATGTCGAGTGCGAACGTCCAACACGCCCCTATCGTCACCATCCCATATATGTCGGGCAATGTGAGCTGCGTAGCTCGGGATGACGGAACCATCTATCGGACCCCCAGGCATAGCCTCCTTAACCACCCAAGAATCGTCTGTCTTCCTCTTCGGTTGTCCGCGAGTAGAAGAAGACGACCCCTTAGACCGAACAAATCGCCCGCCCTTGCCCTTGCGGACATTACGGACCCGATGTACCTCCTCATCCTCGTCACCCTCCTCCTCGGGAGACGAATGATCATCGGGAATAAACTCATCGTCGAAGTGATCTGGCCCTGATTGTAACATTGCCTCAAGCTCATACGCCTCTAACTCAGACTCGTCCACATTCGAACCCCCCGCCCTATCAGTTGAACGTCCTTCCCGAGTAGACGCATTATGGACCTGACATGAAGACGCGTTGCCCGCCCTCCTCCTAGCAGAGGCCAGGATGCGTCGTGTGTTAGGGTGCCGTGGGGAAGAGTCGTCCTCAGCACGCTAAGTGTAATTGAAAAATCAGTTCAACTAATTAAGAATAATTATCGTAAAAGTCAATATTTTCTAATTAACAAGAATTACACCAATTTGTTATAATTACTAAAATTTTTTAATTATAAGTAGTTACACCAGTTTTTTATAAAAAAAAAAATTAGAATAATGTTGTTTATAATTTCTAATTAAAAATTAGTACGCTAATTTATAGTTTACAATTCCAATTAATTACCAATTAACAATAATTGATTCCTAAACATTCAAACATTTAAATTTGAGATTTTTCATCTCCATTCGGTGTATACATCAAATGTTCATCAGATTAAACACAACAAAATTGAAAAAATTCCCCTAAATTTAACACTAAATCATAAAAACATATAAAATATATTAAAAATCAAAATGTAACATAATTCACTTCCAAAATTCCTAAATTTCATCTAACTCAACCTCAAGACAAGTCCAACAACAACCACGGTTTGTTCATTCAAATTCATCTCTCCCAACCCTCTCAAACAATTTCAACAAAAAACACAAGAAAATTGAAAAAAAAAAAAAATCATAAAAATATGTTACATTTTAACAAACAGAAAATTGAAAAAAAAATCAAAAAATCGAAAAATCAAAAAATCAGAGAATCAGAAAAAATAAAATCAAAAAATCTGAAAATTTAAAAATAAAAAAAAAACCAGAAAATCAAAAAATAATAAAATTCGAAAAAAAAAACAACAAAATTGAAAAAATTCTCCTAAATTTAACATTAGTTCATCAAATTCCAAAAAAAAAAATCAGAAACAATTCAGAAAATTAAAAAAAAATGAAAATTTCAGAAAATAATAACACAACAAATACTGAAAACATCAGAAAGTAAAATTAAAAAAAAAAAATGAAAATTCTGGGTAAATTTCACCCCAAATTCCTTAAACATTCAAACATAAGAAATGCTAAATTCATCTCTAATTGACATATATCAACACATTCCTCACAAAATTCATCTCCAATTGACAGAAAAAAAAGGAAAAATTGCAAAAAAAATCAAAATTCAAAGGAGATCTGAAATTACCTTCGATGCACCGTCACTTCGATCAGATGCGCCGGCGACCTCCTTCCCTGGACGTTTTCGAGGAGGCATTGGGTGGTTGTCGTGCTGTGGTGGTCCTGCTGCAGGTCCGATGCGTTGCTCGTCGTTGCTGGTGCTGCGTAGTCCGTCGCGGTGCTCCCCGTTGCTCGTCGTTGCTGGTGCTGCAGCGGTTGGATATATGGTGGTGCTGCTGTGGGTTTGAATTGAAGGAAAGGGTTGGTGTTGATTGAGGGTTTTCGAAGGGGTGGGGTGGGTTTTTTATTTACTGTGTCGTGGGGAGTGAGAGTGAAGAGTGAGGTTATTTTTTTTAAGTAATTAGTTTTATAAGGGTAAGGGTAGTATTGGAAGATTGAGAAAAATACGGGCGGTATTTAGTAACACCCTTTATGATTCCCCAATTCCCTAAACCCCTCCCGAGTTCATTCGCTTGCTAAAACCACAACGTAAAACCTCTCACCTTCTGTCTTCAATGGCGAAAGAGAAGCGGAACGCAGGTTTTCTGGTAAGTTCAAAAGCAGAACTAAAACAAAAAGAGAAACAAAAGAAGAAATCAAAATCAGGGGGTTTTGAATCCTTAAACCTAAGCTATAAATAGAGGTATCAAAAGAAGAGGTTACATTGTTCCAACACCCATTCAGCGTAAAGCTATCCCTGTAATTCTTGCTGGTTCTGATGTTGTTGCTATGGCGCCTACTGGGTCTGGTAATACTGTGGCCTTTTTGATCCCTATGCTTGAGAAGTTGCAGCACCATGTTCCTCAACGTGGTATTAGGACTTTGATTTTGTCTCCTACTAGGGATTTGGCTCTTCAGACTTTAAATTTCACCAAGGAATTGGGGCGTTATACAGGTTATGTTTTTTATAATTATTATTGGGTTATGTTTGGAATTGGATTTATGAGTGATTTTAGTTGAGATGAATGTTCTATTGAGATGTGATTTTTTGTTTTTTGTTTTTTTTTTTTTTTAAGATTCAAAATTTCCAAGTAATTGGGCGTTAGAGTATGTGTGTTTCCCTTAATTCATGTTGTTTAGGTTATGCTTTGAATTGAATATATAAAGTCCGGGTGATTTTGGTTCAGCAAAGTATTCTATGGAAGTGGGTTTTGTGCTATTTTGCTAAAATGGGCACATACTTTTACAATTTCTATCGAATGGGTTCTATTTTATATTGAAAGTATGAAGTCGGATGATTGTATATACTCTTGCTACAATTTTTTTTTATTTAGCTCTGTCAATTTACTTGCTAAGTTTTCTTTTTTATTTGTGGGCTCACCTAAATTCTATATATCATACCTTTTTAAGTTTTTTTGCCATTTACCATTTTTATTCAACTTATTTTACCCTATTTTGTCATTTCTTCATAAATAGCATTGCTAATGTACCAAGTAATTAAGGACGAAGGCAGTATGTTTCTATTGGTTATATTGGGTAGTATGTTTTTCAGGTCGAGCTTTATGAAATTATGATGGCATGAATTAATGATGTAATTCTTCAAATTGTTATCTTTAATGATCGGTATTAAATCCAGGTAGTTCAATTTTTGTGTAATTGAGCCTTTTAAATGGAAGCATTATTGTCATGTTGGCATTTTTGGGTGTATCTGTTTGTTAGGGCGTAAAAAGTTTTTCCTGAAGACAATTTTCGTCATTTTACATCGTTTGGTTGGACTTAAAATTGAAATGGAAAAGTTGGAGTATAAAATAGTTTTACACCATACTTGAAAACGTTTTCTTCCCAAAATCAAAGGAAAACTGTTTTCCATCCTCTACTCTCATGACCTCACAACACACCCTCTCTCCTCTACATATTTTTTTTCTTTCCTCACCAACCACATAACCCGTAATTGTCTCTCTTTCCACGAAAGCTTTCTTTCTCGTCACAAACCTTTAAAATGAAAAATTATTTTCCATTCAATCAAACAGCAAAAACGCTTTTTTGGTGAAAATGATTTTATGAAAAACCATTTGAAAATGAGCAAATTTGAGTTTTTCGTGGTAAAATGATTTTTATGAAAAACTATTTTACATTGAAAATGTTTTGTGCCCTACTAAACTGACCCTATGTATTCTCTTTTTATTATTTCTAAGAAATTTATATTATACTTCCTTTTTTTGGTGATATTGTATGCAGATCTCCGCACAAGTCTCCTAGCTGGTGGGGATTCGACGGAAACTCAATTTGAAGAATTGGCTCAAAATCCTGACATCGTTATTGCCACACCAGGTAGGCTGATGCATCATTTGGCTGAGGTCGATGAAATATCCCTTCGAACAGTCAAATATGTGGTCTTTGATGAAGCTGATTCGCTATTTAGAATGGGTTTTGCTGAGCAATTGCATAAAATTCTGACTGAGTTGAGTGAGAATAGGCAAACATTGCTTTTTAGTGCAACATTGCCTAGTGAATTAGCAGAGTTTGCTAAGGCTGGTCTGCATGATCCTCAAACTATTCGCCTCGATGTGGAAAAAAAAATCAGTCCGGATTGTTCGCTCAACTTTATCACTATGAGGCCGGAAGAGAAACACGCAGCTCTTGTGTATTTGGTGAAGGAAGAAATCACCCCTAATAAGCAAATCTTAATCTTTGTTTCCACGAGATACCATACAGAGTTCCTGAAGTCATTGCTTGCAATTGAGGGTATTGATTCCGATACATGCTATGGTGGTATGGATTCAGAAGCCCGTAAAATCAATGTGTCAAAGTTTCGATCCGGAAAAATTAAGGTGCTAATTGTTACAGATGTTGCTTGCAGAGGCATGGACATTCCATTGCTTGATTGTGTAATCAATTGGGATTTGCCAAGAAATCCAAAATTATTTGTGCACCGTGTTGGACGAATTGGTAGGGGTGGTCAGACTGGTACTGCTTACTCTTTTGTGACTCCTGATGATATGCCATACTTATTGGATCTTCATCTCTTTATGTCTAAAGGAATTAGGCCTGCTCCTCAAACTACAGAGGATGATCAAGATATAGGCAATGGTATTGTGACTGTTTTTGGAGGGTTTCCTCAAAAGGTTTTGGACATTGTTCAGGATAAAGTGCAGGATTTCATTGATTCATCTGCTGATTTGATTGCCTTACACAAGTCTTGTGTAAATGCATACTGTGAGTATTCCAAGTTAAAACCCTCTCCATCAGAGGAATCAATCAGGAGAGTAAAAGATTTACCCTGTCATGGTTTGCATCCAATGTTTACAAGTGTTTGTTTTGGAAGCCAATGAATGAGCTGATTGCTTTGGCTTTTAGGTTGGTAATTGATTTTTTTACTTTTGCATGCATTTTACTATCTATATCTACTAGTCTTATATGCACGCTTTACGCGCGTTGATATTTTATTTGCGATTTCTAATTAATTACTCCTAAGGAATTTATTGCTTCATATTATGTTAAATTATTTTACAAACATGATCAAGTGTTTAGGTCATTTTGATACATTATGATCGAAGAATGAGCTAGAATGATAAGAATAAAAAAAATATCAATAATAGCCATTATTCAATTAAGATAATAAGGTAAATTGAAGTAAGAGGTTATACACTGTAAAGATAATGGCATACCAAGGACTTTTTTATATTATTGGTTAAAAAAATTTAATAAAAATTAAAAAACTTTATCATCATCATATATTAAAATATAATTGAAAACGTTAAGTGCAAAAGATCAATAAGCTAAACCTTAAACGGAGCGAAATTTTGAAGAAATCAATTGTAAGATAACAAAGGAGGTGAATGTTCATAGATAATTAGGAAATTACATTGAAAAGTTAAAGAGTTTGAAAAGACAAATATTGTAAGATAACAAAGGAGGTGGCTGTTCATAGTCATGTGGGGTGTTGTTAGATTTGTTTTAACATTTAGTTTTTTAATATCTAGTTTTTTTTTTGTGTTGATTAATTTTATAATTAATATAAATTTTGTGTGGAAAATTTAATGTTATAGCAATTTTTACGTTTAGTTAAAATATTTTTTTTAAACAAAGTTTTATTTAGGGATGTTTTTGATGTAAAAATTGATAATTATGATTCATGAATTTAATTAGGTTTTATCTAAATTAAAATAATGGGTTTTTCTCAGTTATACCTATGAGATAATGTGATTTTCCACCTGTAGCCACGAATTTTGAAGAATCTCTGTTATACACATGAGGTTTGTAAAAAAATTTAACTATAGTGAAAAAGCATGAGGTTTGTAAAATCTCTGTTATACACATGAGGTTTGAAAAATTAAAAATTCCGCAAAATCTACACTAGTTTCTCAAACTGCAATTCGCCCCCCTCTTGTAGTGCACGTGTTTATCTTCTCAACACTATAAGTTTAATTATTCTCCTCTAAGTAGCACTGTCAATTCAGGTCAAAAGTTCAGTTTTGGTTTTAAACAATCAATTTGGGTCGTTTTTAGTTCAGTTAATTTCAGATAATTTTTTCAGTTTAGTTCAGTTAGTTTTGATTTCAGTTCAGTTCAGTTTTTGTACGGACATATTTTAGTTCAGTTCAGTTTCAGTAAACTGTTAAGTTTAACTAATCAGTTAAAAATTCAAACGGGTGCAATTCAGTTCAGTTCAAAATGTCGACAGTTCAGTTCAGTTTTGGTTACAATTTTTTTGGTTCGGTTAGCTTTAGTTCAGGTCATTTGAGATTATAATTTTGTTACAATTAATTTTTAGTTTAGTTTTTATTTCAATTTCAGTTAATTTTTTTCGAATATAACTTTATGGTTGGTCTTCGATTTTATCCGTACAATTTCTATTGTTGTTAGTTCATTGTGAACGGTTGATATAACAGTTCCGATTGTATTCTGTTTACGTTTGGTTAAATATGGTTCTGTCTGTATGATTTCAGTTATTATCAGTTAATTGTAAATGATTACATTCAATTACATTATGGTCATTTTCAGTTTTGTAATGACATTTTTAACGGTTTTGATCTATGTAGATATCGAATATTAATGGGTTTACCCGAGTTTTCTTGCGTTTTTCCCCCAAATAATATGGTCGGATTGTATTCGGTTTAGCTGTTGAAGTGTTTTGCCTTGCAACGGGTTAATTTATTTGTTTATTTAGTTAAGGTGCACGTTAATGTTATTATTTATTATATTTCAATTTTTATATAGATCAATTTATTCTTATACTAATATTTAGTGTAATGTGTAAGCGTGTATCGAGTATTAATATCAAGTGTAAATGACAGTCAAGATGATGGGTGATACTGAATTGACGATAACAACGATCATAACAATAATGATAGCAATTAACAACAACAACAATGAATTGATGATGATACCAATGATGATGGTGATTGATCTGATATATATGAATAATATAATTACAATAATAGTAGTAACAATATCGAGAACAAGAACAATAATAAGATTCGAGCCTATTTTTAATCTAATACAAAGTTCATAATATGTGATATGTATAATATGTGATATGCGTAAGAGAGTTGAGGTTTGAGGATATTGTAGCCGTATACTAGAATGCATACAATTTTAAATTTTTCATTGAAGCTTGGGAGGGAAGTTAATTTGTCATTGAAATTTGGGAGATAAAGTTAATTTTTTATTGAAATTTTGGAGGGAAGTTAATTTTTTCATTGAAATTTTGGAGGGAAGTTAATTTTTTTATTGAAATTTTGGAGGGAAGGTTAATTTTAATTGAAATTTGGGAAGGAAAGTTGATTGAAATTTTGGAGGGAAGGTTAATTTGTAATTGGCCTTTGGGAGGGGAGTTAAATTTGTAACTGGAATTTTGGTTTAGTTAACAAACACTTTAAACAATTTTCAATTCAT
Source organism: Salicornia ramosissima (assembly GCA_951394345.1). Lineage (NCBI taxonomy): Eukaryota > Viridiplantae > Streptophyta > Magnoliopsida > Caryophyllales > Amaranthaceae > Salicornia > Salicornia ramosissima. Next base: position 44,084,607 of record OX596232.1, read on the forward strand.
TTTAGTTCAATTAACCAATAAAAAACATTTTTTCAGTTCATTTGGGTTTAGTCAACTAACAATAATGTAAATTTTTTTTTGTGAAGTTTACTTTAGTTATTATCAGTTCAAAACTATTTTAAATAGTCTAACTTTTTCAGTTCAGTTAGTTTCAGTTTAGTTAAGCGCAGTTCATTTTGTTTCAGTTGGTATTTCAGTTATGAATCATTTGGTTCTTGGTTCATTTCACTTTAGTTAATTCAGTTCAGTTTTCGTTAGGTTCAGTTTCAGTTAGATTCATTTATCATATTTTCAGTTCAGTTTCAGTTAGCTTCAGTTATCCTCTTTTCAGTTTAGTTCAGGTAATTTCATATACTTTTCAGTTCAGTTCAGGTAATTTCAGATACTTTTCAGTTCAGTTTCAGTTCAGTTCAGTTATTTTCAGATATTTAGCAGATAACTTCAGTTTCAGTTCGCTTTAGATTCAGTTCAGTTTAGTTCGATATTTTTCAGTTGCATTTCAGTTATCAGTTCATCCAGTTCAATTCAATTTCAGTTTCAGGTAATTTCAGGTCGACCCAAAACAGTTCAGTTTCATTTAGTTCAGTTTAGTTAAATCATTTCTGACCCAATCTGACAGCGCTACCTATAAGGATCACCGAGTTACCATGAAATAAATAATAAGATGCAATGGAGATTGTACACTCTATATGATCCTAAGAGTGTATCCTAAATTGTATTTTAGCTTTGCTTCTGAACACACTTAGAGAAGTTTGCAAGATATATATATATATATATATATATATATATATATATATATATATATATATATATATATATATATATATATATATATATATATAGGAAGAGGATCAACTAAAAACGTTTTCAACCTAAAAACCTCTACATTAGACACTTAAAGAGGTACACGTGTGATTACTAATGACAATCTTTGTAAATATTAGTAATTTTCGCTAAAAACCATTTGTACCCCTTTAAACATCTAATGTACCCCCTGCGACTGCTAATGTACCCCTTTAAACCATTTTCTGTCTGGTTTTCAACCATCTTTTGGTTTTTAGCCAATCCTTCTCGTATATATATAGGGTTGGATTCCGGTGAAAAATTTCCTATCGTGAGAAACGTGAGAAGAGAATACATCAACGATGACCTAGAGGTACATTGATCACCAACTATAGGTACATTCACCATACCCTATAAATACATTGAGTAAAAATACATTAACTTTATATCACAAATACATTGACTCTAAACTATAAAATGAGTAAAGAGGGAAAATCAAATTTAATTTTAGTCATTCATTTGTTGTTCAAAAGGTTGTGGTTGCTTCTCATCAAAACTACATTTCTCACATGAGTCTACTTCTATATATATATATATATATATATATATATATATATATTCTAAGTGCTAGCAAGTTGTTTAAGTAATGAGAAAAATTTGAATATTTTGTATATCCTAACTAGTGAACATCTGTGGCTATTATAGTCAAAAGAACAAGAAGAAATCAACCAAACATGAGCTTTAAAACAAGATTAAACTCATCATAAAATTCTGCTTTAATTTTTGGTTATAAATTGTACTCATGAAATGATTCCGCACATTAACACGCTAATTCAATCATAAATAATACTTCCTCCGTTTCGAAATAAACGCAACATTTTCTATTTTAGGAAGTTTCAAAATAAATGCAACAATTTTAATTTTTTTATTTTTGTAAATCTTTTCTTCCTATCTATCACATCATCACATATCCCACTTTCTCTCTATCCCTTTTACTCTCACAACAAAAATGGACTAGGAGTCCGTGCCATCTAATTTGTTGCTTTTTTTTCGAAACGGAGGAAGTATGACAATAAACACTCAACAATCAGCTTCAATGATAAAAGGATCCGAGGTAAAGTATCTGAGGAAAACCGAGAAAACGAGGATATAATCCAGTGGCAAATCGCTACCCACGATCAAAATCGCAGCTCTTGATTCACTGCCCATCGTAGGGCGCGACTTAGGTCTGCCTCGTTTTTCCTCTTTGCCTCACTCCTTCTTCCTTTGCACAAAAGCCTATTTATGCATAAATGTTCTAACATACGGGGTAGGGTGAATAGTGGGGTTTTGGGGCCATACAATTAACCCAATAGATATCATTGTGTGTGTACGACAACATACAGGAACGGTCCGTTTGGTTGTTGGTAATAAAGTGAAGTAATGGTAATGAATTTTAAGTGTAATTTGATGAGGAAAAATTTCATAATCACCATGGAATACATATTTTTTATTCCCAAATTTGAAATTTCTTCTTATTTTCCATTACCATGTGGAAGGGTGGTATTAGATGGGAATGGATATTTGTGAAGAAAAATAGATAATTTGGAGTTAAACTAGCACCACCATGGGAATGGATTTTAATTTCCCTTCCAAATTTAGTTATAAATTCATTCCAATTACCACAATTTATAACCGGCTACAAAACAGGCCGTAAGTGTAGTGTTAGTGTATTGGTAGATTTTTCTACAAAAGCTGACTTATCAATATACATCTATTTATTTTTCTACTATATATAACACAATCATATCTACTGATGTCGCGTACACAAAATTATTAATAAGGTATTGCATTAATTAATTGTCTATAAAAACCTATATTTCCAGGCGTTTATATAGATTCAAGAATCGATCAAACTAAAATACCAATCACCCCATAAAATCAAGAGGTTCGGACAGAAGAAAAATCAAGAAAGAAGCTTAGTTGGCTCGACCGAGCCAATCATGACTCAGTCGAGCTGACGTTCCTAACTGCGCACTTGGGCTTAAAATATTCATATCTCATTCGTTTTTTAGCGAAATTAGACATATAATATATCAAGTTGAAGCTCTCGGGACAAGTAATTATTTCCAATTTGAATCACCTAATAAGGAGTTATATGTAAAAAGTTATAAGTATGTGAATCAGACATTTGTGCAAAAACACTTGTTAAAAAATAATTCAATTCTACCCCAATTATTCAAGAAAACACCTAGAACAAAACATTATTGAAAGAGAACACAAAATAGGATAATTCTATGCTAAAATACCAAAAGTCAATTAAAAAGTCTAAAAGGCCTAAAAAGAAGCGAAAAAAAGCCGGAAAATAGGTCCAAAAATGGAACAATCATATCCTTGTCCTACATAAACACCGCCCTTAGAAATTACAAATATATCGGACTAAAAAACAACTCCAAAACCAAATTTATTCAAGATGCCTTAAGACACTAGCTTATTCCTAACTCCGGGTACAAAAACAACATCCGTAGGAGTAAGTGTTTTTCCTGATGTTAAACACTATTGTATTTGGCATAAACCTTTAGCCTTCACTGTAGGATCATCTTCCATGTACAAAGTTGGTCCATCATTCAACTCTTGAAAAGACTTAAACAAATTCTTATCCTTACACACATGTCTAGAGGCACCTGAATCCAACCACTAAGAATCATCAACATGTACACATTGATTTCAAAGATCGTAGCAACAAAATGTATAAGTTCATTTGAAGCTAAAAGTGCAATCATACCTTAGTTAAAATCAACTTTTTTTGTCCTCCCCCCCCCCCCCTTCTTGTTCTTTGAATTACAATCCCTCTTGAGATGAGGAGCGCTACATATCCAACAAGAAATAACACTCCTTTCTTGTTCGTAGCTAACTGTTCCATGGTATATTTTTGGCCTTCTTTTATTATCATTATTATTATTTTCGTTGTCCTTGCCATCTTGAACCCGAATGTTTTCCACAATCCAAAGATGAATAGCTAACTATTCCATGGTTATGTCATCTTTTTTTATGTTTAAGAGTATTTTTTGTGTCTTTTCAAGATGGTGGTAGTTTACCAATGATGGATGCAACCACAATAGCTTCATCCATCACCATTTCATGTGATCGAATTTTATTTAAAATATGATGAATTTTATGGAATTTTTCCGTGATTGGCCACTCATTAGTTATTTTAAAAGAATTAAAATTATTAACAATGAATTGTTTTACTTGAAGCATCATCAGCAATGTATTTAGCCTCCAAAGTGTCCCAAATGTCCTTCGCATTCTCTACATTTTGGTAGTCTCCACTAGTTCCTCCTTGCCTTTATTGGGACATGGCGGCATGAGTGTTGTGAGAACATACACAACATTCAACTTAGTCAAAAGAAAATGAACCTTCTTTTGCCATCTTCAGAAACCAACACCTTCAAACTTATCCAATTTTTGGATATTTATGATAAGATTTTTCAGGGTAGCCATATCCACAAAAGTTTGAGAAATTAAACTAATAGAATGTTAGGAAATTTGAAGTGGGAAAGTGGATGGAAACTCTCCAAGGAGCGGAAACTAAGCTTTCCTATAAGTTTAATTTTTTCCTCACTGAGGATCACTGAGTTATCACGAAATAAATAATGAGATGAAATGGAGAGTGTACACTCTATATGATCCTAAGAGTGTATCCTAAAAGACTCTGTATCTTAGCTTTGTTTTAAACAGACTTAGAGAAGTTTACAAGATATTCTAAGTGCTAGCAAGTTGTTTATGTGATGAGAAAAATTTGAATATTTTGTATATCCTAACTAGTGAACAACCATGGCTATTACAGCCAAAAGAACAAGAGGAAATCACCAAACATGAGCTTTAAAATAACACTAAACTCGTCATAAAATTCTGCTTTAATTCTTAGTTTTAAATTGTGTAACTCATGAAATGATTCCACACATCAACACCCTAATTCAATAAGAAACAATATGACAATAATGGCTTTTAGAAACTCAACAGTCAACTTCAATGATAAAAGGATCTAGGCAAAGTATCCGTGGAAAACCGAGAAAATGAGGTTGGGATCCAGTGGCAAATCATTGCCCAAAACCGGAATCGCAGGTCTCGATTCACTGCCCATTGCGAAGCGCGACTCAGGTCTGCCTTGTTTTTCTTCTTTGTCTTATTTCTTCATGCTTTGCACACTAGTTAAGCTCATTTATACATACATGTTCCAACATTCGGGGGTAGGGGAATAAGGGGGTATTGGGGCCATACAAGCAATTAATTGATAGAAATTATTGTGTATGTAGGGCAACATATACTAACGGCCTTTTTGGTAGCCAGATATAAATGGTGGTAATTGGAATGAATTTATAACTAAATTTAGAAGAAAAATTAAAATCCATTCCCATGGTGGTGTTAGTTTAACTTCAATTTATCTAATTTTTCTTCACAAATATCCATTCCCATCAAATACCACCCTTCCCCATGGTACTAGATGGTAATAGAAAATAAGCAGAAAATTCAAGCTTAGGATTGATAATATGTTTTCCATTGAGATTATAAGGTTTTTTTTTAACAAAATTTTACTTTAAATCTATTACCATTACCACAATTTATTACCAACAACCAAACGGGCCGTAAGTGTACTGAATTGGTAGCTTTTTCTACAAAAGCTGACTTATCAATATTTTGGTGTAAAAGACTCATCTAATACGTTTTCTACTATATATAACACAATCATATCTACTAATGTCGTACACACAATTATTAATAAGGTATTGCATTAAATAATTGTCTATTCAACAAGGTATGATTTCCTAATAAAAAAAAAAAAAAACTTAATAGAATGTTCAACCAATTTTCTTTTCTTCTTTTTTTTTTTAAAAAAAAATAAAATAAAAAAGGGTACATTCTGATTACACAATAATAATCTTACTTAGAAAACTTCAACAAATCTGAATCAGAACCAAGATACTGAAAAGGAAACTTAGCATGATGATGATGTTGAAGACCATTATTAGCTGAACTCATTATTCCAACAATCTCCTGATGATTAGCAGCAGCAACCTTGTTATTGTGGGATGCATCATGTTGCTCCAAACCCTGATAATTAGCAAGAAGCTTATCCAAAAACCCCCACTCAGCACCATTATTATTCGCTAATCGCTCCGTTAATCCACCCCCTAAAAGCTGTTGACCATTCACTAATCCTCCATTATTAGTTGATGTATTACTACTTAATCTCAAGATATTATCCATGGTTGTGAAAAGTGATTGACCAGCATTTTGTGGTATGGAGTCAGTGTTAGACAGTTGTGGGAGATGCATGGTTCCATCAAATGATGTTATGTATTCATTGTTGTTGTTGTTGTAGTAGTTATTGTTGCTAGGAAACATCAATGGTTGAATGTTGTAATTGTTATTGTTATGTTGCTTTAGTGATGAAGTAGAAGAAGAAGATGCAATTGAGTTGCCATTGTTGTTTCCTTTTATTAGATGATGGTTGGAGGAAGGATGGTTGTGGGTGGTTTGATTTTCGAAGTCGTCGTCTTGAAGGAGTTCATGTTGTAAGCCTCTTCCATGGTTCTTTTTCTTGAATACTCGACATACTACCCAACCATCTTCTTGCTATAGCAAAATAAGAAAAGAAATTACCAATTATAATTAGAATATACGATTTGATTGATACAAGGGCCAAGAACTTATGCTCGTTTTTGACAGAACTTTGATTCACTTAATTTCTTTCAAGCAACCCCATAAAATGTGAGATACTCTTTAATTTAACCCTCAAAAGGTTATGAATATATTAATTGACACCTCCATTTACTCACCACGTTAACTTTTGACGTTAATTGTTGCCCACTTTTACATACATGTGGTGGTATTTTGGGTGGCAACTAAAAAAAATGATATTTCCCCTAATATGTAAACCTTATTTGGCAAGTCAGGTAAAAAAAAAGGGTTTTTCTATGTAGTGCCCCTGTGGTATAGCGTTTTCTACAATGTACCCTTTCAAAATGGGACTTCTACATGGTACCCCCAAGGAACTACTGTTCACCACGTAGTATCCCTATAAATTATTAATTAAGTAATTAACACACTAAACATGATTATTAGTGCACTAACTTTCATGATTAATATAAACAACTGCTAATTATTGCTATTTTAAAAAAAAATTCTGTAGTTTTTTTTTATTGTATTTTTTGGTAATTCTTTGGTAATAATTAATCATAATTAGTAATAAATAGTAGCAAATTATATTAATTATGACGGTTGGTGCACTAATAATCAAGTTTAGATTGTTGATTACGTAATTAATAATTTAGAGGGGTACGAAGTGGTGAACAATAGTTTCTTAGGGGTACCATGTAGAAGTCTCAATTTGGAGGGGTACATCGTAGAAAACGCTATACCACAGGGGCATTACATAGAAAAACCCAAAAAAAAAATTTATAGGAAAAACCAAAGTGTCATCGTTTTGAAAATTTCAATAAACATATGGAATAACCTAGGATGCATGGATACTTCATTTAGGTAACCATACCCATGTCGGATACCAATATGATATCGACATTTCACGGATACTCGATACTTTACTTTATTTTTTAAAATTAGATTCTTAAAAAATATTTCACCTTATTAGCCATTTTCCGTCTTTCTATTATTCTTTGAAATAGGATTTATCATTATACTTGATTATTTGTGTTTTTCCAAACATAATTCCAAGTTACATTGAAGATTTTCATTTTCTTATTTTCTTATTTTCTTATTCCTGTATCCATGCAACCTAGAGGATAACCATTGAATTTTTATTTTTTTTACTTCCGTTTTTTGAATTCAAGGAGTTCAATTTTATTTGTTGTGCAATGTGGATCTCCTAAACTATGATTATTGTGTGGATTATTATCAAAGTTTGAGCTGATATTCCAAATTAGCTACCTAGCTTAGCAAGTAGTTTATACGTTGACATTTACATAAAAAATATTCCATTCCTTTTTTTAAAAAAAATTTACTCACCTTGTGTTTTTATCAAAATAAAAAAAAATATTAGGAGTAGGAGAAAAAAAATGATGATTATTAAAAGTTATATAAAAAGTAGGAAAGAGGGTGTATGAAAAAGGGAGAAAATGATAATTTTATTGAATTTAGTCAAAAGTAAGAGAAGAAAGTGTGGAAAAGCACTTGAGAACCTTAAATTAATAATGTAGGACAATAAATATAAGATTTGAGCATTTTGTTTTTTTTTTTTTTAAAATTGAAAAACGAAAATAAGTAACTTTAAAAAAAATGGAGGAAGTAATACGCAACAAATTGGATGGCACGGACTCATAGTCCAATTTTTGTTCTAAGAGTAAAAGAAATAGAGAGAGAAAATGTGGTATCACTGGTATGTGATGATGTGAGAGATAAGAAGAAAGACTTACAAAAATGGAAAGATTAAAATTGTTGCATTTATTTTAAAACTTCCTAAAATAAAAATTGTTGCGTTTATTTCGAAACAAATGAAGTATATAAATTAAAAACTGGTAAGTTGAGCATAAAGGAATAATGACTCAAAGTCCTAGCAAATAATAAGGCATGATGAGTAGTGAAATCACGCAGTTGACTTTGATAAATCTCTAAATAAACTCCGAATTAGTGTGGACGTCAAAAGTGTCAATTCTTTTTAGTACTTCAAGTCCCAATGCACACACACTTTGAAAATCAAATGAAACCTATAAAATTTTATGATTAGTACTTAATCCTAGCTAGCTAGCTAGTGTAAAAGCGAATCCCATTTTTTTTATAAGACCTAGAAAAGCTATTTAATTATGTTGCACTAAATTATATGTTTAGCAATAATAGGGAGTAATTAATTATTAATTTAATTACCTGAAGTTCAGGGTCATCATCATTGAGTCGATACTCATGCATAATCCAATCAGTCTTGTGACCATGAGGAGCACGTCCAGTATAGAACACTAGGGTTTTTCTCATTCCGATTCGCTTCGTGTTTCCGAGGAAGATTGCCTTGTCTCTCCCCGTTGCTTTCCAAAACCCGGCTGCCGTGGCCCGATTTGTTCGGGTGCCCGTCGGGTACTTCTTGTCCTTGTGGCTGAAGAAGTACCACTCGTTCTGTGGTCCTGACCCTATCCTGCATCTATCTGTTTCACAAGATTTTAATGCAATTATAATTTTAGCACAAAATATGAATGTTTATGAAGAAAAGCTTCTATAGAGAAATAATTAGGGAGATTATGATTATTATTATCGGAAAACTTTTAACTAAAACAATATAACCTTTTACTATAAATATATAAATATTTTATTTATTCTAACCGTTTCCTTACTAAATTACATTCAAAGTCTTTTGTTGAAAGGGAAAAATAAGACTCAAATGTAACTAACAACAAAGAATTAGTTAATCCTTACGTATAAAATTATGGTTTTATGTAAAAAAGTTATAACTTCTTAGCAAAAACTTATTGACCGCCTAAAAAAAAGATTGCAACTAGGGAGATTATTATTTACCATTGCCAAAGAGGCTTGATTCAAAAAATTCTTGCATACAAGATCGAGTAACAAAGTAAAATATAGATCGAGTTTTTTTTTTTTTTTTTTTTTTTTTTTTTGGGGGGGGTGGGGGGAAAGACACAAAGGTCATGTATGGGAGTTAGCTGATTAAGTTAGTTGTTTTGACTAGGTGATTGTGATAGCTGATTTGAGTAACTGATTACATTAGTTGTTTGTGTAAAAATGTTTGGTAAATAGCAGTTAGCTATTAAATGTTTCAGAATAAAAAGAAAAAAAAGCTATAAGCTCTTCCAAAAAGTTTTCATATGAGCTTTTTGAAAAAGAATTTTTTCATCCCAAAACGCTCTTCCAAACCTCTAACACCCAAACACTAAAAATAACCTTTTAAGTTAGTCATACCTCCCTGCCACTCAAACCTCTCTTTTCCCCCCAAATATCAAAGTCCCAAACACCCTCAAATTTTTGGAATTTTTTTGTTCCTTTTCATTTTATATATTTTCACGTTAATGAAGAATAGTCAAACAAGCATAAAACACCCTTGGGAGCACCAGACTTCTTTTAGGAACTTATAGCCAACCTCTATTTTATATTTGAATATCTATTAAATTATAGTTTGTATTAGTTGATCCAAATTATATCTAAACTTACATATATCTCAGATAAAATATTGCATTTTTACTAAAAGGCTCTCAAAATATTGATTAGAATGGAGTACTTATTTTGAAGGAAAATTTGATGGGAATAATCTCAACTTTTACACGTCTGCTCATTTTGGTCCCTACTTTTGATTAACTTAGTATAATCCAAAGTTGCACAATATCTTCTCAATTTCATCCCAATGCTATTTTTGACTTGTTGTATCAAGTAACTTAAGGTAAACTAGGGACCAAAATGAGCAGACGTGTGAAAGTTGGACCAAATTGAGAAGATGTTGTGCAACTTTGGATTATATTGAGTTAATCCAAAGTAGGGACCAAAATGAGCAGACGTGTGAAAGTTGGGATTATTCCGATCAAATTTTACTAAGGTTAAAAAAATGAGTAATTATTGTCAACTTTGATTTACTTGTTTTCGATTTTTCAAAGTATTATAATATTAATTCTACAATCATATAAAAATTATTTTTATTTATTGGAAAATTAATAAAAATAAAAACTGACAACTAAAAAGTGAAAACTTTTATTTTTCCTTTCCCTTTTTTTATTTTTTTATTTGTAGTTTTAAAAAATCTAAAAATTGAAAATAAAAAACGATAATAAACAAGCGTTTAAGATCAATATATATAGATCTATATAATGAATATAGTTGATCAATATAGATCGAATAATGCATCAACTAGAATAGGTTAGAACTATTCATCTAAAAGGCTATCTACTATTAAGATCTATTGATTACCTTTTGAAATTTGCACTATACGTCCATGATATGAAGAGATCGCAAGATTTCATGCAAAGGAAAAACAAGCTAAGTGTAGGTGACTTCCCAAACTACGATAAAAGGAGGAAGCCCTGGATATTAAGTCATGCAGTTTATAGCTAACAAATTCATAAAGTCTTTTACATCTTGAAACCCTGGTTTTGAAGTTATTAAATGTAAATATTTCTCTTTACTACTGCTTTAAAACCCGCTTATGATACTTCGACACCTTTATTTACAGGTATGGTTACACGGAGGTGACGTTGGTGAAATATTTTGAATGAACATACTTCGACCAAAGTAATATTTTCACATAAGCAAATTCATAACCTATGAATAAAAAAGAAGTAAGATCCGGAATATCCATTCTTGATAAAGTGTATAACATAGTCTTGAGCTGATGGTTGTATTGTGATCCAAGATTATGTTACATATATATATATACTCTATCCATTATTATGAACTAATGATATGGCAAAAAGAAAAGGAATAGTAAAGAATAATAATAAGTTGAAGTTAAGCAAAAAAACCTTTAAGATCCCATGGTTCAAGCTTGTTAAGGTCAACTTCTCTAATGACATCAAGGTCAATAGCTTCATAAGAAACCTTTTTCTTCAAGTAATAGTAAAGGAGTTCTTCATCCGTGGGATGGAACCGGAATCCCGGCGGAACCGAAAGCGGACCGTTCCCATTTCCAGGCATCATTGTTGATTGTTATAAGGTTTTCTTCTTCTTCTTGGATACACTCACCACCCTAAAATAATAAAAAAAAAAAAACACAGAAAAAAAGGATCATCAAACAAATCATACATTACATGACATGATCATCAACTTCCTTCAAAACTAAGCTATTCTTATTTCTTCCTCTATTTAAAAATTACTTACCTTTGAGAGAGTTTGAGTAGGGTGTTTTTCAAGGAGAATAAGAAGTTAAGATGAACATAATGAGGTGAAGTGCAAAGTAGATAATATACTTACACTAATTAATTAATTAATGGAGAAATCTTTCCTCCCACTTATTGCCCTTGTTTGGCAATCGATTGTTGGCTATTGGCTTTTGGTTAGTTTAATTGGCTTGTTTGATTGGTTGGGTGAATTGAATGCACGTATTAGCTTTTTAAGTTGATTGTTTAAGTTGACTGTTTGGAATAGTGTTTGGTAAAATTAATTGTGATTGTTGGCTATTTATTATATAGTACTTGGGCCAACCAAAAAGTTGCTCGAGACAACTTTTTTATTTTGGCTTAAAAGTTAGCGTTTCAGCCAACCAACATATATTAACCAAACATTTTTTTTTTTTTCGTTTTTGACCATATTAAAAAGTCAAAAATCAGAAGGCAATCAAAAAACGAGTTTCCAAACAGGGCCATTGTGTTCCATTAATTTTAATTGGTTGAAAACAATTTTTTTTAATTTTTAAAGGTCGTGGGTCATATTAATTATTTCAACCAATCAAAATGAAATAAACACACATGAGACACAATAAGTCACACATATATAAGATTTGAGTTCTTAATTAATTAATTAGGAAGATGAAGGAATTGAAGTGACCCCACAGAAAAAAAAAAAAAATAGGGGGAAGCAAACCCGAGGAAAGGGAACAGAAATAAAGGAAAGCTGAGGGAGATAATAGTCAAAGGAATAGAAGGAAAAAAATAGTAAAAAAAGGAATAGAAGGAAACAAGAAAGGAATAGAAGAAAGAAAGTAATAAAAAAAGAGAGAATAGAAGGAATCAATGAATGAATGAAAGAAAGATAGATATGAATTCATGTGGAGGTATATGGATGCGTACGTATAACGGTGCACGGGGGAGCGCTAATCTGACTAGGGATTCTGTCCGTTGAATAGCAGACCTTGCTGCCTTAATTTCGCCTCCTTTTTTTTTTATTGTTTGTTCGTTTAAAATGAAATCTGGTTTACTGTTAATTAATGTGGGATTAATTACTTACAGTTGTATGTACAAGCTACCAGCTTTGGTATTTATGGCTTTTTAATTAGTTCTTTCATGTATCAGTTTTTCCTGCATCCAGCTATGGATGATGATATGGGCGTTAATTAGCACGTAATTAAACTCGTTGGATTTTTACTAGCTTAGTATAGGGTCCATTTAATGATAACTAGCTTAGCTTTTGGGGTAATTAAGCCAATATTGTTAAATATTTATAAGGCGAAAGCTAACGAACGTGTCCGTGATAATGTTGGTTATGCTAGAATCTTTGCAAGATGGGGAAGTATTCTATATGAGTTACGTTGTTTAAGGCGTGATTTTGATAGACAATTTAAAAAAAAAAAAATAATCATTGATAGTTTATGATCGAAAGAGTATTTAATGGACTTTTATCTAGTGCCTTGAAATGTTCATTTTATTTTTATTTTTAGAAAGGGAAGCATTAAAATAGATTAAATAGTGTTGTACAAACCATATATATCATCCAACTTAATACAATCATCTTCATAGTGTTTTAAACAAAAGTTAGCTAGGGGAGCGGAGATAGGATTGATTACGTACTTAATACTACTAGTTCTACTCCTTCTTGCAATAGGATTTGCTACTGCGCTATCCTCATGCATCAAATATCGAATCTGGAAGCTATGTAATTGTTCCTTCAATTCTTTTCCCTGCACATGTTAATATATACTTTGAAAAGTAACTGGCTTGCTAATGAGGTTGGCGATATTCTTACAATCCGTAAACAGTACAATATTATCCAAATTTGAGTCTTTGCAAAAATAAAATCCTTCCTTTATACTATTTATTAGTTCCGCATGTAGGGCATCACGAGCGAATGTTCTTTTATGAAGACCTTTCACCCATATACCTCTAAAATTACGAAAAATACCACCCATGCCACAAGTCTCATTGATAGAGATAAAAGAGGCATCCACATGAACCATGAGCATGTTAGAATCAATATGCAAAGGATTACTAAGAATTGTTTGTGGATAAGTGGTAAATAAAATAGAGTCACTTTGGATAAGTGGTAAATAAAATAGACATGTTTTGGGTTGCTCGTATCAACTCCTATTCACTAGAGAGTGAAATTAGAAAAAATGTAGTTGTTTCAAATTTCATAGCACAGGGATGGAAATAAGTCTTTCCATCTCATGCTTTGAAAGTCAAAAGTGGAGGATTGGATTTTACGAAGCCAAGCCTCGCAATCCCTGGCCCTGATAGAAGATCGAGTGAAGGGGTAATATAGCGCCAAATAGACATGGGCAAAGGGCAATCACGAATGATATGGAGAGAATTCTCTAGGTTAGCATGGCACATAGGGGATTAAGAGTAATTCCTCTAATTGTTAGAAGTAGTCTGTGTGGTAGTCTATCTCTCCATGCAAGCCAAAGGAAGAACTTAACCCTAGGGAAAGCATTGCACTTCCAAAGCCACATGACAACAATGCTAAAATTTGAACAAAGAACATTGTGATATGCTTTGGACAAACTAAAACTTTTATGGTTGACACAAGTGGAGCAGGGTTGGTCCTCACCTGAGTTAGGGTTAGGGGGGTGGTAAGGTAGAAATGAGCTCACAAATATTAGGAGGAAGAGAAGGATTAACGTTTTTGAGGTTTCATTGGTTATCCGTAGTACAAAGGTCAAGGGTCCATTCCTCTTCAAACCTATCAAACGGTCCACTAATTAAACTTCTTAAAGGTCCTAGTCCCGTCCAATTAGAGTGCCAAAAGGAGATTGTGTTTGTGACACCTAAATGTGTCTCCCCAATGTAGAGACTAATGATGAACGTACCGTATTCCCATAAGGTCCAACCGAGGGGAATTGACGATGAAAATGAATAATACACCTCAAACATTTACCTAAACTGTGTTTAAAGTGCCTTGGAAGCAATGTTAGGTTTTGCGATGATTACGGGATTTATCTACTTTTTTTTTTACCATTTTTAGGAATTTTTCTGTGCATTTTTCCATATTTTATATCCATAAAATCACAAAATATTTTTAAAAATCATAAAAATAATTTTATACTTTATTCATATTTTTTTATATTTTTTATCATATTTTTAGAGCTTTTTATGGATTTTTTTAGGATTTTTGCATGCTTAGGGGCATTTTCGTCATTTCCGAATGTTGAAAATTGTTCCGCAAAGCATATTAATGTTTTTTATGCTTTTCATATTTTTTCATATTTTTTAATAATTTTTCTGTAATTTTTTGGAGCTTCTGGTGGAATCTAGAACATTCCGGAACGTTCTAGGCATTCCGGGACATCCCGAAGCATCCCGGGACACCCGAAATATCCCGGAATATCAAAATATTACAGAATATTTCCGTAATAAAATAAAAATCGGATCAAATCTTGGAGATCACGCGCAAAATCAAGCAAAAAACGACCCGGATCAAGGCCTAACCTGCGCCTAGACGCAGGTCTATTTTACAAGACCTGCGCCTAGACGCAGGTCACAATATACTGACCTGCGTCTAGACGCAGGTCATGTTACAGGACCTGTAACGACCCGAATTTTCGACTTGTCGATTGACGAAGGGAATCGACACTCGGATCATTACTTAACCAGATTAAACTCTAAAAGTAAATCAAGCACTAAAAATAAATCATCTTTTATTATATATAAGTAATCTGAAAATCCAAAGTCAAAGGCATCTAGCCTAAAAGTTACATAAATGAAATAAATGTCTTTCCAACAGGCTGGGATTATAATCAAAACTAAATTAATGTCTCAAACTGTTCTGGATAATCTAAAAACTCAAAGAAAATAACTAAACTACTCAAGCCCATCCAACGAAGCCCGCTCTACGCTGCTGCATCGTCACCTGAAACTGAGGGGGGGTCCACCGTCAGTGGCGAGTAACTAGGCTGTCCCGTTTAATCGAGGGACCACCAAACACATAATAGCATAGAAAAGATCATAAAAACCATAACAGAATCTAATATATGCTATACTTCATTCATTACAAATTACGTATAAAAATACGTACAAACTACGTATACGGATACGTACAAAATACGTATAAATATACCTGCAGAAATACGGTTAGAATACGTATAATCTACGTATAATGTACGTACAATCAACCCTGCACATACGGTTAGAAATACGTACAAATATACACTCAACATTCGTACATACATGCATTCTTACTCGCATACATACATACCCATACATTCATACATACATGCTTTTCAAATACATACGTACACAGATACACAGCGGAAAACTTAAATCATTTTAATACACATATTTATCAAATCATAACCTACATCTTATATTATACCCCTTATCATATCATCGTATCTTATGTTATAACTCATATTATATACTTAACTTATATTGTAACCTATCATATATTATACCTTATCGATTCATATTCTTATCTTATCATATTCTATTCATGACATATCGTACCTTTCATTTATTATCACATCTTAACTTTCATTTCATATCATATCATAATCGTATCGATTCATATCATATCATCTTTTTCATCTTTGGCGGACCGGTCACTATAACTCGTTGTGGATCTCGTGTTTCACCACAACTTTCCTAGAACATGCCGGGGTGAGCTCGTGTACTCAAACCGTAGCGGATCTCGTGTTTCACCATTAAGCCTAAGCTATGGCCATAACTCCTAATAGTGGCTCGTGTACCACTACTAGACGACTACATATCCTAAGACCCAGAACTGCTCGGGGGAGCTCGTGTGCTCGTCCCAATTGAGCAGTGGCCTCGACTTAACCCAGTCTAACTACTCGAGTCATTAGGTGGGCGTCCATATTGTGTCTTATATCTTCATTTAATTATTTCATATCATATATTGGGAAATACTAGGTGACCGTAATAGGAAATGAAATGTTCGGAGTCCCAGGAAAGAGAGGTGCGGCACGTATATTGGCCATCTTAAATACCAAGTCTTTCCTAGCTAGAGACCGAAACATAACATGTATAGCTATTACTCTGTTTCCTTTCTTATCCCTAGTAATATCTTATGCAATTCAAACCTTATACCTTATCTTATACTAATCTAAATATCCTATCATATACTATCTATAATAAATATCCGAAAATATTTACATTAATAATATTATATTATTTTCGGCCCATTTAACCATAATAATAATAATATCCCTTTTGCCCTACACTTTACAACTTATTCCTAAAAATTATCTTATCCAGTACTTTTATTATTAAATATTCCTAAATTAATAATAAGTCAAATTTAGTTATTATTGACTATTTCTTCTCCTTTTACACGACATTTTAGTAGTAATAACAATAATTAATTATCTTCCTAAATTAATTTAATTAATCAATTTAATTGCCAAAATACCAAAATATGATAAAAATTATATTTTTCCTTATCTTTCTCCATTCGACAAATTAGGGTTACACCTAAATATTATTAATCCAAATTAAATAAATATAATCACTAAATAATTTAATTATCTAAATAAAAAAAATAATTATTCAAACTAGTAACAACCCTTACCTAAAATCATGGTCAAAGATTCTAATCCTCTAACTATCTCACTCGACATTCAAGGAAAAATAGTAACCAAAAATTACATTTTTATTCCACTAATTAAATTAATTATAATTAATCATTTAAAATACATAAAAACAAGATACAAATTCCATGCTTCCAAAATTGAAGGCACTCGACAGTTCTCATGAAAATACCGAATATTTGTATAATAATTAAATAAATATAATTGACAACCTTTGATCATACCAATTTAATTTAAGAAAATAAATCATGCCATAATCATAACAATCAGAAAAATAATTCAATAGCAAGATAAAAATCAGATTTTTAAATCTCTAAAAGATTATAAGTCAAAATTAACTAAAACATGATAAAAATCTTATTTTTGTTTATTCAATCTACTCGAATTATATATATATATAACCCAAAATTCATGCTTTAATTTAATCAAGTACAATAATCATCTTTTAATCATATAAACTTATATAACAATTTAAATTACACTAATTTACACAATCTGATTTTAAAGGATTAAATTAAGATTAACCATCTAAAGGTCTTGAATAGTCTGGAAATTTTAATGGAAGTTAAATATGGGTTAAAGGTTTAACGTGCATAAATTTCGTTTAAAAATAACACCTTTTACTATTTTTAAGTGATTTTATACTAACCAGTCAGATTAGGCTGAATTCGGTTTCAGAATTTTCTGCCATATAAAACGATCTTTAAAAATTACGAAAAAATTACAGAAGCTTTAAAACAGTATTAATGACTTCCACCTAAAATTTCGTAGCCATTAGATTTGATTAAGTACACTAATAAATTCGTAAACCTATTCTGGACAGTTTTACCGGTTTGAAAGATTAAATTTTTATAAATAATAAACGGACGAATTTTGCCACGAAATAAATCATGGTTAATAATCAAACAGTAAACAAGATACCATGAAAAATTCATCAAGAAATAACAAGATTTGATTGGTAAATAAATTCATACAAGATCATACATAAAATCAAGAAAATACATAAAAATCAATCAAGAAATTCATGCTTCATGCTCGACATATCCAAGTAAAACAATATTAAATTTCCTACAATTTTCATGATATGATTCCTAATTAACTATGTGTTTTTCTACCCATAGATTAAAGAGGAGAGCATAGTTACCTTAAATCGCTAAAATTTCCAAGGCACGAAAAATTCACTATTGATGAACTTTTCTCAAGCAGTTCGACTTTTTTGAGAGGAAAGAAGGGGAGAAAAATAATTTCTTTAGGGTTCAAAGTGTATAAAACAAAATAGGAACCAAGTGAAAGTTTGGATCCTATTTATAGAAAAGAGAGGAAAGAAAAATAAAAAAAACAACAACCCTAATTTTATTGTTAGGCTAGCCGTGAGTTTAGAGGAAAATTAGGGGGATTTGGTTAGGGTTTGACAACATTCTTTGAATGGGCTAAGAATAGATCTAGGTTTATTTTTGTTAAAAAAATAGATAAATTAATTAAATTAATTAAAAGTATTTACATAAATTGAAAGAAAAATAAAAATAAAAATTGGCCCAATACTAAATGGGAAAACCGGCCAAGAGGATTAAGGAAGAGAAAATTGGGTCTTTGGCCCAATTTAAGGAAAAAGATTAGATTAAAAATAAAAATAGTCCAAAATAATGGGCCTTTTGGACTTGGAACTAAATAAAATATTTAGGAGAAAAGAAAATGAATAAAAGGATGGACTGCGCAAAACAAAATTAAAGAAAATAATTGGGCTCGGTTTTGGCCAAAACAAAATAAAAAGATGAGGGCTAGGCTCAAAAAGTATTAAAAATAACAATTAATTAAATAATAATCAATTAAATAGTCAATTTATTATACATTTAATCAATAATTAAAAATTTAAAATATCCCAAATTTTCGGGGTATTACAGGACCTGTGTCTAGGCGCAGGTCATTGATCTCCCCGGGTCGTTCTTTGCTCCTTCTGGCCTATAAATATACGTATTTCCAACCTTTTCAAAATATACACCAACACATACCAACAACCCCGAGCATCCTTCTGCATTGCATACTTCCATCCCATATACTTATACCACATCAAATCACCATCAAAACATCACTAAACGCATCACAAATAATCATCTCAGTCATCTTTAAACAAGCATTTCATATTCATCGTTGATCTCTCCTTGGTTGTTCGATCAAGGCATTGCCAGGTACAATTTCTGAAGTCTCCACTTCAAATTTATTCTTTCTAAGTTTATTGTTATATTTATAAGTCATTCAAAATGATGATCTTTAATAATGGTTAATGTGTTCAATAATCTAAAGGTTTTATGTGAATTTTAATACTTAAATTCATGTCTGTCATATTAATGTTAGCACTTTAATTGTTATTTCAATCTGATCGGCCGAGGATTATAAATTTTTTAATATTGATGCGTAATAATTATGACTCATATTAATCAGATCTGCTATCATGCATTAATTTAATAGAAAAATTCAGCTTTTATGTCATTGATAAATTTATTTTTAATATAATGATTTATTTATTAAATTGAATATTTCCAATAATGATGATGATAATAAACCTGATTAATTTATGAGTCATATTAGATCTGGCCTGATTATGAATGAAATCACAATTATTGTTGTTAACATTGATATCACATCTGGTTTTAAGTGTTAAAAGTCGCATTCAATTAATTTATATATGTTTTATTTATGTTATTATTGGTTGAACCGCACATCAAACCACTTTTTCTGGAACACACTTTGAACCTGCACATATTTTTATTTTTTATTTTTTTTAATGCTTTTATTGCTTTGATTTTTGTCTTTCGTTCATGTTTTATTTGTTTTCAATTTTTAGGATTTTTAATGCTGACTTAATTTAAAGTGATCGCAAAATTTAGTTTTGATTTGTTTTATCTTGGCTCTTCTAGTGTTCCATCCTCTAGTAGCTCAGTTAGTTTGCCTGTTGAAATTTCGTCTCCTATTACTAATGATGAATCTGATGTTGAACCTTGGAGAAGCAAAAGGTTGCGAATAGAAAAGGACTTTGGTCTTGATTTTACTACTTCTTTTCTCTCTGAAGCTATTTCTGTTTATGATGATCTATTCATTGATGATGATTTTTTTTACATTTTTGTTTTAGAAGAAGATCCTAAATCCTATGACGAAGTGATGAGGTCTATTGATGCAGTTTTTTGGAAAGAAGCAATTGACAGTGAGTTGGAATCAATCCTAAGTAATAATACTTGGGAATTGGTTGACCTTCCTAGAGGTTGCAAGCCAATTACTTGTAAATGGATCTTTAGGAAAAAATTGAAGGCCGATGGATCCATAGACAAGTATAAGGCTAGAGTGGTAGTAAGAGGTTTTACACAAAAACATGGAATTGACTATTTTGACACTTACTCCCCTGTGACTAAAATTGCAACCATTAGAACTTTAATTGCTATTTCCTGTATTTTTGGTCTAATTGTGCATCAAATGGATGTCAAAACTGCCTTCTTAAATGGCGACTTGGATGAGGAGATCTACATGGTCCAACCTGAGGGGTTTGTGGTTCCTGGTCAAGAAAATTAGGTTTGTAAATTGATCAAGTCCTTATATGGTCTAAAGCAAGCTCCAAAGCAATGGTATGACAAATTCAACAAAACTTTGATTAGTAATGGTTTTCATGTTAATGAAGGTGATTCTTGTGTTTAATCAAAACATGATTCCCATGGTTGTGTGATTATTTGTCTTTATGTGGATGACATGTTAATTTTTGGTACTAACTTGGATCGAGTAAATGAAACTAAAGATTTTTTTAAATCAAATTTTGAAATGAAAGATATGGGTGAGGCAGATGTGATTTTAGGTGTAAAAATTAAAATACCTCAAATGGCATCTGTCTCAGTCAGTCACACTACATTGAAAAACTACTTAGAAAATTTGACTCTTTTGATGTCGATCCAGTTAGAACTCCCTATGATCCTAGTTTCCACTTAAAGAAAAATAATGGTGCTCCAGTGTGTCAAGACGAATATGCTAGAGTTATTGGTTTTGTCATGTTTCTTATGAACTGCACTAGACCTGACATTGCTTATTCCATTAGCAAATTGAGCAGGTACACTCATAATCCAAGTAATGATCATTGGATTGCTTTACGGAGGTTGCTTAGGTATCTTAAGGGTACCATAAACTGGGGTTTGCATTACTCCAAATTTCCAGGTGTTTTAGAGGGGTTCTGTGATGCCAATTGGGTATCTGGAAATGATGAAATTAACTCCACTAGTGGTTATGTTTTCACCCTCGGAGGTGGAGCTGTATCTTGGAAATCTTGCAAGCAATCTTGCACTGCTATGTCTACTATGGAATCTGAATTTATTGCTCTTGAATTGGCAGGTCATGAGGCAGAATGGTTGAGGAATGTGCTTGCAGATATTCCACTGTGGGGGAAGCCAGCTCCTTCAGTATCACTTCATTGTGATTCGCAAGCTGCTATTGCCGTTGCAACCAACCTTGCCTACAATGGAAAGAAAAGACACATTCGTTTGAGGCACAAGGCCGTCAAAGACTTGCTGTCTGTGGGGGTGATATCACTGGACTATGTAAAGTCCGAAAAGAAAATTGCGGATCCGTTAACTAAAGGCCTATGTAGAAAACTAGTTTTGGAAACATCGGAGGGGATGGGACTAAAGCCCATTGATTGAATTGTAAGTAATGGACTCCTACTCACCTTGAGTTCAAAGGGGAACATTATATAATAATTCAGAAGCACTAAATTTTATTTTCCATCCTTTAGATGTTTGTTTTGTGCTTGCTACATGTGATTGAGGTTGAGCATTGGCTTTTAATGAGCCCATATTCATATATTTAGTGGTGTGATGTAGCTCACACTTGATGGGTTCACCTACTCACAACAAAAAACTAGTCCTCGGCCGACCGCCATTTACCGACCGTTAACGGTCGGTGCCTCAATTTACCGACCGTCACCGGTCGGTAAAAGGAGGTCGGTGTATAATTAGTCGGTAAAATTTTTTTACCGACCGACTTTCAGTCGGAAATAATTTACCGACCGTGTACCGACTAAATAAAAGTTTAAAAAAAAAATTTGGAGAGCCATTTTCCGACCGTCATGGCGGTCGGTATTACCAACCGACCATATGAAGGTCGGTAATACCGACCGCCATGACGGTCGGAAAATGGCTTATTCCAGCCAATTTTTTTTTCGCGCCGAATAATTTACCAACCGTGTGTCGGTCGGCATATTAATTTTCGCGGTTTTTTTAATTTTAATATTTATCATTTTCACGGTTTTGAGTTTTGGGATACCGACCGTTTGGCGGTCGTTAAATTGTTACGTCTTTTTTTTTCATTTCATTAAATAACAAAAAACCTTTGCAAAATATATTAAATTATTTATTAATGAAAAACAGTTTATACATACGAAATAATATTTTATATTATTTATATAAATAATTCGTAATACACAAAAGTATGTAATATATATTACAGTTTCCAAAAACGTAAATTAATAAACCGAAATATATATAACAAACAACTACACTACGAAGGCTCCAGAACCTCTAGGACCGTCTATGCGATCGTCGGGGGGTCGTCGGTGAATGGAAGACGGATCGCCAAATTGCCTCATGAAAGCGTCCATCTGCACCTTCATCTGCTCGAGGTACTCCGTTTGCTTCTTTTGATCCTCCTCCAGACGGCGCTGATGCTCCTCCCGTTGACGGTCTCACTCCTCCAGACGGCGCTCTCGCTCCTCTAACTCTGTCCTCGCACGCTCGGACTCCTCCAAACACTCGGTCATCTTTGCCAGTTGAGCGGAAACTGATGGAGAGTAGGCAGATCCAACGTGCCGCCGCGAGGTTCTCTCATAATAGAGAGAAGCTCCGTCTTTGTCGAACCCTAGAACCTCGCCCTTCCAGAAGCCACCAACTGTATCAAAGAAGACCTGGTTGGGATCCGTCTCTGAGCCACTAGCCTGAGACTCCGAAAGGTTCTGGTTATATTGTTCCTGCAAATTATGGGCGGAGTTAGTTCAAATAATTCAAAATAAAATAAGAACAATAAAGTTGACATTATGAATAAAAGAACACTTGTCATTTAGAGGGTTTTGAAATAAAAACAACCTAAATAGGCCATTTTTGGCTCGTTTTGGGTGTTTTCATTCCCAAATTCGCACCGATCAACATAGATCATGTTTTAAAGGTTAATTCACATCTCATAACATGTTTATAGACATTCTATCACTTATTTGCATGTTTTTGGGAAAGTTTAGAGGTTTTTGGAATAAAAACAACCTCAATAGGCCATTTTTGGCTCGTTTTGGGTGTTTTCATTCCCAACTTCGCACCGATCAACGTAGATCATGTTTTAAAGGTTAATTCACATCTCATAACATTATTATAGACATTCTATCAATTATTTGCATGTTTTTGGGAAAGTTTAGAGGTTTTTGGAACAAAAACAACCTCAATAGGCCATTTTTGGCTCGTTTTGGGCGTTTTCATTCCCAACTTCGCACCGATCAACGTAGATCATGTTTTAAAGGTTAATTCACATATCATAACATGTTTATAGACATTCTATCACTTAGTTGCATGTTTTGGGAAAGTTTAGAGGGTTTTGGAATAAAAACAACGTCAATAGGCCATTTTTGGCTCGTTTTGGGTGTTTTCATTCCCAACTTCGCACCGATCAACGTAGATCATGTTTTAAAGGTTAATTCACATCTCATAACATTATTATAGACATTCTAT
Organism: Salicornia ramosissima; assembly: GCA_951394345.1. NCBI lineage: Eukaryota > Viridiplantae > Streptophyta > Magnoliopsida > Caryophyllales > Amaranthaceae > Salicornia > Salicornia ramosissima. Next base: position 44,108,532 of record OX596232.1, read on the forward strand.
CACTTATTTGTATTTTTTTGGGAAAGTTTAGAGGGTTTTGGAACAAAAGCAACCTAAATAGGCCATTTTTGGCTCGTTTTGGGTGTTTTCATTCCCAATTTCGCACCGATCAACGTAGATCATGTTTTAAACCAAATTAACATATCATAACATGTTTATAGACATTCTATCACTTATTTTCATGTTTTTGGGAAAGTTTAGAGATTTTTGGAACAAAAACAACCTCAATAGGCCATTTTTGGCTCGTTTTGGGTGTTTTCATTCCCAACTTCGCACCGATCAACGTAGATCATGTTTTAAAGATTAATTCACATCTCATAACATTAATACAGACATTTTATTGCAAATAATCAAAAAAAATCCTGTTCGTACTCTTCGGCTTTGAAGCCGGAATTCCGCTCTAAACATCAATTGCAAATAATAAAAAATCAATCCTATTCGTACTCTTCGGCTTTGAAGCCGGAATTCCGCTCTAAAAATCAAATGCATAGTAAAGAAGAAAGCATTACCATCACTTCCTTGGCCTTATCGCTAATCGGAACCAGATCCTTCCCTGGTTGCTTCTTGAAGTGAGTATCGATCAAGAGATCCGCAGCATCAGGCAGCTTCCTTCCTTTCGCCTTGGACAACACAAACAAATGTGCGTAAGGGTAGGATATATATAATCAAATGTGCATTAATTACAATAATTTAATGAAATAGTAGACTAACCAATTGCTTAGCTCGCTGAGTAGTGGAGACAGATCCCGCGCAGTGAGAGGCCTGGGCCTTGCCACTAGCGTCGCTGCCTCTCCTGTTTGCCTTCGCTCGAGCCGACCTTTCCTTGAATACCTTGTCATCGAGCCTACCCTTCATTGCCTGGTACATCTCATCACCAAGCCAATTTGGTCGGTCTTTCCGCTTGTGCACTGTGTCATTGAATATGTCCTTCAGCCGTAATCCAGCCTTGGTATCATACGCATCCCGCACAGTGCCCTCGAGCTCAGGCCTCCAAGTGTACTGTTTCTGCATTAGACCAAGGACAATCATATATGTTAATGTAAGAGATTATATTTAAAAACTTATTGTATCAAATTACATAATTCGTCTTACTGACCTTCCACATGTTCCACCAATGTACCTTGGTCGCCTGATCTACCTCAGTGTAGTTCTTCCAAGGCTGATGGAAGTAGTACTTGATGACGTGTGTTATTGATCGAACAACAACACCCTTGTCAAACCTTGCACACAAAACATAGTAAGATTAAACAACATATGAATACAACTTAATTTCAATAGTGAAAACATTAAAAAATTCCATAAAAACTCACCATACGCCATCGGGGTCCAATTCTCGAACCCCAGCTGTGGATGTAGAAGCTTCTCCCTGATCCATGTCTCCACCCTCAACCTCACCAGTTTGTCTCTTGGGTTCTCGCGTCGGCGTAGTCACAGGTGGAGTAGTAGAGTGCGACAAAGGAGTGACCGGAGGCAGCAAGGATGGAGTAGGCTGAGACAAAGGAATGAGCTCAGACGTAGGAGTAGGCTCAGGCATCGATGTAGGCTGAGACATAGCAGCCTGAGACACAGATGACTGAGGACGAAGAGGACGACGCCGAGGCCGAAGCTGTGGTACTGGAGGTAATGTAAACTCTGGTGGTGGAGGTAACGTAAACGTAGGCTGAGAAGGACCGGAAGGTGAAATCGCCGACCGTCTCCTAGACGACTCAACACGACGATGAAGGTCACCAGGACGCAATATCGGCCTAGACCCAGTACGATGAACCGAAGACTGAGAGGGAGAATTCTAGCGGGTCTGGGAGTTCTGACTCTGATCCGCGGAATCTGACATGTTCCTGCATAAAGTAATGAGTAAATTATTTGCACGATTAATAGTTATTGACAGAAATCACAATAAAAAAATGATGGTATGAAAACGTACCCCAATTAGCTAATAATGAATATTGCCCTGAGCATGCACAAGGATTATGCCTATTCTAAGCCATTAACAAATATCAGTTCAAAGCATTCAAACATCCTTCAATGTGTTTACTCCTATTTTATTTTAGCCTTTCTTAATTCTTCTTAAAGCTTTCTTATGTAATGCACATGTATATATATATATATATATATATTTAAGTCATACTTAGTTCTACTTTAATTGTATTCATTCACAACAATTACAAAGATTCATAATAAATCAAATACAGAGGCAATTTTGTATTTCAATATAAATACAACTCAACTTTCAATCAACAATCATACATAGACATACATACAAATACATAATACATTAACATACATACAAATACATAAATAAATACATAGGCATAGAAATTTTTGGACAAAAAAATCAGTAAAACTTTAATAAATTCAAAGTAAAACAATACATAAATAATACATACAAATACATACATAATACATACACATACACATACACATAATTCAATAAATTCAAAAACAAAAAAAATCACATACATACATAATACATATACATACAAATACACATAATTCAATAAATTCAAAAACAAAAAAATTAATTCACATACATACATAATACATATACATACACATACATACAAATACACACAATTCAATAAATTCAAAAACAAAAAAACATAAAAAACCCTAACCACAAGCAGAGGAGGACGGCGGCGGCACAGGAGGACCGGCAGCGAAGGCGGAGAACAGACTGCCGGAGAAAGAAAGAGAAGGAGAAAGAAAGAGAAAGAAAGAGAAGGAGAAAGAAAGAAAGAGAAGGAGAAAGAAAGAAAGAGAAGGAGAAAGAGAGCGGCGGTCATTTGGTGGCCGGAGGTGGCCGGAGGTGAGAGGGAGAGTTAGGGTTTAGGTCGTCGGGTTTTCGAACGTTTGGAGGGAGAGAGAGATTTTCGAATGGTTTGGGGTTTCTAATCACGACTCTGATTTTAAAATCAGTCGAAAATTTTCCGACCGACGAGACGGTCGGTGAATTCCGACCGCACCTAGACGGTCGGAATTCACCGACCGACACCGACCGTCTCGTTGGTCGGAAAATTTTTTCCGACCGTATTGAAGGTCGGAAAAAAATTAACGACTTTTTTCAGTCGGGGACGGTCGGTATTTTCCGACTAAGAAACTTGCGGTCGGTAAAATCGGTTGGGCGAACGAGATTTTCTTGTTGTGACTTAGGTGTGGAGGTTTGGCCGCTTCCTATGAGTAAGGCATGGGCTGATACTCTAGAGCACCTGTGAGCATCCAGGTTTGGACGTATGGCCAGTATAAGGCGTCAATTGTAATCGCGGAACTCAGATTAGTGTACATGTTCAATTGTGTGGCCCAAGTGACGGGTCTCTAACTCCCTACTAAGTTCAAGACGAAAGTCACCTAGTAGGAAAGAGATCATAGCTTGAAGTTAACTTTGTGTTAATTCAAGTCGCAAGACATTGACACTTATGCAATTAATTGTCTTGCCCAAAACAAATTTCCTTCAAATTCTTCTTGCTTTTCACATCTTCGAAACTGTGGGGGATTGTTGGAAGTTCAAAGAGTGAAAAGGTGGGAATGTGAGCAGTTAGAGAGAACTTGTCCCACATTGGTAGAATAGGAAGAGTTGTTCACATTTATATATTTGAGCTTATCTCTATTCTCTAAAAGCTTAAGTGGTAGGTGGGTTGTTGACAAGACACACGTGCACGCACCGCACCGCACCAGGCCGGGCTCGGGCTTAGGCCGTGGGCCGTGGGACTTGGGTCTTGGGTCTTGTGATGCGCGGTGTGCGGGTTTAGGTTGGGCCTTGGGCCATTCTATCTTTTTGCTGAAAATCCGTTTGACTTTATATTTGAATTCTTAAACAATCAATAACAAAATCGCAGAAAACTGGGTCTTCGTCAGTTTCGAGCAGTTCCGATTCTTTTGCTTGACTGACAGTTGCATTGATTATTTCTTTCCCATTTACCCCACTATTTCAGTCAGTCAGCCATTTACACCATGATTCTCTCCCACTAACATTCAGCCTTTTTACCCATTATTCTCTCCCACGATTCCCTTCTAACATCGGTTCTCAATCTATATAATGCTGGCTTCCTCAGTCATTAAGATACACAGTAATATATAGCAGTTTCACTCTCTCTTGTTCTCAATCTTCTCAAACACAGTTCAATTGTTTTCCTGGGCATAATCTGAGTTCCAGTCGGGCTGGTGCGTGCACACTATTCCGGCGCCGTGCTAATCCTGGAGGGCAACCGCTGTACGTTTACTGCACCGGGTAGCGCGGAATTGTCTTTTAGGACAGTGGTCGTTCACGACGCGGCAATCGTTTCACTTCTGTTCGTTCACGCTTCAACAGCTAAGTAACATTTTATTACTTCGAATAACAAACACAACTCTTGGATTCTTAAAAAAAAAATCGTGAAGCTAGGGTTCTGAACCACGCTGAACCGCGTGAACCACCGCACCGCCGGCCAGTGTTCCACCACCGCCACTACCTCCGTCTAGTTCGGATTGCAGCAACCCAGGCCACCTGCAGCTCCAAGCTTGCGAAGAACTGCGCCGAACCAGCAACGAGCCCACAGCACCAGGCCACAACCCGCTCCGGCCAGCCACTCCAACCGCAACCATCTCAACCACCGCAGCCAACGAAATCTCTGACCCCAACCTCCAACAGCAACTCTTAGTTCAATTCTGTTTTTTTTTTTTTATATTTATTTTAATCAATTTGTTAATTATTGTTGTTGATTGTTCAACTTGTTGTGTTTCATTGGTTGTTATTGTTGATTTGTGGTTGAATTTAGTGTGAAATGCTTTAGATTTAGTCTGAAAAATCATAATAGTAGTTTATGCCTATAAGATGTTTGTTAAAATGCTTCAATGATAATTGATATTATTAGTTTATTTTGTATGAGGAAGAAATAAAATACTTAGAAGAGATTATTGCCAAAATGCTTGAATGATATTTGGTTTTATATGTTTGAATTTTATAATGTGCATAATCATGGTTAATGCTAATTAGGTTAAATAATAGTATAATTAGTCTATTATAATAATGATTATACAAATTAGAAAAATAATTACCATATCAGTAGAATAATAATAAAAGCCCGATCTAATAATGTGCAATAAGTTTAAATTAAGTCTTATTAAGACTATGTTCAATTTACCTTATATCTTCTTATTAGGATTTAAAATAAGTTTAGATGAGCAAAAAAAAAAAGGTTAGTCTATTTCACAAAATGAGGTCTTATAATAAGTTGTAATAAGCTCATCATATGATTGTTTATAAATAAAGTTGTTTTCTTGATTCTTTTTCTTTACAAATGTGGAATTAATGAATATGGATTTAGTTAGGTGCAAATTGAAAGGAAATCTATTGCAAATTGAAAATTTGTTTTTAAAATGCCCTATTATTGCTTCTTAGTTTTGTCCAATTTTCTACATTCACCAAGATTTGTCAGTGATACATTAATTATACAAGAAGTTTTGAATTATATTTTGTTGTTGTGTTACAAGAGATTAGTGCTTCACATTTTATGCAAAATCCTCTTGAAGTGAAGCATTACATCGAAGAAAGTTTCAATGAAGCAAACAAAGCTGGACACAATTTTATTATTGTGCCATATCTTCAAAAGTATGTATTAACCAGTTTACTTATTTTGCATTTCGTAAAATTCATGATTATTCGTAACTACAATTTGTAATTGTAGTGTGCATTGGTTGCTTCTAGTTCTAGCACCATCTACTAACACCATTTATCAATTTGATTCTCTGAGTCAAGAACCACCGCGGGAACTAATAATCAAAACAAGTATAAATGGGTACACTACTTTATTTAACCTTGTTTTAATATATTATACTCTAGTTTTAATTAACATATATATTCATGATTAATAAGCAACATATATATTTGACCATGTGAAATTATAGTGTGATGAAGAAAATGAGTGGAAGAAGAGGACTTAGTAGAACCTCGCTTCCTGAATGAAAATCTGTCAAGGTAATTGATTTTGAATAAATTTGTGTATTTAAATTTAATTTTATTTTTATTCCATATATATAGTTTGTAGTAGTACGTAGCATATTAACAATATACTTAATTTTATTGCATGTTTATTACATGATTAGTGTGCACAACAAAAGACTGGTCTTAATTGTGGCTATTATGTGATGAGATTTATGCACGCATAGTCTCTACTTGCACATAAGTAAATGATTTGGAGAAGTTACGTAAACTTTTATTTTTTTGTAAATTACTATGAAACTTAGGAGGTTTGGGGGGTCAGTGGTGGGGGAGGTTCTTGGGGGTTGGGGCAGGAGTGGTTGTCGTTCCGAAAAGCCCTTGTTGACCTCTAAACCTTGCAAATAAGTCATATAATCCAAAATTAGATGGTTTAGGACATGCATGAAGCTTAAAAACTTGAAATAAGCTATGTAGGTTGAAATTGGGAACAAAAACACCCTTAAATAACCCAAAATGGCCGGTTTGGCTTGTTGTCGTTCCGAAAAGGCCTTGTTGCCCCCTAAACCTTACAAATGAGTCATATAATCCAAAATTAGATGTTTTAGGACATGCATGAAGCTTAAAAACTTGAAATAGGCTATGTAGGTTGAAATTGGGGACAAAAACACCCTTAAACAACCCAAAATGGCCGGTTTGGCGTGTTGTCATTCCGAAAAGGCCTTGTTGCCCCCTAAACCTTGCAAATGAGTCATATAATCCAAAATTAGATGTTTTAGGACATGCATGAAGCTTAAAACTTGAAATAGGCTATGTAGGTTGAATTTGGGGACAAAAACACCCTTAAACAACCCAAAATGACCGGTTTGGCTTGTTGTCGTTTTGAAAAGCCCTTGTTGCCCCTAAACCATGCAAATGAGTCATATAATCCAAAATAAGATGGTTTAGGACATTCATGAATCTTAAATACTTGAAATAGGCTATGTAGGTTGAAATTAGGAACAAAAACACCCTTAAACAACCCAAAATGGATGGTTTTGCTTGTTGTCGTTCCGAAAAGCCCTTGTTGCCTCCTAAACCTTGCAAATGAGTCATATAATCCAAAATTAATTGGTTTAGGACATGCATGAAGCTTAAAAACTTGAAAGAGGCTATGTAGGTTGAAATTGGGAACAAAAAACCCTTAAACAATCCAAAATGGCCGGTTTGGCTTGTTGTTGTTTCGAAAAGCCCTTGTTGCCCCCTAAGCCCCCGAAACTTTGTCAAAGTGTGATATTTTACATTATTACCAATCATAGCTATATTAGAATTAAACATTTTTAATTAAGCCAAATTAACCCATTTAACAAGTTCTCTTTATTTTTTTCTTATATGATTTATATTTTAGGTTTACAAGGTTTCAAGGGAAACAGCTTTCAGTGTTGAAGAAATCACAGTCGTTCAAGACTTATTTGCAGAATTTATCTCCGAATGCATATCTTCTCTGTAAAATAGATAGGTTTTGATATATTATATATGTAGGAATTGTTATAAAGTTTCAAAAATTATTTACATTGGATTTGTATGTCGTAGTTTGACAAAGGCGCATCGGGTAACACGTTTATGTGCTGAATTTATGTTTTGGCAGATGTAATAATGTGATGATGATAGATAGATGAGTTGTTGGATTAATTTATATATATTTATTTTTAATTAGAGGTGAATGTTTAGTTGTTGAACAAAGGCGCGACGCAGGGTGTGATTATATATGATTTGCGCCACGCTGGCTTGATGTGTATGATGATAGATGTGATATTGGATTATGAATTGTGATCGATTTTAATATATTAAATTTATTTTAATATATATATATGATGTGGTTCTTATAAAAAAAACCGCAGCATATAGGGTGCTATATGCTGCGATTTTTTAAGAACCGCATCAGAAAACTGTGTTTTTTTTTTATAATTTTACCTGTATATGTTGCGGTTCTTGAAGAACCGCATCAGATAACTTGTTATCTGATGCGATTCACCTTGCATCATATACACTTTTTTCCAACTGCTGCGCCTGCTTTTGCTGCGGGGCAAAACCGCAGCACTAGGGCTTAAAAACCCCGCAGCAAATGACATTTTTTCTACTAGTGAATTTTAATTGGTTACTAACTAGAAACCAAATTAATTTCGTTGCTAACATTTGGTTTAGCTACAAAAAAAACGTTTCTTTATTTTAGCAACAAAAATTATAAATTCGTTGCTATTTAGCAACCAAAATTATAATTTCGTTGCTATTTTAATTTGTTGCCATATTGTAACTTCCATGATTGCTTTAAAAGCATTTGTTATGCTACTTATGTAAATAACGTGCATCTTTCGGATAAGCATTTCATACGCTAAGATACTCCGCGATTAAGTGTGCTCCAGTTGGAACAATGTTAAGAGGGTGACCTCTTGGGAAGTTGGATTGAATACTAACTTTTTTACGTTTGGTTAGCAACGAAAACTAATAATTTGGTTGCTATTTAGCAAAAAAAATTTAAAAATTGGTTGCTATTTAGCAACGAAAAAAATAATTTGGTTGCTATTTAGAAACGGAATTTACATCTGATAGGTTGGTAATCTCCTTTGGCGACTGGCACTTTTGCAACCAAACATTATGGTTCCCAATTTCGTTGCTAACAGCATTAGCAACAGATTTTTGCCATTTAGCAACGAAAATGATTGGTTGCTAAAATCAATTTTTTTATATTGTATATATCCTCTCACACACCCATAACCAGACGAGCACAAAGCAGTTATTCATCGGCTTCACCTGAAATGTTGAGGTTCCATATTAGTGACGAGTAACTAGACTGTTCCACTCAATTGTGGAACTCAAACATACATAGCTCGATCAAATAAAACAATAAGAAAACAAGCATCATATATACAACATACCAATGACGCACTTACATACAAGTTAATTGACATACCTGGCATCCTTCGCAGTGGAAAACTACAACATAATATTATAACCAACACGACACACTAGGAGCACTGATTACTCTATTTACCTCACCTTATTCTTAGTTCATTCTATCATTAGCTTTAGTCCATGCTCCGATCATATGCTAGTGAGAAAGCCCGAGCACAACCTAATTTTCCTAAAACAAGTCGAGTTAGTTGAACTCGAGTGTCCTACCTGTAACCCGCTCCAAGCAAGGGACTATATCTAAGTATGGCCAACACTCCTGAGTCAGGTACTCAAGTTTTGCTAACTGAGATTACAACACGTTATAGGATCTAAAACTGCTCTTGTACCACAACAAGGCAGTGGTTTTGACTTTATCCTAGTTAGCTACTTGAGTTTCACTAACCGGGCGACCACTTCTTAAATACTTATTATTTCCTTACCTTAACTTCGACTAATCAAATCAATTTCATTTTGACATGATCATCAAGAGATCAATAATAGCAACTTATCAATCAAAACGATTTCATACTTAGGCTCGCTATAGGCCTCACTCGATATACTAGTACAAAAAAACCTCATTTCCTGCGGTTAAAAAACCCAGGTATTTGCTACAATCATTAACTGCAGCACATTTGGGGAGCAACAAAAATGAGGCTGAATCTATTTGTTGCATGCAGTTCTATCCGCAACAAATAAGTTGGTTATTTAAAATAACCACAACAAATAATGTGATGACCCGATTCGCATAAACCAGCGCGGAAGAAACCGACGAGTCGAATTGTCGATCTAACAAACAAACATACTAAAAATTAAAAACAAAACCTCAAAATGATTATTATTATAATCCAAAAACGTACAATACCCACAGGTTGTACAATACTAAACCCAAATGTATCAATACTAATGAATAACTCCAAATACTGTCAGAGTCAACATATACTAGATGTAGATCTATACGTTCAAACTATAAACGTAACGTAGTCCAAAACAAGAATACTACAAAGGCACTCGCCCAACCAAAAGCTAAGCAAACCAAACAAACATATCAGACTACCAACCAACATATGATAAAAACGCCAAAAATACTAATAATCGTAAAACTGACCAAATTTAATTATTCAAACTCAAAATCGTTAATCATCTTTGTCGCTACCATTTACATTTCAGACCGCACTATGCAAGTACGAACGCATCTTACGCGAACGAACTTTCTTGCTATGCCAGGAATGAGAATCTTACTCCCAAACCCATGAACCCCATCGTACGGAAATTCACATCAAACAGACAACATAGCAAGTATACACTATCCCAATACCGCGGTCAGGATAGGGGCACCGTCTTAACCGAAAATTTAGAATCTTACTCCAAGATCAGGCGTCTAAAAGTAAAATTAAGCTAATTCTTTACTTACAACATCGAAGTTATTCTCAAGATCGCTTCTTTCGCCTTTTCTTGAGTTTAACCATAAACAATGCTACTTCTTAAACCAAACTTTATCAAATCTTTAACTTTCTTTAAACCTTTCTTTAACTTCTTTAAAACCTCCTTTCAAAAACTTTACAAAACCTTGCTTATCTTTAAATAAAACTTTCACAAACATCAATAAACTTGTATTTTAAAGAACATAAGACCAACCTTCAAGATTTCAAGATTCAACCAAGAACTCATAAAGAACTCATCAAGAACTCAACAAGAACTCAACTTCAACACAAAAACCACATGAAAAACCCCATCAAAAACATGCATGAAAACTTAAGTAAATCTTCATGAAATCAATACCCAAATCCAACTTAAAAATCACGCATGAATTGATGAACAATCATTCATAATTCATCCAACATGATCACTTAATCTATTCTATAATCATAGTACACATATTAAGGTAAGATAGTATGTTACCTTTTTGATGAACAAGCAATACAATCACACTAACTTGCAGCCCGGAAAACCAAACCACACGGCTCACACACACACACGGTTGCACGAACACGACACGGCTTGGCTCGAACCACCACCACGAACCACCGTCTTTAACACGGCACCACCACACGAACCACCGTCTTCACACAGCACCGCCACGCGAACGACACGTCCTTTCACACGAACCACACGGACCCGATCACGAACACGACCCAATCGAACAAACCCCAATTCCAAACCCAAACTAGAAGTCTTGATTGAAAACAAAAGGAATTATTGTGTTTAGAGTTACTTAAAGATCAATAGAACTTTAATCTTTAAGTTTTGGAAGAGATTAGATGATGAACAATGGTTGGGTTCATACACCAAAATGGCGTGTGGAATCTAAGCAAAGGGAGAGTGTTTGGCTATCTTTAATTGTGGCTAATGATGACCAAGGTGCAAATGATGGCAAATGATTTCATTAGCCTTACTAACCCTTCTATTTATAGAAGTGGTTTAAGGTGTGAACATGAAGCAAGTGGTAATTAGGCCACTAATTACAGGGGGGGTTATGACAAGGCTCAAAATGGGCTTTTGGTGATCAATTGGGCTAATTGCACTCATGCATGACTAATCATGCTTAATTAACATTTGGCCCAAAAATTAATTAACTAATTAGAAAGTTAAATAATAAAATTCTAATTAATTAAATAATAATAAAATAAATAATAAACAACCAAAAATACAAATAATCGAAAATAATTGAAATTATTCACATAAAATAAAAATAAATAGTCCAAATAAATTTGGACCATACATAAAATAACATAAATAACAAATAAATCAACGACAGAAATACTGACAAATCTGGGTCATTTCAACCTCCCCTCCTTAAAGAAATTTCGTCCTGAAATTTAAGGCAAAGGAGATTGTTCACTTGCAAACAGCTCCGGGTACTTCTGCCTCATGGACGCCTCTGTCTCCCAAGTCGCCTCCTCATGGTGCTGATTTCTCTACAACACCTTGACTAGCTGAACTTGCTTACGCCGGAGGGTCCTCACTTCGCGATCCAAGATCTGAACTGGTCGCTCCTCGAACGTCAGATTCGACTCAAACGTGGCCGATTCCACTGGAATAATGTGGGTAGGATCATGTACATATTTCCTTAGCTGGGAAACATGGAACAGATCGTGAACATTAGACAAACTAGGTGGTAATGTCAATCGATATGCTACCTCCCCAACTCTTTCTAGTATCTCGTATGGTCCCACGAATTTCGGTTGGAGTTTCCCCTTTTGACCAAAGTAAGCCACTCCTTTGAATGGTGAAACCTTAAGCAAGACTCTGTCACCTACCTCGAAAGTCAGTGGTCTACGTCGATTATCGGCGTAGGACTTCTGACGACTTTGCGCGGCCTGCATCTTAGACCGTATGACTCGGACCTTCTCTACGGTATCTTGTAACATCTCAGGTCCCAAAGCCACAGTATCACTGATATCATTCCAACAAATCGGACTCTGATATTTCCTGCCATACAGGGCCTCATATGGAGCCATATCAATGCTGGAGTGATAACTGTTATTATAGGAAAACTCTACCAAGCAGAGCATACGCACCCAAGACTGATGATACTCTAGAGTACATGCTCGTAACATATCCTCCAGAGTCTGGATGGTCCTCTCAGTCTGACCATCGGTCGCCGCGTGAAATGCGGTGCTCAGCTTCAACTTCGTCCCAAAGGCTTCCTGAACAGATTTCCAGAAATGAGATAAGAACCTCGGAACACGATCAGAAACTATCTCCCTCGGAACTCCGTGAAGTCGGATAATGTACTGGGTATAAGCCTCTGCCAGGCGCTCCATCGACCAGGTCATCTTCATCGATATGAATCTAGCGACCTTGGTCAACCTATCCACTATCACCCAAATTGCATTCATACCATTACAGGTAGGTAGGCTAACCACGAAATCCATAGATACCGACTCAAATTTCCAGGTCGGAATCGGTAGTGGTTGTAAAAGACCTCCAGGTCTCTGATGGTCGATCTTAACCTTCTGACAAACTAAACATCGAGCTACAAACTCTGCTACATCCCTCTTCATCTTAGGCCACCAGAATTGGCCCTTAAGGTCCTGGTACAGCTTGTTACCTCCAGGATGAACAGAGTAGGGTGAGTTATGTGCCTCAGACATGATGCTATTCCTAAGATCAGAACTTTCCGGAACACACCACCTCCCTCGGAATCGCAGACTACCGTCGGAAGAGATCTCGAAGACAACGGCTTTTCCTTGCCGTAAAGCCTATCGAATCCTAGCCAACTGCGGATCATTCTGCTGACCCTCGCGCAATTCCTGAAATAATTCAGGCTCGGCACTCAAAGATGTCAGACGAAATCTGACGGAACCACGGCTTTTACTGAAGCTCAATCGATTCTTGCGACTCAGTGCGTCAGCGACTAAGTTCGTCTTGCCCTCGCAATAATTAAGCGTCATTTAGTAGTCCTTAATAAGTTCAAGCCATCGTCTCTGCCTGATATTGAGGTCTTTCTGAGTAAAGATTTACTTGAGACTCTTATGATCCGTGAATACCTTACACGAACTACCATAGAGATAGTGCCTCCAGATCTTAAGCACGAACACTACAACTACTAGCTCCAAGTCATGCGTGGGGTAGTTACGCTCATGCACCTTCAGCTGCCTCGATGCGTAAGCGATGACCTTCCCACCTTGTATTAGCACACAACCTAGGCCACTTTTAGACGCATCACTATAGACCTCGAAATCCTCCTCATCGTTCGGAAGGGTAAGAATAGGAGCAGAGACTAATCTCTGTTTCAGCTGCTGAAACGCTTGCTCGCAAGCCTCCTTCCAAACGAATTGGATCCCCTTCTGTAGGAGACTAGTCAATGGCCTAGCAATCTTGAAGAAGTCCTTGACGAATCGTCGATAGTATCCGGCCAAACCTAGAAAACTACGAACCTCCGCCACATTTCTCGGGCTACTCCATTCAACTACAGCCTTAACTGTTGCCGGGTCTACCTTAATGCCTTCTTTACTAATTACGTGACCTAGAAATTCTATTTCGCGAAGCCAGAACTCACATTTGGAGAGTTTCGCGAACCACTTATTCTTCCGTAATATCTCTAGTACCATCCGGAGATGCTCTGCATGTTCAGACTCATCTCTCGAATAGACTAAGATATCATCTATAAATACTATGACACACTTATCGAGTAAGTGATGGAAAGTCCGGTTCATCTGATCCATGAACACGGCTGGTGCATTAGTGAGGCCAAAGGGCATCACCTCAAACTCGTAGTGGACGTATCTCGTATGAAAAGCGGTCTTCGGGATGTCTTCTTTCTTGATTGGAATCTGATGATATCCAGATCGAAGATCTATCTTCGAAAACATTCTTGCTCCTCGTAACTGATTGAACAGGTCCTCAATCCTAGGCAACGGGTACTTATTCTTGATAGTTACCCGATTCAATTCGCGATAGTCTATGCACGGGCGCATACTACCGTCTTTCTTCTTCACAAAGAGCATAGATGCTCCCAATCGAGAAACGCTCGGCCTAATGAAGCCCTTATCGATCAAATCTTGGAGTTGAGTTTTTAACTCCTGCAACTCCGATGGTGCCATCCGGTAAGGTGCCTTTGAAATCGACACTGTCCCGGGTGCAAAGTCAATATTGAACTCGACATCGCGCTCGGGTGGAACTCCCGGTAGCTCATTAGGAAATACGTCTCTGAAATCCCTCGCTACTGGTATATCGTCCAACAGACCATCCTCAGTCAAGTCCCTTACCTAACATAGGAACACCATATCGCCCTTCTGGCGATGTTTTCTCATTTTCAAGGCTGAGATTACCTTTACACCCTTCTTCAGAACGATCCCAGAATAGGTGATCCGATTGCCTTGTGATCCTCGGAATGTCACTAACTGGTCTCGGCAACGAATATTCGCTCGATACCTTGATAGCCAGTCTATGCCAAGAATGACATCGAACTCCATCAGCGGGAACTCCTTCAGATCGGTCGTCGCCTGCTCTCCAGCTATAACGATAGGCATTCCTCGGAAATCGCGCTGACAAACAAAAACCTCTCCAGAAGAGAGAGTTATGATCGCACTAACAGGGGAACGGCCTCGAAGATTAGACCTCAAGACAAAACTACTAGCCATGAAAGAAAATGTGGCACCAGAATCAAATAAAACAAGTGCTAAAATACGAGAGACAAGAAATCTACCTGAGACTACGTCTGGCTGGACCTCTTCTCTGCCTCAATCATACAGTAGAATTGATTCTTCACTGGAGTCTTAGCCGGTGCTGGAAGTTGCTTGGTCTCGGTGCCTGGCTTCTTCTCGGGGCAAACTGACGCCTTGTGGCCTTCCTTCCCACAGATAAAACATGTAATGGGCGTCCCGTCGCTTCGCTTCCCTGGATGTAAGTCCTTGCCACATCCTCTGCATCTCGAACTCCCTGATCCCTGAGATGAACTAGCGGTCGGAGGGGTACTGCTTGGAGCACTGAACCAGGGCTTCTTAAATGATGGCGACGTCACCGGGGTCGGGGTCCTCTTCTTGCACGTATCCTCCTCGATGACAGACGTCTGGATCTCAAGTGCTACCTCTTAAGCTCACTGTAACGTCTTCGCTTCACTACTGATCACATGGCCGCGAATCCTCGGATCTAGATTTTTGATGTAGCGCTTGACCCGCTCCTCCTCAGATGGTACTACCTATGTAGTAAACCTCGATAACTCGGCGAACTTATCGGTGTAGGCCTGAACCGTCATCTTACCATGAGTGAGAGTAAGAAACTCCTCCTACTTCTGCCACTGTAACTCGTCGGGATTGAACCTCTCCTGGACCTTAGCTACGAACTCGGCCCAAGACATCAGATATAGGGGCATACATGCGTTCTTCGCCACGCTCCACCAGTTATCGGCCTCTCCACGCAAGTAGTAAGCGGCGATCTGGACCTTCTCATGCTCGGGGCAAAACGTCGCGTCGAAGAGCTTCCCCATCTCGCGGATCCAATTCTCCAACATCGTAGGGTCGGCAAACTCATCGTAAGTAGGTGGTCGATGACGAGCGATACGATCGAACGTCGACTGCGATCTCGATGGCTGATGACTATGATGTGCAAGCGTCAGAATCGCCTCCTCGCGCGCTCGTAACCTCTATCGACCCGAACTTATCCGGTGAGGTGTGGACATGCTGAAATCATCGCAGCAACATACAAACAAAAGAGGCAATATTAGTAAAAACTCCACACTCTAGTCAAGTATACACATAAAAGAAAGTAGGAAAAAGAGTCTTATCTCGGATTCTTCTACCCGACACTCTTCTCCCTTAAACTTATTCGAAATTGGGTTTATCACTCGGGATTGGTAAAGCTCTCAACTCCCGGGTTTACTCAAGTCCTAAAACTTCACTTAAAACCTATTCGGCTCTGATAACAACTGTGACGACCTGTAACGACCCGTATTTTATCAGCGTTGTTTTTGGAGAAAACAATAATACGAATCAAAGTTTTAAATAAAAGTTTAAATTTCAAGTTCAATATTAACAGCGGAAGCTCTAAAATATTTCAATTTATTCAGATGAAATAAGTCCAAAACCAAATTAAAATGTCCAAAGTCCAAAATAGACAAAACCACAGATAGACCATAAATCCTTGATTACATAGCTAGGATCAATATTATTTAAATAAATAGAACTAATCTTGCTGCTCAAATCCCAGCCCAAGCGTTCCCCACTTATTCTTCATCAGTACCTGAAAAGGGAATTTTGGGTTCCACAATCAGTGGTGAGTAATTAGATTGTTCTACTTAATTAGTAGAATACAATTAAAAATATAATAATTAGAATAATTTCACAGTTCAATCAAGCAACATAAGTAACAATTACATTATTCAAATTCAAGTACGCAGCAGAAAGTAAATCATAAAATAATCACAACGGGACCAACCAAGCTAGACATTTCCTATTCTAGACTCTAGACTCTAATTATTATTTAACAAGTTCTAGTTCATTTCAAGTTGCTAATCCATGACACAGTCATATGCTCGTAAAGGGTCAACCATGAAGGATCTACTTCCCCCAACTTTCCTTGTCTC
The DNA here is from genome assembly GCA_951394345.1 of Salicornia ramosissima. Taxonomy (NCBI): domain Eukaryota; kingdom Viridiplantae; phylum Streptophyta; class Magnoliopsida; order Caryophyllales; family Amaranthaceae; genus Salicornia; species Salicornia ramosissima. The sequence goes on from OX596232.1 coordinate 44,125,397, forward strand.
ATGCCGGGTCAACCACAAAGGATCTACTTCCCGAGCACTGGGATCCAGAACTGTCCCACAACCGCAGAAGGGACAGTGGCTTTGACTATACTTATGTTCATGGCTCTTTAGCCACTAGATGAGCGGTCACTTCATAGATTAATTATCTTTTCAAGTTCACTTTTCCAATTCACATTTAGGCTTTCTTTTACACGACTTGACTCTTAATCAGTTCTAGTTCAACTTTATTAACTCAAAATTTTAGACCAAGACTTAACATGCTCGACATTTATACCATGCGACAATTCCTCATGCAATATTAGTAATCAATTCAGCTAGTTCAAACATAAAAGCAAGCACTAAACAACATAAACCAATAACAGGTGTTCAATAGTCAAAATCTTACCAGTAACTTACCATATATATACACGCCACATGCGATATTTGTAGCACAATAATACATCACCATTATTTCTCAATTTGCAATTCAAGCAAGCAGTAATATAAAATGCATATTTTTAGTTATCTAGAATAATTTCAAGAACGTAATTAAATTCCAGTCTTTTATCTATTTGAATCATGAAAATCTAGTCTTTCTCCATAATTTCTATTTGGCATTTTCGTGAACTAAAATCAAGAAATCAAGATTAATATACTTTAAATTACGAACTTTGATTAATTAAGAAATAAATTTTCAAGAACAAGTTTATAATCTAATCTTTTATTATAAAAACAAGTAAAAATATTCTTTTTATTTTCTTAAGACCATTCGACAATTCTGAATAATTGCAAACAAGAAATCAAATTTTATCCTATTTAAATTACAAGCTTTGATTAATTAATTTAGGAATAATTTCAAGAATTAGTTCATAATTAAATAAAAACAAGTAAAAATATTCTTTTTATTCTTTGAAGCCACTCGACATTTTTGGTTAATGCAAGATTAACTTTTTATCTTTCAAGAACTTGTTTAGATTAATTATTAATTTAAGAACATTCATCAAGGATTGTTACAAGATCAAGATTTTAGTTAAAAGATCATATTTTGAAACAAAGAAACTTCGAACAAGGCCTTAAGGTTCACGACATTCTCTTGAATTTTATTCATAAATACTTCAATAATTTATCCATCAATTTTTAACTAGCAAGAATCATAGATTATGCATAAAATATGGATTAAACATGCAAATAAACTAGTAAATTCATCATGAAAAGGTTGCTTCTACTCGACATGCCTAGTTCGAAACTCAAAAAGTAATTCAACAATAAAACACTACAATTCTAAGCAATCCTACATAATTCTAAACTTATTATAAGGATTATATTATCAATCTTATTCTATCAATTGAGTAAAGCAACTAATTGCCTAACAAGATTGAACAAAATCGAGAAGTTTCGGTGGCCTATTGCACGAGTTCCCCCACGGTTCTTGTGCTTCTTGGTTCCTTGCTCTAATCTTTTTAGTGTGAAATCTAGGAAAAGGTTTGTAGAGATTTTTGTGAATCGTTTTCAGAAGTAAAGATCATACCTTAGTTATTGAATCCTTTTTCTCTTAAAAACTAAGAGAGCCGTGTGGTTCTTAGGTAGGGTAATTGTTTGCTCTCCTAAAATTTAGTAGAGGATTAGAAATAAAAAATAAGACTTTTAGGAGAGGTCAACAATAGATATGGATTAGTTTTTTTTTTATTAAATTAAATCAATTAATTATGTATTTATTAAAGGGGGCCGTGTGAAGGTTATAGGTTGGGCTAAATTTTAGGTGAGTTAAACTATTGGACTTGATCCTCCTTACATAATTAGGCCTACTTCAATGATTAAATTAATAGTAATATACTTAGTTATTTAATTAGTTAATTAATTAATTAAATAAATAAAATTTAAAATAGCCAAAAAATTTGGGGTATTACATGACCCGACTCGCTTAAACCGGCGCGGAAGAAACCGACGAGTCGAATTGTCGATCTAACAAATAAACTTACTAAAAATTAAAAACAAAACCTCAAAATGATTATTATTATAACCCAACAACGTACAATACCCACAAGTTGTACAATACTAAACCCAAATATATCAATACTAATGAATACCTCCAAATATTGTCAGAGTCAACATATACTAGATGTAGATCTATCCTTCCAAACTATAAACGTAACGTAGTCCAAAACAAGAATACTATAACGGCACTCGCCCAACCAAAAGCTAAGCAGCACAGTCCTCATCAGAGTTACCTGAAAAATTAACAACAATCCACTGTTAGTGGCGAGTAACATAACAGTCCCACCCTAACATGGACACACATAATCATAGAACAAACCAAACAAACATATTAGACTACCAACCAACATATGATAAAAACGCCAAAAATACCAATAATCATAAAACTGACCAACTTTAATTATTCAAACTCAAAATTGTTAATCATCTTTGTCGCTACCATTTACATTTCAGACCGGACTATGCACGTACGAACGCATCTTACGCGAACGAACTTTCTTGCTATGCCAGGAATGAGAATCTTACTCCCAAACCGATGAACCCCATCTTATAGAAATTCACATCAAACAGACAACATAGCAAGTATACACTATCCCAATACCGCGGTCAGGATAGGGGCAACGTCTTAACCCAAAACTTAGAATCTTACTCCAAGATCAGGCGTCTAAAAGTAAAATTAAGCTAATTCTTTACTTACAACATCGAAGTTATTCTCAAGATCGCTTCTTTCGCCTTTTCTTGAGTTTAACCATAAAAAATACTACTTCTTAAACCAAACTTTATCAAATCTTTAACCTTCTTTAAACCTTTCTTTAAATTCTTTAAAACCTCCTTTCAAAAACTTTACAAAACCTTGCTTATCTTTAAATTTAACTTTGACAAACATCAATAAACTTGTATTTTAAAGAACATAAGACCAACCTTCAAGATTTCAAGATTCAACCAAGAACTCATAAAGAACTCATCAAGAACTCATCAAGAACTCATCAAAAACCCATTAAGAACTCATCAAGAACTCATCAAGAACTCAACAAGAACTCAACTTCAACACAAAAAGCACACGAAAAACCCCATCAAAAACATGCATGAAAACTTAAGTAAATCGTCATGAAATCAATACCCAAATCCAACTTAAAAATCACAAATGAAATGATGAACAATCATTCAAAATTCATCCAACATGATCACTTAATCTATTTTATAATCATAGTACACATATTAAGGTAAGATAGTATGTTACCTTTTTGATGAACAAGCAATATAATCACACTAACTTGCAGCCTGGAAAACCAAACCACACAGCTCACACACACACACGGTTGCACGAACACGGCACAGCTTGGCTCGAACCACCACCACGAACCACCGTGTTCAGCACGGCACCACCACACAAACCACCATCTTCACACGGCACCGCCACGCGAACCACACGGCCCTTTCACACGAACCACACGGCCCTTTCACACGAACCACACGGACCCGGTCACGAACACGACCCAATCGAACAAACCCCAATCCCAAACCCAAACTAGAAGTCTTGATTGAAAACAAAAGGAATTATTGTGTTTAGAGTACTTAAAGATCATTAGAACTTTAATCTTTAAGTTTTGGAAGAGATTGGATGATGAACAATGGTTGGGTGTTCATACACCAAAATGGTGTGTGGAATCTAAAGGGAGAGTGTTTGGCTATTTTTAATTGTGGCAAATGATGACCAAGGTGCAAATGATGGCAAATGAATTCATTAGCCTTACTAACCCTTCTATTTATAGAAGTGGTTTAAAGTGTGAACATGAAGCAAGTGGTAATTAGGCCACTAATTACAAGGGGGGCCGGTTATGACAAGGCTCAAAATGGGCTTTTGGTGATCAATTGGGCTAATTGCACTCATGCATGACTAATCACGCTTAATTAGCATTTGGCCCAAAAATTAATTAACTAATTAGAAAATTAAATAATAAAATTCTAATTAATTAAATAATAATAAAATAAATAATAAACAACCAAAAATAAAAATAATCGAAATTATTCACATAAAATAAAAATAAATATTCTAAATAAATTTTGGACCATACATAAAATAACATAAATAACAAATAAATCAACGATAGAAATACTGACAAATCTGGGTCATTACAAATAAGGTCCATAAAAAATAAATAAAATTGGAACTAATCAGTATACATTAAAAAATTCTACTTAAATAATTCAACTAAAATCTACATAAAAAATGAATCAAATGAACATAGATCCAAAAATGGACCTTTATGAACTAAAATAAAATTCAACTAAAATCCACAAAAAAAAAATGAAATGCATACGTTGGTCATGGCTCATGTTAGATCTGAGAAAAAAACTCATAAGAAGATCTGGAATAAGGATTTGGAATGCTTTAATCAAGAACCACAAATTTTCTGCAAATACAAAAAAAAAATGATATAAGAATCAGAAGAAAAAAATTAAAAAAAAATCAGAATCTCATAAGAACAAAAACAATTGTTCAAATTTGAATACGCCAAATGATCATCGAATTTGAACAAAAAAATAAAACGTTCATATAATATCAAAATCATAATTAAAAAAATCTAGATCAAAATCATCAAATTCGAAAAAAAATAACAAAAAAAAAAACTCTCAAATTTCCCAAAAAATCCCCTCAAATTCGAACCCAAAAATCCCCCAAAGTTTCAACAAACCTAGAAAAATTTAAACCTAAAAAAACCAACAAACCCAGAAAAATTCAACCCCTAAAAAGCAACCAACCAACCCAGAAAAATTCAACTCCTAAAAAGACCAACAAAAACGAAAAACCAAAATTGGATCTGAAAAACGAAAAACTCATATTTAAAAAAAATGAAAAATCCAGGTTTGAAACACTCAAAAACCAAAACCCTAAAAAACTCGTAAAACATCGAAACCTAGAAAAAAAACAAGAGAACGAAACCAAAAGCTAAAAACCCATAAATCAAAAACAAAAAAAAAAAACTCAAAAACGATCGAAAAACAAAAAAATTAGCGCTGAACGCGTTGCGGTTTGGACGTCAAACCGCACCAAACCGCAAAATTACGATTTACCATTTTTTGAATCCGCACCGCACCGCAATTTATATCAAATCGCACTAAACCGCACCGCAAAATACGGTTTGGTGCGGTGCGGTTTGCGGTTTAACCCACTTTTAAATTTTTTTACTTTATAATTATTAATTGATAAAGATAAAAAAATCCTAGATTTTTTTTTGTTAGAGCCTTAAAGAGTTAGAGAAGCCTTAGAGCGTTGCGGGTTTAAACAACTAGATAAGGCCCAAGAAAAAATAAAAGGCATAATTTTAGTAGGGTAGTAAGCCAAATAAAAATTATGAAATTGAACATTTTAGAACAATTCCAAAAATTGCAGTTTCCGGTTTGGTGCAGTTTCAAAATTTTTGGAAATTACACCGCACCGCAAAATTACGGTTTGGCAAAATTGCAAACCAAACTGTTGAACCATGTTTGATTTGAATGATGACAAACCAGTTCTCTATACTTGATGTCTATGCATATTTGTGTATGAACAGGTTGAATCAAGTGAGGACACATCAAGGCAACTTTGAAGGCCTTGAGATACTTGAAGATCAGAAGCCAAGAGCTTGGAGCTATTTATTTTTTATATTTCTAGGATCTTCTTGTAAAATAGACTTAGGAAAATATTCTTTGTGTTTTTAAGTAAAGAGCAAAAAGATTTTAAGTTTATATCCAGTAAAGAGAACAGGCCAAGAACAAGCTAAGAACAGGCAAAGAACAAGCTTGGAACAGTTCTCTTCGCCAGATGTAGACTTAGTAGTACTGAGACCACTGTGGGAACAGACCTCAGTATTACGCACATGCACTTAAGTGATTCGTACAAATTTTGTGTTCAAAATTATTTTTGAAAAATTTATTTGAAAAATATTGATCACTTATGTTTTGGAAATCTGCCAAATTGATTCACCAAATCAGCTTTGCAATGTACTTGTTTGGACTCTTGTTTACTTTCCACTACATGTAGTGGAAGGAGACAAAGGTCTGAAATAGGTGCCTTTGCAATTGTGTCAGCTGAGCATGTTTGCACAATTTAGGCAAGTCTCCAAGCACACTTCTAGGGCACGGTTTTTCTTGCTTATATAAACAATCTTTGCAAAAACCCTAGCAAGACTTTTGCTCTCCAAAGAAAACCAAGACATATTTTCTGAGAGTCTATCCTTAGAGCAAAACTATCTCCATATCTATCTTTAAGAGAAAAACTTACGGAGATTTGAGTTTGTAATATTTGAACCACTTAGAGGGAAGTGGTTGGGGAGTGTTCTGTGAACACTGAGTGAACTGTTAGAGTTAACAGTTGGGAAATTAAGTGTTACAAAGTTGTAGCATTTAATTGAGTGTGTAACCTTGTTATTATTCTGAGTTGATTAATAATATTGGTGAGAGAGTGGAGGACGTAGGCTTGTTTAGAAGCCGAACTTCGTTAAATCCTTGTGTCCCTACTCTTTATTTACTGTTCTATTGTTGTTCTCACAAAAAGATAAACAAACTTTGAAACGATTAAAAAAACACACATACTCAATTCACCCCCCCTTCTTGAGTATACATTGAACTTACACAAACCGCACTTCTCAAACCGCAAACCAAACCAAACCGCACAATTGTGGTTTGTTTAGCGGTTTGGTGCGGTTCAGACCGCACTCTACTCAGCCCTACGAAAAATCATGAAAAACTTAAAAAACACCAAAAATCAGTAAAAAAAAAAAAAAGAGAGAGAGAGAGAGAGAACCCCCAAATATTGAAAATCTATAAAACATAAGCACCGACCTTTGATCTGATTATTCAATCTAGCGAGTTATTACTCCAAATTAAATTCCATTATTTTTTGCAGAAGAGAGGAGTGAGATGAGAGAGAAAATTAAGAGATAGAGGACATGAGTGAGATAGAGAAATGGGGAAATGAGAGTGAAAGATGACAGAGAGAGATGTGAAATAAGATATAAGTGGCGTGTAATTCGCTAGTGGGTAGCGTGTAGGGTTTTAATAATTTTTTTTTTGTAATTTGCTACGGTTATCAAGTAATAACAGCAACAAATTGAAAGGCCCACCTTATTTCTCTTTTTCATCCAATCATTTGTTGCAGTTATTAGAAATACCCCTATAATCGCATCAAATGTGGCGCAAGAAAATTCAATTTTTGTACTAATGATACTTTGTGAAGTTCAATAGTCTAGCCCAATTAAAATCGACCTAGCTCAATTAAACTCTAGCTCAACAGGCTCTCAAACTCTAGCTCATAAATATACATATAAACTCCTAGAAAGGGTATAAATCTACATCTGATAAAAAAATTAAGATAGAAATTTTTGACTAAATATAATTCTGATAATGTGAATTATATGATTACGACATCCTTTACGTTGAACACATTGCCTAATAATCAAACCGCTTGTAGTACAATAAAATACACTTCAAATACTATACATCACTGACAACTGACATTAAGGCTCACCACATATACGGCTTGAAATAATCAAACTGTTTGTAGTTTTTTTAACATATTATCGACATACAATCTGATCTATTGCGTACCAGCAATAGCTTGTAAAAATTTTGCTCTAAGAACTTTCTGGTACATCAAAATGTTGGAAAATGACGTGTTAAACACGACACGCATAAAAAAAATAGTCAAACAATTACAGCTCAACACCTATTACTCACATCCATAGCATAGCTTTGCGAAACCTTTACTTTTGCACGATAATTTGCATAAAAGAATAGCCAAACAAATATCCGATACATTAAAGCGATACTTCAAAGCATTCGACCATATAGTGTTGGACACGGCGCGGCGCTGTGCACAACTAGTACTATTAAATAAGCATGAATATACTCAAAGATGTCGAACTATATTCAAATGCGCTAAAATATACTCAACCAAGAATTGCAACAACTGATTTTGTAGGTGGCAGAAGTTTAAAGTTGTAGATAGGTTTATTTAGAGATGTCAAAGAGCCGAGCCGAGCCGAGCCGAGTAGTAACCTGCTCGAGCTAGGCTTGATTAATATTTATTGAGCTCGAGTCGAGCTCGAGCATAACCGAGCTTTCAAAAACATTGTTCGAGCTTGGCTCGTTTAATTTTTTCATGTTCTAGCTTGGCTCGAGCTTGCTCGTTTAAGTATTCGAGCTCGAGCTAAGATAACTCATTAATAAATGAGCTTTGTATATGTTTAAACGAGCTTTGTACATATTGTGATATTAATTTCTAATTTTAACCTTTCCCAAACATAAGTAATACAAGAAATAAAAATCAAAATTTAATTTGGTTAAGACTCAAGAAAATGATAGTAAAAGCAGGGTAATGGACTAATTACGGATATTGGATACAATAATTTCAGAAGAGCTAAACTATAGTCCAAAATTTAGCTAATATAGATGGAAAAACATATATATTTCTCAAAATATAAATGATGCATACTATATATAAATAAATATATTTTTAAATTTGAATTATACAAACGAGTTTTTAACGAGCTTTTAACGAGTTTTAAACGATTACGAACGAGCTTTTAACGAACTTGAACGAGCTGTTCCCGAGCCTTAACGAGCCGAGTACTACCTTGTTCGAGTAAAGCTCGTTTATTAATCAAGTTTGAAAATTTTGCTCGGACTCGTTTATTTATATTTGATCGAGCTTTGCCCGAGCTTGTTTGCGAGCTGTTCACGAGTGTATCGGCTCATTGACGCCCCTAGGTTTATTGATTTTCTTCCTACCTTTTGTGCCCAAATTACATTTGTTAATTGTTTATTGTCTTTAGCCGAGTTAAGATAAAAGTTGAGTACTAAACTTTAATCAAAGTTGCAATTAAGGTACCGAACTTTAAGAGCATTGCCACCAATGGGGGAAAAAAACTGCTCACAACTACTTTCTCTCTCTTCCTAACCCATTTTCCCTCATGTATAACTTTTTCATTACACCAATGGTAAACAAAAAAAATTCATCAACACTCTCTCTCCTACTATTTCCTATACCCCACCATATTATACATCATCTTAATATTTTTACACAACTATACTTTAATATTCATAATTTAGTAAATTATGAGTGAAAATTTAGTAAATTATTATTTGGCAATTAGTTTAACACTGTTAATCACAATTAAGAAAAATTATGATTTACATAATAATTTTAAATAATAACTTAATTAGTTAAAAAAGTCTTTGAGGTAGAATTTGACATTAATAATAGATTTTTATGATTTTTGAAGTGTGATATATCAAAATGGATGTCTTTGAAAAAAAAATAAGAACGTTGGTGATTTAAATAAAAAAAAATTAATTTCGGGGTCCAAATAGCCGTTACAAAAAATAGAATCATTGAGATAATGTTGTTGAATTGTGATTGGGTGTTCAGCTGACCGGGACGCATGTCACGCCCTGATTGGGCTGATTGACGCGCCTAGTCAGCCAACAACCAGATTTTTTTTTTCAAAATCCGCGTCTCAAAACACGTATGCCAGCAAAAAAAAAAAAAGAGTTTCTGATTTATTAAGTGGGCCCCACACTTTTACTGTAGCTAAATATTTCTCCTCAACATTTGAGGAAAAAAAATGAGATGTTCATGAGGAAGGAGTTTTTTCCCATTGGTGTTGGTAGATTTTGGTGAGTTTTTTCACCATGAGGAGTTTTTTCCCATTGGTGGCAATGCTCTAAATAGTTGCAATAAGGGGACTAAAAACTAACATAAGTTAATTAATTGTTATGATTCTTTTAAAGGAATCAATTAAGTATTTTTACTTCTCTAACTTCTTCATTATTCATCTGTAACGTAGCATCTTATTAGTTTTTCCACCCTCACTCTGTTTGTTCTCTTCTTCACACTTCTTCATTTTTTTTATTTTTTTTTATAGCTAGCTTTGTAATAATGTAAATATTTCATGTCTGATTTCAATATTTCCTCCAAATCTATCTCTTTCCTAGGATTTCAAATCTTATCAGTTTGATCCCAAAATAAGGGTTTCCTTCCTATAATCTGTTAAAATTCTTGTATGGTCATCGAAAAAACGACCACCGAAATCAAACAAATCTAGACCATTCATCTTGTTGATTTGATTTGACTTTTATTTTTAATAAAAATAAACCTTTTAAAATTATTTTATTGTAATATTAATTCAATTAATTCATTTTACTTATTTTTGTATTTACCAAAATTAATTTTATATTTTGGTAATTTAAAAAGTAAATTAAAAATCATTTTTTTAGGGATTCAATTTTTACACATGATTTTTTTAATGAACTTTAAACAATAGAAATTATTCAAGAATTCAATTGATTTCATTAAACTTTAAAAAAAGATTAATTAAACATTATCATCCTCAACCATTCTTTAACCCTCCATATTCAACTCCAACCCCATTTAAGCTTTAACTCAACCTTCATCTCCAACCCCCAACCTTCATGTCCAACCCCCACTTCATCCCCAACCTCCATTGAAGCTTCAACTAATTAATCTCCAAGGTGATTATAATATTATGCCCTCAATTCTCTCATCCACTACACCTAATGTAGATCCAAACTCCATTGAAGCATTCAACCTTCATTGGTGGAGAATGTTTGAAATTTTTAGAAACCAAATAAGTAATCAATCTCCTTTTGTTAATTGTGGTAGCAAATTAGTCAAAAAAATATAAGTTTTCGATTCAACCATTAATTAGTTCTGTGATTCAACCTTCAACCTTCATCCCCAACCCCCATTTTAGATACAACCTCCATTGGAAGAGTAAGTGCGAAAAATTTCCAGAAGTGTAATAAGTGGCTAATCTTCGTTAATTGTGATATATAGTGAATTCGTCAAATGAACATGTCCTCAATTCAAGCCGCCATTAATGGGTTATGTAATTTTTTGTTATAAGTTTCATGGCTACTAAAACCTAGATGACGAATGAAGAAGATGATGTTCAAACTCGTTGAGTTTAAATTCGTTGCTGATTTTATTTGGCAATGTCCACAATGTAATTGGACATTACCGCATAGCAGTTGTAACATCCTAATAGAAGCAGGGTTAATCATATGTAATATCCATAACACGATTTGGACATATCCGCAATAATTTGAATTTTGAAAATGTTATTTCCAATTTATTGATGATTGTTCTTTGTATATTTGTAAAGTTTCCAAATTTTAAAGATTTAATTACCATAATACATTACTTAACAAATATATTCAGATTGCGTTTTTCAAGAAAAAACAAAAAACAAAGTTAGATTGCAAATAGGCACCAGAATTTTGGTAATATCCACATTTTTAACTGGATATTACCCATTGATCACTAGATTCACTACACCCCTTTTTCGAGCAAAACATAACAAAAATTACTTATATGAAACATTAAAATTTAATCAAAGATTTTAAAAATATATTTGTTACTTAACAATATTATTTGTGACTTTGGATATGTCATTACCATGTGCATATAATAAATTCATCTTTTTACTAAATTTCCATATTTTTTTCAAATTCAATTGTTTTTGTATCACTATATTTATTGGAGTATGAAGAAATGTATTTTCAAATTACTAGTTTGGAGAATGAAACAAATCATTTTCAATTTGTATAAACTAGAGTGGACCAATCCAAATGCGCCGGACATATATATATATATATATATAAGCTACGTGCATGTTCTAAAAAATATAAGTGGATAGATCAACACTCATTGGCATGGTTTAGGTCACGTTAAAAGCATTTCGGAACGATAAGTAGCCAAAACGACCATTTCAAAATAATTATATAAGGTGACCGATTATATAAGTAGCCAAAACGAGCCAAAACATGGTCGATCAAATACAACAATTGGGTCAACAACGACGTTGTCTAGTGTTATATAAGGTGCGTTTAATCAAAAGTTGTGTTTATTTTAACACAAATATCTATTATATTTATCGGATAAGATATGTAGGAATTTTTTATGCTAAATTAGCACACTGAGTGGCCTGGTATTGTTTTGTTTGAGTATTAAAAAATTGGTCATGCGATAATTTGAGCAAATAATTATTTCATTAACAGGATAACAGTTACAACATGATGAAAGCGAATGGAAGAATTGAAAAAAGAATGAAATGAACTAAGGATTCGTCCAACCCGAGGTTTGGACTATAGAATATATTTCTCCAATGTATTTTCCAAAGAGCTCATGTTTCTCAATGTGAAATAGGACTTGATGTTTAAGCTTCATAACATGGTTGGCAATATTGATTAGTAGATCAATGACTTGAAATAGCTCAACCTTGAAGAAAAATAGTTTGATCAAAAACTATTTGGAAACATTTAAGAGATGGAGAATTAATTCAATGTCTTGTTTTGTAGTTGCAATAAGATGACAAACATTGGTCCAACCCCATAAGTTAAGCTCGTACTAATTATTCATAGAGCTCATGATAATTCAATCAACCACAACATACACATTAATGGGGCAAATAAATAATCCCAAAAGCTCATTATAATTTTATACATAAAGCTTAAAAGCTAATGATAATCCAGTAAATGCAAAAGGCTAAATATATCCAAGTCTATAAATATTCCAAAGATTGTAAAAATTAATCTATAATATTTAACAATTTTCAAAAAGTTATAAAGCATAGTTGTCCTTGTCCAATCTCCTTTTTTTGTCAGTTGTTGCACCAAGAACACTAACCTAAAAAAAGTACAATCATATAGACTTGTTAGCAAATGTAAACACATACGGAGTATATGATGAAGTTAGAATTCCAGGGGAAAAAATAAAAACAAAGTGACACAAGACTTTAGAACACAGTGATTTGATTAAATAAAAAATAAGCATAAGCAGCAGCTACGCATCTCCCAACCAGCAGATTGTAGGTAGCAACACCACAGGCCTATGCAAAACAACCTTTTGCACAGTATAGAAGAGGATATTTAATCACTCCTTTTTTCAATTAATCTATAACGGTGTATATGTACTCCTAATGTGAGGTATGCAATATTAAACTCATCTTAATCACCAAGCTCATAATCCGTATATACCTAATTCAAAATTAGGCACAACATTACTAATCAAGCCAATCTTAAAGAAGTCTCATTAACATAAACCAAAGCATACAAAACCTAACTCCAAGTATAAGCTAAATTCAATCCTAATGAAAAATGCTATTGCAAACCAAATGGAGATGGATGTTTTTTAAAGAGCCTAATATAAATTGGATAACTTATTCGACAATGCATAGATGAATGAACTATAATGAAAAATAGATTTTGTTCCTCTGAAAACAATACCAAAAAAAAAAAAAAACACTTAAAAGTTCATGATATGGGAATACTAAGACTACCAGCTCTCATCAGTTATTAAATCTACAATGCTCTTTGAATGCTTCAATTGTAGATACTTATAAGCATTATTGGTGTTCCTAGGCCAAACACAGAACACTAATTTAAGAAAAGAAAGAACTACTAATTTTTTGTTTGTAAAAATACAAAATGCACGATGAAACAGAACAAAAAACATATATGAACACATTAAATATAAAACAAAGAGTTTTTTTTCCTGATATTTTTAATACATGTCAAGTAGAAATTTAAATGCACATAAACTTAGTATGACAATAAACATACCTTAAATTGTAGAAAAAGAAACCACAGGGTATTGTTTTCCTATGCAAGATGACAAACGGCTATATTTCTCTTTTCAGATGGAAGTCTAGTATGAGAAAGGAAGAACAAAAGAGATGCAGTTAAATGATTTAGGGTTTAACTGGTTAGGTAATCAATTAAGATCAACAAGCAATAAGGAAACTAAATTTCAGAATAACCTTAATAATATACAAACTAAATAAACTACCCTAATATGATCAATATGCTCCATATTAATTGGTTAGGTAATCAATTAATCTCCAAGTTAGGTAATAGGATTAAATGATTAATCAAGTTAAGCACAATTGAAATTTACCTGGGCTTCATATCAAAGTTGTCTAAGTCATTAAACTGAGAATAATATGACAGCCTTCCCTGAGTCTAGTCCCATTAGCATGTGTTTGTGCATCCCCCTCACTTCCAGTAACATCTTCAAAGCATGCATTATTACTTATTATATTCCACTAATAAAAATAAAAAATATATGCAGAAAAAGGTTTCCAAAACGGACCTCCAAAGTTATGACGTCTATATTAGCATCTATTTAAGTCTGACACCATTTAACTTGTCCAGTTTAGTCCAACAATTTTTCATTTTCTGGTACATGTAATTGAAGCTCCAACACATATATTATCAACAACTCATAAAAATTAGAAACAAAATTAAAAGTAAGAGAATTATTGAAAGTTAGGCCATGGTTTCAAAAACAATGAAAATCCCAGAGCCTCATGTTTGTTTATTCCTTACTCAAATCACATGTCCCCTGCTGGTAGAGTTAACTTAACAGCAAATCCTCAGTTGTTGCAATCAATAGAAAATCACTAAAATATCAGCAAAACGAACTACATCAATAAAATTCAAAAACGAACTAAATCAAGAAAATTCCAAAGAATCTTTAAAAAGAAGAAGAAAGATTTAGAAACTCATACTCATTCAAATCTAAAAAGTAAGAAAAGCACATAAGCACCCAAATGCTATGTTAATTATGTTCTCTACTTCTCTACAACAACTCAGGCTATAGGAGTTAAAGTGTAGTTGCTTTAAACCTCCTAGTTACATCATTGTTACCAAATTTTAAGCAAACATGTCATACTTTGAAAAATCAAAACACACCCAGGAAATTAAATCAACCTCAAAACATAAAATCACTGAAAACTCATCATCATCGAAAATCAAGTTTAAGTTATGAAAACGAACCCTAAATGAACAGCTTTTGTCATATTGGTATTGAAATATTCGATTAGGGTTCATTTTCATTTAAAATACATACCAATGCAACCGGGCTTGAGTGAAAACTAAAAAATACATACCAAAGCAACCGGGCTTAAGTGAAAATCTTCTGCAAGTATCTTTTTTAGTTTGCTGCTCTATCTACGGAGTATTTTAGTATTAGAATAAGTGGATTACAATAAAATAGGTAGAATAACGAATTTGAAAAAACTACCCTTATAATTATTACTAACAAAATCTCATTGACAACTGAAACAAAATTGAGAAAAAAAAAGATACAGCTTTCTTCAAAGACAGTTGAAAAACCTAATGCAAGAATATGGCACACAGAAACATAATACCATAGATTCCAAAACCCTGTAAACCCTTCACACTTACTGCCATTATTATACATTTGAACAATTGAACTATCATTTCAATCACAAATACATCACTCCATCCTACCCTTCATGAAACATAAATCCTATTACATTATTTACAATTCAATTTCTCAAAAAGGTTGCTTTTAGTTACTATTTGACCCGGCCCACATTATTTAAGAGGAAATTAAGAAAGTTTTTGGAAAATAGGGGAAGAAATTTAAGTGACCCTTTAAAAGTCCGACCCGACCCGCTTAGGCCCATTAAGTTGTTGACCCTATTAAGATCCGTCCCATTTCTAAAAAGGGTTGGACCACATAAATTTTTAATGGGCCGGGCCAGGATTTTAAATGGGCCCTACCCCATTAAACACGGCTAAATATGATGTGTAATGAGAACAAACCTATAACAGATTTGTTTGTATTGCTACTTGTTAGGGCTCGTTTACATTAGTTGAATAGAGATGAACTGAACTGAACTGAATAGAGAATAACTGAACTGAACTGAACTGAATATAATCTGAAGTAAACAAGCCGTTAGTGTCGTAAAAGCATGAATAAATTTCGCTGCACGCATTGACAGACTAGTATTTCTTGCATCAATACATATATGTGCAAAACTGCAAAAACTTCTCCACGTATGAGGGATACAACTCTCGATTGTTGTTGCCCCATTGCTTGTGTTCTTTTTTTTTTTTTTAATTATTATTATTAAAAATTTAATATTGTTTCTCCACCAAAGCCTTTTTCTTAAATTATTATTTTTACACCACAGTCATTTTTAATTTCTTCATCCACTTTTATCCCTACACTAGAAAACTTGAATCCTAGCACAACAAAATTTGCTAATGATATTGACAATTTTTTTAACAATTGAAACAATATACATTTAAATCTACGTTTTTTTTTTTACATGGTAGATGCTATCAGGTACCATGTTGTTACAGGAATTTACATGTTTTTACTTCCACATAGTGTCAACCTAACTCGAAATCCAGAGTCTTACATCATTTGCAATTGGCCATTTACATGTTACGCCATTTGAGCTTGAAATGTGGATGCATCATTGTCTCGTCATACATGGTGTGAATTAATTTTATTTAGAAAGGAGAGGGAGCAGAGATTCGAGCCCGTGACCTATGCGTCACGTTGGTTTTGATATCATGTTAGAAGACCATCGCAACTAAAAGTTTAAGCTGATTGTTGAGGCCCATAAATATGTTATATACTCTATCATTTGCAATTGGCCGGAGTTGAATGTTAAAAGAGGGGAACAACAAAAAAGGAACTTCAATGCTCTTGAATGTGAAAGTTAACATCCTTACCACCCCATGGAAGCTATTATCTCACTAACCCTTGTATGCAGAATATCACCTTTTTGTACTACAATTTCATACTATATATGTACATGTATATAAAGGTAATGTTTACAATATTCGTATAAAACAGGTATAGCATTTAATAAGCTCCCACTAACCCAAAGTCACAAATCCTGTAGCCACCAAATCTTGTCAACCTCACAGACATGATAATATACTATCTATGTCACCCTTGCATTTATTCCCCTCACCCAACATAAATTTGTCCAACCCCACCATTTACGTATGTACTATGTATCATCTATGTATCCCCTTTTGATCGAGTTATGATGCACACAATTAAGATTAAAGGAGTAAAATGTGATATAAAAAAAAAATTAAATAAAAATTAAAAAAAAAAAATATTTAAAATTATGATCAAGTTATGTAAGATTTATTTGAAAGTATATTATGGTTGTTATATTTTTTGCTTATGGTACAAAAATGTAACTCAATAATATTCATGGATCAAAATCACTAATTCCATATACGTACAGATTACAATATATTATCTAATAATTTCTTATATATCGATAAGTTATAAAACCTATGTACATATCATCTTATAAAGTTTTTGAGATGAATATTAGTAAAGAATTTAATCATTATTATGTCTCAAAATTTTAGAAATAATGAAAGTTAGTAAACTAAATATAAAATACTATCTACTTTTTTCCTTATGGACTTAAGTTAATTAGGATTTATCTAACCTGTAAACCACTTATCTATCGAATAGATATATACATATATTCTGAGTTAATCATCTGTTATCTTAGGTTGATTATAATTATTGAACCAACTTATTTATTCTCTAAGTCATTTAGAGGGTCTTTTTTTCAAGCTTTTAAGTTGATCATAATGGAATGGAAGTAATATTACAAATGACGAAATAGTTATTGTGTTGGCTCATTAATTATTTGGATATGGAATAGCATATCCACGGATTTCTTACCCCTTTAATTTACAAACCATTGTTTTTAATCCAAACTGATATCCCCCCAAAACTGTAAGTGCGTACCTCTCCTTCTTACTAATGACATCTAAATTCATATCTCTAAATGATGCAAATTACTTTAGAAAAGAATGAATTTCATTCCAAATCCTTTGGGATTTTTATTATCATACCATTCCATTCCAAGAGTTTGAAACAAACAAGGTTTTAGAACTGCTTTTGAGGATCAAACTCAATGGGAGTGACACTGCAACGACCATTGCATGCTTTAGGTGTGAGGTTCAGTATTCACCAATAACAAGATCGAATGTTAGGAAATATGTTAATGGGAAATTGGATATGAATGTCCAAGGCATGGAAGCTAGCTTTTCTATTAGTTTAATTTCGTCCCAATATGGATCACTAGGTTACTACGAAATAACTAATGAGATATATACAATGGAGATTGTTCACTCTATATGATCCTAAAAGTGAATCCTAAAAACTTTGTGTTTTTACATTGTGTTTAACACACTTAGAAAAGTTTGCAAAATTTTCTAAGTGCAAGCAAGTTGTAAGAAATGGGATGAATTTCTGTTTTTTTTTTCCACACCAAACAAGTGAACATAACATGCCTATTTATAGGCATAACCCCAAGAAGAAATCAACAAAAGATGAGTGAAGAATCACCATTAAAGCCATAATAAAATCTGAATTCATGAGAATTGAATTGTATTATATATTATCATGCATAGATGCCATTCACAATGTGTGGGTGCACTTTGATCAATTGTTATTGTAAATTGAAGTAAAATGAAATTGGAAATCAATTGTAAAGAAACAAATAACAAACCAGAATTGGAAGGTGGGAAAATCCTTCAATCAACTTGATTGAAGACTATAAAACCCACCCATGCAAGAAGGAGAAATGTATTATTGCAATGTCAATTAGTGTTTACAATCACTAATACCTCTAGAGCACAAGACAGTTTAATTCTAGCTCTAAAGTAATGTTTTGTGTTTGTCTCTTCTGAATTACTTACAGCCATCAAAGAGAATTGGGTATTTATAACCCTACAATCAAGTAATTAAACACGCGAAAAAAAAACAAGATCGACAGACCCAGCGTCGCGGGGTGCGAGCTCCACGTCGCGCCCCGCGATGCTGCTGCTGCCTCGAATTGTGATTTTGGCACCCAACTTCCAGTTGGTTTCTCGCGGGGTGCGACCCCCCCCCCCCCACTTACGGGGTGCAAAAACACTACTGTCCAAAATCCTCTTTGATGTATATCCAAACACATCCTCTAATCCAAACCAAGTTGATTACGAGTTAATTCCTAACACAATGCAAGCTCTTTACATTCTGATTTAATCATAATTTATAATTACCATCTTAATTCAGTATTAGAGCCTAATGAACAAGCTTTAATACGTAGAAGTATCCAAGGCAAAGACATTCGAGTAAACGAACAAACAGGGCCACGATCTAGTGAGAAATTGCGAGGTGCAACCTGAGGTCGCGAGTCGCGATTTGGTCCTAACTCGATTCCCCTTTTGCAGTTTTTCGTCTTCCTTTGTTCACATGTTCAAGCACATCTATGCATAAATGTTCTAATAAAGAACGAATCCCTATACCTATCTCCTCAGACAATGCCAACATGATGTTCCAGAGATTTAAAAAAAAAAAAAAAAAACAAATTGGGGGGTGGGGGGCTATCTACTACGTCTCTTAATTTTTAGCCGAAAATGCCAAAATGTCCTTGTATATTTGGTCATCACAAATTAGTTTGAAAAGTGTCCTTGATTTCAAACATAGCTTGTTGTTCATCATTGACATCGATAGGCCTATACATCTATACTCTCTTCTTCATATATATCATAAATACATAATCCCCCCACCCCACACCTCTCTTATTTCAAAGCTCTTTTCTTTTCACACCTAAAAAGTACTTTCAATTCATAGCATTGAGAGCTACAACCTCAAGCAAAGAAAAACAGTAACAAAAACAATAAAATGGCAAAAAGAACGGATTTATTGCTCATATTTAAGGTGTTGCTACTAATATACTACATTTATATGGCTCCAATTATGACTTATGGCTCAAGACAAACTACAAAAGATGTGTTAAAAATCAATAAGCCAGCTCCAACTAAAAGGTCTCTAAAGCTTGAACAAGACATGGTTTTGAACTCGAAGCCAAGACAAGTTGTTTCTCCTCCCTCCGGCCCGTCGCCCCAACACAACAGTTTAGGGTTTTATGCTTCAACACCTTAGCAAAGATAACTATATATCTTCTTCTTCTTCTTCTTCTTTTTTTTTTTTTACATGATGAAGACAATTTTAAAGTCACATATGTATATATTTTGTTGATTTATTTACCCAAATTTATGTCTTGGTAGTTGATATATTGTTGCACGGTATATAAATTATCGTTTTTGTATATGAACAAATAGTAGTGAAAAATTTAATTTGATCACATTTAGCATATATTTTGATATGTTATTCCTTTTCTCTGGAAATGGTATGCTTGTACAAAAATCATACATGTATGTTACTTCATTATTTTTTTTGACTTGTTTTTGCTTGTGATAATTTGATATCGTATACTAATTAACCCTAATAATTAAGGGTAATTTTCAGGTAAGTATTGTTTTATCTATTTTACCCTTTTGGCCATCTAGATATGATACATATTCATATATTACTGGAAAATTTGTGACAAATAACCTTTTACAACCTTTTTTTTTTTTGTCGAAAGAGTTTGTTAAAAATTTTGCTTGGAATTTATGCTCATAAAAATGATCTTCAGCTTTAATGTCCAAAAAAATGATTGAAATTGTTGATTAATGCCACAAATAAATAGTAAAATGTTGTTTTTCACAAGAAAAAAATGCTTATAAAAGGTTGTTTCTCACTTTTTTTTTTTTTTTTTTGAATTTATAAGGTTGTTTATCTCATCATTTTCTTAATTAATCAATCTATTTATTTATTGTGGCAATCCATAATTGAACGAGGATATATATACCTCAAGTTTGATATTTTAACGATCTATCTTTTGAATCTTGTTATCAATAAGTACATTGTTCTTAAATACTAATAGGTGATAAGTTATCTCAAAAATACTAGCCGACCGTAGTTTTTTTTCTCCCATTTTCTCTTGTTCCATTGGTGAATTTGAAGGGACTTCCATCGATTTAATCGGTGGAAATCCCCAATTTAATTTTAATTTCTCATTTTCTTTACGGCCCGTTTGGTAGCCGGTTATAAATCATGGTAATGGGAATGAATTTATAACTAAATTTGGAAGGGAAATTAAAATCCATTCCTATGGTGGTGCTACCTTAGCTCCAATTTATCTAATTTTTTTCATAAATATCCATTCCCATCAAATACCACCCTTCCCGATGGTAATGAATGAAAATGAAAAATGAAAAGAAAATTGAAGCTTGGGAATGAAAATTTATTTTTCATGGAGATTATAAGTTTTCTCCTTAACAAAATTACGCTATAAATTCATTACCATTAACACAATTTATTACCAACAACCAAACGGGCCGTTAGTTCTTTTAGTTTTTTATTCTTTAATAATTACTCTCCATATCTAATGATGGTTCTTGGTCTACTTTTTTGGTGGATTGATTTCTCACACCTTGTTTGGGTTGCTATTTCCCATCTTATGTGGGTTGTTATATCCCATCTCGTGTGGGTTGTTAGTTATTTTCCCTTTATTGTGGGTTATTATTTCCCATAGTATGTGGGTTATTTTTCCTCAAATGAGTTACATCCAATCATTGATTTGGAAAGTTATGATTATTGTCAACAAAGATTTAGGGCTTCAAATATATATTTTCATCCTCAGATCTATACAGGAGGAGGTGGTTGCAGTTGGACAAGACATAATGAAGTCGAACAAAAATCACCAAGTGATTCTGCAATTGGACGGAAGCGAAGCAATTAGTGAAGTTGAATTTAAAATATGTATTGTTGTTTTAAATCTAATGTCTTTGGAGAGATTATGGATTTGTAAGTGCCGTTTGGTTTTTTATTAATATATAATATCTTTCCTTTTGATAAAAGAAAAAAAATAGGTGATATGTTTTATACATCTATACTTCAAGTCCTCAGTTCCAAATCCATATAATACACATTTAGCTTTTGTTTTAACAAACACTTAGACACATAGTTTTGAAGAATCAGTGTTTAGGTCTGGCCCACATCTAGTCCTACAATATGTAATAATTTTTTTATGTTTTTATTATTGTTCATGCAAGTAATCTTTATTATGTTTTATGTGTAATTGGGCGTGGAATAATATTGTAAATGAGTCCAGTAGATTTTTTTTTTAATATGATAACAAGTTTTTTTGCACGGGCGTTGCCCCGGGTCCAACAGTTTGCTTTTATAGTGCATTGATAAAGGCGCAATAATTAATATACCTTTTGGCATGGATGGTAACTGCCGTTTGTTGAAACACACCAAGAACAACTGAAACAAACTCGAGTTGGCAAAATCACCCTCAATTTGCATTGCAGATCAAACGTCAACTATATGAGAAAACACAAATAACAAATCTAGGTATCATGATGTAATACCCTGGAAATTCCCTACTTGAAAATACTTAAACATTCGAAAATCCGATGAGGAAAATAACTTCAAAGAGAAAATCCAAGATATTACCGCCATCGTGTTCAAACGACTACGGCAGTTTTCAAAGTTACACAGCCGAAGAATTTTCGTAATATTGCTCTTTCAAAAACTGGTCAAGTATATAAACCCCGACCTTTACTAAGATAATCAAATAAAAGTATTAAGTGTCAAATCAAAGTTACTATCTAATACAAATTGGAATCTTAGCAGGCCCGACAAAACCAAAGAATTATATCAGTCACAAAAATAAAATAATAATTCTAAGCAATAGTTCATGTTAGTTAGCATCCGCTAACCGAATTATTGAAACTACTAAAACAAGTAGCTACTCTCCACTCTTTCTCGTAAATGCATCACGCCCCACCTGTAGCATACCTTTATTTCTTCCCTACTACTCACTATTTAAAATGGGTCATCGTAGGGCCGAGATAAGGTCAAGGCCAAATGCACACACAAACACACAGTCAGCAAATAGCTTAGTACGCATATAACAGAGCAAGAAATAATGAAATAATAAATGAATAGATAAATAGACAAATCGTTGCAACTGAACTATGACTATGGACTTCATGATTAGACTGATGAAAGAAGATTATACAGTGGTGGAATGTAAATTAATTCATTATTTATTAGACGATTGGATTCACATCGAACGGGCTCCCAAAAACAAAATAGAAAGAAAGTTGCCTACCACGGCTGCCACCTGGCCATGCACTCGGTTGTGATCCGAGCGGAATATCCACCATAAGGTGGGAGAAAGATAAAATGTAAAGAAGGTTGCCTACCACGGCTGCCACCTAGCCACACACTCGGTTGCGATCCAAGCGGAATATCCACCATAAGGTGGGAGAAAGATAAAATGTAAAGAAAGTTGCCTACCACGGCTGCCACCTGGCCACGCACTCGGTTGCGATCCGAGCGGAATATCCACCATAAGGTGATTGGGATCCCAAAATAAAATAAAAGAAGAAAGAGAAAAAAAGAAAAATAAAACAAGAGTGAACGACGTCTCGTACCTCTTGATAGGAGCATAAGCTCCCCCCATTGTTCATACTCAAGGTATATACGTTCCAAGAGTTTTGGTGTGAATCTCGTTTCACTTTACATGATTTACAGTGTTATTAAGAGAAATCAGGTTTTACTTTATTTCCCTAATAATCTACAACACTAACACTCATAATTCAAAACATATAGCTGCAGGTTTAATTATCTCTTATTTAGCGATTACATAGTTAAATCCTTTAATGCCCCTGGCCCCACACAATGGTGGTAAAATAATATTAACGCCACCTGGCCCCACATTACGTGGTAAGATGATTCATAGTTGAACTCATATTCCAACTGTAATAAAGTACCCAATTCAGGGCAACATGCTATAAAAATTTATATATATATATAAATACATAATTTTTCCACATCCCCGGATATAACATATAATCAATCATCACCATTCAAATCATGCCCTAAACATGCTACTACATGCAGACAGCTTACTGAGTACATACGTACCTGGTATAATATATCCGACTAGCCACAATTACTCAAATTGCTCGAATTCAAACTCTCCTACATATAAACATAGGGATTAAATTAATATCCCTTCAACAACACAACTACCCTAAGCATATATTACAACATTCCAGCCTCTAAAAAAAATAATATTAATACTTAATTCATTTATTTAATCCCATAATAATATTTTTGTGCCCTCTTAATAAATCCCATATTGAGGAATAACTTAAATAATTATAATATCGCCTTAGTGTATGATAATAAAAATTCCATCGCGCTATCAACTATTTTAAAGCGTCCTAAAATGTTCAGAACGCGATTTTAAAAGTTCTAACGATACCCGATACCTTCTAACTACTAGCAAACACGAAAACAACCTATTACGTACCCCTTAAAATCTTTAATTTAAACCATTTTTAATAAAATCACAGCAACATTGAAATTTTGAAAAACCCCCTTTAAACACTTTAAACATGAACTTTAATCCCTACTTAAAACATATTTCAACCCTAGGCTTCTTATAACATGTTCTAACCCTAAAATAATTTAGATTCACCAAAATATGACCACTTTAGCAAGAAGACAGATTTAAAAAGTTTGTTTAAACCCTTTTAAAACATCAACTTTTTGATTAAATCACTTGTTTAACACCAAATCAACCCCTAATATACCCACACAAGATTTGAACAAGTTTCAAGTCAAAATAATTAGAAAGAAATTTTTTTTTTCTTTGTTTCACTCGACACAATAAAATAAATTTCAGATTTTTCTTCTTTTTTTTTTTCTTTTTTTTTGAAAATAAAACTTTTAAATTACAAAACCATGATTCAATTCATGATTAATTACATAAATCTATTCAAACTTCAAGGTCCATAAAATATTTAAACATGCATAAAAATCTTGAAAATTAAATCAACACCCTAATAATTCATAAATAAAATCAGATTTTTAAATTATAAAACAACTTTAAAATCCATCAAGAATCATGCTTTAAACATAGATCACAAGATTATTCAAACAAGATTAATTAAAGATTTTAAAAACAGAAAGAAGATTTTTTTTTTTTTAAAATACCGTGTAGAGGCAGTAGGCCCAGCAGCACGGCAGCGGTGGTTCGGCTCGGTGGTGCACGGCGTCTGGCTCGGTGGTGCACGGTGGTGATGCACGGTGCAAAGTTTTTTTTTTTTTTTCTTTCCGTAAAACTGGAGGAGGGAGAGAGAATAATTTTTTCCTTTTCTGTTGTGTGCTACTGGCAACTAATTGATTAGGGCTTCTCTTTATATATATATATATATCAGTTGCCTGCAGGTCCACAACAGTTACAACTTAAAACCCTTTTCCTATTTTTAGTATTTTCCTTTTAAAATAAAATATAACAAATGATCATTTCATCGGAAATCTAAAACGTAACATTAATTATTTTAGAACGTTGCAGGCAACCCTTACATACGCAATATTATTCTATCATTATTGTATATGTATATATATCCATACGTACATATTATATATATATATATATATATATATATATATATATCCTTCCTTATATTATTATTATAATATTAAATTTACGCTCAAAAATTCGGGTTATTACACATGATGAACAAAATAAATTGGAAATTATATATTTTAGATTGTAGATAGATTTTGTGGAAGAATTACAATTAGTCAAAAACCATTGTGTTAGAGCAAAGCTATTGTGTGCTAACTTCTCCCATTTTTATTTTAAATAATATTTTTTGTCTCTCTTTATTTTTCCTAAACAATAAAACAATATAGTTATAAAGAAGCATATTTACATCATCATATAAATAGAGTTGAGTTGGTAACTACCTAACCTTTCCATACAAAAGATTCATGTTCAAATTTCCCTACAATCAAAGTGTTTTTTTTTAAATTAAATACCAACATTATTGTGATGACATGGCGCTTTTGCATATGTGTCAGAATTATGTTAATGCTTACGTGGCACAACCATAGTGCTTCGCGCACCTTTTAATAGATGTTTGTTATAGATGTGATGGAATACAAGAGTTAGGTAGCCCTTCTAACCAGGGTAGTACCTATTGAGTCCAATAGATTAGTGCTAACTAGCTAGTGCTTTTCTTAGTACATAAAAATACTTGTACACTACATCTGCTTTATGGCAGCAATACAAAACATACTAAACCTACACTGATTACTAGAAAATTCTCTCCTTTCCCATTTGTTGCATCACAATAAAAGCAGCCATAATTCTTTTACACTCTTCATGATATCAGAGCCAGATTGCCAAAAACTAATCATTGTTGTTGTTGTCTTGATCTTTTCAACCCTCTAGTTTCACTAAAATTAAACCTTGTAAAGTGAAGATACTTTCATCTCATTAGATTGAAGAAATGTCGAAGGAAAAACCTAATAATACTAGCCCCCTCTATATCCATCCCTCTAACGGAACTGTTAGGAAACGAGTGGCTAATAAAAATACCATCAGGAAGGAAAAAATAAAGTACGAAAATAAGACACAATATTTTTACGTGGAAAACCCTCTTAAACTAGGGAGAAACCACGGTCTCGATCTCCAGAGACAAAACTTCACTATAATATATTTGGGAGTACAATGGATACCACTACAACAACAATAATAGACAACATGTGATTAGAATAAAGGGCTACTTGTACCTTTCACATTGGTACTTCCACTAATCTAATCCTAAACACCTTCCCACTAATATTGTGTTTGCCTCACACCAAAATTACTCCCTCTCACACTTCTGTATTTGTGCTCTCATCCTCCAACACCATCTCACGGTGGAGCTACTAGCACAACATCACCACAAACAATAATCAATTGTCTAGCCAATGAGACATGCCGCCTGACCAACATATCAGAGACTTTCGACACAAGAACACATCTTGTACCGCCACTAGCACCACCCTTACTTACTTGGTGTAGCATAAAAACATCACTTCTACAGACACCCACACAAGCCAACCGTGCCATTATATTTTTGCCACTCCTCACTTTAGCACTCTTCTTCTTTTTGTGCTCTTCTTGATGTACTACTTTTGGCACACTTGATACACACACAAACACTTTCTTGTTGTTCTGCACCCTTCTATTTTTTTGTGCACCCTTTTCAAGTTGTTGTGCCCCCTCAAACATATGCCCAAGTACTCATATTTAGATGCCTTCTTAAGCTTGTCATACAAACCTCTTCACCTACTGGGCAATAAATATGACAAAACCTTAAGCATCAACTTGGAGACCAAGGGACTCAATTCCATGGCTCATATTTTTTGTTTATCTCATCATTTTCTTAATTTTTCAATCTATTTATTTGTGGCAATCCATAATTGAACGAGGATATATATACCTCAAGTTTGATATTTTAACGATCTATCTTTTGAATCTTGTTATCAATAAGTACATAGTTCTTAAATACTAATAGGTGATAAGTTATCTCAAAAAACCTAGTTGGCCCTAGTTTTCTCTTCCCACTACAAGAAAAGAGTCTATTAGCGACGGGATATCCCGTCATGAACCTGTCGCTAAAGACCATTAGTGACGGGATTTTCCGTCGTGAACCCGTCCTTAAAAGGGGTGGTCGTAGATGGATTTTCCCGTCGCGATCCCATCGCAAAAACCATTTACGACGGGAAACATTCCCGTCGCCAAAGCCTTTTGCGACGGGTCCAAGTTCCGTCGCCAAAGCCTTTCCCCACGAGAAAATTTCCCGTCGCAAAAGCCTTTCACGACGGGGCATAGTCACGTCGCCAAAGCCTTTCACAAGGGGGCCAAGTCCCGTCTCCAAAGCCTTTCACGACGGTGCCAAGTCCCATCGCCAAAGCCTTTCACGACGATGCCAAGTCCCATCGCCAAAGCCTTTCACGACGGTGTCAAGTCCCGTTGCCAAAGCCTTTCACGACGGTGCCGAATCTTGTCGCGAAGTGTTGATGTCACAAATCCACATATTGCATGATAACCTTAGCTTGCTCCAAAAGCTTCTATTTGGTCTAATGTACAACTACTTTTACAAACTGATCATTAGCATGATCATCAAAGCCATGAATCCCATAGCAAATAAAAGTGTATATTAATTCAAGAAGCAAAGTTAAGGTAACATTTTCATCCTATTTTTTTTTACATAAGTGCTATTTTGAGTTGACATACACGGTACATGGCATCTACATAAAGACATTTCATGCATACAACACTTTGTTTTTTGCAAGCTTTATAGAGCCTGTTAATTACAATGTCTAGTTCATTTTTCGACATCAAAGCCATGAGTCCCTCATACTGAGAACAAATGAGTATATCCAAGGCGGTGTACTGTCTTGTTGTGCTCACTGGCCTGGATTATACAGCTTCTTTGACAATTGAAACTGAAAAAAAATTGAAAAACAAAGTGTAGACTATATAGTAAGAAAACAACACAATAGTGGCCTCTTCAATATATAATTAACATATTATACATAGTACTTATTTTTATTAACTTATTATACTGTTTTGTAAAGCTATTACTTCATTAATTTAATACTACTGTTTTCCAACACCAACCACTTGAAACCAAGTAGAAGACAAGCCCAAGAGTGGGCCCAAGCTACCAGCTACAAGATATATCCCAGTAGCAATAGTAATCATCAAAACAACAAAGAAACCATGTTCAACCTTTTTAGGCTTCCTAATATTAATAGTAAACTCCCCCGATTAGAGTGATATAAGCAATTAGAGTAGTTTGAATTTACCTCCTAATTAGAGAAGGCATTTAGAATAGCTTGAATTTTCCCATCAAACCTTTCTTCAACATCGTTCAACTGGGTATAAAGTGTTCTATTTTGGTTTTCCACATCTTCTAGACGTCCCAAAAGCTCCTGATTGGCTTTCTCCGCTTGTTTCAACTTCATCTCGAGGTCATATCGACTAGGAAGAGGCCCTCTCAGAACTCTAGGCTTGACGGAACCACCATAACCAGCCACACGCCCTTTGTTTTGTTGCCAAAACACTCTTCAATGACATCTAACACTTCCATTCTAGGGTTTTCTTCAATAGTCTTCTTGCTCTTAGCCTAGTAAATATAGCTTGGTTATTAGTAATGCATAACAAATAAATAATTGTATGACCAAACACATCAACATGAGCTCAACTTACATTTTTTTCTTCAGTTTCGGGTTTGTCCAAGATATTTCCAGCTTTGTGTGTATCAAACCAAAACTTCTCAAAACTTGGAGGGTTGCCAATGTTTGCTACCTATAATAGAGAACCAAAATTAAGTAAGGGGACTAGGGGGTAGGACAACAGACGACTCAAAGAACGGAATCACAACAGATGGTTGAATACGTAAGGTCTTAGACTCTCATAATCTAGTTTGCTGGTATAGGAAAATCCATTAACCCTGTAGCAAGTAGTAACACTTAAACCTCTTAACTAAAGGTCAATAAGGATTGAACCAACAATGTAAAAGGCTAATTTCAGCAATACCGACATTAACTTCATGGGAAAAGGGGGTATTACTAGCAAAATTTTAAACCTGATATACTACATTTTTAAATACAGCTAGACATCTCTCCATGGAATTCTCAATTCTAAATTACCTCCTTGTAAAGTCAAAATATTTTTCAATGAAAGTCCAAAAGAAAAAGGGAAAAAAAAGAATCATACACTCAACCCTATTGTGAGTACAATCAAGTCCACAAATATGTGCTTCACCTCATGTCCTAACTTATGCTGCATGCTACCACATATAGAATTTCAGGAACAAACCCCCTCTGCCCTTGCCTGCAGCCCCGCACCCCCCTGCCAGCAGCGCCCCACCCCCATGCCAGCAACGCCCCACCCCTGTCCCTGTGCCTGCAACCCCCCACCCCAACATCTCTCCTATCCCATCATCATCATCATCCCCAATATCTAAATCATTTTTATTATCTTCCTCGCTAAAATCCATATCTATCAAGGTTTCCCCATGAAAATACCAAGTTGTGTACCCTTTTCTATCCCATAGATAATCAAATGATTGCTAACGGTCTTTCTATCATGATGGGATAATTTTTACATCGAATACTGGAACATATTCGAAATAAGTAACAAGTTCCCGGATTGATTATGCCTACGAATTCATCTACGAACAAGCTAAAAAACATAGCAATTTTGTAGCTCACTTTGTGGACAAACTCATATATTCTAAATTAAATGAAAAGAATCACTCTTAACACTCAATTTAGGCTAAAACTACTATAAATACAAGAAAGCTCCAAAACTCCATTCAGAATAATCTTATATCTCTAATTAAGATTTAAAAGAATCACTCTTAGCTCTTAATTTAGGGGTAACAAAATCAGTAGCCGGTAATTAGGCTGCACTTAAATTACTAAAACCGAAAAACAAGAAAGGGATATTTTAGAGATTAGGAACACTAATCTCCAAATGGGATATTTTAGCTAATAGATGGAAGAATTGCTCTTGAATCTAGTACTAAATAAACTATCGAGTTAAGAGAATCGCTCTCAAAACTCAACAATCAAATCTGACTAACTCCTAAGAGAATCACTCTCGAAGTCATTAATCAGTTTGGCTAGCTTCGACTAAGAGGGTCGACCTCTTAATCTAATAGCCTAGATAACTAATTAAGAGGTTCGGCCTCTTAATCATTCATCTAGCACGAAGCCTTGTAGCTAGACAACTCCTAAGAACTTCAAACCATGCTAGCTTTTAAGCACAAAACTTAAAAACTAAAGAAAGAAAACACAAAGTTTTCAAACCATTTTCATACATTCATATCTGATTTTTACATTGTCTATTACAAGCTATTTATAATAAAACTAAAGCTAAGGCTACTACTACTACTACATGAATAAACAAAGCAAAGAAAGCCAAAATATCTATCCTAAAACACCCCATACGTCCCCCCTCTTTGGCAGCCATTTTGAGCAAGTTGTTCCACTTGCATCAACTTGCACCAAGTTGCACCACTTGCACCAACTTGCCTCTATGACTCTCCTAAGCTACTAGGTGAGTAAGCAAAGCTAGTATGACACTACGTAAGATTACTAGATGACTAAGCAAAACTAGCTACACCACTTGCAAGCAATAACCAAAAGCCCAAACACAAACTTGCAACAGCTAAAACACGTAGAACTTGGGCAGTGGCAACTCGCGACCCTATGGGTTCCTCTGGCTCGCACCTCGTGATTTTATACTAGATCAAGTCTTCAACTTTGCTCCGCAGTTCACCTACTTGCATATTTAAGCTACTTATTACAAGCTCTACTTTAACTAATGCTAATTAGTACAAAAACAAACAATAACTTAAAGAATTAATCTAAGTAGTAGCAAATACATCATTGAAATTGGTAATCATGCTACTACAATTATATTACAAAATTACTACTACTAATCACTATCTTTGGCATACTTATCTGGTTCACACTCTCTTTCTTCAAAAAAAATTGTCCTCAATTTTAGAACTTAAATCGAGGATGGTCCATGTCGAACAAGGCTAACTGATACCAAATGGAACATATCGAAACAAGGAACAAGTTCCCGGATCGATTATGGCTATGAATTCCATCAGCATTCCATTTCTTTATCTTCATATGCTCGGGAGGATCCGGAGTGGGCCCAACTAGTGACAATACCCCTTTGCTAACCAACCTGTCCAAAGCTTGATCATAAGTCATGCCCAAAGATGTGAAGACCCTTTGTTGCCTCTGTGGTCTAGGATTAGTGGAAACTGAGTAGGATTCGGTAGACACATTATCAACAAAGACTGGGCTAGCTTGGTTTGTGGAAGGTGAGGATGAGGAGCTACCTTTCTTATAGAAACCTCCTTTATTTTTCTGGGCTTGAATTTCTTCTTCAACAATAAGCCCAACTTGGTGTAGGTGTGGGAAGGAGGTAATGGGCTGGAATTTGAGGGGTTCTTGGTATTTGGGCTGAAGGTTTCTGATCACGATTCGGACTTGATCCTCCTCGTTGGGTCGGTTGGACATCTAAGCTGCCTTTTCTCTCCAGCGGTTCAAGAAAACAGAAAAGTCTTCTCGGTCACCTTGCTTCGTGGCCTCGAGCTCACGAAGGCTGACCGGGAGTTGGGAGTTGTAGCGGTATTGTTTCAGAAATTCCTCCTTGATATATTCCCAGTCATCAACTTTGGCTTTGTTCAAGGTCTTGAGCCATTTAGAGGGGTGCGCCTCCAAGGTTAGGGGAAACACCGAAGCAAACAGGTCTTTACCCATCCCCTTGAGGGCCATGGTGACATTGAAGGTGCGGAGGTGATCTTCGGGATCTTCAACCCCTTTGAATTTAGGAAGGTCGCTTAAAACTACTTTTTTTGGTAGCTTCCCCTTAATTTCATAGTCCAAAGTGTTTGGTCCTTGATGGGCCGACAGTTCGACTAGCTTCTTCACCATCTCCTCAAGTTGCTCAACCCTTTTTTCAGCATCAGTTTTGGGTTGTGGTTCTGGTTCTGGCTCTGGCTCTGGCTCTGGCTCAGGTTCTGGTTGTGGTTGATTTCTGGGTTCTTCAATAGATTTTTCTTGGGCCTCATTTTTGTTGTTCATGGCTTCAAGTTTGGCCATGATGGCTGCGAACTGGGCTTCAGGGTTTGACATTTCAAGGGCAGTTGAGCGGGAGGATCTGGTTCTTCTTGGGATGTGGATGCTTCTGAAACCGACCTGGGTGCGCTTGGCTTGGCTTCTAGTTACCCCTCAAAGACCCTCGGACACGTCTCGAGTCTTCCCTATGGTAGCTGAAATCAAAAGGAATTTGACTTAGAATACTGGGAGAACTGACACTGGACTGAGATAGACATTGAACTGAGTCTGACTTTGTATAAACCTAAGTCCGGACCTAGATTTGTTTTAAGGTACTGGACTTTTCGCGTGAATGACACTGAAGTGAGCTAAAGTGAACCTATGTCTAGTTAGGACCACTTGTGAACGAGACGGGTCTAAGTTGGGCCTTATGTCTAATTAGGACTATCTAGACTTGGAGACTGGACTAGGACTGGTGGTGAACTATGCTGAGATTTGTGAGATGAACTGAACCTATGGCAAATTAAAGTGTGTTTGGACTCGAGAAAGTTGTGAAATTGGACTGGACTTTGATGGAAGTGGACCCCATTTTGAGAACTGGACTTAGGACTTGGACTGGGGAAATGGACTGTGAACTATGAGTTGGACCAGTTAGTTGGACTAAAGAACTTGACTGGGGAATGGGCTAAATAGATGAGACTTATTGAACTGGACTGGTGATTTGGATTGTGGACTTGACATTGAGTTATCCTTATGGTTGATGAGTGAAGTAAACTGGGCTGGGCTAGACTAATGGCCAAATGCACACATAGCACACTAGTCCTAGAATATGCAAATGATGGTCTTCTAAGGTCAGTCCTGGGTAGTTAAAAGGTACCATGACTAGAGGGAAAATGAACCAATCTAGTCACTCTTCACATTGAATGACACACGGTTAAAAGATCCCTCATTATGATCTCATCGGGAATGAGATTCAGCGTCGTGGCTGGGATGGGCCGATTACAATTATTGAGGTCGGGCACCACAAGTAACCATAATCAAACCCCCCGGGGTCGGTCTCAAGCATAGAACATGCTCATATGAGACGTGGGCCTAAGTGTGACCTTATGCGGAAGGTCACTATGTCACATGCTCAAAAACTAAATAATGATCTTACGAGACTTTTCAAGTTTGTCCACACCATTAAGGAGTGATATTCCCCAGTGGAGTCGCCAAACTGAAGGGATCGTTTTTACCCGGCTGCCTATGTCACGAGTTGATTTGAATGCTCGTTAACGCCGTACCTGAATACGGACTAGTAGGAGTCGCCACCGTGCGTTTATACGGTCCACGGACACCGAAGAAGTACCGAAAGCCAGGAGCAATCGGTCCCATATGGTCGTGCACCAGAGTATGGGTTCGGGGACAGGTTACGAGCCAATCGTGCATTGGGCCCGCCCGCCTGCAAGCGGTCTCTACTAGGTCTCTTTTGTAGGATCATTGTTCAATTTCAGAGCAACAGAGATAACTCAATTTTAGCCCTAATTTGTGAATTACTAAGTTTGTTCAGATTAATGCACAAATTAGCCTAAAATTATTTTGTGACCACTTTGGAATTAGTTAATATATAAAATGCTAGAATGAGTCCCAAATTCCGAATAAAATCATGGTTCAGATCAAATAAATCACATAAAAAAAAATCAACATGATAATGGCACGCAAAAACGAAAAAAAGAAAGTGCGAACGTACCTCGAATCCCGTGCAAATAGAAATTAAAATAAATAAATTAAAATGCTACAGAGAATGACATGGAAAATGCAAGAAAAATAAGACATGACATGGATTAAAAATTAAAAAAACTACAAGAATTAAAACATAGATCTACGCAAACTGAACAGCAAAGATAATATGTCATCATGATGAACGCAAGTCATAAATCAAAATGAAAATTACAACAAAATTAAGCATATTGAAATTGAATAGAATAGAGTCTCAGAAATGTGTACCGGAATGTGCGGCGGTCGATTACGGCCTCGAGACTAGTACGCCAAATGGCAAATTCAGTGATTGTAAATGATTGTAAATGTGTTTATATGTGCTTAGTATCGATTTTGACAGAGTTTTTGAATGATTTTTAGAGAGAAACTATGTAGTAGAGAGAAGAACAGAAAGTATGAAGTTTTTTCGTGTCTTTGAAAAGCCGGACAGAGGATCATATTTATAGGCGAGAAGAGGCAAAAACTGACCCGGAATAGCACCAGACCTACGCCTAGGCGCAGGTCCAGTTACATGACCTGCGTCTAGACGTAGGTCAGTATTTGTGACCTGCGTCTAGGCGTAGGTCCTGTAATATGGACTTGCCAGGTTGGATCCGGGTCGATTTTTTTGCTTATTTTGC
Organism: Salicornia ramosissima; assembly: GCA_951394345.1. NCBI lineage: Eukaryota > Viridiplantae > Streptophyta > Magnoliopsida > Caryophyllales > Amaranthaceae > Salicornia > Salicornia ramosissima. The sequence goes on from OX596232.1 coordinate 44,159,936, forward strand.
GCGTGATTTTCCGAGATTTTTATGCGATTACGATACGATTTCGGAGATTATTATGATTACGTAATATTATCATAATATTTGAGATTCCGGCAGATTTCACGAAGTTCCGGAATAATCCGGGCTAATCTGAACTGTTTTTGGGTTTTTCGGACTATTTTAAAAAAATACGCTAAAAATGCCAAAAAAATGGAAAAATTCTAGAAAAATATAAATGAGTGAAAAGTGGAGAAAAAGTGGACGATGCAGGTGTAAAATTACTAAAATGCCCCTAAGAATGGAAAATGCTTCAAAAATTCATGGAAAATAGATAAAAACTCAGAAAATTGTGGAAAAATTACCAAAAGTTCTAGAAAAATGTATTTGAACTAGAAAAATTATTTAATACAATTTAAAATGACTAAAATTCCCTTAGAAAATAAATATGCATGAAAATAATAAAAATACTAAAAAATGTCCGAAAAATCCTAAAACGAGTCGTGAACCTCTATAACGCCTATAAACAGTGTGAGAGTGGTATGAGAGGGGTAAAGAGGTGGAATTTTGGCATACTAGCTCCAGACCGGACTTGTGCAACAGGGTACATTCATCATAGATCGTTGGGAGCTAACTGAGGTGCCAGAATTAGGTGTCTACAATTAGCCCCCCCTTTGACCGAGTCTGGAGAGACGAAGTCTTATAAGACGAAGGTCAAAGGTGCACTACGCGACTTATGTATGTTGATCCCAAAGGAAATAACTAATGAGCTAACCCCTTTGAGACCGGTGCAACTTGATGTTAAAAGTGATGTTCAAAAGCCACTTGATTTGGCAATGGAATGAGTATGCAACAAGTGAACACACAAACATGTAATCACGCAACAAGTAATGCAGTGAAGTGTAAACGATGAGAAGTGTCAATAGTGAAGTGTAACAGTGAAGTGACAGATATGATTGAAAAGGAGTGGCAAAGTCAGAATTATGCCACGCAATCCTGTGAAGGTCGGGTTTATCACAGGAAAAGATTCTGAGTTGGCGTCAATGTTGGTGTCAGTGTCGGCGAGTGTAAAGGTCTGATTTATCGCACGAAGAAGAGTGGCAAGGTCAGATTTATGCCACGCAATCCTGTGAAGGTTGGGTTTATCACATGTAAAGAGTCTGGGTCGGTGTATGAGTCGGCGAGTGCGAAGGTCAGATTTATCGCACGAAAAAGAGTGGCAAGGTCAGATTTATCGCACGGAAAATGATTGAACCCGGACGGGTTACGTGTGCCCTCACAGTCCGCAGTTCTTTTTAAAACCAGAGAAAAATCAGGAATACGCTTCTGCCGAGGCACAAGTCCATCAGGCAGCGTTAAAGATGCCAAATGAACTTTGCCATATCTAGAAACTAAGGCAGCTGCTTTACTCTCGATTTTCTTACGACGTGACCGCCTGGATGTCCCCTCCCCTCGTTTCGAGTGAAGAGGACACCCATTTTTTAATTTCAGACTGCTGGACACACACGTACACACGTCGGATTCCTTTGATGTGTTAGTAATAGCTTGAGACGACTGCTCACCTTCTGTAGGACACGACAACAACGAGCCGGACGACTCAGACAAAGATGAAACGTTGCTGTCGTCGCTCTCCAGAATCTTATTGCGTTTTGACTATCACTAGCATCCGACATCGTTTGAAAAACTGACAAAAGGCACGACAGTAAAAAAAAAAAAAAAAAAAAACAGCCATAACCAACATGCATAAGTGGTACAAAAAAAAAGAGAGTGACCAATATATTCTTATATATATATATATACATATATACAATATATATTCCAAAAAACTCAAGCAGCACCAACATTTCGAAATGTCACGACTTTTTAATAAAAATAATGAATTTCAAAAATGTCGAAACCCATTTCATAACACTTCTTTTCAGATTCATTTTCTTACCAATTTTCGAAGAAACAGTTTTCGAAAACAACTTTGGAGAAGCAATTGTTCGAAGGAAAATTCAAAGGAAACAACTTAAATAGAGCATTAAAAGAGGGACAAACCTGAAATTTTGCTGAGTTTGAAGATCTTCTAACACTTTTGAATAGTAACAATGGTGAACAGTAACTTTTTCGTTGAAGACTCGAGGAAGAAGACGAAGAGAAAACGAAGCAATGAACAGTAAGAGAGAGAAAGAAAAATTTATCACAAATTTTTTGAAATATTTTGAGGTGAAGAAAGAGAAAAAACCGTCAAAACTTATTATATATAGTGCTAAGGGACCCACTCTCCAAAAAGCAACAGACGATTCAGCTCCTGCTGACACGTGTAAAGTAATTCGAAGGGGCGGGAAAACACAGCTTAACATCCTGGTTGGCGACTTATTTTTTGAAAAAAGCATCACCAACGTGTCGGTACTGATACTGATACCAGTACACCGGTAGGACCTCCCATAACCACGTCACAGCCAAGATGTCAGGCAGCTCATGAACGCCAACAACAAGGACTAGCGGTCACGGCCAACCAAAGACAGCCAACATATAGGCAATACCTCCCAACATGTCGTCCCAAAGATGATGGTATCAGAGGATGTATGCCTTATCAAAGATGTCGTCTTAGTCATGAAGACATCATAGGTTGCCTGCAGCCATCAGAGTTGTCGGAACCGACTCTAAGGAAGTGCCCATCCTTGACGGTCATTACTTGACCGCCAAGCCATCTCCTATAAATAGAAGATCTCACCAGCCTGATAACGGCAGAATAACATACTTTACAAAACTCTACTATCTCTCTATCTACTCTCTCTCTATATTCTTCCCATATACTTAGTCCCCTTGCTAACTTAGGCATCAGAGGGTCTTTCCTCGGATACATGCCGGGGTTAGCTCACCGTGTTATTTCATTGTGCAGGTAACAGCCACCACTGTGAAACATCTTTGCACCACCACTAACGGTATCGATCAAATCATAGCGGAACACAATCCTAGCTCAAATCAATGATTGTCAGCGATTGTTCTCCATTGATGATTCGCAATGATGTAATTGAGAAATAATTAACCTAAAATCGCCAATAGAGCTTAGAGATACTTGAATGAGTATCTTATGGATGAAATTTGACCTAGATTATATGGAAAATGGGGGAGAAAGTGATGATGAATGAGAATCGTCTGCTATGGTGATGGAGAAAATGACATCGCGTGAAAATGATGTCTCTTTTTTTTTGAAACATTAATTTATGCTTTTTTTTGTTCAAATTTCTTATTTAGTGTTTATTTCTTGGAGAAAAGAACGGTTATTAAAAAGATGGCTTAGAGCCCGTCACTATTAGGCCGTCATTAATGGATTAATTTTGCGACAGGTTAAAAAAATTGTCGTAGAAAGTTTTATAATAATGATGGGGTTTGAGCCCGTCGTCAATGTGTTGTCGTTAGCATACTAATTTTACGACGGATTAAAAAACCGGTCATATAATGCCTTACAATAATGACGGGGTTTGAGCCCGTCGTTAATGGGTTGTCGTTAACGGACTAATTTTACGACGAGTTAAAAAATCAGTCATAGAATGTCTTCCAATAATGACGGGATTTGATCCCGTCGCTAATGGGTTGTCGTTAATGGATTAATTTACGACGGGTAAAAAAACCGGTCATAAAACGTCTCACAATAATGACTGGATTTGAAACCGTCGCTAATGGGTTGTCGTTAATAGACCCTTTTCTTGTAGTGTCCCTTTTCTTCCCCTTTTCTCTTGTTCCATTAGTGATTTTGAAGGGGCTTTCCTCGATTTAATCGGTGGAAAGCCCCAATTTAATTTTAATTTCTCATTTTCTTTAGTTCTTTTAGTTTTTTATTCTATCTTGAATGATTACTCTCCATCTCTAATGATGGTTCTTGGTCTACTTTTTTGGTGGATTGATTTTTCCCATCTTGTGTGGGTTCCTATTTCCCATATATCTTGTGTGGGTTGTTATATCCCATCTCGTGTGGGTTGTTATTTTCCCTTTATTGTGGGTTATTATTTCTCATAGTATGTGGGTTATTTTTCCTCAAATGAGTTACATCCTATCATTGATTTGGAGAGTTATGATTATCCTCAACAAGGATTTAGGGCTTCAAATATATATTTTCTTCCTCGGATCTATACAGGAGGAGGTGGTTGCAGTTGGACAAGACAAAATGAAGTCGAACAAAATCACCAAGTGATTCTGCAATCGGGCGGAAGCGAAGCAATTAGTGAAGTTGAAGTTAAAATATGTATTGTTGTTTTAAATCTAATGTCTTTGGAGAGATTATGGATTTGTAAGTGTCGTTTGGCTTTTTATTTATATATAATATCTTGTCTTTTGATAAAAAAAAAAAGGTGATAAGTTTTATACATCTATACTTCAATTCCTTAGTTCCAAATCCATATAATACACACGTAGCTTTTTTTTAACAAACACTTAGACACATAGTTTTGAAGAATGAGTGTTTAGGTCTGGCCCACATCTAGTCCTGCAATATGTAATAATTTTTGTATGTTTTATTATTGTTCATGCAAGTACTCTTTATTATGTTTTATGTGTAATTGGGCGTGGACAGGGGGTGTCGGGTGGGTGTGCAAAAATCCCCACTGCACAGGGCCCCTGCCGCGTGAATAATATTGTAATTGAGTCCAACAGATTAGTGCTAACCTAATGCTTTTCTTAGTACATATAAATACTTGTACAATACATCTGCTTTATGGCAGCAATACAAAACATACAAAACCTACACTGATTACTAGAAAATTCCCTCCTCTCCCATTTGTTGCATCACATTAAAAGAAGCCATAATCCTTTTACACTCTTCCTGGTATCACAACCAGGTTGCCAAAATCCTGATCATTGCTATTGTTAATTTCTTGATCTTTCCAAACCTCTAGATTCAATAAAATTAAACCTTGCAAAGTGAAGATACTTTCATCTCATTAGATTGAAGAAATGTCAAAGGACCAGCCTGATAATACTAGCCCCCTCTATATCCATCGCTCTCTCTGATGGAACTACCTCTGTCAGTGTGGATAAACTTGTAGGTCCAGCCAACTATAGAAGTTGGAGGAAATCAATCGAGATTGCCTAACCACAAAGAGAAAACTTGGGTTTATCAATGGAATTGTGAAAAGTGAGAAGGACAATGAAGTCAAGGTAGAAATGTGCAGTGGGATACTTCCAATAACATGGTTTTGTGATGGATCCTTGAAAACGTATCAAAACCCATAAAAAAGTCCATGGTTTTCATAAGCTTTGCTAAGGAGATCGATGTGGAAGCAGTTGGAATTGAGGTTTAACCAAAACTCATAGAAGAATGAATGAAAAAAAAAACACACACACACACAGATTTCTCTTGAACTGTGTGAATGACTGAATGAAAATGTGTTGTATTTTATTTATTGTTTCTATATTGTTTATAAAAAATAAATCACATGAAATTGAAGAGTGAATTGCAGATTTGCAAGAAGATTATACCTTTTGGATTATTCATGGTTCATTCAGAAAGAATTTAATTGGGAAAAAAAATTGCAAGGAGGTTGAGAGAACACACAAATTTTCTAATTAGAACTTTACAATCAAGGGGTGGGTGTGGCTTGTTAACCGTTCACCAATCGGGTCAATTTCTATTTATTCACTAGAGCTGTCAATTTGTCACCTAACCACAATTTGGTAAATAATATATATTTTTCATCTTGTAATAATTAGGATGAAAAAAACCATCTATGTCTACTACTAAAGTTGTAACCGGTACTGCCATGTGTCAGTCTCTTATTAAAAACATATTGTTTTATGAGTGGGATATCATGTCTCAAAAAAATCTCATGTTATGCTTGAAAAAAACATGAACGGGCCAAGGTTTCTCTCATGGCAATTATATACCACTTTTATTTCTTTAAAAAGATCATCTCAATCAAAAACTCTTTGGGCTTGAAAAGCTGATAGTTGAGGCCTATGAATATGTTATATTTCCTCCGTTTTTTCGATGGAACACCTTTTTTTCACGCTAATCAAGAGTGCGTTCTAGATGTCTTAATAACTAAATCTTTCGACAAAATTTCAATACAAGCATATATGATATAATATATGACATGTCTTAAAATTTTGATTAATTTGCTCGTTTACTCCCCCACATTTAAAAAAAAAAATAGACTCTTTGGGCTTAAAATATGGACGCAACAGAGGCACATCATACCCGAACAACTTAATTCCACTTAGAAAGGAGGGGGAGGAAAGATTCGAACTCGTGACATCTGCGTCACGTTAATTCGCTTTGATACCATGTCAAAGGATCATCTCAATCAAAGCTTAAGCTGATAGTTGAGGCGTACTCTATCAATTTGTTTTAACTTTATAAATTAGATTTTAAAATAAAATATTTGCAAATATGACATCCTATATATTTATATAAATTTGCACATATACCCTTCAATGTAATATAATTATAGTCAAATTGAACTAGTTAAAATAAACGTCTATCAAGACAAAAAATAGAGTGAAGAAGAATAAAGTAGGAAAGATAAATTTTTTTAAAATAAAAAGAATAGGAAGGATAAATTACAAAAATGATTTGAAGATTTTGGACATGTGATGTCGTTGAAAACCTATTGCATTGAAAACAAGATTTGGCCCGTCGTAGGTACGAAATACTATGACCAAATCGTTACCCAACGTTAACATCACTCCTACACAATCTTTTACTCGAAAGTGATTGATTGAATTCACACACCACACTTACCCAAATTTCGGCTATGAAATTATATTCAAGTGTCAAGTCTTCTTTTATTATCACCGCCAAAGGCCTTTATATAGAAAACTTGTAGATGATACAACTTTCAAAAACTCATATCCATCAATACAATAATTAAGAGTGTGAGGGAAAGCTTAGGTGGTTAAAGCTTCCCACCCAATTTCAGGAGATCTTGGGATCGATTCTAATCTCTGTCTTTGTGGCTCTCTAAACAAACCAAAAAAAAAGGATTATTTGCCATTAAAAAGCCAACCTTTCACCCGTTAGCCAATAATAAGTCAAGCTATTGATAAACCAGAGATAAGTCAACCTTTTCAAGATCAAAACCAAAAACAAGTGAAATGACTTATGACCTGAAGAATAGGTGAAGAATTTTTTTTCTTTTTTTCTTGTTTTAAAAGAAAAATCTGATTAAAAAAAAAAGAAATTTAAAAAAAAATGAAAAAATCAGAAAAAAAATTTCAAAAAAGGAGAAAAATAACCAGAAAATTAAGGGGAAGTGATTGGGGGTGGCAACTGGACGGCTTGGGGGCGGGTGTGGCGCGGTGGGGATGGGGTCGGTGTGGTTCAGGTGGGTCGCCGGGGGGTGGGGATTGGTTGTGTTTGCTCGGGGTTTGGTGGGGGGCTTCGAGGGTGGGGTAATTCGGGGTGGAGGGCTTCGCTGGTTGGAGTTGGAGGTGCCGGTGATGGGGTGGGGTGGTCAGAAGGGGCGGGGATTGGGATTTAGGGGTGGGGGTGGTCAGAAATGGGCGGAAATGGGGGTTTCGAGGGTGGGCGTGCGGGGTGGGGGAGGGCGGGGATGGGGTTTTGGGGGGTGGGGGGAATCGGGGTGGGGTCGTCGGTGGTGGAGGAGTTCGGGGATGGTGATTTCAGGGGCTGGGGGTGGTCGGGCAGGGGTGAGGGCGGCGGGCAGGGTGGGGCGGCTGGGGCAACTGTTTTCTCTCTTTTTTTTTCTTGTTCTGATCTATTTCTGATTATCCCTTCGTCAACAACTCTTCTTCGCCCCACCGACGAGCACCTCCTCTTCCTGCCGCCGTCGAGCTTCCCTCATCAACCATGAATCAAAGCTGGAGTCTGAATAGCGGGTATGGTTTTTTTTTGGGTTGGGGCTTGCGGTTTGGGAGGGGATTGTGGTGTTCGGGTTTTGGTTTGGGAGGAGGTTGTGGTGGGGTTGTGGTTTGAGAGGGTGTTGTGGACGGTGGTGGTTGGGTTTTGGTGGTGCTGGTGGGTGGGCTGTAATATTGTTAATAATGATACTAATACTCATAATTATAATCCTAATCTTAAACTTAATCATAATTAAAACAAATTCACCTGCTTCAACAATTAAGCAACAAGTTAATAAGTCATTTCACTTATTTTTGGTTTTGATCCTGAAAAGGTTGACTTATCCTAGTTTATCAAAAGCTTGACTTATTATTGGCTAACGAGTGAAAGGTTAGCTTTTTAATGACAAATAATCCAAAAAAAAAAAAATCAAAACAATAATTAAAATGTTACAAATATTTGTACCACCAAGATAATATAACATTTTGATCATAAAATATCCTTTTAAAGCTCATAATTTAGTGGTTACAACTTACAAGTTATTCGATTTCGTATTAGCCATAATCCAAAAAATAAATTGTGACGTTTGAGGGAGACCATATTAATCAAAACCATGTCCGTAATGAGAGGAGAACCATAAGGGAAGATCACCTAATTAAGGAGCATGATGTAAACTAACTACTCCGTAAATAACTACAATCATACTTCCCCAAATTCTCTGGCAATGAATTAATTTATATACACTAGTAGAATGACAATGAGCTGGTCAAAAGGTGTAACTTAACCCCCCCTAAAAAAGCTAAAAATCAAGTGTAAAAAGAAAACAAAATTCAGAAAAAAAGCATCATTAGGGCAGAATAATGTGATTAATTTTTATCATTATCCAATTCTTTGCAAAAAGGCCTTTCCCCCAATAATTTACAGGGTCACCATGGCATCTATACCTACTACTCATCATCTCTGCTATTGATCATCTTTGCTATTGATATGAGGATCCAGGGGACACCGCCCCATCCGATCTTCTCGCCGTTTGCCCAGAAACCGATGACTTGTCTGACGACCCCCGAACATTGTATTTCTCGTACACCTTTTCACGATTCTCTGACCACCATGTTTCCGCCTGGTGTTCCCCGAATCTTCTTCGGCTGCATTCACCAAATATAAATGTTAGGTTAGATTTCGCCATCATTAGATATCTTGTGATCTGCTCAATATGGTGATAATAAATATGGCATTTTCCAAATCCAAACAGTAGCAGCTATGAATGTTAAGGTGATTTATCTTCAAGCAACATCTCATATGAAATTTTCAATTAAGGAAACTCAACCAAGAAATAACTTCTTTCTTTCAGTTTCATATCCAAGCTGGTGAATTCTTTCTTATTCCCATGGATTGTGCACCCAGGTGAATGGCAGATTGGTAATGCTTTTAAACAGGACATCCATATTCCATATTCTACTTTTAGAACATTCATATTTTATATTTACACCACCCAGTTTTATAAAATAAGACTATGTTCTCCACATCTTATTTAATCACTCTCTTGCTTATTGGAAAAAAAAAAAAAAAAAAAAAAAAAAAAAAAAAAAAACAGATTAGATTAGAAAATATCAGGTCATGTCAAATCAGATCATTATTGATTTTATTTATCACTAAAATATTTTACTTCGTACTAAAATAAACTATGAAGACTCTACAATTGAAAACAACTCATCAATACGAAAAATGATGATACCTCATTTGATAATTTATTTTCTTATAAATTAGTGTAAAAAAATAAGTGGGCAAAAAAATTTTAGATCTTAACAGATGAAGGGAACATAGCCCAAGTGTTCCAAAAGTAAAATATGAATGTCCTAAATGCATAATATGAATGTCCTAAATGCACAACCATGCACCCGGGCATAGAAGAAATTTTCTATTCTTTGTTCACAACAAGGAAATAGCAACATGTGTACTCCAACATAATTATACTCACTTATGACATATCATCACCATAAAATTTTTTTGGTAATGTGTGGCACCAGGCCTTGAGTCGGACCCTACCATAAGCCATACCGATCAATTGTGTCGCCACACTCATACAAAAGGAGGAAAATAAAGAATCCAACGTGTAGTGAGATTCAAACTCATGACCTCAAGCCTGGCGTTCGAAAACGTTTAGCACAACCTCTAACCTAGGATCACCACATAAGTAAAAGAATGAAAATTATGACAGAAAAACAAGCATTTTTACCTGAAGCGTACTCGTTTGAGATCCCGAGTTCCATCTCGAAGGGCAACGAGAGTGATGTAAACTCCAGGTTCATACTGTTCAATCCACTCAGCTTCAACTTGGCTATTGTTGTTTCCTACTGATGGTACAGGACTCTTTGGCCTGATACCGTTATGGCCGTCTTGGGATGACGCAGACATCCGGGCATCCGAAGCCTCAGAAACATTACTGCTGCAAGTCTGGAGAGCTCCGGCAGTACCAAACAGTTTGGCATGTAGCTGATCGTCTCTAACCTTCGATGTTACTAAACCCTCATTCTGCTGGTAAGTATTCTCATTTAACATATAAGATTCCCTATGTGATTGTAGAGGTCCTTTAGTTCCGTTTGTTGTGGAAGAACCAACCCCTGTTGACGACACGGCGTGTGAGCCATTTGCAGAATCGAGTCCTGGGGCAAGCTCGCCACTTCCATCATCAAAATGAATGCCATTTGGCTCCAAGCCATTTAGTAGATGTGGTATCTTTATGCTTTCTGGATCATAGGCTCCAGGTGGCAATCTCTCAGCCATATCTTTAAGCTGAAATAATAAAAGGCTATTAGTAAATGTCATAACAATAGCAGAAATCCACATACACCATAACATTATTCAATAAAAAGGACATTCAGGGCCTTCAGGCTACCTCTATTTCAAATTATTCTCTAATGCCATCAAAAGTTACGGAAAACCTTTGATAAGTGATAGACTGATAGTATAAACTATACTGAGTGATGTATATTGGAGGTTTAATCTTTGGAGACATTCTAAAACAAAATAGAGGACATTTCTCCACAGATAAACAGAGCAACGGGTAATTTAGAAGACTACTGAGTGTTGATATTAACACAAGAATCATACATGTTGAGTTCTTGACCAATAACAAAAAAGGCAATTTTTCGCAGCAGTATGAAGAGAAAAGACCAAAGAACTGACTTCAGGAAAATCAAATCAAGAGGTTGAAATTTGGTTTCAGAAAATGACCTGCGCAGTAAGTGACTTTATTACTTCTTTTGCAGCTTTAGTTTTTGCAGATTCTTCTGCAGCAACAGCCATTGCTTCTTGAGTTTTCTTTGCTGAGCTCTGAAGTTCTAATTCTTGAAGTTCGCATCGCTGTTGCAAGTTCTCAACCTTAACAGACACAAAACAACTTAAACAAGAATAGTTCAAACCAACTTCGAGTAATAATGCAAGAAATACATGAGAGTTATATGAATACCTGTGAACGCAGCTTAGTGACTTCTTGATTTAAGAGTTCATTAGTTTTCTTCAAACTGTCAGCAATACTTTTAGAAAAAGACAAGCCAGAAGTCGTAGGAACTGGAGTTGCTGAACGTGGAGGACTAGGCTTACGTGAGAAAGGTGACACAGGTCTGGAAAGAGAAGTAGTGGTTGTTTGTGTAGCAACAGGCTTCGGTATAGTTTGTTTAACATCAACACTACCAGAAAAAACATCTTTCAGCTGTAACAAGGAAGGTGCTTGGGAAGTCTGTGTCAGTGAGAATGTCTCAGCTTTTTTACCTTGCTTGGCAGCTTTATTGTCTAACTGCTTAATTAAATCCAAATTAGGAGGTAGCATAGATTTTGACAATCTTAGTTCTGCTTTATCTAACTTGTCTTTGTTTTCACCGGAGAGCCGAGGACCAGAACTTTTCCCTCTATTGCTTCCACCATCTGAAACTTTACTCAGTTTAGCAAAACAAGAATCACATACACGATAAGGTTTGCTAGGGTTTGGAGCAAGAGCTGCCCTAAATGCTTTCTTTGAACTACATGAATGACAGTGTACAAGTCCACAATTGTAGCAGTTATGCCGTTTTCTAGTAAACCCAAAAGCCTGCCTACAAGAGGAACACTGGGACTGCTCTGCACCAGATACCCATTTGTGAAGACATATAGCTGCTGAGTAAGTTGAACCACAAGTAATGTATTTAACATGCCTGTCTTTCAAGGCCTCAACCAAGGTAGGTGTTTTACGGTCCTCTATGTCTCCATGGCCTAGCCTCCCATTTGCTCCCTTTCCCCATGTATAAACCTCGTTCCTGGAAGTTAACACTGCCACATGATATGCACCACAGGCAATCTCCTCAACAGTGTCACCACCAAGTCTATCTTCAACCAAACAAGGTAGTTTCCCGTCAGAAAAGGGATTTCCAAGCTGACCATAAACTGTACTACCCATTGTAAAAACATGACCCAAAGTGGTCAGCCCAACCGTCAAACTATGCCCGCAAGCAACTTTTTGAAAGTTGTATTCAATAAGTGATGGTACACAAGTTGGTTTCAGACGGGGCTCCTTGTCACCTTGACCAAGACGATTTTTATCACCGTCACCCCAAGTGAATAATTTTCCTGATGAAATACTGGAACTGGATTGAGTTACAATAACTTCAACCACAGCTGCCGTATGCCACACTCCACATGCAACAGCAACTGTCCTCAAACCAGATAGAGAATCCACCTCCCTTGGATAAGGAATATTTTCACGGTCTCCATGGCCTAAGACACCAAATGTTCCATCACCAAATGTGAAGAGCTGCCCAGTCGATGTTATTAAAGCTGTATGCCATGGACCACAAGTTACAGAAGCCACTTGGAGTCCTTCAAGAGGTCCAGCAATTCGCTTTGGTATCCAGTGACTAAATTCAGTTCCATGACCAAGGAGCCCCGCATTATGAGTGCCATCACCCCATGTGTACAACTCACCAGACATCGTGACTGCACAACTATGAAATTCACCGCATGCAACAAAATCAACATTATAAGCAACTAATGATTCAACTAGATGAGGTTGAAGAACATCCTTTACCACACCATGACCAAGTCTACCTCCAGATTCCTCACCCCAAGTAAAAACTTCGCCTTGCCTTGTGACAAGGGCAGCATGACGAACACCACAAGCAATGAGGTGTACGTCCAAAACGACATTAGACTCCAATGGCTTGGGTAGAAGATAATCTGCTCTTGTGCTAGCAAGATTTACACTTTTATCAGCTGCAGATTTTAATGAATTATCACATATGACCTCCCCCCAAATGTACACATCACCAAGAGCATCACAATCATCGCCTGCCGATCCATGACTAGAAGTGCTGGGTGCACTAGAAACACTAACCCGTAAAGTATCTGAAGCAGATCCTTTTGCTTGCATATTTGTATTATCTGAAGCTACATGTGTTTTCTCAGAAGACATAAAGTTGGCAGATTGTTTATGTTTTGGAGAGAAACCACCATTAAAAGTAAATGAATCCTCAGGTGAGCTAAGATATCTGGTCAGGGTAACAGAACTATCACTTGTACTACTTGATACCAAATCTTTGTTATCCTGCAATAACTCAATCATCCAAGAATTAGCAGAATTTCCACTATATACATGAAAATTTCCAAAGAAATTTCTGTTAGAATGGTAGTTCCTAAGGAGAAATCTTTACATGAAAAGAAAGGCCTTCCTCATTCCATCCGTCGATTTTCGAGCGACCACCTTTTCCAGCAGATATAAGTGCTGTGAGACCAGCAATCCACACCTCAGCCTCAACTTTCTCCTTACAGATCTAGGATTAAAGGGAAAAAAATCAAATCCTAGCCAGACATGAGGAATTACCGCCGTGACAAGACTATAGAAATTGTTACCAACCAGATCAAGAGATCGCTTTCCGTTGTTGTAAATAAGGGAGAATGACAAATAATCCTTATCTGGACGCAAATACCGTCTAAAAACAGCCTGGCCAGCAGAGAAGATATTTAGTTCGAATAATTCAGCTTCTAATTAATAATTTATAACTACAACTTTAATGTAGAACACAGATACTGATGAGTTTTAAAAGATACTCACTGTTCTCTGTCCAGGAATAATTCTTGAGACACAAGATAGCTTTATACTTTTCTCACGGTTACTAGACAGCCAAATCAAAGTTGTTTCATCCTGTAAAATTTCAAATGAAACCATACGGTGAGCAAAAGAAATATCTGCTAAAATTTTACTGCAGAGAGATCCCTGCTAAATCTGATTAACAATCCTCTAGTAGACTCAAAAGGACCAAACTATAACACCAATGAAACAAAATATTACATGATTATTGCTTAGAGTTAAGGAGGAGAGAAATTAAAAAAATTAAAATGTAAAGTATTAATATAATAACACAAATTCAAACATTATCTCATGTCATAAGTCCCTTGTGTCTTCAACAACTTTTATATCTTATTTAGTGTTTTCTTTATACATTTATTTTCTTTTCTAAGTCACAACTTTTTCAGGCATAGAGGACTGATTGATAATGTACAATATATTCCCTCTCCTATCTATATATCTATATATACTAATGTTTTAATTACCATGCCATAAGATGTACAACTTTCTCCTTTTACCTCTTTTTCGCTTCAAAGAAATTGAAATAGATCCAAATCCCAAAGTTTTAAGCAGGTAAAAAAAAGGTTTATATAATGTCCATTTTCCTAAGTTACCTTCCAACTACCCATACAATTCTTCAGTATTAAAAAAAAATTATCATCCTCCTTTAACTAACTAAATTATGCCCTATGTCAAGAAATACCACCAGTCTACATTTGCAACAAGTTCTAGCTCTAGCTTATTACAAGTATAGTACTCTTGGTCTATGTTACTTCAATGCTTAACTTTGTCTGATATACCCTTGATGGAAAATCGATATACCAACACAAGAGCAAGGAATGCTTAAACATAAATTCAATCATCATCAAGAAATCTGACATATTAAACAATTACTTGCAAAAGAAAATTCTAAGAGTGAGATAAGGAATAGAGAAACTCTAGAGATTTACTCACCAGCATAATATGAGACCATATTACAAAAGCTAAGAACAAAGTCAATTATAAAATCAGTGTATATGTAAGTTGCAATGCAAAAACTACATTCAAATTTTCAAATAAATGAAAGGTGTCTCCTTGTAGGCTTGTACCCAAATCCAACTTCAGGACAGCATCATTATGTCCGATCTCAGGACAGTATAACATTGTCTCAAAATGTTTGAGCCTTGAGATATCTAAAACATGGATATGTGCTGAAATCCAAGAGAAATGACTAGCGCATGCCCGTTAGATGTTTTTCTTGTATAGTATGATATATGTTAGTTTTATATTTAGTAGAATCTAATGTCAAAATTGTAATTTTATAATTTACATTAGTATATAATATGATGTTTATATTATGTAGTATGATATATGGTAGTTTTATATTTAGTAGAATTTAACATTAAATGTAATAAGTTTATAGTATGATAAAGTGTGATGTATAAATGTCAAAAAATTTATCCTTTTGTGTTCGGGAGCATAATGCTCCCTACCTGTTATGTGCCTATCAGCGCTCTCAATCCAAAACTCTTGCCTCTGTTTATGTAACATAACATAGATCTTGATGACCTCACAAATTTGAGACTGAAAGAATATTGATGAAGCCAACTGTACATTTTTTTTACTTTAATCAATGTACCTGAGCAGCTCAGTGTTTAACATTAGAGTTTAACAGCACCAATGCATGGACTAGAAGAAAATTGAAATCATACCAGGGGTCTGTTAGAACTTATACTATCACTAACTTCCAAAGTCGACTCTGGTCACTTTTTTGCATTGAAAGCATGCAATTATAGTATGAAAAGAATAAACTTCTCAATTCTCATAGTTCACGAACTAGAGCCACAATGGAAAGATAAGTTACAAGCGACATGCATCACAAATCATAATGACATCCAAATATTCAGCAAAAAGCAGGGTTGAAAATTAATCTATATTAAAAATAGGGAAATAGTAAAGTGACACAATAAAGGTTGCCTAAAGGATGATGTAACTCCGCAGTTTATTAAACATTATAGTAGCCAGAAAACGATTGTTCAGCTATTCCAATACATAACTCAAGTATTCTCGATCAACTACAATAAATGGGAAGTATAAACATGGGATGATTTAACTTACACTAGAAAGTCTAAACGGGCAAAATTTCGGCTTCCCCTTACGGCCATATTTGAGTAACTGAGAACCTTTCTTCAAGGCAACCAACGCCTAAAAAGTGAAAGAGAAACCATCAATTTCAAGGCAAATCCAAAAGATTCGAAAAAAAAGCATTCAAAACTAATAAAGGATACTCTTCAACTGTTTAACAGCAAAGCTAGCAATTTTTTATTGGAGTTTCAAAAGGAGAAGCAGGATACCAAGATATTAGGTTGCAATAGACTAGCATATACTCCAAAATCTTCAGAAGAAAATGTGTCACAAAGCATGAAGAAATTTATAGCAATGGCAATTATTATTCTATTTAAGATTTGTAAATACTGGGACCCTCATTTAGACATGCATCATCTATTATATTATCGCCAGCACAAATTCCACAACCGAAGACTGTAAGATACTAAGTTGTAGTGTTGTACTAAATTGCTAAACCTTTGTTTAATACAGAACCATGGTTGCCAAATTTCCCAACGATGCCACATTTCATTTTTTGTTATTTAAAACCACAAAACTTATATATGACAAGCAAGAAGCCAAACATACACATTCTCTTTTTCCTAAAAACCCAACCCAAGAAAAATTTCAAATATATGGAATTGTCAATTCTACTCTTTGTAGCCGACCGTGCGGGGTGGAGGAAAATCCATGTGGACAACCTCTCGTAATAATCACTTTGGTTCATGGAGCCGACCCCACTTATGGGAATAAGGAATTGCCAATTCTACTCTTTGTAGCTCTAATACTCAAATGAGGGTCCATTGTAATTAAGGCCCTCATTAATGCCTCTCCTTTAGTACACATAGTAGTAAGTTCTCCAGTACACAGAAAAAACTGATACTGAAAAAGAACCAAATAGCTTGAAGATGGCCATCTATTTTATAAAACTTGATCAAAACTTCTAGCCTTGCAAGTCAAAATTGACCATTGAAATCAACCAAATTCCTAACCATCAACTAAAATTCCCAAACATTGAAGAAACAATTTCAAAACCAAAAAACTAAAACAAAAAGGGAATTGTACAAGGTAAAAATATAGATAAACAAACATTCAAAAAAGCATAGAGGGTCAATCCAAATCAAAACCATCTTTTTTATCCTTCAGTAGACAATGTGGCAAATTCTGAAGTATGCAAGAGAATATTTAACATAAAATTGGAAATAAATAGCCATAAATTTGGAGATAAATTAAATCCTAAACATGGTACATTCATCTACTAGTCCAAAAAGTCAAAATTAAGCTCAAATTGGCCACAAAAATTCACCGTAAAATTTTAGCAACAATTATCATAGCTAACAAAAGGGAAATTTAAGAAGGAAAAAAAAAAAACAAAAAAACAAACTCAAACAAAAATTTGAATATAGAGAGGAAATGAGAAATGACCTGCTCAATGTCACGATCGGCATTACCATAGCTAACAAGATCTGCCATTCCATGTGAGAATTGTCAATCTCCTCCCTCTCCCATCACTGTCATCATTACCTTTCATCCTCTTCTATGCCACCATTAATTCAAACCTTGACCATTCACCAAACCACAATATACCCACTATTTTTCTCTCCTAAATTTCACTTTTTTAGCACCCACAATAAAACCCCAGATCTAATTTCTACCTTCCCCAAAAAATCCACCACAAATTCCCACTTTAGATCAATCTCCTTTCACTACTTCACCAATTCCAAAGCACCTCTGCAATCTCTCTTCAACCCAAATTGAAATTTGCTAGAGACATAAGTTATGATTGTTAGAGTTAGAAGGAACAAAAAGCATGGAACTTCGAGGAGGAAGAATGACTGGGAATATTGCCGGAGATAAAGTTCAGGTAAAGAGAGAAGAATGAAGAGAGAGAAAGAGAGGAATGAAGAGAGAGAATCTGTTTTTTTTGTGTTTTTATGGTTTTTTAGTTTTTTTTAAAGTTGTCAAGTGTTTGAAAAGAAATGGAGAATCAAATTGAAGGAATGGTTGCGTCCGCCCAAGTACAAGTCAAAGATGATGAATGAATTGAAAAGTGAAAGAGAGAATGAGAAATTGGCTTGAAAAATTGGAGAAATTATTTGGCTTTTTGTTTTTTTCCTTTTGTAAATTGCATTTTTTTCAGTTTTTTGGGCTTTTTTATTGGAAGGCGCGAAAAAGAATTACGGAGTACACATGTAGTAATGTACCCTGTCATACTTTTTTTATGAGTTTTTATAACGAATCAAGCAAATTATAACACTTTTCACAAAATCTCTAAAATCTTAACTAATTAAAAAAAATTCCAGCAACTTCAAAATGTGTTTATTAAACCCAAAATCTTTAAATGTTTATAAAAGCACCTACAAAAGCTAACACCGTTAATTTTTTTTTGGTTAAACTCGTTAGTTAGTGGGGTGGGGCCTATATTTCGACATACCATCAAAACTTAAATTGACCCACCCACAAAATCCCACCAAAAGCCAAATCGACCCACCCTCAAAAGCCCACCAAAACCCTAATCGACCCACCCTCAAAATCCTCGAAACCTAAATCAAAACCATCGAAACCCAAATCGAAGAATAAAGAAAGAAGAGTTCTGTAATACCCCTAAATTTCGTGCCTTTAATTATATATGTGTATATAATTTTCTGTCATTCTCTCATGTTTATTTAATTATTTATTTGATAATTATGCTCTTTCTTTTATTTTTACTTCCAAAATAAAACTATTATTATTATTCTATTCATTTCTTTAAAATATTTATATATATTTTATATGGTTTGAAAATTTTATTTTATTTTCGTTATTATTTTTCATCAGTATATGTATACATATATTTATATATGTGTGTTAGTGTGAATACTTGAATTATTATGTATCGATTATCGAATTAGCGGTTTTGTGCTCGTGTTATAAGGACGCTTGGACTAACCTGAGTGTGTAACTTGTACGTCACCATGGCCAGCCCAAATCAAGTCATGTAGCCTTTTTTTTATGGTTGCATGACAACCAACGCAAAACACCCCACTTAGTAGCCTAAGTGTGGCCTTGTTCTAAGCCACCCAAAACACTCCTTTCCCCTCTTATTTGGCTGGCCAAATAGAGCAGAAATGGCTTGTATTTTTCAGCTTTTATCCCCTTCCTAACTTCCTCTACTCAAAACTTTCTAAGTATTGGGCATACTTTGGTGATCTTTGGAACATTATTTGGACTAGTTTTGTGCACTACTTTCCTCTAATTTTCAAGGTAACTAACACTATCTCTAATTAATCTATTAACCACATAGTTTAGGATGATAGAATTTGGGTTTAAATTATGTAAGGAAGATTAATAAAACAAACTTGAACAAATTATATGTTATTTAGCCTTAAAATTGGTTTTTGCATGCATGCATGTTTCTACTTGCTTTTAATTTTGATTTTTCATTTGTTTTGGCATAGATTAGAGTTATTTTAATGCTATTTTAATGTATGAATCTCATAGGATAATTATTTGCAATTGCATGTTTAATTAATTGATTATGGTAATTGTTTAGAGAATTATTTTATGATTTGCATGCAATTTTTCGTGTGATTATGTGTCCTTGCTAGGCTGATTTTTCATGAGTTTTGGGTATAACATGATGAGTTTTATTTTGTGTTAATAATCTACCAAGTAATTAGTTGTAGAATAATTTTAATAAATTATTTCGGTAATTGATTTTTAGTCCTAAAAAGGGGCGAATTGCTACCCAAATTTTTGGTGATATCCTCGTGTATTTAATCCTTTATTATACTGGAATTTATGGTTGAATTTGCATAATTTTAGGTGTTGTTTATGCCTAGTTGTAAAATTGTTGAACTTGGAATTAATTGAATTATTGTGTAATTTGAGGGAATTTTTGCAATTATTTCTGAAATGTTGAAGTTGCTGGCCGTGTTCTTTAAGTGAGTGTTTAGCATGTTTTTAATTTTATTTTAGGCTTGTAATATGTTTGGTTATGTCCTTGGTGAAGTATAGAATTAATTGTGTAAGTTTAACAATTTTCGGACATGTTTTGGTAGTTGATTTTCATCTTTTAACATTCTGGACAACAACTTCTAGAGGGCTTAAATTTATGTTTTGTTGATGACGTAATAAAATAAGTGTTTATGACTTAATATTTTTTATTATCTCCGTCAGAAATATTTTAATTTGGTTTCTAAAATAATAATGTTTTTTAAATTTACCGACATATAAGTTTTATTTTATTTTATTAAAAAGATTTCAGCTTTTAAAAGGTTTTAAGTTGTTGCGAGCCGGCAGACAGAGTCTGACATGAGAACTTTTAAAAACCCTAAAAAGGTAAGCAGTAGGTAAAGTTGTCAAAAAAAAAAAAAAAAAAAAAAAACACAGCTCTCTCTCTCTCTCCTCCTCCCCCTTTATTCGACGAACCAGAGAAGAAAACAAAAATTTATGGAGCAGCCGGTCGCCGCTGCTCCGCCGTGGGTCGCTCGCCAATCGTCGCCGCACCGCCGTGCTGCTACGGTAATTTAAAAAAAAAACTCATTCTCTTTATTTTGTATCTTTTAAACCTTGTTTAATTAGTTTTAAATTCTAAAGTTTTTGTTTATGATTATACATGTTTTGATCTTAGATTTAGATTTGTTATGATGGTTTCTGTAATACCCCGAAATTTAGGGCCAGAAAATTTCGCGGTTATTATTTCAAATTATTTAATTCTAAGTCCAAAAGGCCCATTAAATTTGGACTGTTTTATTTTAATCTGTTATCCTTAATTCTCAAATTGGGCCAAATGACCCAATTTTCCTTTTCTTTGGACTTGGCCGGTTCTCCCTCTCTTTTGGGCCAAGTATTTGTTGCTCCTATTTAATTTATTTGGTTAATTAAATTAAATTAATTAAATCACTTATTTTTTTTAAAAAAAAATTCCTAAACTAATTCAAAGGTAGTTTGATGACTACCTAACTTTTCTCCTTGCTCCCTATTTTTTCTCCTTGTGCACGGCATCCCTAAGGGATATTTTTAGGGTTTTGTTTGGTCCTTTTTTTTTCTATATATACTCAAGCCTTAGCAATATTTTGCTCCTAATTGCTAAAGCTTTGAACTCCAAAAAAATTAATATCCTCCTCTCCTTTCTCCAAATAGCCGAACAAAAATTCACCAAAGTGTGAATTATTTGCCTTGGATAATTTAAGCGATCAGAGGTAACTTTGCTAACCCGTTTAATTCCGGAACAACCTATTCACATAGTTAATTAGGATTAGAAGCATGAAAATTATAAAGAGAATTAGTATCATGTTAGGGTGTTTTTCGAACTACATGAAATTTATGTACATGTTATTTTTCTAGATTATTTTATGTAGTTTCTTGAAATCTTTAATTGTTGAATAATTACTTGTATGAATTTATTTATTAAAAATTTCTTGTTATTTCTTGATAAATTTTTCGTGGCAGTTTCTTTGCTGTTTGATTATGAATCATGATTTATTTCGTGGCAAAATTCGTCCTTTTATTGCTTATAATAATTTAATCTTTCAAACCGGTAAAACTGTCCAGATTTGGTTTACGAATTATTCAAGATACTTAATCAATTCGGATGGCTACCAAAATTTAGGTGGAAGTGAATAATAATATTTTACAGCTTGTGTTAAATTTTCGTAATTTTTGAAGTTCGTTTGCTATGATAGAAAAATCTGAAACTGAATTCAGCCTAATCTGCTTTGTTAGTTATGAAATTCCTTAAAAATAGTAAAAGATGTTATTTTTGGACGAAAATTGTGCACGTTAAACCTTGAACCTATATTTAACTTTCATTAAAATTTCCAGATTATTCGAGACCTTTTAATGTTGGTTCTTAATTTAATACTTTAAAAATCAGATTGTGTAAGATATGGTGTTTTAAGGATAATTTTAATGTTTATTATAAAGTTCGCTATGATTTATTGGTTATTGAATTTAATTAATTAAAGATGTAATTTTTGGTATTGTTGTTCATGATTTTCGAGTGGTGTAAAATTTGAAGAGTAGTATTTTTTATCATGTTTTAGGTAATTTATGTAATTAATTGTAATTTTTATGAATTTATTAAATTAATTGTATGACGATTGTATGAATTCATCTAATTATTGTGATTTTAATGGAAATGTCGAGTGACCCTAATTTATTTGGTCAATTTTAGTTTAATTTTGACTTATAATATTTTTAGGAATAATTGTTATTATAATTATAAAAGTTACAATTAAAGGAATTATCAGGGATAAGTTGTAATATGAAGGGGTAGATAATATTATTGTTATTATTATTATATTACGAGTAATATGAGTAATATTATTATTATTGTTATTATTATTACTATTATTAAGTACCAGTAGGGATAAGTTACAATAAGAAGTTAATAAGATATTAATAGGGTAGGAAAGGAAACAGAGTAAAAGGATATTAATTTGTTTCGATCTCTGGCTAGGAAAGACTTGGTATTTAAGGTGGCCAATATACGTACCGCACCTCTCTTTCCTGGGATTTCGAACATTTTATCTCCGATTACGGCCACCTAGTACTTCCCGATATAAGTAAGATAAGGGCGCCTGTGCGGTGGTGCAAAGGTCACCAATCGGGTTTAGTCGATGCCATTGCTCAATGGGACGAACACACGAGTTCCCCCGCGCAGTTCTTGGTTCTAGAATATGGAGTCGTCTAGGTAGTTCTTGCAAAGGAGGGCTGCTTAGGGGTTATGGCCATAGCTTAGGCTTAGTTCTTGCAAAGGAGGGCTACGGGTGGGACGCAAAGGTTCACCCCGACATATTTTAGGAAAGTTGCGGACTCAAAGTTTCGCTACGAGCTGAAGAAGACAGTCCGCAAAGATGATAAGTTAAGATAAAGATGTTATGAAATACGTGATGTTATAAGTTATGATATGATATAAAAATAAGATATGGTAGTAATGATAACCAAGTTATAAGTGTTTATAATATAAGATAAGCATGAAATGTACGTGCTACGAATAGTATAAGTTTTCCGCTGTGTATATCTGTATTTGTATAACTTACGTATGTATGTATAAGTGTATGTATTTGTATGTTGTACCCATTTTGTGTACGTAGTTTTGTACGTATTCGTAACCGTATTTTGCAGGTATCATTATACGTGTAGTATACGTACCTTATACGTATTTTAGTACGTATTTCTAACCGTATCTCTGCAGGTATTTTTATACGTATTTTATACGTATTTTTATACGTATTTTTGTACGTATTTTTATACGTACTCCGTATGAATGATTGTATAAGACGGTATATGTTTATGTGTGATTTTCTTGCGTGATTCTATGAGATTATGTGTTTAGCAGTCCCTCAATTAAGCGGGACAGCCTAGTTACTCGCCACTGACGGTGGACCCCCCCTCAGTTTCAGGAGATGATGCAGCTGCTTAGCACGGGCTTTCGTTGGATCGGGCTTGTGTGGAAGAGACCTGTAGTTTAGCCTTTATTTTCCTAAGTTATTCAATAAGAATTTTTATGCTACTAGTTGATCCCAGCATGTTGGGACGGAATTAGAACAACTTATGTAATTATGATTTTTGGACCCATTCAGACTTTTGGGATTATAGTTTATTAATTTAATAAAAGTTGCTTAGTTTTAATTAATTAACTTAATTTATAGTTTAAATTGTTTAAGTAATGATCCGTTTGTCGATTTCCCTTCGTCAATCGACAAGTCCAAAAAGTCGGGTCGTTACAGTTTAATTCTGATTTTTATATGATAGGTAGAAGTAAATTTCAGATTTTATGAATGTTTTTTAAACCTTGTTTAAACCCTAAAATTATGATTTTATATATGTTGTTTATACATGTTTTAACCCTAGTTTTAGTTTTGTTTTGGGTAATTAAAATTCCGATTTTATGAATTTTTAGGAATAAATTTCAGATTTGGAAAAGATTGTTTAAACCCTAAATAAACATGTTAAATTATTGTTTTTATGATTTTATGTATCAGATTTGTTTAGTATGAAGCAGGGTTTGATCTATAAGGATTTTTGGGTCTGAAAATTAAAGTGAGATTATGATGTTTTAATGGGGTTTAAACAAGTTTTATTATTCTAAAATTTTATTAAAAATGTTATACTTTGATGTATTTTAGGTATTTTTGGTTAAAAGTATGCGTTATAAAATATATGAACGTAATAATGAAGTTTAGGACTTAAAGTGTTTGATTTTGAAGGTTTTAATTGTTAGTAGAGTATAATGGTTCACGGTAGTGTTAGAAACCTGTCGGGTTTTGTTAGAAATTTAAAATTTGCATTCGAAACGTTTTAAAGAGGGTTTAAGGTGATTATATAGGGGCTGGAATTTTTAAATAAATGCGCCTAAATAATGTTTTATCTATCTATCTATCTATCTAAGTGTTCAACTAGTATTCTAATCAGAGGGCACTTAAATGTAATTTTTGAATTAAAGAAATGGTTAAAAATAATTTTTGAAATTTATTTAGAGGTTGGAATTTTTTAACATGTACTCCCTCCGTAACATAATACTAGCAACAATTGGTTTTGCACGCATTTTGAGGAAGCGATTTAAGGGTGTAAACAAAGGAATTAGTCAAAATGGTTTTAATACAAATAAGATTATGATTATAAGTTGCTAATATTAAAATTATTTTGACTAATTCCTTCGTTTACACTTTTAAATCGTTTCCTCAAAATGCGTGCAAAACCAATTGTTGCTAGTACTATATTATGGAGGGAGTACTTATCATAGTTTGAGTAATGTGAGGGTATTAATTAGTCCTGTTGATTCATTTCTAGGGGACTCTGAATTTGGGGAATTCAATTAATAGAGGCGAGTCAGATTTACTATACCAGGTACATATGTACGCGAGAATTCGATTACCATATAGTATCATGTCTAGGAAAATTGTGTGAAATTTGAATGCGAATATATGCATATATAATTATATATATATATATATATATATATATATGTCGTGTTGGAAAAAAAAAAGATATTTTGAATGTTTGCATTACATTCTTTTATACTCATGTGTAACATGATATTAGGTAGTATGAATTCCCTGAGTGGGTTGCTTATTTCAACTATCAAATCTATTTATGGTTTATGAGTAAGTAAAGGAGTATTGCAATTTAGGCAAGGAAGAATTTGTTGCTCACTTGTTGAGCTTAGAAGGGATTTAATTTACTCTCTCCACCGTGAGATGAGATAGAAATTTACTCTCTCTTCTGTGAGATTGAGACAGGTTAAAAGTTTAACCCGATCAGTTTGTTGGTTCGGGCATAGGCAAGGAAGACTAATAAAATTGGCAATCTGATCACTAAAGCATAAAGATTAAAACTGGAATATTGGTTGTTTGGTTTAATTTACTTGTTTCAGTAGTGTAAAATATGTGGGTCATCACAGTGTCAAAAGAATTAATCACGTAAAGCGAAAGAGGATTCACACCAAAACTCTTGGAACGTATACATGATAAGCGGCCTTTATGACCTCTTTTATACCCCATTTTCTCCCCAATTAAGACCTTTATTGGTCCATTTTATTTCCTTTCAGCTTAGTTTTTCCCTTTTTAGGCTTTTTAGTTGTCTTAGTGCGTTTTGAGTCATTTCGGTGGTATTTTACCCCCTTATTTAAAACCACTTGAGTCCTTGGCACTTTTACCTTCTTATGACTTGCGGATTACTTATTTCAGGTCCCTCATCCGGGCTACACGTGGGAGGCAAGTCAAGGAGGAGAGCGATGGGAATCGAAAGAGGAGCCAAATGAATCGAATCCGACTATTGGTCGCCCTCCGCTATCTTGGGTACAACTTATGTTATAAACATCGTTTGGATTCGGAGCCAATTGCGTTGGAAACTAGAGTTCAAGAGCTTTCCATCGGTATATTACACGCTCCAATCCGAGGTCTACATCAGAAGTTATGAGCATTACAAGATCAGCTCTCTGTGCAGCCTTCTTAGAGCGGACGCTCTAAATTTTATAGCGCCCACTCCGATGCTCCAGTGGACTTCGTATTTTTTGTCAAGGTCTTAGAGCGAACGCTCTAAATTTTAGAGCGCCCGCTCTGAGTTATCAGGACATCCTTTTTTAAGGGCTTTTAACTTCACTTAGGGTTAATTTCTTGGGGGTATAAATACCCAATCTTTTCCCCTTTGCTGTACTACGCACATTTTAGAGATATTTCTAGATCTATTATCATACTATTAGCTTAGTTTCTCATATTTGGAGAGTTTTGTAGGAGAGAGATAGAGAATAACTTCATTTTTCTCACTTGTAATTGGATTGAGCTTCTCTTAGTTGGTAATTTCTGAACTCTTTCTTTTGTTTTGTCATCTATTCACTTGTTATTGCATTTATCTTGCTTTTAGTTGTTGTTCTTGCTTAGTTGAGTAGTTTAGTTAGTTTAATCTTCTTTACTCTTTGTTTTTGCTCATCTTTTCCATGTTTATTCCTAGCTCTTTTCTAGGCTAGATTTTTAGCTAGGGAAGGGGGATAATGAAGCATTATTGATGAGAAATTTCTGATTTTTGGTTTCAATGTGTTGATAAATATTGGTTGCTTAATCTAGGGATTTATTTTGTTAAGTTTGGATTTTGGCCATTTCCATGACTTAAAACCGTACCCCAATCATTCATGTGTTTTACGAGAGTGAACACATAAGTGGTAGAAAGCTAGATTAAGCATGACTATGACCTCTTTGGCATAGTTGGGTTGTCGGTGCCCTTGAGTGCATGAGAACGACTCTTTGGTGTTGGCGATTCGAACGGGAATAGAAGGTGTGCGAGAGTGACCTCCTAATGTCGGGCGAATCACCCCCTTTATGATTCAACCTCGTTGCCATGATTAGAATTTTGGATTCATATTTGTTTCATGATTCCGCCTACCCCTAGTGTTTATTCTCTCAAGTTATCATCCGTTCTTCCTACTTTATTTTCAGCAATTTCTAGCATTAGTATTTTAGTTTATTCAATTTGAACTCCCGATTTTTATACCCTATCAATCGACTGGCGATCAAATTAAGTTTAAAAACCTTGCTTCTCCGTGGATTTCGACCCCTACTTACCACCTACTATCTTTCCAAGTTAGTGAGTCTAGGCTAGGGTATTTTATTCTTGATCCCGAACCCTTGGGAACTAACGACACCTAAGGGACGGATCAAGTTTTGGCGCCGTTGTCGGGGAAGCAACGAGTTCTTTCTCTTAGTTTATTTGCTTTTTGGTTGATTTTATTGCTTTCATTTTATTTTAATTTTGTATTTGCCTAGTGATTGTCATTGCTAACGCTCTCATTAGCCTTGTTGAATGCTAAGGAGATCCCAGGGCATTCTAGACTCGTCCATTGATCCTGAGATTTCCCGAACTCTACGTCAGATTGGGAGGGTATTTCGAGAGTATAATCAAGAGGAGGAGGAGGAGTTAAACTCGGTTTCTTCTAGTGAATTTGATGAGGCCATGGCAGATGATTGCAATGCCGTTCTCTTTAGGGATTTTGGCAATCCCGGTTCTTATGAGCTCCCCGGTGGAATTTTGCTCCCAACTACGGATACAGACTTTACAATCCATCCTAATTACACTCAAATGATTCAACGGGAGCAATTCTCTGGAGTAGCTCATGAGGACCCCTACGAGCATTTGGATAAGTTTTTGGAGATGTGTGAGATGGTCCATACAAATCAAGTCTCCAGGGACTATATCCGGATGCACCTTTTCCGGCACTCTCTCACCGAAAAGGCATATTGTTGGCTCAAGAACCTCAAGCCCAACTCTCTTAGAACTTGGGGGGAGGTCACCGCAGCTTTTCTCACCAAGTTCATTTCCGAAGACAAGACAACAGAGTTAAGAAGAAAGATTTCTACTTTTGAGCAAGCAAGATATGAGTCTTTGGGGGAAGCTTGGGACCGTTTCAAGGAGTATCTTCGCGCTTGCCCACACCATGAATATAGCAAGCCCTTCTCATCCGATTTTTCTATGATGGGCTCAATGATGTACCAAAGGCTACCTTAAATTCCGGATGTGGTGGACATTTGAGCAAGGTTCCACAAGCTTGATTGGAGGACACCATAGAGGAAGTAGTGAGGAACTACTCAAGGAGCGGTGGAAGAAGAAATGAGGAGAAATCAACAACGAAATTTGAACTTGACCAGGATTCCCTAAAAACTCTCATGGAGCAAGTGATTGATAAAAAGTTGAGCAAGAAGCAAGCATCATCATCCTCCACTCAACAAGTCCATTCATTCTCTTGTGACATTTGTGGGGGCACCAACCATGACACATCCTATTGTGGTGGTTTGACTCACGAACACATTGCCGCTATGGGTTACCTTGACAACCAACGGGACCAAAGAAGCAATTAGAGGGGTCCCAACCCCAATTTCAACTCAAGGTTTCGTGATCAAGGTGGTCCAAGCAACTTCAACAATCAAGGAGCTCCTTATATCCATCCAAATGCTAGAGGCAACTTCCAAAACAAACCTCGCCCACAACACCAACACCAATTCCCACCACCAAACACCAACTTTCAAAACACACACTTCCCATCCCCAAACACAAACAACCTTCCAAACACATCCAATCCACAAGGCAACCCATCCTAAGACACACTCCTCATTTTAGATCAACTCAAGAAAGTAACTCAACAATTTGAGCAAAAGTTGGGAAACATTGATAGAAAGGTGGAACAAAAATTCCAAGAGGCTAACTCCCACCAAAAGATCCTGGAAAACCAAGTTCCCCTGTAACGACCCGTATTTTATTAGCGTTGTTTTCGAAGAAAACAACAATACAAATCAAATTTTGAATAAAAGTTTAAATTTCTACGTTTAATAATAACGGCGGAAGCTCTAAACCACTACAATTTATTCGAGTAAAATAGAATAAAACCAAAACCAAATTAAAAGTCCAAAGTCCAAAACAGATAAAACTACAGGCAATCCAAGAATTCTTTATTACAAAGCTAAGATCATTATTGTTTAGATAAATTAAACTAATCTCGCCACTCAAGTCCCACTCAAGATCATTATTGTTTAGAAAAGGGAAACTAGGGGGGGTCCACAGTCAGTGGTGAGTAATTAGATTGTTCTACTTAATTAGTTGAACACAATTAAAAAGATAATCACCGGAATAAGTCAATGAAACAAGTCAACAAAGGAATATCATTCACTATTAAATAAATCAAGTACGCAGCGGAAACAAGACACACAAGAATACCATAACCAGACTTCCAAGACAGTTCTTATTCTAGCTCTAGACTTCTAGACTACCAGCTATCGACTTTCTAGTCCCATTTCTAGTACAAGTGCAAGTTCTAGTTCAAGTTCCGGTTCGAGTTCGAGTTCAAGTCCAAGTTCAAGTTCAAGTTCAATTTAGGTGCTATTCCGTGACACAGTCATATGCTCGTAAGGGGTCAACCACAAAGGATCTACTTCCCCCAACTTTCCTTGTCTCATGCCGGGTCAACCACAAAGGATCTACTTCCCGAGCACTGGGATCCAGAACTGTCCCAAAACCGCAGAAGGGACAGTGGCTTCGACGGGACCCATGTTCATGGTGCTTTAACCACTAGATGGGCGGTCACTTCATAGACTTTTATATTTTCAAGTTCATTATTAGCTTATAATTATCTTTCAAGGTCAAGACCCAATTCTAGACAACTCTAACCCACAATTCTTATTCCCATGTTCTAAAGCATAACTCGACATGCACGACCAGACTCGACATCATACAACAATTCTTGACAATCTGTTATCCAATAATAATAATTCAACTCAGCAAGTTCTAACGTGGAGACATGCAACATTCATAATATAACACCCATAAATTCATTCAACGAGAACAAAATATCTTACGAAACTTACCCATCACTTACCTTTAGTGCACAGTTCACACGAGATTTGTCAAGAACAAATTACCATCAATATTCATCAATTCAATTATTGAAAATAGTACACAAGGTCAAGTTAGCTAATAATAATTTCAAGAACGTAATCAAAGTCTAGTCTTTTATTTAAATAAATTGTAAAAATCAAGTCTTTTATTCTTTTATCCTACTCGACATCCTCAAGGATTAAAAATCAAGAATTCAAGTTCTACTTCATTTAAGAATACAAGCTTTAATTAAATTTATTTGGAATTATTTTCAAGAACATGATTAGATTCTAGTCTTTTATCTAATTAAATCGTAAAAACATAGTATTTTGTTTGTTTATTTCACATGGCATTTTTGAAAGAAAACAATGAACAAGAAATCAGATTTTGATCTATGTTACAATCTTTGAATAATTAATTTAGAAATAATTCTAACAACAAATTCATAATCCAATCTTTTATCATAAAAACAAGTAAAAATTATTCTTTTTATAACTTGAAACCACTCGACATTTTGGGGCAAATCAAGATTAAATATTCATGCTTCAAGAATCTAATTAGATTAATTATTAATTCAAGAATTCCATCAAAGATCGTTATAAGTTCAAGATTATAATTAAAAGATCATATTTTGGTGTCAAGAAACTTTCGAACATGGTATGGGGTTCACGCACAGCATTCGTATTAATCAACAATAAATTATTAAATAATTTAGACTAGCAAGAATCAAAGATTAAGCATAAAATATAGATTTAAACAAGTAAACATGCTTGAAAATCATCATACACACTAGTTCATCACTCGACAATCATGGTATAACATCATCATGCAATTCGAAAATTAATCTATCTTATTCTAAGCAATTCTACACAATTCTAAACTTATTCTAAGGAATTATATTTGTAATCTATTCTATTAATTAAGTAAAGCAACTAATTACCTAGTGGTGTTGATTATTCGAACCTAGGGCCGAGTTCCACACGGTTCTTTTTGGTTGTTCTTGGTTCCTTGCTCCAATCTTTAGAATAAAATTTAGGAGAAAGATTTTTTGGAGATTTTTGTGAATTGATTTGAGATGAGAAAGATTATCTGTTGATTGATGAATTCCTCTTCTTTAAAAAGAGTTTGGCCGTATGGTTCCAAAAGAATAAGGGTGTTGGTGTTCTCCTAAATTTTAGTAGAAGGGTAGGAATAAAAATAAGATTTTTAGGAGGGGGTCAACAATGGTTATAGATTGATTTTTAGATTTTGTGAATGAATTAAATTAACTAATTAGATTAGTTAATTAATGGGGGCCGTGGCAATATGGGTTGGGCTAGGTTTTAGATGGGTTAGATTATTGGACTTGATTCATCTTAATTAATTAGGCTCACTTCTATGTCTCTAACTATAACAATATATTAGTTAATTAATTAAAATTTAAAATAGCCCAAAAATTTTGGGGTATTACATGCCCATCTTGCCGAGAAGGTATCTCAACTTTCTAATGAGAAACTCCCTGGTCAACCCACTCAAAATCCGGCCACCTCCCATCACCATGTGAAGGCAATCTATCTTAGGACCGGGAAGTCTTATGACGGTCTAAAGAGAAGTGATGACGAAACTTTAAGAGAGAATCACGAAGAGGGAGAGGAGAAAGGAGAGGAACCAGTTGTCAATGAGGAAAAATCCCAAAAGGAGGTGTCTAAGTGGAAGCAAGTTGAGGGTCCATGTAACGACCCGGATTTTTGGGCTGAAAAATTTCGTGGAAAATTAAGCCTTAAAGTCCAAATCATCCGATATGGGCCCAAAGACTTAGTTTTATTTAATTGAATCTAGCCCAAACCATGCTTGAATCTCCTCATGGCCGCCCCCCTCCCCCCCCCCCCCCCTATTATTTTCCCTTTATTTTTATTTATTTACCTTTAATACCTAATTAGATCTATTTTATTTAAAACCTAAAAACTCTACTTTTATCTCCTATGAACCCTACTAAAATTTAGGAACACCAAACCCTCATTTATCCCATATGACCGGCCCCCTCATATTGTTTCCCCTTATTTCATTTCCTAATCTAACTCCTATAATCTAGTAACTAATTCCTATTATTTAGTAAACCCTCATTCAATTTATATATCCTAAAAGTCCACCCATTTCTCATTATTTATGTTATCACTCAAACATAAACAAAAACCTCTCTTTTCCCTCTATACCTCACGCCATCTTTATTCACCCCTAAACAAAATTAATCCTTTCACCTCATCAAAACAAATCACCCATTAAACCTCCAACCAATCAAGCTTTGCTAGACCGAACTTTGGGCGTGGCCTTGGTCAAACAAGAGTGACGAGTGGGGAAGAGTTTGTGTGTGATTTTTGTGTGATTCTTCGAAAGGTAACTAGATTCTTCTACTTAGGAATACGACTAGGTTGCTTAGAATAATAGGTTTAGAATATGGTTATTTGTTGTTGTTGTAAATATGAAAACCGTATAGTATGGGTTGTTAGTTTTGAATTCTTGCCTATTTATTCCATGCTCTTGTATAATCTTTTCAAGCTATATTATTCTATGATCTTTTCTTGGTTATCTTGTATAATTACCTTGCAAATCCATGTTGTTGTTGATCGATTTCGATGAGGTTATGCGTGAAGCAATGACTAAGTAAGATTATGATTCTTATTGCACTTGAGTTTGAAAATCGTGATCTTTAGTGATTTTACCATCTAGTTATTTCTCCTTTGATCTTGTATAAAGTTTCGTGAAGTGTTGATTGCTTTGACCGAATTCTTGAACCATATTCTTGTTCTTGATAGGCGTTTGATGGCTATGAATTAGAAGAATGTTTTTATTTCTTGATAAGTAATTTTAGTCTTGATTGAAACTTTGTAAATTACCTTGTTAATGATGACTTGTCATTATTTACGTAATATGTAGCATGTCCTTAGGTCCTTGCTTTAGTTTGTCTCTTGTTTCTTACGTGTAGTTGCATATTCGAGGGTTTGATATTTTCTTGCTTATTTGTTGTTTCGTGCGTGAGGTTTTGGTTGATTAAAGGTTCGATTTTTATGATTGTCTTGTCATCCAATCTTGTTGATAAATGTGAACTTGATGTTGCGTGAGTTTGAACTTGAGTAATGTTTTGTTTGGTGTCTTTGAGTCTTGTTGAGTCGTGTCGTGTCGAGCGGTTAAAGATCGTGCATTGAGCGGTTGAAGACCGTGCGTCTAGCGGTTCATATGTGATGAATCGTGCGGGGCAAGTTTTGTGTGATTGATTGTGAGTTAGAGTCATGTCGAACGGTTAAAGATCGTGCGTCGAGCGGTTAAAGATCGCGCGTCTAGCGGTGCATCAGTGATGAATCGTGTGAGGCAAGTCCTTTTATTGTTAGTATTGCTATCGGTTGTAGACCGAGCGTTGTCTTGTTTTGAACTGGTGATTTGTGCGTTTTGAATTTGGAAGTGTTTGCATTGGCTTGAATAGATTGATGTTGCTCGTGTTTGATTTACTTCCGTTGCTAACTCTGATGTTGTTTATCTTGTAACCTGTGAATGTTGTTGTTTCCTGTGTTTCTAAACCTATTATTGTATGTAATGTGGTTATACTTCTAAATAGGACAGTCTAGTTACTCGCCACTGATGGTGGACCCCCAATTCTATTTTGCAGGTGAGCATGATAGAGGCTAGAGTCGGGTTGAGTTGGTCGAGCGTCTAGGCCCCTATTTTCTTTTCCTGCTTTTGCTGTTAATTTTATTTCTAGTTTTGAGGACTTGATTTTGGTTTAGTTTAACCTTTTGTATTTGGGATTTCATTATTAATAATTATTAGTGTAACGACCCGTAATTTAACAGTGTTGTTTTCGGAGAAAACAACATTACAGATCATTATTACTTATAAACTTTTAATAACCAATTCATTATTAACAGCGGAAGCTTCAATCCTAAATCATATTATTCAATAAAACCAATAAATAATCCAGAATAAATAATATTCCAAAGTCCATAAGTACTACAAAATGAGGAAATCCACTAATTCCTATACAAAGGCTAGGGGTGAACAATAAAATAAAATGAACCACTAAACTAGCTCGCACACAATCCCAGCCCTTGCGTAACCAAATCAATCACCACCTATACCTGAAAAAGGATTTTAGGGTCCACAGTCAGTGGTGAGTAATTAGATTGTTCTACTTAATCAGTAGAACACAATTAGAAACATAATCATTAGAGCAGATCAACCAAGCAGACAAACATATCATCATGTAATCATACATAAACATCATCAATCAAGTACGCAGCGGAAAATAATCATAACATTATAAACCAAAACCTTCTATACCAACTCATTCCGTTCTAGACCTCTTGACACCACTATTGACTCTTCTATTCTATTTAGTTCAGGTGTTAATCTGTGACCAGTCATATGCTCGTAAGGGGTCAACCACGAAGATCTACTCCCCCCAACTTTCCTTGCTCATGTCGGGTCAACCACGAAGAACTACTCCCCAAGCACTGGGATCAAGAACTGTCCCGAATCCGAAGATAGGACAGTGGCTTCGACTATACCTATGTTCATGGCACTTGTGCCACTAGATAGGCGGTCACTTCATAGTTAATCGTCTTTTCAATTCAATTATGTTCTGTTCTGTTCTTGGTTCCTTTTCACAATTCAATTCCTTATTGACTCAACTTAATTTCTATTCAATTCTAGCTCATCTTAACTTGACCCAAAACTCTATTCCAAAATCAGTATCACACGACATTCCTCTCAACAAGACCAATAACTAGTTCGATTCCCTCAAATAGCATTATAACAATTCCATAAATCAAATTAAGTATCAATTAAACATATAAACTAACAATCATCAACAAATAATACTTGAAACATGATAAAAATCCCATTTTATAACACCATAACACTCGACATATCCAAAGAAACAGGACAAAAACCATTCTTTAAATCAATCAAACGCAATCATCATAAATCAATCATATAAACTTAACATTAGATCATAAATTATACTTAGAACATTAAATTATCAAGATTAGATCAAACAAGAATAAAAATAAACCCCTTCTAGGTACATACATACACGGCTCTTCAAGGCAAACAAGATTATCAAGATCAAATTCAAGAAATCATCATAACATGATCAATTCAAATATTATATCCAAGATTATCATTCAAGATTAATTAAGGACCAAGATTATAACATAAAAATCGTATTTTTCCACCAAGAACTATTCGACCAACATAATACATCACACGGCATACATATATATATACTTCCAATATTTAGTTTCATCATTTAATTAAACAAGAATTATTGAACAATCATGAAACATGGCAAGAACATTAAATAAACTTGTCAAAACTTCTTGGAATACAACCATGCCACTCGACATTCTTAATCATGATTCAATAATCAGTTCAAAATACTTTCTACACAATTCTAAACCTATTCTAAACATGATTTAATCCTATTCTAACAACTATATTACTAAACTATCCTATTGATTAAGTAAAGCAGATCTAATTACCTTTGATTATGGAAAAGAGAGGTTCGAATATTAGCAAGGGTTCACGGTTCTTTAAGTGTTTCTTTGGTTTCTTGATCAATCTTTAAGGGTTGGAACAATGGGAAAGAATTAGGAATAATTTAATGATTGATCTTGGAAGGAAAGATAATTAAATAAACAATTTGTTGTTGCTTCTTTAGGTTATGCGTGTGGAATGAGCAACATTAGGGTGGGCTTTGACTTCCTAAAATCTAGTAACAAGATAGGAAGGGTTGGAATAAAAATAGGGTTTTTAGGAGGAGGTCTAATTAGATATAAATTATAATATTGGTGAAATTAAATTAAATAAACCAATTGGAGGGAAAAATCAAGAGGGGCCGTGTAAAATAGAGTAATAATAGGGAGTTTTGGTTTCCTATA
Organism: Salicornia ramosissima; assembly: GCA_951394345.1. NCBI lineage: Eukaryota > Viridiplantae > Streptophyta > Magnoliopsida > Caryophyllales > Amaranthaceae > Salicornia > Salicornia ramosissima. Next base: position 44,195,631 of record OX596232.1, read on the forward strand.
ATTTAGTAACAAGAATAGGTAAGGTTAGAATAAAAATAGGATTTTTAAGAAAAGGTCAAATATAGATATATTAATAAAATTGGTTAAGCAAAATAAATTAATTAAAAAGAAAGGGATGGGGACCGTTAGGTATGATGAAAGAAGAGGGATCTTGACCTCCTAAAATTTAGTAGTGAAAATAGGAATCAAGATAGGGTTTCTTTAGGCTTAGTCAAAATAGTCAAAATAATATTGATTAAAACAAAAGAAATAAATTAATTAAAGGAAAATAGACAAAGGGGGGCCGTGAAGGGTATGAATAATAGGGGGTTGTTACCTCCTAAAATTTAGTAGCAAAAATAGGAAACAAGGTTAGGATTAATAGACTTAGTCAAAAATAGATAAGGGTTTATAATAATATAGGTTAAAAGAAATTAAATAAATTAATTAGAGGAGAGCATGGAGGGGTGGGCCGTGAGGTATCCAGACAAAGTAAAATAATTGGGCTCGGGTTTTGGCAAGAGAAAATAAAAAGGGTTCGGGCCAAGATCAAATTAATTAGATTGCTACAACAAATGAATAATTAATTAAATAATAATCAATTAAATAGTCAATTAATTATATATTCAATTAATTATAAAAATTTAAAATATCCCGAAATTTCGGGGTATTACAATTATTATTATTTCCACGAGTTTTAGTTATATTTTTTTACATTATAAATCGATTGGTAACTACCTGTTTACGATGTTATCACCGTTAATGTCGTTGCTAAAATGCGGGATGTTACAGTCCAAGGCATCAACATTCATCTCAAAGCAACGAACCTTCGAGGTTCGACCCTCCCATGCCATATCCGGAAAGAGTTGTGGAGAAAAAACTTCATGAGAAATACCACAAGTTCATCGAGATGAGGAAGGGTCTCTAAATCAATATTCCATTCCTTGAAGCAATGTCTCAAATGCCTTCCTATGCCAAGTTCCTAAAGGAACTCCTCTCAAATAAGAAGAGACTCAATGAAGGAGCGCATCACACTTCCTCATCAAGTAAGTGCCCTTGTGCAACGCCAACTTCCACCAAAACAACGTGATCCGGGTAGCTTCACTCTTCCGGTCAAGTTGGGGGATCTAGAGACAAAAGGGGCATTGGCCGATTTGGGGGCAAGTGTGAGCTTGATGCCTCTCTCAATTGCTAAGTTGCTCAAGTGTGAGATGGTTCCATCGAGAAACACCATTCAATTGGCCGATCGCTCTATCAAGCTACCATGTGGAGAACTAGAAGATGTTCCAATCCGAATTGAGAACATATTTGTACCATGTGACTTTGTTGTGATGGATATGGAGGAGGATGCTCATACTCCTCTTATTCTTGGAAGGGAGGCTCTCAAGGCTATGGGCGCCGTGATCAATTGCAAGAACAACACGATCACATGTGAGGTACCGGATGAGAAGGTCTTGTTTGAGTTCTCACGGACTCTAAAGCAACCTATGGTGGAAAAAGTGTGGAGGGTTGACTTAGTAGAATCCGAGCTTGATGAATATGAAAGGGTGCAAATGCAAAGGGGAGACACACTCCATGAGGCTCTCCAAGGCGAAGAAGGGGTAGAGAAATCGATGGAAGCCATGGCGGTTGAAGCCATGCTAGATTCCGCTCTCCCGGAACCCGAAGAAGTCCGCCATGAGCTCCCATCGATCCAACAAGAAGGCAAAGAGGAGAGTCCAACGCCTCCTCACAAGGTAGAGTTGAAGCCCCTTCCCCCCTCTCTCAAATATGCCTATTTGGATGATAAGTTTAATTGCGCAATTATCGTCAATGCTAATCTAGATGACCCCTCTTTGAAAAAATTGGTTGATCTATTGAAAGACTATAAGGGCGTCATTGGATATAGCATTGATGATCTTAAGGGAATAAGCCCAAGTTTGTGTATGCATCGCATCCATCTTGAGGATGATCATGCCACCTCTATTGAACCTCAAAGGTGGGTTAACCCGACTTTGAAGGAAGTAATCAAGAAAGAGGTTTTCAAGCTACGTGAGGCGGGCATCATCTATGCTATCTTCGATAGCAAGTGGGTGAGCCTGGTTCACGTAGTGCACAAAAAGGGTGGCATGACTATCGTCAAGGATGATAAGGGGAATGATATCTCCACCCGAACTGTAACGGGTTGGAGAATGCGCATTGATTATCGAAGGCTCAACAAGGCCACAAGAAAAGATTATTTCCCCTTACCATTTATTGATCAAATGCTAGAAAGGCTAGTCGGTCATTCACATTATTGTTTTCTTGATGGGTATTCTGGATTTTTCCAAATTCCCATCCATCCGGATGACCAATAGAAAACAACTTTCACTTGTGACTATGGGACCTTTGCATTTGCATACCGAAGAATGCCCTTCGGTTTATGCAATGCCCCGTCCACCTTTCAAATTAAAGTTGTATGACCGCTATCTTTTCTGACATGATTGAGGATGCGATAGAGATATTTATGGATGATTTTAGTGTGTGTGGTTCGTCTTTTGACATATGCTTGAAAAATCTTGAACGTGTGTTGAAAAGATGTCAAGAAACGAACCTGGTTTTGAATTGGGAGAAATATCACTTTATGGTCGAGGAAGGCATTTTCCTAGGCCATAAAATTTCTAGCAATGGTATCGAAGTGGACCTTGAAAAGGTGTCGGTGATCGAAAAGTTACCCCCGCCCACTACGGTGACCGAGGTGCGTGCCTTCTTGGGGCATGCCAGCTTTTACCGCCGATTCATTAAAGACTTTTCGCTCATCGCAAGACCTTTGACGAGCCTACTTCAAAAGGAAGCGGAGTTCCAATTCGATGAGTCTTGCATTAAGGCTTTTGAGACATTGAAAAATGCTTTGGTGAATGCACCAATTGTGCAAGCTCCGGATTGGGAGCTCCCATTCGAACTAATGTGCGATGCTAGTGATTTTGTAGTGGGAATATTGCTTGGGAAAAGAAAGGAGAAAAAGATGAATGTGATATCTTATGCAAGCCGCACTTTGGATAATGCACAAAAGAAATACACCACCACCGAAAAGGAGATGCTAGCCGTGGTTTTTGCATTTGACAAGTTTCGACCTTTCCTTGTCTGTAATAAGACCATTGTGTACACCGACCATGCGGCGGTGAAGTATTTGATGACTAAGAAGGATTGCAAAACCCCGGCTAATTCGATGGGTCCTACTTCTCCAAGAGTTTGATGTGGAGATTCGAGACGAAAAGGGATGCGAGAATCAAGTGGCGGACCACCTCTCTCGATTATCGCTTGACCACCCATCTTATGCGGATGAAAAGGAGAAGGTCCCAATCAATGGTGAGCTACGTGATGACACCCTAATGGCTATCATCTCCAACACCATTCCTTGGTATGCCGATATTGTTAACTTCCTAGCAAGCGGAGTGGTGCCCCATGACTATAATGCTCAACAAAAGAAGAGGTTCTTCAAGGAAGCAAAACTTTACTTTTGGGATGATCCTTTCTTGTACAAGAAATGTGGTGAAGGTTTATTCCGGAAGTGCATGCCTACTCATGAGATCGAAGGAATTGTTGAGCATTGTCACACCATGGCCTATGGTGGACACGGTGGGGTAGATAAAACGGTGGCGAAGATTCTTGAGTGCAAGCTTTGGTGGCCCACAATGCATAAGGACGCTCACAAGTTCATCCAACAATGTGATCGTTGCGAAAGGATGGGGGGTCACCAAGAGAAATGAAATGCCCCAACAATCCATACTTGAGGTTGAGCCTTTATTTCGACGTTTGGGGTGTAGACTTCATGGGTCCTTTTGTCTCATCTTGTGGAAACATGTATATCCTTGTGGTCGTTGACTACGTGACTAAGTGGGTGGAAGCGATTGCGTCATCAACAAATGATCATAAGGTGGTTTTGAAGTTGCTAAAGAAGATCATCTTTCCACGGTTTGGAGTACCGCGATGCTTGATAAATGATGGTGGTTCTCACTTTGCTAAGAAGCAACTTGAGAACCTCTTGAAGAAATATAGTGTGCACCATAAGGTAGGATTCCCATACCATTCGCAAACCCAAGGACAAGTAGAAGTGTCAAACCGAGAAATTAAAAGCTTGCATGAAAGGATGGTGAACAAATCAAGGAAAGGATGGTGAACAAATCAAGGTTGGTCTCTTCACTTGGAAGATGTCTTATGGGGCTTGAGAACGGCATACAAAACCCTGATTGGTACCACTCCTTATCTTCTTGTTTATGGAAAGGGGTGTCACCTCCCGGTGGAACTTGAGTACAAGACTTGGTGGGCAATTAAGGAGCTCAACATGGATTTTCAATTAGCGGGAAAGAAGAGATTGCTCAAGTTAAATGAGTTGGAAGAATTGAGATGGGATGCCTATGAATGTTCTAGGATCTACAAGGAACAAACCACGAAGTGGCATGACAAACGACTCAAAGAGCGGAACTTCATGGTGGGTGATAAAGTCCTCCTCTTCAACTCAAGACTCCGACTTTTTCCCGGAAAGCTCAAGTCAAAGTGGTCTGGCCCATTCCTCATCACCAAGATCACCCCTTATGGTTCATTTGGATTGGAAGGAAATGATGGTGGAAAATTCATGCTGAACGGCCAAAGGATCAAGAAATACCATGGCAATATTGATGATAGAAGTGTTGGATGTCTGATGCTCGAGTCGGCTCAAGCTGCCTCAACCACTTAGCTCACTAAATTTGGATGGACGGTCAAGCTTACGACCATAAATAAGCACTCTTTTGTAATATAATTTTAGATTTTAGGTTGAACAATTTTATTTTCCTTTTTTTCATTTTTTTTACTTGGTTGTATTAGTACTTTGCAAAAATCCGGAGGATTTTTCCCCATGGGGAGGGGTGAGTAGTAAGTAGCAATTGCGGGACACGGTCACTCTAGACCACCAAGCAATGGTGGAGTCGGGTTTTGAGTCACGACCCATATCTAGCCTCGGCTAAGCTAATTTCATTGAGGCTTGTATGCTATTTTTTGTGTATGTGATTGCAGGTGAGAGCTGCTCTAAATAGCCGAATTAAGGCCTCAGAGCGGACGCTCTAAAATTTAGAGCGGACGCTCTGGCCTGATCGTGAAAAGGAATGAATATGCTGAGGAAAGTCGAGAGTTTAGAGCGTCCGCTCTAAACTTTTTGGGGAATCAGGTGCTGAATGTCGTGGGATCAGAGCGTCCGCTCTAACCGTCGTCAAATACTGCTGCATAATGTCGAGAGTTTAGAGCGTCTGCTCTAAACCTCGTCAAAAGTTTCTGCGAAAAGCTGTGGGATCAGAGCGTCCGCTCTAATAACCCAGAGCGTCCGCTCTAATAACCCAGAGCGTCGGCTCCGATACCCATTTTTCCGGATCAACTTCCTTTCTTTTACCCCAATTGATTTTATTCTTTCATTTTACAATCTCTCTCCTCACATAACCTTATCTCCCTCAACCTCTCTCTCTCACCCTAACCCCTATCTTCTTCAACCTCCATCTCAATCTCATCCTAACCCCCATCAATCCTCTCAAAAACTTCACTACTCAACCCTAACCTTCAATTCTAACACTCCATTGGCCTAAAAACTTAAAAAAAACACCCAAACCTCCATTGTTGCATCAAGTTTCGAATTTTAGGGTTCTTTGGAGAAGAAGGGTTCGAAAGGGACGAATTTGGCTTCCTCACTTCCAACCTTGGTCCTAACACTCACTTGGTATAATCTTACCTTTTTAAGTGCAATTTTCTTACTTGAAAGTTAGGGTTTATTACTTTTGAGTGTAGTTTGAGTTTTTGGGGTGCTAGATTTGTTTAGGTTGTGTGTTTTTGTTCATTTGTGAAGTTTTGGGTTGAATTTTTGTGAATTTTTGGAAGTTAATTGTGAGTTTTGTTTGTAAAAGCTTGCAATTGAGATTTTTGGTACTTATTTTTGTTTTGTTGGAGTTTCTGAAGGTTTTTTGTCAATCCTTTTTGGGGGATTTTGTGCCGGATTGCTGCCGAAATTTATAAAAAAAAAAGGGAAAAGAGAAAAAAAAAATCCCGGCAAGTGGTGGTAGGAAAATTTTATTGTCAAGTGTAACGACCCGTATTTTATCAGCGTTGTTTTCAGAGAAAACAACAATACGAATCAAAATTTAATTAAAAGTTTACGATTCTAAATCAATTATTAATAGCGGAAGCTCTAAACTTAATCAATTTATTAAAGAAATTCTAAAACCGTTCAGAAATCAAATAAAGTGTCCTTTACAACTGGAACTTCATGGTCCAATATTTAATACGAAATTACTAAAATTCATTAATAAACTAAATACAAAGGCTAGGGAAAAAGGTGTAAAATGCTAAGTTCCTCGCTTGCTCACAACCCTGCCCTTGCATATACCCCAAATCATTCCTCATCTGTACCTGTAAAAGTAATTTTGGGGTCCACAGTTAGTGGAGTGTAATTAGATTGTTCTACTTACGGAATACGTACAAAGTACGTACAAAAATACGTATAGAAATACGTACACAATACCTGCAGAATACGGTTAGAAATACATACAAAATACGTATACAATACAGATACAAATACGTACAACATACGAATACAAATACGTACAACGTACAACGTACAAATACAAATACGTACAACATACAAATACAAATACGTACAACATACATATACTCAGAAATACACTAATAAAATACAGACTTACCAGACGTATGCAGCGGAAGACTTAATATTACCAAATTAATACATATATACACGAAAATACACATATACACATAACCCTTCCCGTGAACTACTTATTTATCATATTTTACCCTTAAACCCTCTTTTAACCTTCTTATCGAACCGGTCATTATGCTCGTTTTGGATCCCGTGTGCACCACAACTTTCCTAAAACATGCCGGGGTGAACTCGTGTATTCAACCTGTAGCCCTCCTTTGCAAGAACTAAGCCTAAGCTATGGCCATAACCCCTAAATAGCAGCTCGTGTACTACTACTTAGACGACTACATATCTTAAGATCCAGAACTGCCCAGAGACTGCAGTAGGGCAGTGGCTTCGACTTAACCCGACCTGATGACTCGTGTATCATCAAATGGGCGTCCTTACGTATCTTGTCTTTTCTAAAGGCCATCGTGAGACCACTAATTAACAAGCAATATCTAAAGGCCATCTTGAGACCACTAATTCATATCATATCTTAATCCTTTCCTTCTTATTCATATTGTTACTTTCCTTCATATTACAACTTGTCCTTATCAGTTATTTTAATTCCTTTAACCATATTAATCCCTAAAATTACCTTCTAATATTATTATAAGTCAAAAATTAAACTAAAATTGTCCAAAATTATTCTAGTTTCATTCGACATTTTATAATAATATAACCATTAACTAAATTCATCAATAATCATGTAACAATTCAATAATATCATTTAAATTACAATAAATCATTTAAATCAATAATTAACAACAAGATTACATAAAACATGATAAAAAGTCCTACTTTTCATACCTTATTCCACTCGAAAATTTTAGGTGAAAATACCGAAATTACACAATTAATTCAATAAATATAATTATCAATAATTAATCATATAAAATTAATTAAAACTAATAAATCATGCTTTGAACATTAAATCATACAACATGAATCAAAACAAGATCAAAATCAATCCTTTTTACACATAAACCTCACGGCATCCTTGGCACAAAAATAATATCAAGATAAATTCCAAGAATTCATAATATCATGATTAAATTAAAGATTAAATTCAAGATTACATATTAATTCAAGATTAATCAAGATTCAACAATAAAAGTCAGATTTTTAATCCCTCTTGTTATTTTATACCACCCGACTTTTTGAGTAGTATGAACAAAACTTATAATTTTAATTTAAGGCTTTAATTAAATAATTAAATAATCAAGATTACCTGTTTCTTTCAAGAAAATATCGTGAATTAATCATCAAAATATGCATCACACTACTCGACACATACTCGAAATTCCAAGAACAAGAATCGAAAATTATCATGCAATTATTCAAGCAATTATAATTAGAACAATTATTTCATGCATAAAAATTAATTAAAACAGTTAAAGATTCATAAAGATTACATAAAATATCAAGAAAATAACATGCTCAAATATCATCATAAGATTCGAACCTTCAACCTAAAACATGATACTAATTCTTTTAATTTTCCTAGTTTTAATCCTAATTAACTATATGGAAATCTACCCTAATCTAAGGGAGAAAGTCTAGTTACCTGGATCTAGCCAAGAAATCAGAAAAATCCTTCCTTTGGGACTCGAATACTACACGGCCAAGAGGGGAAAATTTTTAGGGTTTTTCTTTGAGTTTTGAGTGTAGAAAATATGTAAAAAGAATTAGGTTAGGAGCTTTTTCCCTATTTATAATATAAGGAACAAAAGAATAAAAATAAATAAAACAATATAAGGGGCGGCCGTGAATTTGGAGAGGAAGTAGGGGTTGTTGGGCTCAATTGGTAGACTTAGTATAAGGTAGGTATAATTAGGGTTTTAATTGGGTAATTTAAGATATGGGCTCACTTAAGAAGCAATGACCCAAAAATAAATAAAAGAAAATAATCCCTTGGCCATAACATAAGGGCCGGCCAAGTGGGAGGAAATTGAGTCATAGGCCCAATTTCAAGATAAGCTGAAGGATATAAGAACCGAACAGTCTAAAAATGGGTCTTTCGGACTTAAGATAATAAAATAATAATAATAAACCGCGAAATTTTCTGGCCCTAAATTTCGGGTTATTACATCTGCGTAGTCCTTGACCACTGGTATCATTTCAAGTTGCTCCTCTTTGGAGTCGTCCTTCACCTGGCATAGATATACCGCTTCCCCTTTTTGGTGAAGTCTCCTCATCTTCATTGCTGACACGAACTTTAATCCCTTCTTGCTCGTGGTGCTGGAGTGAGTTAAACGCTTTCCCTTAGGTCCACGCAACACAATTGCTTGGTCTCGGCATCTGATTGCCGCTTGATATTTGGATAACCGATCCATTCCCAGGATTACATCAAACTCGATCATCGAAAATTCCTTCAAGTTGGTTGTTAACCGCTCTCCAGCTATGACTATTGGAACATCCCTGAATTCACGATTACAAGCAAAATCCTCGCCCGTAGGCAGAGTTACAATAGATTTTACGGGAGACTCTCCCAGCAAATTAGCTTTACACACAAAAGACTTTGCTACAAAAGAAACAATGGCACCCGTATCAAACAATACCAAAGCTGACAAATTATAAACAAGGAATGTACTCGTAACTACATCGGGCTACGCATCCGCTTCTTCCTGTGTCATGTAGAAGATACGGTTCTTTACTGGTGCCTTGTTCTCTGTGGCTGTTGGTTTGTTCTTCGGACACACCCAAGACTTGTGTCCTTCCTGACAGCAAGAATAACAGACTACTACCGAGCCATCACACTTTTTCCCTGGATGAGCCTCTTTCTGGCAACCCCTACAAATAATGTTTCCTTGAAATTTGGGCGCGGAGTTACCCTGCTGATGCGGTTTCTGAGGTTGCTCGAATCTCGGCTTCTTTGCTGCTGCCGGTGGTTGACTAACGATGACCCTTTTCTTGGCAGCTTCTTTCTCGGCCAAGGATGCATGAATTTCCAAGGCCACCTCATAAGCCCTCTGAAATGTCGTGGCACCGCTGCTGATAACATGCACTCTGATATCAGGGTCCAGCTTCTTGATGTACCTCTTTAGCCTCTAGACTTAATCAATTTATTAATACGAATCAAAAATTAATTAAAAGTTTACGATTCTAAATCAATTATTAATAACGGAAGCTCTAGACTTAATCAATTTATTAAAGAAATTCTAAAACCGTTCAGAAATCAAATAAAATGTCCTTTACAACTTGGACTTCATGGTCCAATATTTAATACGAAATTACTAAAATTCATTAATAAACTAAATACAAAGGCTAGGGAAAAAGGTGTAAAATGCTAAGTTCCTCGCTTGCTCACAACCCTGCCCTTGCATATACCCCAAATCATTCCTCATCTGTACCTATAAAAGTAATTTTGGGGTCCACAATCAGTGGGGAGTAATTAGATTGTTCTACTTAATCGGTAGAACACCATTAGAAATATAACAGTAAGAATAGATTCATTGAACAGACATCATAGCAACAACATAAATAAAAGTTAAAATTCAAGTACGCAGTGGAAATATCATATCAATACCAAACTTAGACTCACGAAAACACTTGACCCATTCCTAGACTTCTAGACTTGTTACTGACTCTCAATATCTAGTTCAATTCGAGTTCTAATCCGTGACACAGTCATATGCTCGTAGGGGAAACCTTAACTCTTCCCCAACTTTCCTTGTCTCGTGCCGGTCAACCACGAGGGGTCATTTTCCCGAGCACCGGGATCCAGAACTATCCCAAAACCGCAGAAGGGACAGTGGCTTCGACTAAACCTATGTTCATGGCACTTTAGCCACTAGATAGGCGGTCACTTCATAGTTTATCTTTTCAAGTTCAATATTCCAGTTCACACCTTGACTCAATTGACAAGACTTGACTTCTAGCAATTCTAGTTCAAATTTTCTTGACTCAAAATTCTAGACTAGGCGTAATGTACTCGACATAATAGACAACAGTTCATTCGAAAATTCCCATGCAACAATATTATTCAAGTCAACGAGTTCATACATAAAGACATACAATACTTATAATACAACAACACAACCCATTCATAAACAAGGAATAGAGATCGAACTTACCCATACTTACCAACATACACACGGGTCCTCCATAGCCACAATTCAAAAGTTCATCATTGTTTAAAGATAATTCATTCAATCATAGATATAAATTACAAGTTTAAATTTAATTAAATAGTTCCTGAAACATAATCAAAATTTAGTCTTTTAATCATTTAAATCCTAAAAATTCCAGCCCTTTATTCACTTATTTCCATTCGAAAATTTCGAGTGGTTATTATCTATAACTCGAGTTTTATTCAACACAGTTTACTAGCTTTAATTAATTAATCCAATTTAAGTTCAAGGTCAAGTTCAAAGTCCAATCTTTATCAAGAAACAAGTAAAAATCAACCTTTTATTCCAATTATATCACTCGACTTTTTCAAGAAACTAGGCATGATTAATTATTTTCTTTGCAATTCTAGTTGAATCATGATTTAATTAATTATACTAAATTAATTAAATAAGAATTAGTAATTTACTCTATTAAACAAGATTTTCGAACCAAACTAATGATCAAATCAAGATTAATACACGGTATTTTCAAGAAAATAAACAAGGTTAAATCTTTATACTTCAAGAACCATACTAGATAAATATTTAAATCAAGATTATCATTAAAGATTAAAGTTAGATCAAGATTATAATAAAAAGATCAATTTTTTTCAAACAAGAACTTTCGAACTATTGTGTTACCACACGGCTAGTATATATATAACATTCATAAATTATTCCAAAATATAATTCAACAATTCTAATTAACATAGACCATGAAACAATCTTAGAATAAGGTGAAAACATGAATTAAACTTGTCAAATATTCATAAAAAATAATAGCTATGGCACTCGACAATCAAAGCAATTGTGCAACATGAAATTCGTAAATGCCCATGCATGATTCTAAGCAATTCCTACATAGTTCTAAACCTATTCTATTAATTATATGACTAATTAATCCTAAAGATTAAATAAAACAACCTAATTACCTATTGATGAACAAAATCGAGGAGTCGTGTGGGTGGTTTAAACGAGAGGCTCATGGCTTTCTTGGTGTTCTTTGGCTCCTTGCTTTGATCTTTGATAGTTGGAAGAATAGAAAAGTGTTTAGGATTTTTCTTGTGATTGTTGTTGAGAATTAAGGAATATAATACAATTGTTGTGTTTTAATAGGTTGGTCGTGGGTTTTCATTGAGTAACAGGGGGAGTTCTTTCCTCCTAAATTTTAGTAGGATTTTAGGATAAAAATCTAACTTTTAGGTGGAGGTCAACTTAGATGTGAATTAATAACTAATATTGGTATAATTAAATTAAATAAATCAATTAAAAGAAAAAGAAACAAGGGGCCGTGGGGTATAGGCTTGGTCATGGCAAGTTAGGGTGTGGAATTTGGGCCAAGGTCATTACTTAGGTTGCTGTCAAGTTATATTGCTAATTGACCCAATAACAGTTAACTAATCAACTATTTAATTAAACAATTAGTTAATTAAATAAAATTTAAAATAGCCCAAAATTTTGGGTTATTACATCAAGTCTTGTTGTTTGCTGTTGGTAAAGATTATTGCAGGTGAAATGGCACCTAAAAGAGTACGTGGCGAGGGCTCGGGAAGTGGTAGAGGGGAAGAGAATGTGCGACCCCAACAACCACCCTACCGAATTAACCTCCCCCATTGTTGGCAGAGGACTAAGCTGGCCAGTTTGGATAGACGGATGGTTAAACCATCTCTCTTCTACTGCCAATTCACATGTCAGAGTTTGGGGATAGATGGAACTTGGGGTTCGAAGGGTTCCTAGATTGTACAATGTCGAATGACTGGGTGACATCAGATCCAACCTACAATGTTCCCAGCCAACCCCCCACTAACCTACAGACACCTCACCCTGGAATTCTTAGCCAGTTTTGAAGTGAGGAAGGATGATAGTAAGGAGGGAATAGATGCCATCTCCCTCAGGTTCAGGATGTTTAATGTGACCCAAAAAAAATCCTTGAGGGAGTTCAACGAGCTTTTCGGGTGGGACCCGGAAGCTTGTATCTTAGGCCTCTCGGGAGATGATGTGGATGAGTAAAAAGAGCAAACCTGGTGGAGCCGGATCACCGATGGGACCCGGAGCTTTCTCTCCAACTCCTCTAAAGCTTCAAAGATACAACATGCGGGTTTGAGGTATTTTCATCGGATGTTAGTGTTCTGTTTCTTCTCCACACAAGAGTTGGGCAAAGTGATTAATGTCGAGCTGTTTCTCTTGTGGACGGTGACTGAGGGAGCAAACCTCTACAACCCTCTCTACCCGAAAACAGGGTTAACCTCGGCTAGCTTTCGTGATGACCTACGGTCAACTGGACCGATCTATTTAGGAGGCTTGGTAACTTGGTTGGCCTACCAGTTTTACTATAAGGACAAGGTAGTGCCAATGGAACCCGAAAGCTACTCAGCCTACCTGAATAAGGAGCGAATCAAGGTGATGAAGTTCATCTCACCCGCCTCCGAGTCAAGAGGCAAGGCATACATTTGGAAGGTCAGGGAGCTATCATGGTGCTACATGCCTTGCGACTTCATGATTCGACCCCCCTCGGACATTGAAAACCCATGGCAGATTCCCATGGAGGACATTGACCCGACGGAGTTGAGCGCCGCCGAAGAGGAGAGAAGAAACAGATTAAGGGGCGGTGGACAACCGCAACAGCAACAACAACATCAACATCAACACCTACCACTTCCACCTCCAGTGCAGCAACCACAACAACAACCAGGTAACTTTAATATTGAGCAAGCCTTTAAAAATTTAAGTTTGCAAATCAACCAACTCGCGCAGGCACAACAAGTGCCCCCGGCGCCACATCCCGACTCAGGATACTCTTTATGCCAAAGTCAGATTTATGACTATCATGTGGACCAGGGGCACATCACACCGTACCTGAACTACCCTAACTACCCTCCCCAATCGGGACCCGTCCCAAATTGGGAGGAACTTTCAGTAGATTCTAGCGCTTCACCCCTGCCACGAGTTGGTTGCACTTACCCTATTGGCAAGGGCCCGGTACCTTGCATGACCAACCTAGGAGCTTTCCCCCATAAAACTACACCCTCCTGGGCGGGAGCGAATTCCGTGGCAACCCCGCCTATCCTTGGGCGAACCCCGATCCTCCTCCACTCGCCCCCACTCCTAACCATCAGCGCCAGGACCCACTCACCGAGTGGCATGTCGACCTATTCCGCAATGGGGGATTTCCCCCCGGCTACAATGGTCGATGGGAGTCTTACTGTAATACCCCAAAATTTTGGGCTATTTTAAATTTTATTTAATTAATTAATTAACTATTATATTATTAGTAGATCAATTATCATTTTTGGCATAATAATAGGTCTGATTATTAATCTGGACCCAATCCAATTGCTTAACTCCACTAAAACCATAAGCCCAAAACCCCCTAAGCTACACGCATCACACGGCCCTCCCTCTATTTATTTATTTCTTTAATTAATTAATTTAATCTAATTACCAATAATACTAGTCTATATATCTATTTTGACCCTCTCCAAAAAAGTCATATCTTTTATCCTAAACCCACTACTAAATTTTAAGGAGAAAAACCAAACCTTTATCCTCCTATAACCCACGGCTCCCATAGGATTTTAAGGGGGAATTCAACAATTGCTTTATTATTCATTCTTTCCTTATCAAAACAATTCACAAAAACAACTAAAAACCTTTTTCTTAGATTTTACTCTAAAAAGATCGGAGCAAGAAGCCAAGAAGCACCAAGAACCGTGAGGCCCTCGTGCAACAATCCATCCGACTTTCTTAATTTTGTTCCATCTTTGTTAGGTAATTAGTTTGTTTTATTTAATCAATAGAATAGATTGGTGATATAATCCTTAGAATAGGTTTAGAATTATTTAGAATTGTTTAGAATTGTAGTGATTTATTATTGAACTTCATGTTGATTTTCGAGCCATGCATGTCGAGTGGGAACAAGTTGTTCATGATGATTTTTCGAGCCTAGTTACATGTTTTAATCTAAATTCTATGTATAATCTATGATTCTTGCTAGTCTAAATTGTTGTATAAATATTGTTGAATTTTATAAATATTATGCGTGTAAAAGCCGTGAGCCATAAGCACATGTTCGAAGTTTTCTTGATCCAAAATATGATCTTTTAGTTATAATCTTGATCTTGTAACAATCTTTGATGAATTTCTTGAAATAATAATTAATCTAAGTGAGTTCTTGAAACTTGAGTAATTTAATCTTGATTTATGGTCAAGAATGTCGAGCGGTTCCATGAAATAAAAAGAATATTTTTACTTGTTTTTATGATAAAAGATTAGGTTATGAACTTATTCTTGAAATTATTTCTAAATTAATTAATCAAAGCTTGTATTTTAAATAAATTAAAACTTTATTTCTTATTTGTTATTATTCGAAATTGTCGAATGAAAATAAGGAATAAAAGACTAAATTTTTATGATTCAATTAAGAGAAAGACTAGAATTCAATTACATTCTTAAAGTTATTTTGGACTTGTGTTTTATATTGATGAATAATTTGATTATGTGAATTATGATGATGAAATATTGAGTTGTTACTATGGAGAAGAGCCGTGCGTGTTGGTAAGTATGGGTAAGATTGATCTCCATTCCTTGTTTATGAGTGGGTTATATTGTTGAATTATGATGATTGCATGTCCTTATGTCTGAACTTGATGAATGAATGAATATTAATGTATGAGGTATTATTCGAATTATTGCTTGCTATATTGTCGAGTATATCGAGTCTTGAACTAGAGTGTTGAGTCAATACAGTGGAACTAGAATTGATTAAAAGTCAAGTCGTGTCAAAGAAAGTCTAAATGTGAACTGGAAAAGTGAACTTGAAAAGATAATTAATCTAAGAAGTGACCGCCCATCTAGTGGCTAAAGAGCCATGAACATGGGTATAGTCGAAGCCACTGTCCCTTCTGCGGTTTTGGGACAGTACTGGATCCCAGTGCTCGGGAAGTAGATCCTTTGTGGTTGACTCGGCATGAGACAAGGAAAGTTGGGGGAAGTGGATCCTTCGTGGTTGACCCCTTACGAGCATATGACTGTGTCATGGATTAGCACCTTGAAATGAACTAGAACTTGTTAGGTAATAATTAGAGTCTAGAAGTCTAGAGTTGGGAATGTCTAGCTTGATAAGTCTCGTTGTAGTTTCCTTTTGTGAATTATCTTCCTCTGCGTACTTGAATTTGTATATTGTAACTTTTCTTCTTATATTGTTTGAATGTTCTGTGAATTTATTCTAATTATTATATATTTTTTAATTGTGCTCTACTGATTAAGTAGAACAATCTAATTACTCCCCACTAACTGTGGACCCCCAAAATTCCCTTTTCAGGTACTGAAGAAGAATAAGTGGGTAACGCATGGGCTGGGATTTGAGCGGCGAGATTAGTTATATAGTTAATGTATTATGATTCTAGCCTTGTAATAAAGAATTTATGGACTTTTCGTAGTTTTGTTTTTATTGGACTTTGCACATTATAATTGGTTTTGGACTTATTTTATTTCTACTTGAATAAATTGAAGTAGTTTAGAGCTTCCGCTGTTAATATTGAATTTTGAAACTTAAACTTTTAATTAAATTTTGATTCGTATTGTTGTTTTCTCCGAAAACAACGCTAATAAAATACGGGTCGTTACACTTATGGTCCTCTTTGCGCTGTTGGTTATCGATGGGACCCCGAGGCGGAGGAGGAGGACATGGAGGATGATTAGCTCCTTTTCTTTTTGCCCCACCCCCCCACTCGTGTTGCCTACTTTTCCATCCTCCGAGACGGAGTCTGATTTTAGTTGGGGGGGGGGGGGTGCCTTTACATTTCCACTCTTGAGGGTAAAAAGAAAACAATACTTGGGTATGTGACCTTGCTCCGTGATTTTTATGAGCTTGGTGTGTTGTGTATTATTCTGCTTGCATTCTTAGTGCTAGTTTTGTTTTCTTTTTATTTCTCTTGCTTCTGATCTCTGGCTTGGAGTTTGACATTGTCTAATTTCTTTTACAGGATGTATGATTTTGAAGGAGCCGTGGACTAAAAGTGCTGCAATGGTTTGACTTGTGTATTTCTGTTTTAGCACAGCTCCGGTGAGACCTTTCCAAACTCCCCTCTTATTTCCCTTGTGTGCATAGTTGTTAGGTTCGTTTAGGACTAAGTTGATGTTCGAGGTTGTATGCGATGATTAAGGGACTTGAGGTTCCCGACCTGAGGCCACTGGAGGAACGTTAGCGTTGTGCCACGTTCCATTGATTTGATTGATTATCTTGGGATTTTTGTAGTTAATTACCTTTGATGTTCAGCTCTAGTCCTTGTCTTTTTTTTTTTTTAGTTCAGTTCATTTTGTTTTATTTTATTTTCGCTTTATTTTCTCTTCTTTTTATTATTTCCTTTTTTATTTTATTTTATTTTATTTTCATTGTCTAGTTTTGTCTTTATTTTGGACCATCATAATGCTTGGTTATGATAGAAATTTTAGGGTGTACATTGTGGAAACTTTTGATTTCATTCCTTGAACAGATAAGGCATTCTTAGGACCTCCTTTCTCGACCTCTTAGGAATTAGGAGAGTATCCTAGAACTTTTTTCAACTTCTATGAGTTCTTGCTAAGTGGCTGTGATATGTTTTGGTTAGACAATTTGGGGATTTGAAGCCAACTCTAGGTACTAGATCCCTTTGGTGAGGAATTTGCTTGTTCTACCTTTCTACCGTTAGACTTGAGCGGCGGGATCCTCCATCTCTGGAGCCCGGATCGAGAGTTTGTCCATGGATTCCCAAAATTAAGCGACCGAGCCACCTTAAGGGAGGATGAAAGCATTCAGTTCATTAGGATAATTTTTTCTTTTTTTCTTCACTTTCTTTCTTATTTTTCCACATTTATGTTGCTAGGATCTCTTACTATATTTTCACTTGGAGCCCATTTGAGCTTAACCTTTTCTTGTGTAGCCGTGTTATAAGCCATGATCCCTTTTGTTTTTTTTTTTTACCTTGACGGTATAGTGAAGCGATAGAGGACTTGTTTGCTTGTGTCGATTTGAACTTTTCATTCATTGGGAAAAACAAGGGGGCTTGGGCTCATATGGGAAATCTCCATTGTCTATATATCATAGTTTTGCTTGTGTGCAAGAGCCCTAACTGAAAGAGTCTTGGTCAACAACACTCCCTTCACACACATTTTTGGAAGTGCACAACTACTAGTTGGGGGGGGGGGTCTATTAATCATTCCAAAAAAGAATTAAAAAAAAGAAACAAAAAAAAGAGCAAAAAGATTTTCGTTTTCTCTCTTAAATAAAAGGTTGCATTGTAGTTTAGAGGAATTTTGGAAATGGTCTTAATGTCCACATTGGTTTTTGTTGGTAGTTGAGTTTTGTAATTGCTTGCAACGCTTCACTACTCACCTTGAGCATCACATAGCCAAATTTTTCCACTTACCCACACCCTTAGCCTCACGTTACAACCCAAAAGTCCTTCCGATCCTAGGGGGTTGAGTCCTTCTTAGTAGCGGGAATCCTAGGCCAAATATATTAAGAGGGCAAAAGAGAGGAGAATTCGAGATTTTAGCCTCACATACCATATCATAATGCTTCCCCTCTTTCTTTCCGGCTCCTTCGCGGAGTCACGAGATGCCTTTAGTTGGCGGATTTGGTCCATTTGGTAATGGTTGTGGTTGAATGGCAAGACTAGCTGGAGACCTCTTAGTTGTACATAGCTATAGGGATCACTTACTTAGTTCCTACTTTGGTCGATTTCCTAGGTCTTTTGCATGCCTAGTATGATAAGGTTAGGAAGCTTTTGGATCCACTTTGTACATTCTTTTGAGCCAACTTGATGGTCCATCTTTTCTCTTCGGTGTGTTTTGCGTCTTGAGTCTTTTTTATCTTTTGTTTCGAGAGTTATGGGTACAACTCCTAGGAAACCCTTATGAGAGCATCGCTCGTCCTCACTGGCGACTTTGAGGTTTAAATGACTTGTTGTTTATGCTAAAAACAACCGTGATTCCTACGAAAGTGAGTTAGTGTATATACTTTGTTTTTGTTTGGTCTCCCTTACTCGAGGACGAGTAAAGGGCTTAGTTGGGGGGAGTTTGATAAGCGGCCTTTATGGCCTCTTTTATACCCCATTTTCTCCCCAATTAAGACCTTTATTGGTCCATTTTATTTCCTTTCAGCTTAATTTTTCTCTTTTTAGGCTTTTTAGTTGTCTTAGTGCATTTTGAGTCATTTCGGTAGTATTTTACCCCCTTATTTAAACCCACCTGAGTCTTTGGCACTTTTACCTTCTTATGACTTGCGGATTACTTATTTCAAGTCCCTTATCCGGGCTACACGTGGGAGGCAAGTCAAGGAGGAGAGCGATGGGAATCGAAAGAGGAGCGAGATGAATCGAAGCCGACTATTGGTCGCCCTCCGCTATCTTGGGTACAACTTGTGTTATAGACAACGTTTGGATTCGGAGCTGATTGCGTTGGAAACTAGAGTTCAAGAGCTTTCCATCGGTATATTACACGCTCCAATCCGAGGTCTACATTAGAAGTTATGAGCATTACAAGATCAGCTCTCTGTGCAGCCTTCTTAGAGCGGACGCTCTAATTCCCTTTGCTGATGGCCCATTTTTGCCGAGACTTTAGAGTGGACGCTCTAAATTTTAGAGCGCCCGCTCCGATGCTCCAGTGGACTTCATATTTTTTTGTCAAGGACTTAGAGCGGACTCTCTAAATTTTAGAGCGCTCGCTCTGAGTTATCAGGACATCCTTTTTTATGGGCTTTTAACTTCACTTAGGGTTAATTTCTTGGGGGTATAAATACCCAATCTTTTCCCCTTGATGTACTAAGCACATTTTAGAGGCATTTCCAGATCTATTATCATACTATTAGCTTAGGGTTTTCATATTTGGAGAGTTTTGTAGGACAGAGATAGAGAATAACTTCATTTTTCTCACTTGTAATTGGATTGAGCTTCTCTTAGTTGGTAATTTCTGAACTCTTTCTTTTGTTTTGTCATCTATTCACTTGTTATTGCATTTATCTTGCTTTTAGTTATTGTTCTTGCTTAGTTAAGTAGTTTAGTTAGTTTAATTTGCTTTACTCTTTGTTTTTGCTCATGTTTTCCATGTTTATTTCTAGCTCTTTATATGCTATTTTCATTGTCATTTTCCCTTGTTCATTCATGTCTACTTCTTTTCTAGGCTAGATTTTTAGCTAGGGAAGGGGGATAATGAAGCATTATTGATGAGAAATTTTTGATTTTTGGTTTCAATGTGTTGATAAATATTGGTTGTTTAATCTAGGGATTTATTTTGTTGAGTTTGGATTTTGGCCATTTCCATGACTTAAAACCGTACCCCAATCATTCATGTGTTGTATGAGAGTGAACACATAAGTGGTGGAAAGCTAGATTAAGCATGACTATGACCTCCTTGGCATAGTTGGGTTGTCGGTGCCTTTGAGTGCGTGAGAACGACTGTTTGGTGTTGGCGATTTGAACGGGATTAGAAGGTGTGGGAGAGTGACCTCCTAATGTCGGGCGAATCACCCCCTTTATGATTCAACCTCGTTGCCATGATTAGAATTTTGGATTCATATTTGTTTCATGATTCCCCCTACCCCTAGTGTTTATTCTCTCAAGTTATCATCCGTTCTTCCTACTTTATTTTTAGCAATTTCTAGCATTAGTCTTTTAGTTTATTCAATTTGAACTCCCGATTTTTATACCCTGTCAATCGACTGGCGATCAAACAAAGTTTAAAAACCTTGCTTCTCTGTGGATTTCGACCCCTACTTACCACTTGCTATCTTTCCATGTTACTGAGTCTAGGCTAGGGTATTTTATTCTTGATCCCGAACCCTTGGGAACTAACGACACCTAAGGGACGGATCAATACACCTTGAGTATGAACATATGTGGGGAGCTATTTAGCCTCCTATCAAGGGGTACAAGAAGTTGTACATCTTTGTTTTATTTCTGGGATCCCATCCACCTCATGGTGGCTTTTCCACTCGACTTGCAACCGAGTGTGGCCCTAGGGGGCATAAGTATTCATTTCAATAGGAGCCCGTTCGATGTGAATCCAAAATCTTCAAACGGAAAACTAATTAGTTAACATTATTTATTTTCTTTTGTTGAGTTAGTGAGTCATCATATTTAGTTATAGTACTAATTTAAATAACCAAATTAAATTAGTTTTATGTATCTATTCCTGTTGTATATATGTACTTAGCGTTTCGCTGATTATGTGTGCATTTGTGTGTGTGTTATCCATCTTTCTTTCTTGGTGGGTCTGTGACGATCCATTATTTCACTCAAAAATTTTTGGGAGCACATTATACATGTATAAATTAAATGATGATGGAACATGTAGATTTCACTTGCATCTTTTGGGTTTATGGGTGTGATCGAGTATTTGATTTCTTAACTACTACTACTCACTACTTTTTATCTCAAGTTTCCTTACCTTAAAAGCTATGTTAAGTGATTCTTAAAATCCATGGGTGTTCATTACATTTATTTTTAGTTTTTAGGGAAGGGCAAAAATGGTTCCAAGTTGTAAGGTCTTAAATTTTATCATTAAGTTATCTTTAAACTCTATACTTTTGGTTTAAGTTTTCTTCCACTGCCAAATTTTAAATAAGCCGAAACATTTTCACACGTTGGCGTTAATGGTTTGGAAATTTCTCTTTAATGATATTTTATGTCTTAACCTTAATGATATATACAGTTTTTAAATAAGGAATTTACAGGGTGTTACACATGGGATTACAATGGGTATTTATAGGGAAAATAATAGGAGCACACGCCATTCTCAATACGCCCGTGGCGGTTTCTTGGGCCCATATCTGACCAGCAACTTCAAATGCCCATAACTCCTTCGTTCTAAGTCGGAATTGGACATGTAACCTACCGTTGGAAAGATCTTTGAATCTATTTTCCAATGCGACTAGAATCACATTAATTAGATGAATATAACTAAAGTTATGTCCAAAATAGTGACAGGTGGTCAAAATCCTTCGAACTAAATCGAACAACTTCAGACCAATTCTTCATTAATTGTCATCACAACATCTCTGACACTTACCGCCACATTCCAATGGTTCCCATTTAGAGCATCTTTTATCTAAATCCTGTCATAATCATGAAAAAGACACAAAACACTTCAAACTGACTTATTAGCGGTAAAATGGCTCCGAAGAGCATATGTAGCATAATAAAACCATACAAAATAAGAAAGAAAAACACGTATAAAATCATATTATCAAACTCTCCCAAGCCAACAGGAACAATAAAGATTATAATTTAAAATAATGAATGTTGTAGTAAAAAAAAAAAGATTGTAGTTTAAAAATTGAAAATTCTAGTTAAAAAAATGGAGATTATAGTTTAAAAAATGAAGATTACATTCTAGAAAATGAAGATTGCAAAAACAAGAACATAAATAATATAGGTGGTGCCAGGTGCACAATATACTTAAAAACAGTATAATATATACATTGGCCCGGCCCAGAGCAAGGTTTGTGCTAAAATCAGTTGCCAAAATCCTGAAAACAATAATAGATGGCCTATGGCCAAACGGCCCAAACCTAATAATCATTGAAAAAAGGAAAGAAAAAGGACTTGAATTAGCTCGATTTGAACTACCCGTTTCGTTTTGTAATAAAAAATCTTAATCTTTTTAATGGTGATTTCTGGTTTTCCATTGCTGGTGGATGCATCTCAGGAAACCCACCAAAAACAGTAGAACGACACACCCACTTCTTGATCGATCTCAATTCCTCGTATCGCGCCCAAGGAAGCAAACACTGTCACTCCACGAACAATACCTGATTTAGATTCAGCGTTAGGGTTCAATTACCCCCCCTAAAACCTTCTGCATTACTGAAACCAAGTTTCCAAACTCTATTAATCATCAAGCTTTTGGAAACTTAAAAATGGCGGACGGTGTTTGGGGTCGTCAACCTCCTGTCTTTCCCTCTTCTTCTGGTATGCTTAAGCGTCCTCGCAACGAATACGGTACTCTCTCTTTCTCTCTCTCTCGTTTATTTTTTCTTGAAGAAATATAGATAACTCCATGATTGTACGAATTGGAAATTTGCGACGGCTTCCAATTTTGTTGTTTATTTTCAGTTCAAGTTGAATTAATGCGGGACTGGGTTCTCAAATTTTACCCCTGATTGCATTATGGTAGTTAGCGACTTAGCGAATTAATATCCCTTTGTTAGTTGTACGTAATTGTTAATTTTTCCCTCTTTGTTTCGAGATGGTAATTCTAGTACACTTTCTTGCCATTATTATTCATACAACCTTGTTGAAGAAAAGGGTGAATGTAATTTTAGGGGAAAAAAGGCAATATGATGCGTCTGCAACCGGGCCTCGGCCACAAATGCAAATGAACAATCAATGTAATTTTAGGGGAAAAAAGGCAATATGATGGAGTTTTAATGATAATTTGATTGCAATATGCATAGGATGATGGTTAATGGCGGTAAATTGGTGGATTAAAGTGATTAGATGGAATCACATGGATGAATGTGTATGAATTCAATTAAAGTGGATAGGATGGATGAGTTTGGGTCGATTTTGATGGAGGATGGAAGGTGGGATGGCTAGTTGTTATGGAGTTTGGTGGAGATGGGGATGGACTGATGGAGTATGGGAAATGAGGAGGAGAAGTAAATACTTCTTTTTTTTTTTTTAAACCAAAATCTCACTCTAATTTTTATTCTCCATATGAAAGGCTTTATATAGCCCTACATCCTAGCTCCTATTATTATTATTATTTATTATTATTAATTCTCCTAATTCACCTAATTACAATAAAGTCTAAAAATCTAAATACCTAAAAACACAATCTACTACAATTTATTACATCTAAAAAACCAAATAAAAACTATCAACTAGAATCACATCATTCTCCCCCTCTTGAAAAAAAACTTGTCCCAAGTTTTGAAGCCATGCAATTATCCATATCCGACGAAGTACAAGAATCGAATGTAGAGTCTCAAGCTTGTTAATTACTTGTATTCTGACAATAATGATGGACAAGTTGTGATCGACTTGTAGCGCATCAAAAATCTCAACACAAATTCGGGAAAATAAACCCTTAATCATTATTTTAGTATTTCCTCCACCAAAGACATTATCATTACCCTTTGAGTCATTGTCGCACACAACATCAGTAGATTCAACTTGTGTCTCTTCCCTTGCGTTTGTTTTTTCATGTAAGACTTCCGTTGTTAGCATTGTGTCATGATTTAGAGCAGGTTCAATGATTGTATCACAACGTATTTGTTCATAATCCTCCAACTCAAGAGAAGTAGATTCATTAGGTACCTCTTCTTTTTCGGACTTATGGTAAGAATTGAGTTTAATCAACTCTTGAAGAATTGCATCGTTTTGACATCTTTGACCTTCCATTTGAGAAGTTATTACCATTATGATTTCATCCTTTTGTTCATCCATACGTGCATAAAAGGAATTACCAAGTTTATCTAACTTTTCCATGAGAAGCTCAAACTCAATTTTACTTATCATGGTTTATGATGGGTAGAGAATACGAATAGAAACAACAAGATAAGCCTCAATCCCACAATCAACAACACCCTTAGTAGTTCAAAACGGAATCGAACATAACCAATAGTCCCAAAATTGAGTCGACAAATAAAACTATAGCAAAATAATGATTGAAATTCCCTAATATGAAGAAGGAAATTCGAGTTAAACCAAAGCTATCAATAGCCAAAATCAGCAGTGGCACTAACACTCTACTTTGCAATAACCAAGACTCAAGAACTTTAAATTCCATGAACAAACATACTCAAAGAACAATAAAAGCAGCAAGAAACCCATGGACAGATTCTGCCGTCATTTTATAAATTTGACCAAGACTTGTTTGTGGGTATTTTTGACTCAAAGTTTCAGATTAGTATCCCCAATGTTTAAAGAAACTAATGCAAAAATAATCAATCAAATGTTTGAAGTATTTTGCCCATAATTAAGCAACACTTTCAAATTGCTTAGTGAGTACGAAATTTTGACCACCTTCACTTATAACCTTTAAGATGTGTATCAAACGTACTCGATTCTTTCCCAAATTTTAGGAGACGAAATAAGAATAAATTTGCACCAACTTCGGCTCAAGATATTTAAATAAAGATTCTGGAATGACCAAGATATGTCTCCCACAATCTGCTCTTTAATTCTTCAATTCTTCACCAGAGGTGTGCATGAACATTAATTTCCACAAATTTTCTACAACTCAACTAATCAAAGTACAACAAAATTTCGACTCAACCTTAGTTTTAAAAGGCACGTCTGAGGTGCGCCTAGGCGCAAGGCGCTTCAAGGCACTAGCATTTGGGTTTTTTTAGGTGAGGTGCAAGGACCCTTGAA
Source organism: Salicornia ramosissima (assembly GCA_951394345.1). Classification (NCBI taxonomy): domain Eukaryota; kingdom Viridiplantae; phylum Streptophyta; class Magnoliopsida; order Caryophyllales; family Amaranthaceae; genus Salicornia; species Salicornia ramosissima. The sequence continues at coordinate 44,220,761 of OX596232.1, forward strand.
GGCGCTGGAAAGGCGCGCCTTTTCGCGCCTTTTCGGGAGGCGCAAGAAAGGCACGTCTTTTGGGGGTAAGGCACACATCAGTTTTTTTTAAATGCAAATAGATTTTATTAGGTCATGTGAAGCATTTAAATAAAAATGAAAAAAAGAAGAGAGAAGATGTATAAGAAAAGGATTGACATTTTGAAAGAAGAGAGAGAACAAGTAGAGAAGCAAACCCTACGTCCCTAATTGCTGCTACCATCATCACCCCACCCACCGCCGGAGCTACCATCATCACCGCCGGTTATCGAGAAGTTTCTCTCTTTTTTTTTCTTTTCTTCCTCTTCTCCTGTCTTCGTCTCTTTCCGAATTTGCTCTATTTTTTTTCCTTTTCTTTTCTTCTTCAAAAACATTGAAGTGTAGACTCTTCTTCTGATCTGCCTTGTGTTCTTTTTTTTTTCTTTTTCCTTCTATTCTGCTTTCTACTTTTCTTCTGCCTTCTACCTGTTGTTCTATGTGTTAAATGATGATGATGATGATGACGAAGTGTAGAACATTGGTGGAGTTGAAGATTACTTGGGAGATGAGGATGACAATGAGTATAGTGATGGTGATGACTGATGAGTATGATTTGGATTAGGATTGTTCTAGTACTTTAGGCAAAAAAATGGGCTTGGAGAACCAAATTGCTTATCTTTACCTTTTTACTTTTTATTATGTCATGTTTTAGACTTTTGTCGCCTTTTTAAATATGATTAGCAATGTTATGTCATTTATGCATTTATAATGAGTATAATGTTATTTTGAGTACAATATATGATCTAGTTTTCAAAAATGAAAGTTTTAGAAAATTTAGTGCGCCTCACCACCTAAAGGCGTGCGCCTTCTCTTTGCACCTAGGCTCTAGGGACATCGTGCGCCTTGTGCCTTTTAAAACTAAGGACTCAACAAATTTCAATCGATCTAGCTTACAACAAAAAATGAATCGCCTAAAAATATGAACCTTAGTTTTAAAAAGCGCGCCTCGCTCTCAGGCTCTTGGAAATGCGCTTTAGCTAAGCGAGGCTCACCAACCTCCGAAAGGCGCGCGCCTCGTGCGCATTTGAGCGCTTTTTGGTAAGGCACGCCTTTGCGCCTTAAGAAAAATAGCTTAGATTTAAGGTACAAGAATACAAGCCGAAAAAGGATAGGTTTTTTTTCAAATTGAGCCTACCTTAGCTTTACAAATGTCAATATTTAAATTATTAGGATCTTTTAATGGATATTAATTAGAAACAAAGAAAATATTAATTTGAAATAAGTATATCAATATATGTGTCTCACCTACAAAAGGCGCGTGCCTTGCGCCTCGCGCCTAGGCTCCAGCGACTATTTGCGCTTTGGTGTGCCTTTTAAAACTAAGATATGAACTACACAATACACACTAGCCTTCAACTTTTAAGTGTGGAGATTCGAAGCAAATCTGGTCACTCTCTAGTTTTGTACTTTTACAGACTCCAAAAAATTCCAAAAATTTGAAAAAAAAATACTGAAAAATATTAGAAAGAAAAATGAAAATACAACAAACAAAATGACTAAAAAGACTAAAAAGACTCAGAAATCATCTAGAAACAATCGTTTGAAGTTCGTACACGTTTCTTTAAAACCCACCGAAGTGCATGCCTATCTTCAACCAATCTTCAAAGCTTTGGAACTAAGCTCTTGATACCAATTTGATGTGTCCGCAACCGGGCCTCGACCACGAACGCAAATGAACAATCAAAGATGCTCGAACTTGATGGAGTTATGATGATAATTTGATTGCAAGATGGATAGAATGATGGTTAGTGGCGGTAAATTGGTGTATTAAAGTGATGAGATGGAATCAAATGGATGAATGGCGATGAATTCAATTAAAGTAGATGGGATGGATGAGTTTGGGTCAAATTTTGATGGAGGATGGAAGGTGGGATGGAAAGTTGTAATGGAGTTTGGTGGAGATGGGGATGAAGTATGGGAAAGGAGGAGGAGAAGTAAACATTTCTTTTTTGAGACCAATTTGATGCGTCCGCAACCGGGCCTTGGCCACGAAAGTAAATGAAAACTCAAAGATGATCAAATTTATTTAATCTTGATGAGTTTTTGTTGATAATTTGATGGATAGAATGATGGTCAATGGGGGTAAATTGGTGGATTAAAGTGATGAGATGGAATCAAATGGATGAATGGGGATGAATTGAATTAAAGTGGATGGGATGGATGAGTTTCGGTCAATTTTGATGGAGGATGAAAGGTGGGATGGAAAGTTGTAACGGAGTTTGGTGGAGATGGAGTTGGACTATGGGAAAGGAGGAGAAGTAAACACTTCTTTTTTTCTTCAGCCAAAATCTCACTCTAATTTTTATTCCCCATATGAAAGGCTTTATATAGCCCTTATATCCTAGCTCATACTATTATTATTTATTATTATTAATCCCTGCTAATTTGTCTAATTACAATAAAGTCTAAAAATCTAAATACCTAAAAACACAATCTACTACAATTTATTACATCCAAAAAACCAATAATAAAAACTATCAACTAGAATCACATCACAATATTTGGGATTGGGGGTGTTGTTGTGTGAAAAGTATAAAGTCATTGAGAGACTAGACAGTTAGAAATTCTTGTGAAATTTGACTTTTTATAGTTTGGAGACAATCGCTTGGATTGAATATCTATGCTTAAGATCTAACCTTGTAAAAATAAAAGCTTAGTCTGGTATGTTTATCAATGGAGAAAATTCTTCCTACTGGACTTTCTAGTGGGCATCATGAATCATTTGATGAAAGAGGCAATCTTTTTTTTGATGGCGAAAGAGGCAATCTTGAACATAATTTACTGTTGTATATCATTAGGTATGGGATCATATAACTTCCTTTAACCTGGATAAAGGACATACTAGTGTCATTAAATTCATCCTAGTAGGCAGTAAAGTGATGAGTGTGTACCTCTTCAAAGTATTTGGGCAGCAATTAGTTGTCATGGCTAAGAGGTGATGGTCGGAATATCATCTGTATGTTGTTTGGAATTTGGACCTATCTAAGATTTGATTTGATTATATGAACCAAATTACCCTAGATACAAAATGATACCTAGATTATTTGAAGCTTGAATTGTTCTAAAAAGCCTTTGATGATTTGATACTCAAATAAGCTTCAAGCAAACTCATCCAAAAATGGTTGACCCAAATCCATTCAATGGGCTTATATTCGGTTAAAAAACTTATTTTATAAAATGACCCAGTTATAATAGTCAAAACCTAGGTTTACTACTCCCTTCGTATCATTTCATAAAAGGGTTGCTAGTGATTAATATTTGTAATTAGTAATAAATTTGCATGTGGAAACATTGTACTCATAATCTGGTTACTATTCCCTTTGTATCATTTTGTTTTTGACATTTTAATCGTTTTCCTCTTACTAAAGTATTTAAAATGTGGAGAACTTTAATATCATCTGTATGTTGTTTGGAATTTGGACCTATCTAAGATTTGATTTGATTATATGAACCAAATTACCCTAGATACAAAATGATACCTAGATTATTTGAAGCTTGAATTGTTCTAAAAAGCCTTTGATGATTTGATACTCAAATAAGCTTCAAGCAAACTCATCCAAAAATGGTTGACCCAAATCCATTCAATGGGCTTATATTCGGTTAAAAAACTTATTTTATAAAATGACCCAGTTATAATAGTCAAAACCTAGGTTTACTACTCCCTTCGTATCATTTCATAAAAGGGTTGCTAGTGATTAATATTTGTAATTAGTAATAAATTTGCATGTGGAAACATTGTACTCATAATCTGGTTACTATTCCCTTTGTATCATTTTGTTTTTGACATTTTAATCGTTTTCCTCTTACTAAAGTATTTAAAATGTGGAGAACTTTTAGATATTGAGGGGTTTTATTAGAACCTCTTAAAATTTTCACCAAACTACTTGATAATACGTCAGTAGTATCCATTTCAAATAGAAACCAAATTTTGTCAAAACTCTTGAATTGTAATAATGATTTAGTGCAAATCCTTCCTATTCATTAAGCATGCCCTTAATTTTCTAAAAAATCTATTTTTACAAAATGAAAATAAAAAAAATGAAAATCAAATGCTTATTATTGTTTATACCTTTTCACCTTTAGAAATGATTCTGTGTTTGATATTCCATCATTTGTATGTTATGGTAAAGCGATATCTTGTCATTTGGTGCTCGCTAATGTTGTGGAACTCATAGTTGCCTTATTCCCAGAAAAAAGAGGAATGTTGGCGCTAGGATTATGATAGTAAGCTGGAATACTTGTTCACATATCATTGGCATGAATTAAAATATGGATATTACAAGGCGCACCCGCTATTTAGTAAAACATTGCACTTTATAGATTTAGGTGTAGTGAAAACTATGCAAGGGTTGCTAGGTTGTCGCCCCAAATCCCGAAGCGCGCTATCTTGATGCTCCGGGATGGTGTCAAATATGCAAAGGTTCCCACATCAAGGATGAGTGCGGGTAAAGAAGCTAGTCCATAGGTAATACGAAGATTAGGAGCATACATTTTAGATTTTGAGGATATGAAACATCATATATTTATATGGAAGTTCACCAGAATGAGTAAGTCTAATGAAAATGAGAAAACTTAATAAAATGTGTTTTCAAGGGACCAAATGAGTTGGACAAAAGGCAAGGGAAATAGATAGATTTGGTTTTAAGCTTTGGTACTCTAGAAAAGCAAAGAATTGAAGTAAAAAAAACTCCACGAAGCTGATGAAAAAAGAAAGAAATATAGCAGAGAGGAAGATGAGTGCATCACGAAGAGAAAGATAGAGAGAAAAAAACAAAAGAGAAGAAAGAAGCAAACCAAAGACAAAGATAGCACGAACTCTACGAAGCATAGTACTCGAACATTTCGAGCCAAAGGAGAAAAAGGACGAAGAAAGAAGACAGAGAAGGTGAACGAGGTTTACTTGAGTTGTCGGTAGCCGTTTCTTGTCAGATTCCATCCAATTCTTCCGACTTGTAGAGTTGATTGTAAATCTAGTGTTTTTTTCCTTCTCCAATTTTGCACGCCCCTTAAGCTTTTTCTTCAATTGGGGGAAAGTAAAACTCCAAATAAATGCACGTCAAAGTTTTTATTTTTATTTTTTTTAATGTTAAAAACCCTTAGGCAGAACAAAGCCCATGTAACACCTTACATCCAAAAGACGCATTAGGCATGCATCTGGAGGCGCAGGCGGATGCGCTTGAGGCATTCGACTTCTTGGAGCTTGCTCCGCCCAGCCTTCCAGATGCAATGTACTCACCCTGACTCGCCTTGCGCCAAGGCGAGCATCGTGCGCGTCTTATAAAACTAAGGTTGCGAGTTTTGTTATACTGAGGTAGTATATTATAAGCACTTATGCACCACAAGTTGCACTGCTCATGTCCATTAAGGAAGAATTTTGGAGGGATTTAGAGGAAATGGTGATCCGTTTTGGTTGAAGATAAGGAGATAAAGGAAATATGGAAAGTATATTCTGACAACTTATTCATTGAAAATTGAGGGCAAAATATTTGTGTTGTGAATATTGGTCACGAAATGGTCAATCACGATTTTATACTGGGAATTCAAAATGGATAATTCAAAAGGGTATTAAAAAAGATGGGATTGAAGAAAGCAATTGGACCAGATGAAGTTCCTATTAAGGCTGCAAATGCTTGGGTGAAAGGGGAATAGAGTGGCACACAACTTTCTTCAAAAACATTTGAACACATAAGGAAGATTGGAGGATCTATGAGAATGGTTTTGTGATGCATATATTTGATTTATGGCTAGCTGACTCCAATTTTTTTGAGAATAGGGCTTTGATTTTGTTGTTGATGGGTGGAATATTTTTGTTGAATGGGCATACTTAAGTTTGTACACATGAAGTGTTCTTAATTAGTTTTTTTAGAATAATTCTTCTTCGAATCTTGATGGTTGTATAGTTGGTATCTATGAAGATGATAGTGAGCAGGCTGATGACGATAACTACTTTCAACTGAAATGAAAATTAGATCTGCATAAGCTGTAGCTGCCTTCTTGTTAGCAAGGAAAAGAGAAAGATAAATGAAACAATATAAATAATGTTGCTTTAATCCCCTTGGTTAAATCTCATTGGCACTTATTTCCATAGGCTCCTCTTTGTCATCGGCTCAAGCTATTATGTCTAGTACAAACATTCAACTTTAGTTTCTTCATTGAACTAGGATTGCCGTGCGGGAATACTTTTTTGTTTTTGTTTATAGCAACTATTTGCTTACCTTCCAACTGATGTGTGTCGAAATCCTTTTGTAGTACTTTCTTGATAACACCAATTGAACTTTTGACACTATTCACATTCTACATTTTGACCAAAATTTGTGATTTACACTTAAGGAAATACTCATGTGTGATGGATTTCTCAAATGCAGTTTTGTAATAGGAAAAATTGATTAAACGGCTCGACCTATGTACGGTTTTCTAAAAACAATCCCATTTATTAATATTATTTTATACTCTGTAGCATTTTTCAGTTTATGGAGTGTTTTATAAAAATGATCCCAACAATGACATGGCTTAGAAAAACGGTTAGTATGTTTTTAGATGATAATCAATAGTTGAAACCATTTTTAATAAAAGACCATTTAAAGTTGGACTTCTAATCGGTTTGAGAATATTGATATTTGTGTCTTTTTTCTTTGAAGACCAGCAATAGTTGTAACCATTTTTCATCAAATTGTTCTTTTGATATTTTGATTTGATGGCTTTTACAAAATCTTTGAAGTTTTTTCTAGCCATGCATGAAAGTACAATTGTTGCATGATTTTTTGTTACGGAGGAAGTAATTTTAGTTTATTCAGTCTACCTGGTTGAAGAATTCTGTTGCTTGTTTTGTGTACAAATTTGTGTATGCAATGTGCGTCATATTTTTATTTTTGCTGCAGTTCTGCTGGCATATTGCTGATGGTGGTTGTTTTTTTTTGGCTGTCGAATGTACAATTAGTTTTGTCCTTATGTGTCGCTCCACCCTACTACATGTAGGCAATGGCATTATTTGAGGCACTAGAGTTTATTATAACTATGATTAAGCTTTGCATTTTTGCCTTGTTCTCTTGGGATTAATTTATGAAATTTCTGTTTAGTTCAAATAAATTCAATTCATATCAGCCCAAAACCTGTCGAGTCTAGGATTTAATTTAGTTTAATTCAGTTTAGTTCAGTCCAAGAGAACATGGCCTTTGTGACAATGGCCTGCTTATTAAAAGCATTTCTGATATGTTGAATTTCATTTTCTTTTTAAATGCATTTCTGATAGTTGGCTTTTGGTTGTTTTTCGCTTCTTCATGGGGTCAAAGCAGCCAATATTTGTCTTTTCTAAACGCATTTAACAACAGTAAAACTAGTCTGCGTAGCTTCTTTTGAGGATGGCTGTTAGCTATTATCCCGCTAATGTAGATCTTGCTTAGGATCAACTAATACCTGGCATTTTTGTAAACAGCTAATACTTAGTGACACAAACCACAAATACAACGAGTTGGTTGAACTAGCCAAGTGAACAATAGAACAACCAAAGCAAATAACAGCATCTTTTAATTGCAAAACTACAACCATAGCAGCTTTCAATTATCATGTCTATGAGAATTTTTACCTCTATGAAAGTATATGCCATTCAATATAGGAGATTTAAATTATAATTCTTCTGTAGGCCAAGTATTATTCAAAACTTCAAATTGTGATGCTCTAAGCCAATTGCTATCATTCTCTTTTTCATATGGTGCTAATACCTTTTTTAGGGGGCGTTTGGTTTAAAAAGGTACAATGGAATGGTATGGGAATGATAATCCTTTAGGTATGGAATGGTATGGGGATGAGAAACTTATGAGGGGAGGTGAGTATGGAATTCATGGGGTTGAGAAACCATTGGGTATGAGGTTCCATACCCATATACCCCAACCAAACACTATATTGTTCATTAATAGTATCACATCCATTCCATTCCATTCTAAAAACTTGCAACCAAAAATGCCCGACTATATAGTTGTCTTCTACTTTCTTTATTTATTACTTCAATTAATAGACAATGGATTCACATGGGCTGAAATTATTTCAGCTGTTCATACTTGGTGTTAAAGAATTCTCTGAATGCTGTTGAATAAAAAATTTGACCCTGGTTGTGCAGATCTGGCTCCTTCACAGATACCACCTGCAATTGATGTGCGCGACTATATAATAAGAGATGATGGGAATAGGGTTGCAAAGGACTCAAACACATTAGGGTCAGCCTATGACCGCTATCTCCAGGGAACGGTAGTTGTTTTCTTTCTTTCCTTTTTTTGTTTCAATCCTAATTGTGAATTTTTCATTCTCTGAGTAGCCTATCCATCTAGTTGCTGAAATAAAGAGCTTTATTTTCGTGTTTTCATTTCCCTTCTTTTTTGATTCTGAAGGAAATTCCATCCTTCAATGCTGGAGAAGCTTCTGCATTTTCCGGAGCTTCTTTAGGAAGAGGTATTCCAGTGGGAGAGCCATCTCTACTGGGCCGCCCTGGATCCATTGCCCCAGATGTAGCACCCATCGGACGAGATATTGTATTTGGGGCCCAGCGGCTACTTGAATCTATGGCTAGACCTGTACGTGAAACTATACCTCTTCCTTCTGATGCTTCAAACACCCTATATGTTGAGGGACTTCCTCCAAATAGCACTAAAAGGGAAGTAGCTCGTATCCTTTTCTATCTTATGTTGAAGAGATTGCGTTATTCAGCTCAATGAATGCTTAAATGAGTTTCATTTCACAATTTCTTAATTCGACTAGATATCTTTCGCCCTTTTGTTGGGTATAAAGAAGTGCGACTTGTGACCAAGGAGTCTAAACATGTAAGTGAGCTATAAATTTCATCTCATTGTTTATCCTCCCGTGTTTGGTATCTTCTTTTGTGAATGCTTTGCTGGTCGAACTTTTTGCATCTTTTACATTTTTAATGATTTATTGTACCTTTCGCTTAATATTGGTAGGTTTATATTTTTTAAGTGAAAATTTATGGCTTTCCTTCCCCCGCTTTAAATGATTTGTTGACTGGAGTGTCATTCATGACTCACGAGCATGCAAGTATTGGAATATTGATGGTTGTTAAAGAGATGGGTTGTGGTGTTTTTGGTTGGGTACAAAGAATTCTCTACTAAATCAAAATGAGACAATTTGTAACTAGATGCTGAATAGAGTACACCGCACCTTTTGGTCTGAATGAACTACCTAGTCTCTTTGTTCCACCTTTTTGAACTTCTTATGTTTTACTTATTTTTATTTTATTTTATTGCCAGAATAAGCTTAAAATAATGAATTCTTACTCTTATGCAGAGGGGAGGAGATCCTCTTATCCTTTGTTTTGTAGATTTTGTTGATGCAGCGTGTGCTGCCACTGCTTTAAGCGCCTTGCAAGGTAATATCTATTTGTATTCCTCCTATAGTAGCTTTCCTTGTACATTCAAGTAGTCTAGGCGAGGATCAGCGGTGGAGGGATGGTTAGTCCCTGCATCTCCCCCAGGAGTGATATGGGTTCCATTCATCGTCCCCCCACCCCCCCAATGCTTGCTTCTGGAGATAGGACAAGTGTGGTGGGGCCCCTTGTGTATCTTGCCAATTTAAAAAAATTTCTTAGTAGTCTAGGAAGTATTTAGTAGTGCTCAAAACGTGTTTCATTTTCTTTTGATTTAGGGTCTGTTTATTTTTCGTGAAAGCTGTTTTAACCATTTTACATTTTTGGTTTGAGCCCGAAAACGCGGAAAACTTGGGTTGAAAATTATTTTATACCGTTTAGAAAGTATTTTCCCCCAAAATTTGAATGAAAACATTTCCATTTCTCTAATTCCACTCGTGTGTATGCTCTTAGGGGCATATGTACAACGTTTTTTTGTGTCCTAGGTATTTAGGTAATAGGATTTTGATTTAACAATGAAAAAAGCTTAAAATTAAAAATTAGTTTCCTTGCAATCAAAGAAGGGAAAAGTTCAATGAAAATGAATTTTCCATTGTAAATTTTTTTCGATGTAAAAACGTTTTTATTTGACAAACATCGTACTAAACGGAAACGGAGCCCTAGACTAAATCACTAAAATATAACTAGTGTAATACATGTGTCCATAATCCAAAGATAATATTCAATTACTAGCTAATGCCCGAGAGATGCTCGGGTTTTTTTTAACTAATACAATACAAAGGAAGAATAACATATTTAAGATCTCTAATTTTTAATGTTATTTTTAAATTATTATTTACAAATACTAATTTTTTTTATACATATCATTAATAATACTCATTACTCGTTTAGATTTCCAATGCTATTTGTTAGTTTTGAGAGGGAAAAGGTTGAGTACTTGAGTTTAGGAGGGAAATATAATAAGAATTCGTGGTTTATGAGAACGGTTGAACTATTTGTTGTAAAAAGCATTATAATCATCATATCTTGATGGAGTTGGGGAAATGTGATAAGTTAGGACTATATTTGGATAATGCAGTATTTTTTGCTAGTGTACCTTATGTATTGGATTTGCTTATACAATTAACTTGATTTTAGAGTAATTAATTGAAGGTACACTAATGTGCACCTAGAAGATGATCTACTCTTCATAAAAATGCAAACCACGATGTAGTGTTCATTAAGTTGATGATGAATTTTCATTTTGAAATTTAAAAATTGTCTAATTTTGGAATTTGAATAATGCTTACTCGTATTAATTCTTATACTAATGTTGAACTATGTGTGGGTACCACTCTGTTGGTATTCATGCGTGTACCTTCGAATTTGTAATTTTATAACGGGTATATGTGAATGTGATAGGTTACAAGATGGATGAGGATGATCGGGATTCTGCATATTTACGCATACAATTCTCTCGACACCCTGGCCCTCGAGCTGGTGGTGGACCTCGTGGGAGACATTAGGGATTGAGTTGGGGGAAGCTTGTAATTTAAATCTATTCATGATTTTTGTTATATCACCCCATGCTCCATTTGTTAGTGTTGCTATTCCTATAGTGAGTGTATTAGGGATCTATGACATGCCTTTTTATTTTATGAGGTTATTAAGTATGCCGGAGGGGACAGAGGAAGATGATTTCGGAATCTAAAAATTCGCACCTTCATTGAAATGCCTTAAGTTTATGAATCCTTTTATCGTGCTATTGGTTTCATTTGTGTGATACTCCTCCCTCAGCTCTGTTCTACAATGTTTGTCACAATTTTCATTTTTGTTTGTCTCAAAATGTTTATTAATTTTTTTTAAAATTATGGTAATGATTTTCTGTCTATTTTTGTGCATATGGTGAAGACTTTTAGCCTTAAACCAATTTCTTAACAAATTAGTAAATTACTCTAAAACCGTGGACTGAGAAAGAACATAGAAAAAAAAATCAGTGATCCAAATTTAAAAATATGAAGATACCTTTTGAATTGGATAGGAATATAGGATTGGTTTCTACTTCTACGAGATACTTCTTTTCGACTTTTTTTTTTGGAAAGTTTGAGAGAACAAAAAAAATTGTAGGAAAAAAATTATTTTATTTTATTTTTAATAAGGGACCTAAAAAAAAATTTTGCAAGAAGGAACATTTTCATTTTTTTCCGACGCTTTTGAAAAGGAAATTTTGCATCAAAAGTTCATTCTCGTTTTTATTTATTTATTGTTTAAGTTCTTTGAGAAAGTGCTACTGGATGCCAGATATCAATGAGTTATATTGATACCATGGCACATGATGTAATTTATGACAAAAATAAGGGCAAATTTCCATGTCTTTTTGTTTTTGTGTTTAGTTTATGTACCAAAATGCCATGGTATCTACAAACTTCATTGATATCAGATATCTACCTATCATTGCTCAAGTTCTTTTAGCTAAATTTTTTTAAAAAGGCCTTTTTTCTTACTAAAAATAAAATTCAGAAGGCCTTTTTTAATAGTTTTTTTTTTATAATTTTTTTTTACAAGTACAATATGTTTATTATTTAGAAGCTTTGAAATAATCATTTTTTTTAATGAGAGAAAACCAGTTAGCCTTTTTTATAGGACCAACTACAAGCGTATTTACGGACGATAAGGGAAATGATATTATGGTAGGGATTGAACCAAATGGTCACGATTCATGATTGAATGGTTGTTGTTTTTGTTAGCCAGGTAGTTTGCTGCAAAAATGGATTCTTTATAAATGTGACTTGTTGTGTATCTATTTAGTTTGCCGAGGTCTATTTGTGTGTCTTGAATTAGATTGTGGATTTTCGAATGTACATGTCAGGTTTTTTGGACTACATTAATAACAATGAGGTTGTCTCCTATTTGGAGATTGGATATTCCAAAAGAGAGAGTGTTTTTATTCCTTCCACGAGCCATAGCTTCAGCAAAAAGGATGGAATGGTTGCTGTGGATTTTCATAGCACCCGCATTGAGAACGAATGGTTCACACACTATTTCTGATGATGAAACCAATAACTGTGCTAGAACCATCGAAATTAAGTTTAGCATTATGAGAATTTAGAAGAGACCAACTGACTTGTTTAGGGGAGTTGTTGGGGTGAGTTGGATTAGGCGTGAGGAGGGGAGGGTCTTGGTCTAGTACTTTTTTCCAATTATTGGTATGGCTATTTATTTGCCGAAAAGAGATTGTTTCGTTATGAAAGACTAAAGAATTTTGGGCAAACCAGATAAACTTAATTTTGGGCAAAAGAGTCAAGAGCAAACTTAGGTTTGATTTGTCATAAGCTATCCACAATAGAAAGAACGACTAGTCAGTTGCAATGTTGCCGTCCTCCAATATTGTCAATTATGGAATCACCTATGTGAATCCCTAAAACATTTCCTTTTTTACATTCCTTTTTCACAAGATGTTTTTTTCCACGATCAATCACGATATAAGTTCAACCCCAAAAAATCAGATCATTGCTAGAAAATGGGAGAAACTTTATTTTCAATAGAAATTACACATTGTTAAACTTAACATAGTTTCTGCCATATGAACATATTGAAAAAGTACGACAAACTTATGTTACAATTATGGCTCATTTGGTAGCCGGTTATAAATGATTGTAATAGAAATGAATTTATTACTAAATTTGGAAGAGAAATCAAAATCCATTCCCATTGTGTAACTAGTTTAACTTTAATTTATCTAATTTTCTTTACCAATATCCATTCCCATAAAATACAACCCTCCCTAATGGTAATAGATTGGAATAAAAAATGAGAAGAAAATTGAAGCTTGGGATTGAAAATTTATTTTCCATGTGAATTATAAGGTTCCTTCTTAACAAAATTACACTATATTTTTTTAACAACAAAATTACACTATAAATTCATTACCATTACCACAATTTATCACTATCAATTAAAGGGGACGTTAGAGTAATTTTTTTTAGAGAAATTATTAGTCTATACTCGATATATACATATACCAAGACTAAATATCAATTTCAAACTATTTTCATTTGCAGAAGGCCCCTTAGAGCATCCATACTCAAGAAGGAAAATTTCTTTCAACCCTCTCTCTCTACCACTTTCTCACTCATTATTTATCAATCTAAGAAATTTTCATTCACTTCCATCACAATCATGACCCAAAAAAAAAAATTTCATCTCTCTCTCTCATACTTTTATCCTTTACCCCACAATATTTTATCTCTCATCCATCTCATTTATTTTATTTTTTTCCAAATAGCAATATGGGTGTCTATTTATAGATCTCAAAAAATTATGAATTTTGGTATTTTTATTTTAATTTTTTTATAACTACGAAATTTGACAAAAACACAATTTAAGCAATAAAATTAAATAGTACCGGCAAAGACACGTGTCGCATAATAAATGGACCACGTGTCCTGCTGGTGTCAGCATCAATGCATCAACACTCTAGGTCTCAAGCTGGTTCCATGCAAATTGCTTGTTTTGAGTTGCTTCACAACCAAAACGACGACGTTTGCTAAATAGGGGGCAAAAAAAAAATAAAGCTGCTCAGTTTCATGTGGGGCCCACATGTACATTTTCCTTCATCAAGTCCGTCTTTCTTAGACGCTGAGTACGACGAGTCTTTCCAAGACCAAAAATTTTTACAACATTTTCATCATTATAGCTCAAGACTCATTTCTTCATGTCATGAAATGATTTTTTGGATCATCACTACAGATGCTCTTATACTACAAAACTTATTATTATTATTATTAGTTTTGTTATGTGTGGCTATAGGTGGCCATTGGATGGGCTGGCCCGCAGGTCGGGTGGGCACGACACGAAGTTGGCCCGGCCTGACACGAGTCCGGTAGAGGCCCGACCCAACACCCTGTCCGCAAGGTGGGCCATGGGCCGTGTCACGGACAAAGGAATTTAAAAGTAGTCTGGCCTAGCATGTGTCCACAAAATCAGCCCGTGGGTAGCACGTTGTTCAGCCCGCGGGCCAGAACATTAGTTTCATTTTTAACCGTGCATTGTGAGTTGTGAGTCACGACTCACGAGTAAAGCTGGAAAAATATTCTGAAAACTTGCATGCAGAAGTCACATCAAGCTCTTCAATTCATCATTTCCTTCATGCCTTCATCTCAATTCAGAATAGTTTTGCTGCAGAAGTTCAGAAATCATAACGGATAGTTTTCTCAAACTTTCTAACGTTTATATTTTACTTCTGCTATAAATTCAATCTGGTTTGCATTATTTCCTTACTTCACACAATATATCTATCTTACAAACTCTAAGTCTTAACTGTTAAATTGTTTTGTCAATTGTTCAAGCACAGAAGTTCATATTTTCAGCATTCAACACTATACATGCCATATTGGTTGTAAGACCTAATTCATATTTTTTTTACAAGCTATACTTGTTGATCTACATACTAGTTATTTGGTATTTGTTAACTCTTATCATTTGTTATTTTGATAACTTAACTATTGTATTTGTTGTTTTAATTATTATTATTATTATTATTATTATCATCATCATCATCATCATCATCATCATCATCATCATCATTATTATTATTATTATTGTTCAAGTTTGATTTTGCTTCTATATTTGGTCAAACACTCAAACCTTATACGGTGGAACAAGGAGAAAAGGTTTTTTTCCTCCTTTTTTATTATTACTATTACTATTATTATTATTTGTTAGTATTTAACTATTAAAATTATTATTTGTTTCCTTAAAAAAAATTACAATATTTTAATTTGACTATTTGTTCGCCCATTTGTTAATTTTTTATCTTTAGTTATTATCTACTAATTTATTTAATTGCTTTTATTTAACGTATATTATTGTTCTTTTAAATATTTAACCATAATAATTTGTTATTGTAATTATTAACTGTCATATTTGTTATTATTAAACAATGGCATCTAATAACCCAAACACCTCGTCGTCCAAGAAAGCTAAACACATTGCTACCGGTAGCGATCAACAAAACTATATTACATATTTGCCTCCACGCACGCCCAAACCTACGGGATTTGATCAATTTAGTCATATGAACCAACCTTGGACAATGAGTTCTTCAAATTTTCAACCAAATTCATACGAACCCTATCATGGATATGGAACATCAAATGACCCTTCTTACCCATTTTCCCAAAGTATACCACTGTATTCACCTACAATAGGGGCTGTAGAAACTGGAGCTAGTTCTCATTCTTCTCAATCTACACAAAATACCTAAAGTGATGATGTTCTTGAAATGGCCGACCCATCAGAATAGTGGTGTACTGAAAAAGAAATGATCACTAAAAAACATCTTAAAAGTTGTGTATGGCAATTATTTTTGCTAAACAAAATAGAAACTAAGCCTAAATGTAAGACATGTAATGTTGTATTTTCAGCTATTTCAAAGGCTGGAACAGGGCACTTAGGTAGACATTTGACAAAATGTGGTGAACCATCTAGTGACTCTACCCAACCAAAAATTTCCCAATACCATCCACATGGTTTTACTTACAATTATGATAGGGACAAGGAAGAACTTGGAAAAATGTTAGTTCATGCCGAACAACCAAATTTATTTGCTGAAAATCAACCTTTCAACCGATATATTCACAAAGCACTACAACCACAACATAAACAAATTTCTAGGAAAACCGCTCGTTCATCAGCAATAAAAAATTTCTTATTACATAAAGAAAGATTAGTTGAATTATTAAGTAGTTATCCCGATAGAGTTTCTCTAATCACTGATTCATGGGATGGTGGTTATGGACTCCACTATTTGTGTGTAACTTGTCATTGGATTGATGAGGAATGGTTGTTACAACAACGTATAATTTATTTTAGAATGTTAGAGTATCCCCACACTAGTCTTAAGTCTTAACATTGCTCATCATTTAATGCAAGCTATGGATACACATGGCCTTAGGCATAGAATTATATCCATGACATTTGATAATGCAACATCCATGACATATAGTGCACAAATGATTAAAAATCAATTACATGATTACATATTAGATGGAGATGCACTCCATTTTAGATGCATTTGTCATGTTCATAATTTGTGTGTTAAAGATGGGACTATTGCTATTGGTCCTTTTTTATTAAAAAAATTAGAAGTGATATTCTTACAATTAACAGTTCTGCTATGAGACTTCAAGATTGGAAATCATTTCTTCGCCAACAACAGTTAAAGGTGATAAAAATCAAGGCTGATTGTCCAACTAGGTGGAACTGCACGCGTACCTATGATATGTTGAGTAAGGCAATCGATTATAAGAATCCTATAACAATTTTTTTCAATAAAAAATTCCCGCAAATGGCCTTGTTAGATGACGATTGGGATGATTGTGAAAAGTACATGAAGTTTTTACAATTGTTATATAGTATGACACATTGTTTTTCATCTGTTTATAGTCCTTGTTCTCAATCTTTTCTTTACAATGCTTGTTTATTGGCTCAGTTATTTTATGAACATCGTGGGCAACAACCTTATGATGAATATCTTCCTTCAATGGAAAAAAATGGGGTAAATATTATACTGATATTCCCATCATATACATTTTTGCTTCTATTTTGGATCCAAGACAAAAATATGATGACACTTTTTAATTACTTGATATTTACTTTCAAACTATGCAATTGGAAAATGATTGTGAAACATACAAAAATTATGTCACCACTCGTTTTTTTGAATTATACAGGGTTTATGAAAATAAATATGGAACTGTTACTCGATTTGCTCCTTCTCAATCAACTAAATGTGTAAGTAAAAGGTCTAAAGTTTTATTTGCACAAGCTTCAAACATGATGTCTAAATTTTCAAGCAGTGAATCATCCCGCAGAACTCAAAGTGATGTTTCCGAATTACAAATGTATATTAACTATGATTTTATGAAAGGTATGGATGAGGAAGATAACTATGGAAGAGCATAAAGCATCCAATATTGGCGGCGATGGCACGTGATATTTTTGCTATTCAAATCTCTTCTGTTGCATCTGAACGAGCTTTTAGTGCATCTGGAAGAGTTTTAGATGATAGAAGAACAAGTTTGAAGCCCGAAACACTAGAAATGTGTGCTTGTTTCAAAGATAGGTTAGATGCCGAAGATCGCTCTTAAGATCAAACATACATGCAAAATGACAATGATGATGGCTCGTCAGCTTCTGGGTCTAACAGTTCCCAATCTATACAATTAGCCGATGACGTCGACCAAGAAAACGATGAAGATGAAATTTAGATACAATATGGATATTTTTAAAAGTTTACTAGTCTATGTTAACTAAGCTTAGTTTTTAATTTATGATTTTTAGTTTCTTTACATTATAAATTAAGTCATGTACTTTTATTTTACATTATTAATTATAATTTTGAGGTATTATGATACTTCTTCTATTTAATCAAAGCCCACCTTTTCCTTTAAAAAAAAAATAATAAGAATTTTGAGGTATTATGCAATATAAAGTAAATATAAAATAAGAATTTTATTATTCAATAAGAATTTTGAGGTATTATAATGCAATAAGATAATACTCCGTAATAATGTTTGAGTTTTTGCTACATAAAAAGCAGGGCAGCAAACCAGCCCGACCAAACTGGCCCGAACTTAGCCCATGTGTGGCCCGCAGACGACACGAGCACGACTCGTCAAGCCCATGGGCCGTGCCGTGCTATGAACACAACAACTCTACAAGACAGCCCGGCACGGCACTTGAGACAACTGGTTTTAATACAAACAATAATGTGATTATAAGTTGCTAATATTAAAATTATTTTGACTAATTCCTTCGTTTACACCCTTAAATCGATTTCTCAAAATGCGTGCAAAACTAATTGTTGCTAGTATTGTGTTACGGAGGGAGTATATACTTTGGGCCTAAATGAAAACATAACCTAATTATTTTATTTATGTATGCTTATCATGAATGTAAAAGTTAAGAAAGATATTTACCCTAATTTGACATGTATCAAACAAATAGGAAGGAGGAAGTATATACATGTAACAAAGTTTTTATTTTTATCTTTTGTCATGAAAAATATATTATTGAATGACTAAATAAAAAAAACCAAAACACTTTTGGTAAGGTGGGAAGGATGGAGTACCCTACTTTCTTAAATAAAAAAACACTTTTCACCCACTACAAAATCAAAAATTAGGTACTTACTTAAAAATCACTCCAAAAGCATTTAGAATATTTTTGGTGGGACGAAGGGAGTATTAGTTTTATTCAAAATAGAAGGGGCTATTTAAATTTCCCATTGTACATTAAATTTTACTAAATTTGCCTTTTCAAATTTTCCAAAACAAAACTTTAAATAAATACATATATATAATAAAAATTTATAAAAATTATATATTAAAAAAGTATATATTGAGCCGAATCATATGAGATCCCATTTGACCATTTTTTTTATATTTAAAATAAAAGAGAGTTAAAGTTTCAATTCAGGGCTGTCCCAAAAATATTTGGGGCCCCGTTCTAAAATTATAATTTGGCCCTTTATATTTTAATCAATGATAAATTCAATACTATTTTGACAAAATATGTATGTATCTCAAAGTTGTTTCATATATAATGATATATTTATCTAGAAATATAACAATAACTTGACAAAAGAATATTTTTTATAAAGAAAATATAGGCCCTTTGAAAAATGGGGGCCCTGTGCAGAGGGTCTTCTTGCACACCTACCCTGTTTTAGGGTTTTTTGAAATTAGGAGAGGGCTAGCCAATTCTATGCTACAAACTTTATCCAAAACAATAATAAATACAATATTAAATGCAAAAATAAATGTGGAAATAATTAGCGCTGAGCGCGGTGCGGTTTGGACGTCAAACCGCACCAAACCGCAAAATTACGGTTTGTCATTTTTTGAAAGCGCACCGCACCGCAATTTATATCAAACCGCACCGCAAAATACGGTTTGGTGCGGTGCGGTTTGCGGTTTAACCCACTTTTTAAATTTTTTATTTTATAATTAGTAATTGATAAGGACAAAAAAAGCCTAGATTTATTTTTTGTTAGAGCCTTAAATAGTTAGAGAAGCCTTAGGGCTTGTTTACTTCAGATTATATTCAGTTCAGTTCATCTCTATTTAGTTCAATTAATACATTTCTATTCAGTTCATTTCAGTTCATCTCTATTAAGTTCAGTTCAGTGCAGTTCATCTCTATTCATCTAATGTAAACGAGCCCTTAGAGCGTTGCAGGTTTAAACAACTAGGTAGGGTCCAAGAAAAAACAAAAGGCATAATTTCAGTAGGGTAGTAAGCCAAATAAAAAGTAAGAAATTAATATTTTAGAACAATTAAAAAAATTGCGGTTTCAAAATTTTCGGAAACCGCATCGCACCGCAAAATTACGGTTTGGCAAAATTGCAAACCAAACCGCACTTTTCAAACCGCAGACCAAACCAAACCGCACAAATGCGGTTTGGTTTGCGGTTTGGTGCGGTTCAGACCGCACTCTACTCAGCCCTAGAAATAATTAAATATGCAAAAGATAATAATAACTCAAGTTGCTGCTAATCAAGATTGATTAAGGTTAATTGACAATTACAAGTTATGTCTTGTCAAATCAGCAGATATGGGAATTTGTGCTATAATCATTATTTTAATACTTTTATACAAGAATCTATTTCTACCCTTTGGTAAACAACCGATGTGGGATACAATGTTTTCATAGTTCTATCTATTTTGGTGTTCTTGCATAAGTTCCAAGCTGAGGTTGAGTCTGCCACTTGTATTCACGAGATGGTGACATGTGGACCGATAAGGTACTTCCATGTGAACTCGGTATGTTGTCACGTGGGCCTGTAATGTCCTGCCATGTGGCTCCTTGGCTTGAGGCTCTTCTTGGGCTTCATTCTAGGCTGATGCCTTTGGACTCTTCAATTCCCTGGGCCTTGTCCTCTGTCTTGGGCTAATAATTTAGCAATAACATTTGCCCCTCAAAAGGGGAAGAATTAGGATAATTTTTCCTCTTTTGAACAATTCTTCCCTAATCAAGGCTCCTAACTAGCATTTGGAGGGAAAAAGGAAATTTTTTGAAATTTGAAAATGATTGGGGGATTATAAATACCCCCTAATCGTTTTCATAAACATTTTTACAATCATTTGACATTCTTAGAGAGAAGTTGCAGAGAGAGAGAGTCTGGGTAAAAAGCTTAAAAAGTTCGAACTTTCTTTTGATTTTAGATTGAAGTGGGGTTCTTGATCTGCTTCCAGAGGAACTCATGAAGAACTGAGTGTTGATCTTGCTAGAACGTGAAGTTCTCCTCAAAAGTTGTTTGTCCGAGCCTTCCATCTTTCCATTCAGGTATACCTTTCTTTCCTTACTCATTGTTGCCTTGGTTATTAGGAGTCGGTCATTTTCTTTTATATATATTTTTTATTTTTACCAATAAAATGACCGAGTCTACCAATAGCAAAGAGTCTAGAATTTCGGGACCTTGTCGATCTCTCTGGTCGGGCTCAGATTTTCCTTACTCTCCTCTAAAAACTCTTACCTTCGTACCTTTGCAGGGTATAATGGTAAGGGTGAAACAGACTGCGCTAATAAGAAGCCGCAGCCCTACACCTGAACACACGACCAAGGAGCTGAGTCATACTGAGGTGTACGAGAGCAGAGAAACCGGCCCAGGACCTTCGGGTTCTAAGAGGCCAGAGGCTGAGCGGGAGAGTGAGCCGAGTTAGGAGAGGGATCAGCTAGCCGAGGTAGGCCAATCTTCCAGGGTTTATGCCAAGAGGGCCGAGCGCTACTATGACCCAATGATGTGTGAGCAGGACGAAGCCTGCTACAAACTTTATTCATCCAACTTGGAGGGCATGGAACGAGAGTGTGCATTTAGAGAAGGATACACTTTAGGCGTCCCCAAGGTGGGGGCAAATGTGCGTGTTGTTCCTAAGATGGCCATTCCTGTTTATGAGGCTTTAATAGACTAGGGCCTCAAGTTCCCTCTTCACCCTTTTATCTTGGAGTTGTTAGAAGGGTATGGCCTAGGTCTGTGGTAGCTCACTCCCAATTCTTGGGCTAACATTTTTGGATATATTTCTATATGCAAAATCAGGGGTGCCACCTATCTTTTTCATGTTTTGCACATACGCATCACTTGAACAGGGTCAAGAATAGTTGTGACTCTTTGTATTTCCTTAGCACTCGCCCTTCTTACCAAATGACCTTTACCAAAAACAATAAGTGGAGAGAGTGGAGGAAACGGTTCTTGTATGTTTATACTAAGGACCAAGAACTTGCCAATAAACTCAACCGCATCAACACGACCCCTTTCTTGTGTGGCCGAGATGTTGATTTGCCCCCCACTCGTCAACGTGATGATGAGGTGCTGAGGGGTGACGGTTTTAAGACCAAGATTAAATATGCTGGGGGAAAAAAGCACAATGTCCCAATGGTGTGGGCTCCTAACTGGATGTTTTTCCGGGACAAAACATCCTATCCGCAATTGGCTTGAGTCGGGCCATGGAACCAGGTAAAACGAGGTCTTCAATTATAAACATATAGCTGTGCTTTGTATGTTGCTAACTCCCTTTTTTTTTTTAGCACGTGCCATGGAAGATCTCACGCCTCACAAGAAAGGTGACTTGACAGGCGATGAATATCTCGACGCTATGTACGAGATGGAAATGCAGACCTAGCTGGAGAGACGCGATGAGACCGTCGTAAGTCACTCTTAAACACTTGTAATTTTATTTTGATATACACCTTTGTTATTTTACTCGGTCATCCTTTAGGCCGAGTGAATGGATTTTCGAAGATTGTTTATGTTGACATATTCCTTTTATGTTTTGATGATGACATAAACCTCAAACTTAATTACTAATAAGTATCTTTGAGTTCTTGGAGAATTTTAGATCTTGAAGATAAATAAGCATTGAAGATTCAAGCATGAAGATTCAATCATTTGAAGAAACAAGATGGTGATTCAAGTGAAGGTTCGAATCATGAATCAAAGATGTTGCTGTCAAGTTTCTACAGAGAGATCAGAGAAGTTCCTGAAGAGAATTCAGCAAGGAACATGAGAAGAACTTCAAGTATTCCAACGAATTACTTGTTGAAGAGAAGAGAATCATCCATGAATGTTATAATGTATTGTTCTAGGGTAAATGTAAGTATATTAATGCATTTAAGTCTGGTTGGAACTTAGTCGTGTCTGTCAGAGGAACTTTGGGTCATGTTCCCAGAGGAACTTGTGTTGAGTCAGTTAGTTATTTTGGTCCACGACTGTTGCTACTTTTTAGGGAAGGTTTAAACAACTCCTTGACTGTTTTAACTTGTTTAAAATGGTCAAAGACTGACTGAATTAGTGCATCCTAATTTTAGGAGTAGTTGGTAAGTGTTTTTGAATTAGTTAGTAGTCAAGTTAGTCTCCTTAATTTTAGGATTAGGTTGGTTACTTTTTAATTCTGATTTCTTTTTCTTTTATTAGTTTATTTTTGGTTTTAAAAATTAATTTAAAGTTTTAGAATTAAAAAAAAGAAAAAATTCGGAAAAATAAAAAAACCAATTTTTATTTTTATTAAGTTTTTTTTGGTAAGTTACTTAACTTATTATTTATGATTTTTTAGGTCAATAATTAGGTTAGTGGGTTGTTTAAATTAGTGAGTCAAAGTTAGTGGTGTGTGAGTGAGAGTGGTGGACGTGTGAGTGGTAAGTGTGGGTGGTTAATTAGGCTTTTTCTCCAAGCAATTGATATAACCATTCATTTATATATATACACACATATAATTCTGATTTAGTACACACACACAAGAGCATACTTTCAGATTTATATTACTTAGAGTTTGTGTCAAGTTCAAAAGTTCCAATCCAGTTCTTATGTGCATTTCAATATACTAGAGTTATTATTTGAGTTGTAATTGAGAGAAAAGAAAAGAGAAGTGTGTGAGAACTTAGAGAGAATAGAGAAGAAAGAGTCGTGAGGAAGAGAAAGAAAAAGAAAGAGAGAAAGAGATTAGAATCGTAAGTTCCTACAGGAACTCACGAGGTCCAGAGAGAAATTTAGGATTGTAATAGTTTACAAGGCCTTTATATAAAAGTGGAGTTTTTCTTCCGTGGGCCAGGAAGTTTTTCTCGTTGAAATTTGTCTCTTTATATTTCGTTTTTCTCAAAGTTCCTTTAGGTTTTTAATTCTGACGAAAATCTGAGCTATAAGTTCCACACAGCAATTCACCCCCCCTTTTGCAGTGTTCCTACGGGAATAACAATTGGTATCAGAGCAGGAACTCAGACCGTTCAAGACACCTTGACGAGAGATCCGGGCAGTATGAACACTTGCGAAAAATTGGAAGAAGGGTACTCATCTCAGAGACCTCCCATGTTTAATGGGAAATTCTATGCATACTGGAAAAATCGGATGGAGATCTACATCAAAGCCGAAAATTATCAGGTATGGAGAGTCGTGGAAGTCGGTGACTATCAGGTAACCAAAACTAATGCTAATAATGAGATAGTCCCTAAGGAAATTTCTGAATATGAACGTGAAGACTTTGAAAAAATGGAAATTAATGCAAAGGCCATAAAATTGCTTCATTGTGGTCTTGGACCCCATGAACATAATCGTATTATGGGGTGCAAGAGCGCAAAACAAATTTGGGATTTACTACAGATAACTCACGAAGGTACTAATGAAGTTAAAAGGTCTAAAATTGATTTATTGATCTCTAAATATGAAAGATTCGAGATGATGCCTAAGGAATCTATTCAAGATATGCTTACTCGTTTCACTAATATCATAAATGAGCTTGTTTCCCTTGGAAGAGAAATACCTATTGATGAACAGGTTAGAAAGATCTTAAGGAGTCTACCACAAGACGATAGATGGAGATCTAAAGTAACAGCACTTATGGAATCAAAGGACATGACGAAGTTCAACATCGAACAATTAGCGGGTTCTTTGCTAACCCATGAACTACATCTGAGAACCAGCGGAGAAGGTTCCAAGAACAAGGGGTTAGCATTAAAGGCAGAAGAGAGTGATACTGAAGAAGATGACGAGACTGCTATGCTCGTTAGAAGATTCAAAAGAGCCTTCAACAGAAACCGAAGTTCCTTCAGGAACTCTGGAAAGAAACTGACGAGTTCCAAAAAGGACTTTGGATGTCACAAGTGAGGCTCCACTGATCACTTCATCAAAGAATGTGCACAATGGGAAAATGAGAAAACCAAGTCCAAAGGGAAGGAACATTTAAGGAAAAGAAGGATTACAACAAAGAAAAATACTACAAGCCTTCGTTTTCCAAAAATGATGTTTGAAAAGCGATGATAGCTGCATGGGGTGATTCTGAATCAGAAGAAGAGGTGGAGGAACAACCTGAAGAGGAAACGGCCCAATTGTGTTTAATGGCAAGATCTGATGTGCCAGAGTTCCCACAGGAACTCGACGAGAAGGTAAGCCTAAATCCTTATTATTTAAATTCTCTGCCTAAACAAAGACTTGTTAATTTAGTTATTGATTTTCATAAGAACTGGATGACTGTTAAGAAAGAAAAGAATGAGTGTGAAAACGCACTCAAAGTAAGTAGGGAACATAGTGATTGGTTTAAGGGTAATAAAGTTGAAACTGAAAATAGATTCTTTGACCTATTTGATAAAAACAATGCTTTAATGACTAAGGTTAAAAATCTTGAAAAGGATCTAAGCCAAACAACAATGGAACTTAACTGCTATAAGTTGATTAATCTTAGTTTGAAATCTGAAAATTCGAATGAAAGTTCCTCCAGGGTTTCTGATCTGAAGGAACTCAAGACTGATCTGGAAAAAGTAAAATCTGATAATAAGAAATTGACAGAGGAACTTACTGAATTAAAAAGGGATAAAGATAATCAACGAGAAGTTCCACAATGGATTCTGAATGCCCAAGCAAAGAGGACCGAAGGACTAGGTTTTAATTATAAACAAAAAGGGAGCAATCAGAAAAAGTATGTGGAACTTCCAAGCAGCAAAGTCTGTCTGTTCTGCGGGAACTCAGGTCATCTGAAAAAACCAGTGTTCCAAGAGGAACAACAGCTTGAATCAGAATCATAGACATGTTAAATGGATTGAAAAAACTTATGATGATATGTCTACAAAGGAACCCAAGGAAACCTGGGTTCCTCAACCTAACCATTAATTATTCTTGCAGGAACTAGTGAGGGGGAACACCACATGGTACCTCGACAGTGGATGTTCCAAGCACATGACCGGAGACAAATCTAACTTTCTCTCACTAGTTGCCTACTCAGGGGGAACTGTGACGTTCGGTGACAATCAGAAAGGTAATATTATTGCCGTAGGTAAGGTAGGTAAGTCAAGTTCCCATAGCATAGATAATGTCTTTCTTGTAGATGGTTTGAAGCATAACTTGTTTAGTATTTCGTAATTTTGTGATAAAGGAAACTCTGTACATTTTACTAATGAGTGTTGTAGAATCATCAACAATGACACTAATAAAATTATTCTTGAAGGGAAACGCAATGGGAACACATACATTGTGAATCTTGAAGCAATTCCCAAAACTACTCTTACTTGTCTAAGTGTCATTGAGGATGATCCATTACTTTGGCATAAACGAATGGGACATGCTAGCCTTTCTCTACTAGATAAATTGAGAACAAAGGAACTAGTTGTTGGTTTACCAAACATCAAGTTCCAATGTGATAAATTGTGTGATGCATGTGCTAAAGGCAAGCATGTTAGAAGTTCCTTTAAAAGCAAAAAGCTCGTGAGCACCACAAAACCATTGGAACTTATTCACATGGATTTGTGTGGGCCCATGAGAGTCCAAAGTAGAAGTGGAAAATTGTATGTCTTAGTCATAGTTGATGATTACTCAAGATTTACTTGGACAATGTTCCTTCATAGCAAAGATGAGACTTTTGAAGAATTTGTTTGCTTTGCTAAGAAGATACAAAAGTCGAGTGGTTATCAACTAATTCACTTACGATCTGACCATGGAACTGAATTTGAAAATCAAAAGTTTGATGAGTTTTGCAGGGAAAATGGCATGGATCATAACTTTTCCGCTCCTAGGACACCACAGAAAAATGGTGTTGTGGAGAGGAAAAACAGGACTTTAGAAGACATGGCAAGAACAATGCTCATTGCAAGTGGATTACTTAGGAACTTTTGGGCTGAAGCCGTTAATACGGCATGCTATATAATTAACAGAATCATGTTAAGACCCATCACAAACAAAACTCCATATGAACTAATGAAAGGAAGAAAACCTAACATTTCTCACTTGAGATCTTTTGGTTGTAAGTGCTTCGTGCACAATAATGGTAAAAGAAACTTAGGGAAGTTTGATGAGAGAAGTGATGAAGCCGTGTTCCTAGGATATGCCACTGATAGTAAAGCATATAGAGTCTATAACAAGAGGACATTAAGTGTCGAGGAAAGTGTACATATTTTATTTGATGAAACTAACCCTTATGTAAATAGTGATACTAACATTTTGCAGGAACTTGAGGATTTAGAGATAGGCTTGGTTAGAAAGGATCCAGATGAAGAAGAGTTAACATCTAATAATAAAGAAAGAGCAAATATCCCAGAAGAACAACCTCATGTTGAAAGACAAGAAGAGTCAGTTCCTGAAGGAACTCAGGGGGAAGTTCCAGAGACTGAGGGGAACTTAGAAGAAGAGATCAGAGTTCCTGAAGAGACTGTAGAAAGACCAGTTCCAATCAGAGACTTTGAACCAAAACCTTGGAAATATCAGAAGTCCCACCCTCTTGATCTTATCATAAGTGATATAGGGAAAGGAATTCAGACCAGAACTCAGATCAGGAACTTCTGTGCCCATGGTGTGTTCCTATCCATCATTGAGCCTCGAAATCACATAGAAGCACTTGAGAATGCAGATTGGATACTAGCCATGCAGGATGAACTCAATCAGTTTGAAAGGAACAAGGTATGGCACCTTGAACCAAAGCCGGAACACCAAAAGGTAATTGGATTGAAGTGGGTGTTCAGGAACAAGCTAGATGAACATGGCACGATCGTCAGGAACAAGGCCAGGTTAGTTGTAAAAGGATACAATCAACAAGAGGGGATAGATTATGAAGAAACATTTGCTCCGGTAGCAAGGTTAGAAGCTATTAGAATTTTAATTACTATTGCTTCGTTCATGGGTTTTAAATTATATCAAATGGATGTTAAATGTGCTTTTTTAAATGGATTTTTAAATGAGGAAGTTTATGTGGAACAACATCCTGGTTTTGAAAACTCTAAATTTCCTAACCATATCTATAAGCTTGACAAGGCTCTTTATGGGTTGAAGCAAGCTCCTAGAGCATGGTATGAGAGGTTATCCAAGTTCCTTTTGGAAAATGAATTTAAAAGAGGAAAAGTTGATAAAACTTTATTTCTAAAATCTAAAGGAACTGATCTTCTCATTGTCCAAATCTATGTAGATGATATAATATTTGGTGCTACTAACGAATCTTTGTGTCAGGAATTTGCAAATTTAATGAGCAAGGAATTCGAGATGAGCATGATGGGTGAGTTAAATTTCTTTCTCGGTTTGCAAATAAAGCAAACTGAAAAGGGAATTTATATTCATCAACAAAAATACATAAAGGAACTTCTAAAGAAATTTGGGATGGAAACATCCAAAATAAATCACACTCCTATGGGAACTAACACCAGATTGGATGAAGATCCCAAAGGAACTAGTGTGAGTGAAAAGCAATATAGAGGCATGATAGGTTCCTTATTGTATCTAACTGCTAGTAGACCAGATATTTCTTTTAGTGTTGGTGTATGTGCTAGGTTCCAAGCAAATCCAAAGGAGTCACATCTCATTGCAGTCAAGAGGATATTGCGATATTTGAAAGGAACTGATGATCTAACTTTGTTCTATCCTCACAATGACACGTTTGAACTCAAGGGATTTGCTGATGCAGATTATGCCGGTGATTTGGTGAATAGGAAAAGCACTTCAGGTATGGTTCAGTTCCTTGGAACGTGTTTAGTTTCTTGGAGTTCCAAGAAGCAAAACACAGTTGCTCTATCCACTGCAGAAGCCGAATATGTAGCAGCTGCTGCATGTTGTTCACAGCTGCTTTGGATAAAACAACAACTAAGGGACTTTGGTATTAATTATAATTGTATTCCTATATATTGTGATAATACTAGTGCCATTTGTATATCAAAAGATCCAGTTCACCATTCACGTGTGAAACACATTCACATACGTCATCACTTTCTAAAGGACAATGTAGAAAAGGTCTGATAAAACTTGAATTTTGTCAAACTGAAGATCAAATTGCTGACATATTAACTAAGCCATTGAATAGAGAAAGATATGAGAAATTGTGGATGGAACTTGGGATGATCAAATTAAAGTAATTTGCTAAGAAGTTCCTCCAGGTACGTCAACTCAATTATTAAAGTTCCTAGAATAATTTTCATTGCAATTACGGTGCGAAAGCATGTTCCTGATGGAATTTGAGATTTATACTCGTAAATGTCTATCAATATTACTCTTATTTTCATGATTGCTATTTGGATGATGAATTAAATGTGTGCATCAATATGTTCCTATGTTTTTTATATAAATTAATTTATTCCTCAAATTAATTTATTTTCATTTTATTTTCCACAAATTAATTTATTTTTCCACAAATTAATTTTATTTTCCACAAATTATTTTTCTTTTGTAGCTAAAGAAATCTACCCATTAGGAGAGTCAATTTAGAAGAGTCATCATGTTCAAAATTTTATAACTGATTAATTCAAACTTGTTTAAACCTCTGCCTAAAAATAAGGAGAGTACATGGGAGAATGTTTTACTAGTTGAACAAATTACTCTTATTCTCCTCCAGCCATCCACCTATTCCTCCCTCTCTCACTCACGTCATTTTCTATCTATCTCCAAAACCACATTCATTTTATCCATTTTTTAAATAAAAAAAAACAAAAAACTTCATGAACCTTCAATTATTTTTCCTCTACTACCAACTCTTCCAATACAACCCAAAGAACCAACACAACAAGATCAAAACCCTAGCATCATCTAAGGGGGAATCCAAGCAAAGAAAAGAAGTAGATGATTCAACTATTAAGCTTTAATGTTCTACTCGAGATGTACGGGAATTGAAATTAGGGATGAAAAAAAAACAAGGAACAATGTATTTAAAGATCAACCCTTGATGGATTGAAGTTGGGTTTGTTGGACAAAAAAAAAAAAAAAGAAAGAAAAAAGGAGAGGTCCATACTGTGAATTTAGATGTTGATGATGATAGGAGGGTAGTAAAATTACTTGTTCTTACTTCTGAAAATTCTGAAGGAACTTGAGATGTTAAAGGACTATTCCGCAAATATTGAGGGGAAAACATTCATGTTAAGACAGCCTTTGAGTGGCATGGTTACTACTTCGTAGGACGGGAATGAGTGACATCATGGGGTACCTCAAAGAGCTAAAGTTGCTGCTGGAACTTCACCTGATGATACTACAGGAACTTCTGGAGCATCTGCTAATGTTCCCCCCACGAAAGTTCCTGATGATGCTTAACCTGCCATCTAGCCTCTTCTTAGCTCATTTACACTAATTCTTTTGAACTAACTTCGATTTGGTTATAATTTATGAACATGGTTTAGGTTTTATTTTATTTTCTTCTTTGACATTTTCATTTCTTTCTTTTGAGTCTTAGTAGTCGGGTAGTCGCTACTTTCTATTTTTCTTTTGTCCTTGGAACATATATATGCTATATTTTGCTAATTTCATCCTTGATGCTATTATGATGACTAATATTGCTAGATTGCTACTTGAGTTGTTTTCTTATTCTAGAGATCAGGTATCTGCCATTACTGGTTTAATGGTGCTGTGATGAAAAATGTTTGAGGCATGATGATTTTGATTTTGATGATGCCAAAAGGGGGAAGAATAATTGGCAAACTAACTTTATTCTTTTTCGTCTTATTTTTCATCTTATTCTCATATGAAATGAAGTTCCTAACTTGTGAATAATTTACTAACTTGTGAATAGTTAACTAAATTTCTTGATTCCATGTGGAGTTAAGATGTATATAACTTTGGTAGTATAACTTAGTTCTTCATTAGTTTAATTTGCTTAATTTAGTTCTTAATTAGTTTAATTAGCTTATATTTTAAAAAAAGAAAACACAAAAAAATTCAAAATTCAAAATTCAAAAATATTTAGTTTAATGGTTTTATGTTTTGTAAAATGGAAAAATCAAAAAAATTAAAAAATCCTTTTTTCAATGAGTATATTTTTTTTAGTTTTCAATTAAGTTTGCCTTGGTTTGTCATCATCAAAAAGGGGGAAATTGTTGACATATTCCTTTTATGTTTTGATGATGACATAAACCTCAAACTTAATTACTAATAAGTATCTTTGAGTTCTTGGAGAATTTTAGATCTTGAAGATAAATAAGCATTGAAGATTCAAGCATGAAGATTCAATCATTTGAAGAAACAAGATGGTGATTCAAGTGAAGGTTCGAATCATGAATCAAAGATGTTGCTGTCAAGTTTCTACAGAGAGATCAGAGAAGTTCCTGAAGAGAATTCAGCAAGGAACATGAGAAGAACTTCAAGTATTCCAACGAATTACTTGTTGAAGAGAAGAGAATCATCCATGAATGTTATAATGTAATGTTCTAGGGTAAATGTAAGTATATTAATGCATTTAAGTCTGGTTGGAACTTAGTCGTGTCTGTCAGAGGAACTTTGGGTCATGTTCCCAGAGGAACTTGTGTTGAGTCAGTTAGTTATTTTGGTCCACGAATGTTGCTACTTTTTAGGGACGGTTTAAACAACTCCTTGACTGTTTTAACTTGTTTAAAATGGTCAAAGACTGACTGAATTAGTGCATCCTAATTTTAGGAGTAGTTGGTAAGTGTTTTTGAATTAGTTAGTAGTCAAGTTAGTCTCCTTAATTTTAGGATTAGGTTGGTTACTTTTTAATTCTGATTTCTTTTTCTTTTATTAGTTTATTTTTGGTTTTAAAAATTAATTTAAAGTTTTAGAATTAAAAAAAAGAAAAAATTCGGAAAAATAAAAAAACAAATTTTTATTTTTATTAAGTTTTTTTTGGTAAGTTACTTAACTTATTATTTATGATTTTTTAGGTCAATAATTAGGTTAGTGGGTTGTTTAAATTAGTGAGTCAAAGTTAGTGGTGTGTGAGTGAGAGTGGTGGACGTGTGAGTGGTAAGTGTGGGTGGTTAATTAGGCTTTTTCTCCAAGCAATTGATATAACCATTCATTTATATATATACACACATATAATTCTGATTTAGTACACACACACAAGAGCATACTTTCAGATTTATATTACTTAGAGTTTGTGTCAAGTTCAAAAGTTCCAATCCAGTTCTTATGTGCATTTCAATATACTAGAGTTATTATTTGAGTTGTAATTGAGAGAAAAGAAAAGAGAAGTGTGTGAGAACTTAGAGAGAATAGAGAAGAAAGAGTCGTGAGGAAGAGAAAGAAAAAGAAAGAGAGAAAGGGATTAGAATCGTAAGTTCCTACAGGAACTCACGAGGTCCAGAGAGAAATTTAGGATTGTAATAGTTTACAAGGCCTTTATATAAAAGTGGAGTTTTTCTTCCGTGGGCCAGGAAGTTTTTCTCGTTGAAACTTGTCTCTTTATATTTCGTTTTTCTCAAAGTTCCTTTAGGTTTTTAATTCTGACGAAAATCTGAGCTATAAGTTCCACATAGCAATTCACCCCCCCTCTTGCAGTGTTCCTACGGGAATAACAGTTTACAACCCCCTATCTCGGCCTTCCTATAAGCCGAGGAGTTAAGTTGTGTCTCACTAGGTCACCTTTGGCCGAGTGAGCGTATAACGGAAGGTTGCTTGCAACCCCCTTTGTAACGACCCGACTTTTTAAAAGCTGTCGATTTACGAAGGAAATCGAAAAATGGATCATTACTTAACAAAACATACTAGAATATTATTAAATTGAAACCTTTAAACTTAAATTAAGATAACTCTTTATTAATTAATTAACTAATGAAAGGATAGGAGGTCCATAAATCCATATTATTCAATAAACTACAATTAAAATTGTCCTTTCCCAACAGGCTGGGTGAAATCAAAGAAATAATAAACTAGATTGTACTGTAGACTTCGGGTTTCCTCTATAATTCTTGCCAAAACACTCAACCCGATCCATACGAAAACCCACTTATACTTCAGCATCTTCACCTGAAATTGGGGGGGGGGGGAGGGGTCCACCGTCAGTGGCGAATAACTAGGCTGTCCCATTTAAATGTGGAACCGTAAACCATATGATGTCATAGAATCAACCAGGATAACGTACAAAATTATATGTATAAACGTACAAAAATACACGTATAAACGTATAAAAATACATACAAATACGTATAAAAATACATACATAAACGTATAAAAATACATACATAGGCGTATAAAAATACATACATAGGCGTATAAAAATATATACATAGACGTATAAAAATACATACATAGACGTATAGAAATACATACATATACTTACATAAATACATACATGTCAGACGTACGCAGTGGAAGACTTAACATATCATACTTGTAATAATACATGGATAAATACATAAATACATACTTAAATAACATAATAGCATACAAATAATATACCAACCCATGGAATACATATCTTATCATATTATTTCTCGAATCCCATCTTTTAACCATCTTCTTAAGTTCATGGACCGGTCATTATAGCTCGTAAGGATGCCCATGCACATCCCAACTTTCCCAGAACATGCCAGGTAGGACCCGTGTATCATATGCATAACTCTCCTTTGCAAGGATTATGTCTAAGTGGGGCACTCACTCCCAAATTAGCAACCCGTGTACTACTAACCCAGACGACAACATATTCTAGGATCCAAAACTGCCCAGAGACCGTAGTAGGGCAGTGGCTTCGACTTAACCTAATCTGGTGACCCGTGTATGACCAAACAGGCGTCCACTTCTTATCTTATCTTATCTTATCTTTTCGACATGGCCATCGTGAGACCAATAACATCTTATCATCTTTTCATCTTATCAAAGTCAATTCCTTTTCCGCATTATTACAACTTATCTTCTTATTTCCTTCTTATTCCTTTAATATTATTAAATCCTTTATTCATAAACCAAAATTATTACAAGCCAAAAATTAAATTAAATTGATCGTAATACTATTCATATCACACGACATTTTCGAGAATAAACATAATGAATAATAAAATCAATTCTTTTTAAATAATCACACAAATAATTCAATAAATCAATAAATCATCATATCAATATAATAATCAACAATTATCATAATACATGATGAAAATACCCTTTTTCCATCCCTGCACCATTCGAATAACTAAAGTTAAATAATAAAAGTATACACTTTAACATATCAGTCACAATATCAAGGATAAATCATTTAAACTTATTAGATAAATAATAAAGTCATGGATTAACTTTAAATTACCAAAACAGTAGTCATAACAGGATCAAAATTTACCCTTTTTATCATATTAATACTCGGCCATTATCAACATGTCATCACTCGAAAATTATATAAATTAATTCCATATTTTATTATCATGTTTTAGTTATTAATTCAGTTATATAAATTAAAAAATTTTAATCTAACCATTAATCATGAAATTATAGATAATCATGGATAAAAAATCAAGCCTTTATACCCTCATATTATTCGACCATCATAGAAGAACAACAAGATCAAGATTAATTTCAAGAACCTAATATTTCATAATTAAACTAGTTTCAAAATAAAGATTAATTAATAAACCAAGGTTAGGAATATATTTGAACAAGAAAAATTGAATATTAAATTCTTTTATTAATCTTGTGCCATTCGAAAATTATAAAGGATTATAACAAGATTATAATTTTAATTCAAGACTTTAATTATACAATTAGATAAATTATGAACATATATACTTTTAGACCAAGAAAACATCCTAAAATCATCATAAAACTCTTGTTACCACTCGATATAAACACGCACAACACAAGAAACAATTCAAGATTTTATCATGCAATTATTCTAATTAAAACATGTAATTTAAGATAGTAAAATATGCATATAATTAATTAATACAATAAAGATTCAAAAAGATCATGAAACATATCAAGAAACAATGAAGAACATCATCAAAAAGGTTCGAACAATCATAGCCCTATTGTAACGACCCGTATTTTAGCAACGTTGTTTTTGAAGAAAACAATAATACGAATTATTAAAGGTTGAAACTTATATCACAAATCTTATAAGTAAACAGCGGAAGCTCTAAACTTAATACTTTTATTAATCCAAATTAATTAAACCAAAATTAGAATATGTCCAAAAGGTGACTTAAAATACTAAAGTTCTAACACAAGCTACTAAAATTCATTAACAAGGATAAGTCTACTAATATGGGTAGCTAATACTGCCACGCTTGCTCGCTCATGAGACCCAACCAACGTTGTAACCCATATTACTCAACTCCGTTAACTGTAAAGGATCGGAATGGGGGTCCACAGTTAGTGGGGAGTAATTAGAATGTTCTACGTAATCGTAGAACGCAACCAAGTACATAATAAACAGAACATAGCACATACAATTCATAGCATCAACACGATTATCACATTCACAATCATATAACACTAGTTCACATCACACAATAAGATACACAGCGAAAAACATATCATGACTAAACCATACTCTCTAGCTAGGGTCACCTCAAGACTCTAGACTCCACAGACTATCATCTCATCTTTCATTATTCCATTTATTATCTTTCATTGGTCCAACTTCAACGTACAATAATCGCACTCCATCGTTCCAATGGTTCAACTTCAACGCACGACAAATGTGCTTCATCGTTCCATTGTTTCAACTTCAACATACGGCTGTTGCACTCCATTGTTCCATTTATCCTTTAAATTATCTTCCATTGGTCCAACTTCAACGTACAACAATTGTACTCCACCATCCCAATGTTCCAACTACGTACGACAAATGTACTTCATTGTTCTACTGGTCCGACTTCAACATACAACTATAGTACTCCATTGTTCCATTATTATTAACATTATCTTTCATTAACCAATTCATCATCTTCTTTCCTCAATATTTATTATGTATTTTATATGGTTCTCATACCGAGCGTCAATTCCAATTATTAGTGTATGACAACCGTCAATTCCTTATACCCGGTAGAGTATACCATAATTGGATGTACTAGGTGACCGTAATTGGAACTGAGATGTTCAAAATCCCAGGAAAGAGAGGTGTGGCACGTATATCGTCCATATTAAATACCAAGTCTTTCCTAGCCAGAGATCGAAACAAGACAATATCCTCTTACTCTGTTTCCTTTCCTTCATTATTATATTATTAATATTTTATTTAAACTCATAACTTTGACTCTAAGACACCCAACTTATCACTTAGTCAACCCTAGCTCAAACATTCTAACTTTGACTTCTAGACTCAATAAGACAATAACAACTTAGACAATCATATTACTTCATCAATACACTGTACACACGACAATTTCATGAATAAATAATAAAAAAAATATAATTCAAGAATTTAAATAATTAATTCTAAACAATAACAATAATTATATTAGACCATCTTCATAAAAATTCATGCTTTAATAAAAATTCAAGATTTTCGAATATTACACTATAAACCACTCTTCATTTGACATCCCTCTTTAAGAAAATCAAGATTAGCCATCTTTAATTCAAGAACTTATCAATTAATAAAATTAAATCAAGAAAGTCATAAAGAATCATAATTTGAACAAGAGATTCGACAAGATATACTTAAAAATATTTTAGTAATTTAATCACACTACTTTACAAAATCTGATTTTACCCATTTAAATTAAAGAACAACAATTTAAAGGTGGCTAACATTCTGGAAATTTTGATGAAAGTTCAATCTAGGTTCAAGGTTTAACGTGCATAAGTTTCGTCCAAAAATAATATCATCTACTAATTTTAATGAATTTTATAACTAACCGATCAGATTAGACTATAATCAGTTTCCGAATTTTCTGCCATATCAAACGAACTGTAAAACACTAATACAGAATTTCACCTAAATTTTCGTAGCCATCCGAATTGAATAAGTATTTTAATAAATTTGTAAACTAAATCTGGACAGTTTTAACGGTTTGACAAATTAAATTATTATAAGCAATAAAAGGACGAATTTTTCCACGAAATAAATCTTGATTCATAATAAATCAGTAAAGAAACTCCCACGAAAAAATTCATCAAGAAATAAATTCATACACTCAACAACACACTTATAATCATTCAATTGTTTAATATCAATAATAATAATTCAAACATCAAAAATATAATTTTTAGCAATTCTAAACATGTTCTAACAATTATATATTTGATTAGTTCACAGATTAGGTAAAACATCTAATTACCTCAATTGATGGGTCAAGATTCGAAGGTGGTGGATGTTTTGGCCGTGTATGATACTCAAATAAAGTTGGTGTTGTTCTCTTGCTTCAATCTTTTTAGGATGGTTTGTTGTGAGCTTCAAGATTTAATGTGAAGTTTTTATTTGTAGAAGAGAAAAGAAAGAATAGAAAAATATTGATGTTTGGTGTTTGATGGTGCCGTGAGTTTTGAATATCAAGGGAGGGTTTTTATAGATGCTTGGATGGTTGGGTGAACTCCTAAAATTTAGGAGAGAAAAATATAAAAGTAGGAGTTTTTCTTAGATATGTTTTTAGATTAATAGAAATAAACAAATTAATTAAGAGGGATAAATAAAAAGGGTTTTGGGCCATGTGGAGCTAAAGGGTTAAGGCTAATTTGGGCTTTGGCCCTAGATTGACAAAGCAAGGTAAAGAGTTTGGGCTCAGTTTTTAATTCGGGTTTGAATCTTTGCCCATAAAAAAAAGTAATTAAATAATAAATAAAAATTTAAAATAGCCCAAAATTTTGGGTTATTACAGTCACCCCTCCTTAAATAAATTTCTTCCTCGAAATTTACATAAGGAAGTACAAGTAGCACAAAAATAGACAAAACGCAGGAGTTAAAATAAACGCATCCTAACCCAGGTCACTACCCAAAGCTTCTCTCGCTAGGTTTACCATTTCAGGCTAAGTTGCGCTCTTGATTTCATAAAGCACGCATCTTTCAAGTTACTTATGAAGAAGTAACTTCAGGGTTTTAACCTAAGCTTTGTTACCAACTGTAACGACCCGCATTTTAGCAACGTTGTTTTCAGAGAAAACAACAACACGGATCATTATTAACCATAAACTTTTAATATCAAATTCATTAATGACAGCGAAAGCTCTAAAATTAATTCAAATTATCCAATTAAACCAATAAATAGTCCAAAATAGCTAAATTACCAAAGTCCAATATTACTAATCAATTAAGGAAAATCCACTAAAACTATTACAAAGGCTAGAAATTGGCATCAAGATAATTAAACTACTATACTCGCTTGCTCACAATCCCAGCCCTTGCGTAACCCAATCAATCATCTCCTATACCTGAAAAAGGATTTTGGGGTCCACAGTAAATCATTTTTCAGGTACAGGAGATGATTGATTGGGTTACGCAAGGGCTGGGATTGTTAGCAAGCGAGTATAGTAGTTTAATTATCTTGATGTCAATTTCTAGCCTTTGTAATAGTTTTAGTGGATTTTCCGTAATTGATTAGTAATATTGGACTTTGGTAATTTAGCTATTTTGGACTATTTATTGGTTTAATTGGATAATTTGAATTAAGTTTAGAGCTTCCGCTGTCATTAATGAATTTGATATTAAAAGTTTATGGTTAATAATGATCCATGTTATTGTCTTCTCCGAAAACAACGTTGCTAAAATGCGGGTCGTTACAGTTGGTATCAGAGCTGAATTTTTAGGTTGCTTCACCATAAGTAACCCGTGAGATTGTGTGCTTTATTTTCCGAGAGTTTGACTTAACTAGCTTTGCCACGAGAACTTAAGTGAGTGTTGACTCGGGTAGAGCTATGGGATAAGTTATTTTTCATTCTTTTGCGGCAATTTAATTTAAGTTTTAGTTGTCCTTTGTTTTCATAACTTGGGTATTGTTTTGTAGAATGGCAAGCCCGGGACCATCACTTAGTAGCCGCGATCGACGCCGCATGTTAGAAGGCACAATCATAAGCTTAGCTCAGAGAGGAGCACAGTCAGCTAGAAGGCATTCCACGTTCGACCGATTTTCCCGTGATTGACCCCCCACTTATGACGGCACAGCAGACCCCGTGATACTTGAGAGCTGGGTATGGGAGATGAGGAAGTTGTTTGACGCGACCGACTGCCCGGATGAAGAACGAGTCCAGATCGCCAGCTACTATCCGCGACTGGAAGCCGACAACTGGTGGATGACGGTCCGTCCCCAACGTAGGTCTATCAGGAGAATGCCGTGGGAAGAATTTATCGCTAAGTTGCAAGAACGATTCTACCCCGACAAACTCAGGTGGCAAAAAAAAGAAGAGTTCCTTATGCTCACACAAGGGACCATGACAGTGCAGGCCTACACCGACAAGTTCGCAGAGCTGTCCAGATTTGCCACTGCAGTAATTCCGTCTGAAGTAGAACGACTAAAGAGGTATATCAAGAAGCTGGATCCCTGCATTCGAGTGCATGTCATCAGCAGCGTAGCAGCAACGTTCCAGAAAGCTTACGAGGTAGCTTTAGAGATTCATGCATCGTTAGTGCAAGAAGAAGCTACTAAGAAGAGAGTCATGGAGAGCCAGCCGCCTGCAGTCGTGAAGAGGCCACGATTAGAGCCATCTCAGGAGCCGCAACAATAGGACAACCAAGCAACCAAATTTCAAGAGACCACGATTTGCAAAGGTTGCAAGAAAGAACGTCATCCCGGGAATAAGTGCGATGGGTCAACGATAGTATGCTACTTGTGTGGTCAGGGAGGGCACAAGTCTTGGGTGTGTCCAAAGAATAAGCCAGCAACAACTGTGAGCAAGGCACTGGTGAAGAACCGCATCTTCTGCATGACCCAAGAAGAGTCAGACGCGCTGCCCGATGTAGTTACGGGTACAATTATTGTTTTTAATCTATCTGCTTAATGTTGTTACTATTTCCTCTATCTCGCTGATTACTTGTTTGTGCTTCCTTTTGAAAAATTTCGAGGACGAAATTTTTTAAAGGAGGGGTGACTGTGGACCCCAAAATCCTTTTTCAGGTACAGGAGATGATTGATTGGGTTACACAAGGGCTGGGATTGTGAGCAAGCGAGTATAGTAGTTTAATTATCTTGATGTCAATTTCTAGCCTTTGTAATAGTTTTAGTGGATTTTCCGTAATTGATTAGTGATATTTGAATTTGGTAATTTAGCTATTTTGGACTATTTATTGGTTTAATTGGATAATTTGAATTAAGATTAGAGCTTCCGCTGTCATTAATGAATTTGATATTAAAAGTTTATGGTTAATAATGATCCGTGTTGTTGTTTTCTCCAAAAACAACGTTGCTAAAATGCGGGTCGTTACACCTATCATGATACTAATTAATTTACTAGTTTAATCCTAATTAACTATATGATAAACTAATACCAAATTCAAGGAGGATATTCTAGTTACCTTGAATTAGGAAGAAAGAATTGAAACTAATCCTTAGGCACTCAAGAGAATCACACGACACACACACAAAAACTTTTAGAGTTTTTGAGAATATAGAGTTTAGAAGTTAGGATAAAAGGTTATGAGTATTGTTCCTTATATATAATTATAAAGAACAAAATAATTAATTAAAGAAAAAGAAAAGGGGGAAGCCGGTTAGAATGAGTAAAAGTAGGAGGAGAAGAGAGTAAATTGAGGAGAATTAATAAGAGGTTGGTTAAAAATAGGATTTTTAAGTAATTAGGATAATCATTTTAAAAAATTAGATAATTATATTATTAAATAGATATTCAGAATTAGAATTATCCAATTAATAATTAATCAAAATCAAAAATCATCCTTGGCCAATTAATGAGGAGGGCTGGCCAAGAGAAGGAAAAGTTGGGTCATTGGGCCCAATTTTAAGACAAGGAAAAGAAATAAGAATAAAATAGTCCAAATAATTGGGCCTTTTGGACTTAGAATATTAAAATAATAATAATTAACCACGAAATTTTCTGGCCCAGAATTTCGGATTATTACACCCTTACTCGGCCATTTATCAAGGCCGGGTGGGGGTGTTGCGAGCTACATGTGAGGTGAGTCTCACTCGACCATCTTTTGTGTCGAGTATATGTTTAATAGAAGGTTGCTGGCAAACCCCAACCTCGGCCATTTATCATGGCCGAGTGGGGATGTTGCAAGCAACATATAAAAGTACGTCTTACTCGGCCAATTTATGGGCCGAGTGGGTGTTAAATGGAAAGTTGCCTGCAACCCCCGTCCTCGGCCTTTAATCTGGGCTGAAGGGGGGGTGTGGTACGACTCACTCCACTATTTTATGAGCCGAGTGGGTGTTTTTTGGGAGGTTGCTTGCAATACCTTGCGTCGGCCTTTCATCAGGGCCGGGGGGGGGGGGGGGGGTGGTGCTGCAAACAACATATAAAGTACATTTCACTCGACCATGTTATAGGCCGAGTGGGTGTATGATGGAAGGTTGGTTTCAATCCCCTGTCTCGTCCTTTTATCAATGTCGAGAGGGGGAGTTGCAAGCAACATATCAATCACCTCTCACACGGCCATTATCTAGACCGAGTGGGGGTGTTGCGATCGACTTATGTTTTTCACCTTCCTTGTTATTTTGAAACGTGTTATTTATATTAAACTTTTCACCCGTCTTGTCTTTTTATAAGGTTGAAGAAGGTCTATTTGCTGGAAAATACTAACCTTTTTATTTCAGGCGAGTGAGGCCCCATCAAGGGGTGTGAAGAGAAAGAAGGGTGCCGGATCAAGTGGCACCAAGAAGAAGGCCCCTGCTGACGGGGGTAGAAAAGATAAAGGAAAGGGAATCGCGGCTCCTAAAAGGCAGGAGTCCGCGAAAAAGACTAGACCCACCCTTTTAAAGGGTGAGGAGGAAGCCCTGGTCATGCATGAACCAGAAGCATAAGGCACCCCTACGGTTCAACCTTCTGATGACCTTTTTGCTGGCATGCAAGCGCCAGTTGCTCAAAACATCCCTCCGCCTATATATCAAAAAGATGGCGAAGGAACTGGGAGGTAAATACTATTCCAACCGAGTAAGAACAGTGCAATCTATTTCAGGTCGTACTATTTCATCATCTCCATCTCATCCGGACTCGATTGTTATTCCCATTTCAGACCCCTCAGGAGGCCCAACTGAGGAAGAGGCCGAGAGCACGACCTCGGGCCCCCCTTTGCCCGGGTACTCAGGCAAAGAAAAAGTAGCGATCGTCCGAGGGATGGTCAAAGGTGCGGGCAAGGATGTTACCCACAACCTTAGGGGCTTCACTGATGGGAATATTGCCCCTATTCAGTATGCCTTAGCAGAGGTAAGCCTGTCTATTTTTGTTTTTCATGCTATTCGAGAATTGAAGTATTTCTAACACTTTTCTTTTCAGGCTATGCCGAGGCTAGAAGGGGCTAGAAGTTGTCGATCTGCTCATTTAAAGGCCGTCAAACAATCTAGGTCGGAAGTTAGTGATACAAAAAATATTGCCATGTTCACTACCATCCGCCAGGACCAACTAACTAGTACTACAATGGAATCGCAGGCTGATACCATCATCAACCTCAAAGCTGACTTGGAAAAATATCTCACTAGGATAAACGAGCTTATCCTAGAGAAGGATGTGGCTGAGAAAAATGCCAAGGGAAAGGACGAGGCCCTTGCAGCAAAGGATGAAGCCATCAAGGCCAAAGATGAGGCCGTTAAAGCGAATTATGAGGCCATTAAGGCTAAGGATGAGGCTGTGGCTCAAGTTAACCAACTTCAGAAGGAAAAAGAGGAGTTGGCAAACAAGGTCGCCCTTCTGGAGACGGACTTAATCCGGAAAGTCCTGGCAGCTGAGATGGCCTATAAGGACAAAGTAGCCGAGGCTTGGAAATTGTCTTACTCAGACGTTGATTTTGGGCGTCTGAGTCGGTTTCTTGACTGGGTGAACATTAAGTCCGTTTGCGACAAGGCAGGCCGTGTACCTCCCCCTCTTCTTGAGATATCTGAGCATGGAGATGGAGAAGAAGAAGAGGATGATGAAGATGATGCTAAGAGCTAGGCCACTCTCCTATTGTGTAGTAGTTTTAGCTAACTTAGTTCTTAAGTTAGTTTTTTGTTTTTGTATAGGCGGCGGGTCCGCCATAACATGTAATAATTTTTAGATTTAAATGAATATGATGAGTTTTTATTTTCAACAAGTCTCTGCTTTCAATTTTATATTCCTACACTTATTATTTTTATTATATATTGATGTTATGCCCCTGAGCAATGCAATCGGTTTATAACATCTGGGTGATTGCTCGTTAAATTGTGTTGGCAATCGTGCTTTGCCAAATAAGTCAAGGGGCAATCGATCAGATACCTGATTACCCTTAAACCGAGTGGATTGCTCAATGTGAGTGTTATACTGTTAAGGCTCGGCCTCACCTGGTCGAGTTTTCTTTTGACTTGGGAAACAATTAAAAAAAATGTCCTTTATTGAGCCTGAAATAGTCTTCATTAAGATCTGCCACGTGGAATTTGATTCCAAAAATGGGCCTTTATTTTGGGCCTAAAGTAATTAGGCAAATTTTTAGGAGTTTTTATAGCAAAACAACCTATTTTGGGCCCCCAACTTGCTTTTAGGAGCAATAAATGCTTTTTCACTAGTTATAGGGGTAAAATAGGAACAATGGAAGTGTTTGAAACTTTTATAAATACCACTTGCTTCCTTTTCATTTTTCACAACTTATTTTACAATTCCTTGAGAGAGAAAGAAGAGAGAGACTCTGAAAAATCTTTCCAAGTTTGTGAGAAAGAATGTCTAGCAACAGATTGCCCAAGGAGAAGGAGAGCAGCAACAAGTTTCTAAGGGGGAAGCATGAGGGCATTACAGACGATGATGATTTCACCAAGTATACATGGAAGGTGAAGTTATGGGATGAGGGAGGGAAGTGTGCTTCGGAAGGTGAGGGCTCGGTTGACGCAGGCAAGCTTCCTATGGAGGAATACGGAGGTTTCCTGGACGAAGAGCGCTTCTTAAATATGAAGTATGAGGCACGGCTGAAGGAATGGGAAGAGATGAAGAAGTGCCCTCCTGATGGTGAGTGCTCGACCCGCGATGGGAAAGGGAAGAGGGGCGGTCCCTCTGGCTCCAAGAAAGGAGAGAGACGGCCGCGGGAGAAGAATAACCGAGGGATCATGCTCTGGCAAGTCTCGGACGAGGAGGCGTACAGGCACAGGGTTGAAGAGGCCTGGGATAGAGCATATGCATACAAAGACTTTGGATATTTTCGTGAATTTCTAGAAAGGGCCGACGAAAAGAGCTTGTGTGAGCAAACTGGTCGGCCCCGTCCCTCGACTCCTGTGATACCTGACCCGGAAGAGAGTGATTAGGCTAGTTGCACTTAGGAGTGGTTCTATTTTTTTTTTTTTTTTTTTTTTATAAACCTTATTAAAGTAGGTATCGAGCCTTGCCCTCTTATTTTTTATTTATTAATGAAAGATCTTATTTTATGGTTCATTCAAGTCGTTATCTATTTTATTATTCCTGTAGTGGCTCGACCTTAAGTAGTCGAGACACCTGCTTGTTAGCAACATAGATTTTTCAAATGACTCGGCCAATTCCAGTCGAGACACCCTTCTAATGAATCATTTTAGATTTATGAATGGCTCAGCCAATTCTTGCCGAGACACCCCTTAGTGAATCATTTTAGATTTTCGAGTGGCTCGGCTAATTACAGCCGAGGCACTCCTTAGTGAATCATTTTAGATTTTCGAGTGGCTCGGCTAATTACAGTCGAGGCATCCCTTTTAATGAATCGCTTGGAAATGTATTAGGGGGCATGGGTGGCCACCCCTCATCCTCGTGAGACTGGTCACTATTGGCCCCTTTTTGTGGGGGTCAATTAAGGGGAATATGAACTTCAAGCTTAAATTAGCACCAATGGCATTCGATCTTATGTTTATAAACAAAATAGTGGACACTAGCCTTTAATATTTTCACTTTGAAAGTGATGGGGCCTTTAGGGATCTAGTCCTGCCCTTTTTCATTAATATTGAGTATGATTACATTGCTTCGACTCAAGGTTGTTGTACATTGAAATTTCAAGAACTACAACCTATAAGTAATACATTA
Organism: Salicornia ramosissima; assembly: GCA_951394345.1. NCBI lineage: Eukaryota > Viridiplantae > Streptophyta > Magnoliopsida > Caryophyllales > Amaranthaceae > Salicornia > Salicornia ramosissima. The sequence continues at coordinate 44,265,430 of OX596232.1, forward strand.
TTAGATGATCCATATTCCAGGATCATGGCACAGCTACTCCTTGCATTGTTTCAAGTCGGTTTGTGCCATCATGTACTGCTTCGATGACTTTGTAGGGACCTTCCCAGCTTGGAGTAAGTTTACCCTCTTCATTGGCTCGGCCTTATGCCTCCATCTTTCTGAGCACGTAATCTCCAATCCTTATTGGATTATTCTTGACTCTCTTGTTGCATTCCCGAGCCATCCTGAGCTTATAGACCTCTTTTGTCAGCAAGGCATTGCCCCTTGTTTCTGGCAAAAAATCTAGATTCATCTTCATTGCTTCCCAGTTTGCATTCTCATCATAAAGCATGATTCAAAGGGTAGGCTTGTACATTTCAATGGGGAGCACCGCCTCTGCCCCATAAACCATCATGAATGGGGACTCACCAGTTGAAGTCTAGTTGGTGGTTCGGATAGACCATAGCACATTTGGAAGTTCATCTGCCCACAAACCCTTGGCCTTATCCAGTTTTTTCTTAATCCATTCAAAAATGATTTTGTTGAAAGATTCATTTAACACCCCGCATTTTAGCAACGACGTTATTAGTGATAACGTCGTAAACAGGCAGTTATCAATCGATTTATGATGTAAAATATAACTAAACTCGTGGAAGTAATACTTTTTATTAATAATAATGGAATCCCAAATTACAAAAGGTTAAATAAACCATAAATCTAGTCCTAAAAACTGAAATAAAACCTATTGCAAAAGCAGGGAATAAAAATAGGGGCCTAGACGCTCATCAACTCATCCTGCTACTAACTTCTATCCTTCTTACCTGCAAAATAGAAATTGGGGGTCCACCATTAGTGGCGAGTAACTCGACTTTCCTACTGAGAAGTAGGAACACATTACATACAATAACAGGTTAGAAGACACAGGAACAAAACGTACCAATAACATACATAACCACACATAAAACCAACATCAAAGTTACGCAGCGGAAACAACATAATCATAATCATTCAACGTTCATATCATAACTCAATCAATCAGCTCAACTCAAGATCAATTCACAAATGGCAGACTCCGCTCGGTCTACAACCGTTAACATGACCAACAAATAAACAGACTTGCCCCGCTCAGTTCATCACCGATGAACCGATAGACCCGCTCAGTTTATCACCGATACACCGATAGACATGACCCGCTCGGTCTTCAACCAATAGACATGACACGACTCTGACTCTCAAACAATCACACAAAACTTACCCCGCTCAGTTCATCACCGATGAACCGATAGACCCGCTCAGTTTATCATCGATAAACCGATAGACGCGCGATCTTCAACTGCTCGACACGACATGACTCGACAAGACTCAAAAAGACTCAAAAAGACACCTAACAATACATCACACGAATTCCAAATACACGCTTAGTTCTTATTAATAACAAACCAAAACTCATGCTTCTAAGTATATATAATTATACGCAATTAATTAACATGCTGTGGTCAACCCAACTACATGCACGGTAATAGCAACAACATCAATGCAATTATTCATAACTTTACAACAACTCCATCACAAAATAGTCAACAAGATCATGAATTAATTCATGGTTAGCCATTAAAATAAACTTTAAAACCAAATAAAATGCATGCTTGCTATACCCACATACATTACGCAAGACAAAACTAATAACAAAGGATTATCAAACCTTAGACCACCAAAATACACACAGGACATCAAGAAAACAAGGAGACCAAGATTGAAATGTAGATTATCAAGATAATTAAGAAAGAAACTCAAGTAAACCATACATACAATACTTGACAACAATGGATAAAGAAACTACACCCTCTAATCCTATTATTCCATATAATCTAATCCTAATCCTAAGTAGAATAGCTAGTTACCTTAGAAGAACAACAAAACACACGCATAAACCACGTCCAAACACGCCACCTTCGACCACCAACGCACGACCATGAACAAGGCAAGCTTTGATCTTCAAAGGCTAAAGGTTGAACTTTCTTTGATGAAGGTGTTTGAATTGATGAAGTGAAAGAAGTATTTGTGTGGGGAAGAGGTGGAGTTTTTATTTGTAGTTTAGTTTTTATTTTTAGTTTAGGATTGGAAAAAAAAGAAAATAAAAAACAAAAGGGCCGGCTAGGGAGATGCAAAGTAATATTTTTTGGATGTTCCTAAAATGTAGTAGGGTGGTTAGGAAAAATAAAAATAGAGTTTTTAGGTTTTAAACAAAATAGATATGGATTGCTAATTATGGAAAATAAATTAAATTGATTAAGTAAAAGGAAAATATAGCAAGGGGCCGATTTTAGGAGGAGTCAAACATGGGTTTTGGGCCTGATCAATTAAATAAAAATTAAGTCTTAGGGCCCAAATCGAATGATTCGGATTTAAAGGCTTAATTTTACACGAAATTTTACGGCCCAAAAATCCGGGTCGGTACATTCAACTTGGCCATTAGTTTGAGGCTGACCCACCGAGGCAAAGCAGTGTGCAATGCCCTGGTCTCACAACCAAGTCTTGAGCTGAGGAGTCTCAAATTGTTGATCATTATCAAACACCATAGCTTGTGGCACACCAAATCTTGTGATTCCAGACGAACCACTTAACATCAATTGTCTTGATGCCCTTCACTGCCTCGACCTCAACCCACTTAGAGAAGTAGTCGACTGCTACAAACACGTAGCGTCGCTGGCCAGTTGCTGGGGTGTACGGGCCGAGGATATCCATTCCCCATTTGGCAAAGGGAAGTGGACTAGTGATGGGCACCAGGGTATTAGAAGGTCGATGTATAAGCTTGGCAAACCTTTGGCATTTATCACACTTCCGTACCTTCCACATAGCATCTTCCTTCAATGTAGGCCAATAGTAATCGGTCCGAATGGCCTTTTCCGCAAGTGCTCGTCCCCCAATATGGGAACTGCACAATCCCTGATGTAGATCATCCAGGACATCTTGTCCTTGCTCTGGTGTCACACATTTGAGAAATGGCTTAGAATAAGCCTTCTTATACAGCTTTTCGTTGAACATTTCAAACCAAGCAGCCCTTCGCTCGGTAGTTTTTGCTTCTTTCTTGTCAGTTGGCAAAATGCCATTCAACTTATAGTCCAGGATGGCGTCCATCCATGTACTGCTTCGATCCAAAGTTAGGATCTCTTGTTCATCTATGCTTCTTCTCTTGTTCATCTATGCTTCTTCTCTCCTTTACTTGAACCGGAGTGCATATTCATATACGTCGCCCTCAGGCGAGACACAGAGGATACCGGCACCACATCCATTTTGGGTTGACGACCCATCAACAAACAACTTCCAGCCAGTAGGAACAATTGGGGCCTCATCTTGAGGCCTTGTCATCTCTGCTACAAAATCAGCGAGGGCTTGCCCATTGATTGCTTTTCTGGGCTCAAAAGAGATGTCAAAGGCATTAAGTTCCACTGCCCACTTTACCATACGGCCAGAGGACTCTAGCTTGGTAAATGGTTGTTTTAGGGTTTGATCTGTATACACCACAAGAGGGTGTGCTTTGAAATAGGGCCGAAGCTTTTTGGAGGCCATGTATAGAGCGAGCCCAAAATTCTCAATGAGAGGATATCTTAGTTCCACTTTCCTCAAGATATGGCTTACAAAATAGACCGGGTATTGAGTACCCTCTTGGAAAACCACCAAAACAACACTTAGACAAAATTCTGAAACAACTAGGTACATATACAACACTTCGCCTGGGGTAGGGCTTATCAGCCTCGGCAAAGTGTGCATATGCTCCTTTAATTTGGTAAGGGCCAACTTGGCCTCTTCAGTCCATTCAAACTTAGCTTTTTTCTTTATTGCATCAAAGAAATAGTGACATTTATCCCCTGACCGGGACAGGAATCGGCCTAGCGCAACCAAACATCCGGTCAGCCTTTGAGTCTCCTTGATCGACCTAGGGGAGGCCATGTCACTCACTGCCTTCACCTTATCATGATTCGCCTCTATGCCCCGCTAATCAATCATAAAGCTAAGGAATTTGCCCGAGCCAACCCCAGAAACACACTTTTTGGGGTTTAACTTCATATTATATTTTCTAAGGGAATCAAATGTTTCCCTTAGATCTGCTAAGTGATCGGCCGGCTCCTTGCTTTTCACCATAATGTCATCAATGTAAGCTTCCAGGTTTCGCCCTAACCTTGAAAGGTGGCAGGGGCATTTTTTAAACCAAAGGGCATCACAGTGTAGTAAAATAGGCCTTGAGAAGTGATTAAGGCCATCTTCTCTTAATCATCAGGGTGCATGGGAATTTTATGGAAACCAGAGTTGGCATCCATGAAACTCATGAGGGCGTGCCCTGCTGTGGAGTTGACCAGTTGGTCGATCTTTGGTAGAATAAGTCCATCCTTGGGGCAGGCGTGATTCAAATCTGTGTAGTCAACACTCATCCGCCAACTCTTGTTGGGTTTTGGGACCAAAACAACATTGGCTACCCATTCAGGGTAGTAGCAAGGGGAATGAATCGTGCTTCCAGTAACTTTTTCACTTCCTCTGCTGCAGCTTTGTCTCGGAGTTCTCCATGATTCTTTTTCTTTTGTCTGACCGACTTCATGCCGGGTATGATGTTCAACTCATGGCACACGATGCTCGGGTTAATACCCGACATCTCCTGAATGGTAAAGGCAAATACATCCTGATACTCACTCAGGTGTGCTTCCAACTTCTGACTCTGACCCTCCCCTAAGGAAGATCCTACCTGTAAGATTCGATCAGGCCGATTGACGTCAAGTATAACTTCACGAAATTCACCTACGGGCTGAGGTCGTAGTTCATCCGGGTTTGCCGACCCAATCATGCAGACTTCTTGATTCGCCCATTTGAGCTCTTTCTTTCTTTTCTTCGGTTATGGTTGGATTTTATCTTGCTTATATACTGTGGATGAAGTTTTTATGGTGGTGAGATAGCACTCTCGTGCAGTCTGCTGATAACCATATATTGCACCGACACTCCCATCGATACATAAAAATTTCATCAGCATGAGATATGGCACAATAATAGCCTTCGACACATTTAGCGTAGGGCGGCCTATAATGATGTTATAGGCCGTCAACTCTTTAACCACTAGGAACTTCACAAACATGTGCCTTGGCATCTCTTTGCTTCCCATCCGAATCGGTAGTGTGACAATGCCTATAGGGTGAATGAGACCTCCTCTGAACCCTATGATGGGGTGATTTATAGGCTGGAGGGCATTGTCTTGAAATCTTAATTTCTCAAGACAGGCGAAGCTGATGATATCCGTTGAACTTCCAGTATCGATTAATATCCGTCTAACTTTCAAGTTCGCAACCTTGAACTCAACAACCAATGGGTCGTCATGAGGGGTCTGAATACTCGGTCGGTCTTTCTCAACAATTAGTACCTCCGGCATCTTATCTTCTTTTTTCTCAGTATTAATGACCTGAGAGAGGCTACGAAGATGATCCTTCGCACCCCTGATAGTCGGACCCCCCGAGGCGAGTCCTCCTGAAATCATAGCCATTACATCGGTGTCTGTTTTCTCATTATTCCCCATCTTCTGGGCAGTCTTCCTCTCAAACTTAAATTTTGATTTTACTATGTAGGGCTTCAACATGCCCTTTGCAGCTAACTTATTTAACAGTCGCTTCCAATTGAAGCATTCGTCCGTGTCATGACCCACATCTTTGTGGTACTGGCAGTACTTATTTGTATTTCTGTATTTGGAAGGGCCTCGTAAAGGCTAAGGCGCATCAAAACTGAACTTATCCTTGATTTCCATAAGGATGGCATGGGGTGTCTTGTTGTACTCATATGTAGACTCGTAAGTGCGGCTTTTATTGGGAGCCTTTTGCTCCTTATGAGTACCCTCAACCGTCCAGACCTCCCTTTTACGGTCCTCCTTCTTTTGGCTACCATCTCCGTGCTTGGGAGTATTCTTTGTTTCGGGCTTAGTAGCCGAACAGATTTCTGTAGCATGAATATAAAACTCGGCCTCCATTAGAATTTCTGGTAAGGTCTGGACCTTCTTCCTTACCATCGTGAACATAAACCGCGACTGGTGTAACCCTTTAACGAAATTGTCAAAGGCCACCCTTTCAGGTAGGCCAAGTATCTGCAGCATCTCTAGGTTGAACCTCTTGACATATGATCTCAAAGACTCGTTTGGCCCCTGTACAATCTTACCGAGGTGCATGCTTGTCTTTTTCTCTTGTTTGTTAGCCATGAAGTTTTGTATGCAATGGTCCGGCAGGCTGCTGAACCATTTTTGAGCCCCGCCCTTCAGGGTCGCTGGGAAGTACATTCACCAAGTTGCATCATCCACCGACTGAACATACATCAATTGCTTGTAGGTGGCCAGGTGATCATCAGGATCCGTCGTGCCATCGTAAGGCTCGATATGAAGCGCCTTGACTTTGGAGGCCCTCGGGGCTGTCAAAATGGCAACTGAGAATGGAGACTTCCACGCGGTCCCTCCATGAGGGTATGATTGATGTGGTTGTTGAAACTGAGTGGCCAGGGGCATATCTTCTCTTAAGGGCTCGACCTTGAACGAGCCTTTGGGCATTGGAGTAGGAGTTTGCACATGTGCTGAACGAGACATAGTCCGCAGAGAGCCTCGATAGGTGGTGTCCTTCAGAGTTGGAGTTGATGCCGTGTCAGAAACATCAACCTGGGAATGTTGCTGTAATTGTTGTCTTTTTGCCATCAGATACTCTCGAGCATCTCTAAAGGCTCGATTGGTTTCGCTTATCAGGGGCTCCCTTCTTGGTAGAGTGGGAGCCTTGGTCGTCTTCACCCGTTGGGTGATGTTCTTCCAATCAATCTTCGTTGATTTGGAAGGTGTTTTCTTCTTCTTGGTGCTACTTGAGACCTTTTTATTTCCTTAGTCTCCCTTGGGGTCGGCCAGATCCTTGGTTGGCCTTGAGGGCCCGGCTTCCTCCGGGGTCGGCTTAGATGGCCCAGGGTCGGCCTTGTTGGCTTGGCCTATCATATCCTTCACTTCTGTGACAAGTGAATTCCTCAAGTCGACCATTATTTGTTTCAGTTGGGAGAGAGAGATTGGCTGATCCTCCTCAGGATATTGGGCCTCGGCCTGACCCGCACGTTGTGCGGTCCTCGATCTCCCTTCGTGGGGGTCGATCATGATCTATTTCTCTCTCGTCCGACTCATGGTCATTTTCTACTGTTACTAATGTGGTTTTGGGTATCTCGGGAGTTTTTTCTCTTAAGTTTGTCTTAGAATCGTGCCCTCCCCACAGACAGTGCCAAATGTTTTAGGCTTTTTTGAAGTTAGGAGAGGGTAGCCAATTCTATGCTACAAACTTTATCCAAAACAATAATAAATAAAATATTAAATGCAGAAATAAATGTGGAAATAATTAAATATGCAAAAGATAATAATAACTCAAGTTGCTGCTAATCAAGATTGATTAAGGTTAATTGACAATTACATGTTATGACTTGTCAAATCAGCATATATGGGAATATGTGCTATAATCATTACTTTAATACTTTTATACAGGAATCTCTTTCTACCCTTTGGTAAACAACCGATGTGGGATACAATGTTTTCATAGTTCTATCTATTTTGGTGTTCTTGCATAAGTTCCAAGCTGAGGTGGAGTCTTCCACTTGTCTCCACGAGATGGTGACACGTGGGCCTGTAATGTCCCACAACAAGAAAATCTCGTTCGCCCGACCGCTTTTACCGACCGCCATTTGCCAGTCGAAAAATACCGAACGTTCCCGAATGAAAACAGTCGGGAATTTTTTCCCGACCGACAGAACGGTCGAAATTTTTTTTCCGACCGACATAACGGTCGGGAAATGCCGACCGCACAAAGATGGTCGGAATTTCCCGACCGTCACCGACCGTTATGTCGGTCGGAAAAAGTTTCGACCCCTTCTTAAACCGGTCGTGATTTTTGAATCCCCAATCTCACTCTCTCTCCACTCTTACTCTCTCTCTCGATCGAAAAACCACCGGCCACCCCAAACCCTTACTTTCTCTCTCTCTCACCTCCGACCACCCACCTCCGACCGCACCTCCGACCTCCGACCTCTCTCTTTCTCCTTCTCTTTCTTTCTCCTTCTCTTTCTCTCTCTTTCTTTCTCTTTCTTTCTGCGCACCGGCCACCTCTTACTCGCCGCCGTGTCCCTCCTGGTCACCGCCGTCCCTCCTGCTCGCCGCCGAGCCTCCTGCTGTGCCACTGCTCGCTGGTTAGGGTTTTTTATTTTATTTTTTATTTTCAATTTATTTAATTATTATGTATGTATTTGTATGTATATGTATGTGTATGTATTATGTATGTATTTGTATGTATGTGTGTGTATTATTTATGTGTTGTTTTGCTTTGAATTTATTAAATTTTTATTAAATTTTTATTGAATTTTTTGTATGTATGTGTATGTATTATGTATGTATTTATATGTGTATGTGTGTATATTATGTATGTATGTTATTGTATTATGTATTTTTATGTATGTCTATGTATGTATTATGTATGTGTATTATGTTAGTTTTTTTGAATTATTTTGAGTCGTGTTTATTTGAATGCTACATTCCCTTAAAACTCAAAAAACTTGTTCCCCATAGCTTTGAATAATGAAAATAAACTTCAATGTGGTTTGAAATAACGAAATATGATTGTTTGGGCAAGGCTAAAATAAGATAGGAGTGAAGACATTGAAGGAACATGTTCATTGTAATTTAATTGTAGCAATTTATTGTAATTTGAAACGAAAAACAAGATCAATTTAATAATTCAAGGAAATTTAAGTTTATTGAGTTCCCCCTCGATGTTCTTAAATATATTAACGTTGATTGTTTAGTTTTGTATGTATGAATTTTATTATTCGCGTTTGTTAATGCTTGTGCTTGCTCAGGGCAATATTCATTATTAGCTAATTGGGGTACGTTTTCATACCATCATTTTTTGATTGTGATTTCTGTCAATAACTATTAATCGTGCAAATAATGTACTCATTACTTTATGCAGGAACATGTCAGATTCGGCGGATCAGAGTCAAAACTCCCAGACCCGCCAGCATTCTCCCTCTCAGTCTTCGGTTCGTCCTACTGGGTTTAGGCCTATATTGCGTCCTGGTGACCTTCATCGTCGTGTTGAGTCGTCTAGGAGACGGTCGGCGATTTCACCTTCCGGTCCTTCTCAGCCTACGTTTACGTTACCTCCACCACCAGAGTTTACATTACCTCTAGTACCACAGCTTCGGCCTCGGCATCGCTCTCTTCGTCCTCAGCCATCTGTGTTTCAGGCTGCTATGTCTCAGCCTACATCGCTGCCTGAGCCTACTCCTACGTCTGAGCTCACTCCTTTGTCTCAGCCTACTCCATTCTCGCTGCCTCCGGTCACTCCTTTGTCGCACTCTACTCCTCCGCCTGTGACTACACCGACGCGAGAACCCGAGAGACAAACTGGTGAGGTTGAGGGTGGAGACAACGATCAGGGAGAAGCTTCTACATCCACAGCTGGGGTTCAAGAATTGGACCCCGATGGCGTATGGTGAGTTTTTATGTAATTTTTTAATGTTTTCACTATTGAAATTAAGTTGTTTTCATATGTTGTTTAATCTTACTATGTTTTGTGTGCAAGGTTTGACAAGGGCGCTGTTGTTCGATCAATAACACACGTCATCAAGTCCTACTTCCATCAGCCTTGGAAGAACTACACTGAGGTAGATCAGGCGACCAAGGTACATTGGTGGAACATGTGGAAGGTCAGTAAGACGAATTATGTAATTTCATACAATATGTTTTAAATATAATCTCTTACATTAACATATTTGATTGTCCTTGGTCTAATGCAGAAACAGTACACTTGGAGGCCTGAGCTCGAGGGCACAGTGCAGGATGTGTATGATACCAAGGCTGGATTATGGCTGAAGGACATATTCAATGACACAGTGCACAAGCGGAAAGACCGACCAAATTGGCTTGGTGATGAGATGTACCAGGCAATGAAGGGTAGGCTCAATGACAAGGGATTCAAGGAAAGGTCGGCTCGAGCGAAGGCAAACAGGAGAGGCGGCGACGCTAGTGGCAAGGCCCAGGCCTCTCACTACGCGGGATCTGTCTCCACTACTCAGCGAGCTAAGCAATTGGTTAGTCTACTATTTCATTAAATTATTGTAATTAATGCACATTTGATTATATATATCCTACCCTTACGCACATTTGTTTGTTTTGTCCAAGGCGAAAGGAGGGAAGCTGCCTGATGCTACGGATCTCTTCCTCGATACTCACTTCAAGAAGCAACCAGGGAAGGATCCGGTTCCGATTAGCGATAAGGCCAAGGAAGTGATGGTAATGCTTTCTTGTTTACTACGCATTTGATTTTTAGAGCGGAATTCCGGCTTCAAAGACGAAGAGTACGAATAGGATTGATTTTTTATTATATGCAATTGATGTTTAGAGCGGAATTCCGGCTTCAAAGCCGAAGAGTACGAATAGGATTGTTTTTTAATTAATGTTATGATATGTGAATTTGGTTTAAAACATGATCTACGTTGATCGGTGCGAAGTTGGGAATGAAAACACCCAAAACGAGACAAAAATGGCCTATTTAGGTTGTTTTGGTTCCAAAACCCTCTAAACTTTCCCAAAAACATGCAAATAAGTGATAGAATGTCTATAATAATGTTATGAGATGTGAATTCGCCTTTAAAACATGTTCTACGTTGATCGGTGCGAAGTTAGGAATTAAAACACCAAAAACGAGCCAAAAATGGCCAATTTAGGTTGTTTTTGTTCCAAAACCCTCTAAACTTTCCCAAAAACATGAAAATAAGTGATAGAATGTCTATAATAATGTTATGAGATGTGAATTAACCTTTAAAACATGTTCTACGTTGATCGGTGCGAAGATGGGAATGAAAACACCCAAAACGAGCCAAAAATGGCCTATTTAGGTTGTTTTTGTTCCAACACCCTCTAAACTTTCCCAAAAACATGCAAATAAGTCATAGAATGTCTATAATAATTTTATGATATGTGAATTAGCCTTTAAAATATGTTCTACGTTGATCGATGCGAAGTTGGGAATGAAAACACCCAAAACTTGCCAAAAATGGCCTATTTAGGTTGTTTTTGTTCCAAAACCCTCTAAACTTTCCCAAAAACATGCAAATATAAGTGATAGAATGTCTAAAATAATGTTATGAGATGTGAATTAACCTTTAAAACATGTTCTACGTTGATCGGTGCGAAGTTGGGAATGAAAACACCCAAAACGAGCCAAAAATGGCCTATTTAGGTTGTTTTTGTTCCAAAACCCTCTAAAATTTCCCAAAAACATGCAAATAAGTGATAGAATGTCTATAATAATGTCATGAGATGTGAATTAACCGTTAAAACATGTTCTACATTGATCGGTGCGAAGTTGTGAATGAAAACACCCAAAACGAGCCAAAAATGGCCTATTTAGGTTGTTTTTGTTCCAAAACCCTCTAAACTTTCCCAAAAACATGCAAATAAGTGATAGAATGTCTATAAACATGTTATTAGACGTGAATTAACCTTATAAACATGATCTACGTTGATCGGTGCGAAGTTGGGAATGAAAACACCCAAAACGAGCCAAAAATGGCCTATTAAGGTTGCTTTTGTTCCAAAAACCTCTAAACTTTCCCAAAAACATGCAAATAAGTGATAGAATGTCTATAATGATGTTATGAGATGTGAATTAACCTTTAAAACATGATCTACGTTCATCGGTGCGAAGTTGGGAATGAAAACACCCAAAACGAGCCAAAAATGGCCTATTGAGGTTGTTTTTGTTCCAAAAACCTCTAAACTTTCCCAAAAACATGCAAGTAAGTGATAGAACGTCTATAATAATGTTATAAGATGTGAATTACTCTTTAAAACATGTTCTACGTGGATCGGTGCGAAGTTGGGAATGAAAACACCCAAAACGAGCCAAAAATGGCCTATTGAGGTTGTTTTAGTTCCAAAACCCTCTAAAATTTCCCAAAAACATGAAAAGAAGTGATAGAATGTCTATAACAATGTTATGACATGTTAATTAACCTTTAAAACATGATCTACGTTGATCGGTGCGAAGTTGGGAATGAAAACACCCAAAACGAGCCAAAAATGGCCTATTGAGGTTGTTTTTGTTCCAAAAACCTCTAAACTTTCCCAAAAACATGCAAATAAGTGATAGAACGTCTATAATAATGTTATGAGATGTGAATTAATCTTTAAAACATGTTCTACGTTCATCGGTGCGAAGTTGGGAATGAAAACACCCATAACGAGCCAAAAATGGCCTATTGAGGTTGTTTTAGTTTTAAAACCCTCTAAACTTTCCCAAAAACATGAAAATAAGTGATAGAACGTCTATAATAATGTTATGAGATGTAAATTAATCTTTAAAACATATTCCACGTTGATCGGTGCGAAGCTAGGAATGAAAACACCCAAAACGAGCCAAAAATGGCCTATTGAGGTTGTTTTTGTTCCAAAACCCTCTAAACTTTCCCAAAAACATGAAAATAAGTGATAGAATGTCTATAATAAGGTTATGAGATGTGAATTAACCTTTAAAACATGATCTACGTTGATCGGTGCGAAGTTGGGAATGAAAACACCCAAAACGAGCCAAAAATGGCCTATTTAGGTTGTTTTTGTTCCAAAACCCTCTAAACTTTCCCAAAAACATGTAAATAAGTGATAGAATGTCTATAAACATGTTATTAGACGTGAATTAACCTTATAAACATGATCTACGTTGATCGGTGCGAAGTTGGGAAAGAAAACACCCAAAACGAGCCAAAAATGGCCTATTGAGGTTGTTTTTGTTCCAAAAACCTCTAAACTTTCCCAAAAACATGCAAATAAGTGATAGAATGTCTATAATAATGTTATGAGATGTGAATTAATCTTTAAAACATGTTCTACGTTGATCGGTGCGAAGTTGGGAATGAAAACACCCATAACGAGCCAACAATGGCCTATTGTGGTTGTTTTAGTTTCAAAACCCTCTAAACTTTCCCAAAAACATGAAAATAAGTGATAGAATGTCTATAATAATGTTATGAGATGTGAATTGACCTTTAAAACATGATCTACGTTGATCGGTGCGAAGTTGGGAATGAAAACACCCAAAACGAGCCAAAAATGGCCTATTGAGGTTGTTTTTGTTCCAAAAACCTCTAAACCTTCCCGAAAACATGCAAATAAGTGATAGAATGTCCATAATAATGTTATGAGATGTGAATTAATCTTTACAACATGTTCTGCGTTGATCGGTGCGAAATTGGGAATGAAAACACAAATAACGAGCCAAAAATGGCCTATTGTGGTTGTTTTAGTTTCAAAACCCTCTAAACTTTCCCAAAAACATGAAAATAAGTGATAGAATGTCTATAATAATGTTATGAGATGTGAATTAACCTTTAAAACATGATCTACGTTGATCGGTGCGAAGTTGGGAATGAAAACACCCAAAACGAGCCAAAAAGGGCCTATTGAGGTTGTTTTTGTTCCAGAAACCTCTAAACTTTCCCAAAAACATGCAAATAAGTGATAGAATGTCTATAATAATGTTATGAGATGCGAATTAATCTTTAAAACATGTTCTACGTTGATCAGTGCGATGTTGGGAATGAAAACACCCAAAACGAGCCAAAAATGGCCTATTGAGGTTGTTTTTGTTCCAAAAACCTCTAAACTTTCCCAAAAACATGTAAATAAGTGATAGAACATCTATAATAATGTTATGAGATGTGAATTAATCTTTAAAACATGTTCTACGTTGATCGGTGCGAAGATAGGAATGAAAACACCCAAAACGAGCCAAAAATGGCCTATTGAGGTTGGTTTAGTTCCAAAACTCTCTAAACTTTCCCAAAAACATGAAAATAAGTGATAGAATGTCTATAATAATGTTATGAGATGTAAATTAACCTTTAAAACATGATCTACGTCGATCGGTGCGAAGTTGGGAATGAAAACACCCAAAACGAGCCAAAATGGCCTATTGAGGTTGTTTTTGTTCCAAAAACCTCTAAACTTTCCCAAAAACATGCAAATAAGTGATAGAACGTCTATAATAATGTTATGAGATGTAAATTAATCTTTAAAACATGTTCCACGTTGATCGGTGCGAAGCTAGGAATGAAAACACCCAAAACGAGCCAAAAATGGCCTATTGAGGTTGTTTTAGTTCCAAAACCCTCTAAACTTTACCAAAAACATGAAAATAAGTGATAGAATGTCTATAATAATGTTATGAGATGTGAATTAACCTTTAAAACATGATCTACGTTGATCGGTGCGAAGTTGGGAATGAAAACACCCAAAACGAGCCAAAAATGGCCTATTGAGGTTGTTTTTGTTCCAAGAACCTCTAATCTTTCCCAAAAACATGCAAATAAGTGATAGAACGTCTATAATAATGTTATGAGATGTAAATTAATCTTTAAAACATATTCCACGTTGATCGGTGCGAAGCTAGGAATGAAAACACCCAAAACGAGCCAAAAATGGCCTATTGAGGTTGTTTTTGTTCCAAAACCCTCTAAACTTTCCCAAAAACATGAAAATAAGTGATAGAATGTCTATAATAAGGTTATGAGATGTGAATTAACCTTTAAAACATGATCTACGTTGATCGGTGCGAAGTTGGGAATGAAAACACCCAAAACGAGCCAAAAATGGCCTATTTAGGTTGTTTTTGTTCCAAAACCCTCTAAACTTTCCCAAAAACATGTATATAAGTGATAGAATGTCTATAAACATGTTATTAGACGTGAATTAACCTTATAAACATGATACACGTTGATCGGTGCGAAGTTGGGAATGAAAACACCCAAAACGAGCCAAAAATGGCCTATTGAGGTTGTTTTTGTTCCAAAAACCTCTAAACTTTCCCGAAAACATGCAAATAAGTGATAGAATGTCCATAATAATGTTATGAGATGTGAATTAATCTTTAAAACATGTTCTGCGTTGATCGGTGCGAACTTGGGAATGAAAACACCCATAACGAGCCAAAAATGGCCTATTGTGGTTGTTTTAGTTTCAAAACCTCTAAACTTTCCCAAAAACATGAAAATAAGTGATAGAATGTGTATAATAATGTTATGAGATGTGAATTGACCTTTAAAACATGATCTACGTTGATCGGTGCGAAGTTGGGAATGAAAACACCCAAAACGAGCCAAAAAGGGCCTATTGAGGTTGTTTTTGTTCCAGAAACCTGTAAACTTTCCCAAAAACATGCAAATAAGTGATAGAATGTCTATAATAATGTTATGAGATGCGAATTAATCTTTAAAACATGTTGTACGTTGATCAGTGCGATGTTGGGAATGAAAACACCCAAAACGAGCCAAAAATGGCCTGTTGAGGTTGTTTTTGTTCCAAAAACCTCTAAACTTTCCCGAAAACATGTAAATAAGTGATAGAATGTCTATAACAATGTTATGACATGTTAATTAACCTTTAAAACATGATCTACGTTGATCGGTGCGAAGTTGGGAATGAAAACACCCAAAACGAGCCAAAAATGGCCTATTGAGGTTGTTTTTGATCCAAAAACCTCTAAACTTTCCCAAAAACATGCAAATAAGTGATAGAACGTCTATAATAATGTTATGAGATGTGAATTAATCTTTAAACCATGTTCTACGTTCATCGGTGCGAAGTTGGGAATGAAAACACCCATAACGAGCCAAAAATGGCCTATTGAGGTTGTTTTAGTTTTAAAACCCTCTAAACTTTCCCAAAAACATGAAAATAAGTGATAGAACGTCTATAATAATGTTATGAGATGTAAATTAATCTTTAAAACATATTCCACGTTGATCGGTGCGAAGCTAGGAATGAAAACACCCAAAACGAGCCAAAAATGGCCTATTGAGGTTGTTTTTGTTCCAAAACCCTCTAAACTTTCCCAAAAACATGTATATAAGTGATAGAATGTCTATAAACATGTTATTAGACGTGAATTAACCTTATAAACATGATACACGTTGATCGGTGCGAAGTTGGGAATGAAAACACCCAAAACGAGCCAAAAATGGCCTATTGAGGTTGTTTTTGTTCCAAAAACCTCTAAACTTTCCCAAAAACATGCAAGTAAGTGATAGAACGTCTATAATAATGTTATAAGATGTGAATTACTCTTTAAAACATGTTCTACGTGGATCGGTGCGAAGTTGGGAATGAAAACACCCAAAACGAGCCAAAAATGGCCTATTGAGGTTGTTTTTGTTCCAAAAACCTCTAAACTTTCCCAAAAACATGCAAGTAAGTGATAGAACGTCTATAATAATGTTATAAGATGTGAATTACTCTTTAAAACATGTTCTACGTGGATCGGTGCGAAGTTGGGAATGAAAACACCCAAAACGAGCCAAAAATGGCCTATTGAGGTTGTTTTAGTTCCAAAACCCTCTAAAATTTCCCAAAAACATGAAAAGAAGTGATAGAATGTCTATAACAATGTTATGACATGTTAATTAACCTTTAAAACATGATCTACGTTGATCGGTGCGAAGTTGGGAATGAAAACACCCAAAACGAGCCAAAAATGGCCTATTGAGGTTGTTTTTGTTCCAAAAAGCTCTAAACTTTCCCAAAAACATGCAAATAAGTGATAGAACGTCTATAATAATGTTATGAGATGTGAATTAATCTTTAAAACATGTTCTACGTTCATCGGTGCGAAGTTGGGAATGAAAACACCCATAACGAGCCAAAAATGGCCTATTGAGGTTGTTTTAGTTTTAAAACCCTCTAAACTTTCCCAAAAACATGAAAATAAGTGATAGAACGTCTATAATAATGTTATGAGATGTAAATTAATCTTTAAAACATATTCCACGTTGATCGGTGCGAAGCTAGGAATGAAAACACCCAAAACGAGCCAAAAATGGCCTATTAAGGTTGTTTTCGTTCCAAAACCCTCTAAACTTTCCCAAAAACATGAAAATAAGTGATAGAATGTCTATAATAAGGTTATGAGATGTGAATTAACCTTTAAAACATGATCTACGTTGATCGGTGCGAAGTTGGGAATGAAAACACCCAAAACGAGCCAAAAATGGCCTATTGAGGTTGTTTTTGTTCCAAAACCCTCTAAACTTTCCCAAAAACATGTAAATAAGTGATAGAATGTCTATAAACATGTTATTAGACGTGAATTAACCTTATAAACATGATCTACGTTGATCGGTGCGAAGTTGGGAAAGAAAACACCCAAAACGAGCCAAAAATGGCCTATTAAGGTTGTTTTTGTTCCAAAAACCTCTAAACTTTCCCAAAAACATGCAAATAAGTGATAGAATGTCTATAATGATGTTATGAGATGTGAATTAACCTTTAAAACATGATCTACGTTCATCGGTGCGAAGTTGGGAATGAAAACACCCAAAACGAGCCAAAAATGGCCTATTGAGGTTGTTTTTGTTCCAAAAACCTCTAAACTTTCCCAAAAACATGCAAATAAGTGATAGAACGTCTATAATAATGTTATGAGATGTAAATTAATCTTTAAAACATGTTCCACGTTGATCGGTGCGAAGCTAGGAATGAAAACACCCAAAACGAGCCAAAAATGGCCTATTGAGGTTGTTTTAGTTCCAAAACCCTCTAAACTTTCCCAAAAACATGAAAATAAGTGATAGAATGTCTATAATAATGTTATGCGATGTGAATTAACCTTTAAAACATGATCTACATTGATCGGTGCGACGTTGGGAATGAAAACACCCAAAAGAAGCGAAAAATGGCCTATTGAGGTTGTTTTAGTTCCAAAAACCTCTAAACTTTCCCAAAAACATGCAAATAAGTGATAGAACGTCTATAATAATGTTATGAGATGTGAATTAATCTTTAAAACATGTTCTACGTTCATCGGTGCGAAGTTGGGAATGAAAACACCCATAACGAGCCAAAAATGGCCTATTGAGGTTGTTTTAGTTTTAAAACCCTCTAAACTTTCCCAAAAACATGAAAATAAGTGATAGAACGTCTATAATAATGTTATGAGATGTAAATTAATCTTTAAAACATATTCCACGTTGATCGGTGCGAAGCTAGGAATGAAAACACCCAAAACGAGCCAAAAATGGCCTATTGAGGTTGTTTTTGTTCCAAAACCCTCTAAACTTTCCCAAAAACATGAAAATAAGTTATAGAATGTCTATAATAAGGTTATGAGATGTGAATTAACCTTTAAAACATGATCTACGTTGATCGGTGCGAAGTTGGGAATGAAAACACCCAAAACGAGCCAAAAATGGCCTATTTAGGTTGTTTTTGTTCCAAAACCCTCTAAACTTTCCCAAAAACATGTAAATAAGTGATAGAATGTCTATAAACATGTTATTAGACGTGAATTAACCTTATAAACATGATCTACGTTGATCGGTGCGAAGTTGGGAATGAAAACACCCAAAACGAGCCAAAAATGGCCTATTAAGGTTGTTTTTGTTCCAAAAACCTCTAAACTTTCCCAAAAACATGCAAATAAGTGATAGAATGTCTATAATGATGTTATGAGATGTGAATTACCCTTTAAAACATGATCTACGTTCATCGGTGCGAAGTTGGGAATGAAAACACCCAAAACGAGCCAAAAATGGCCTATTGAGGTTGTTTTTGTTCCAAAAACCTCTAAACTTTCCCAAAAACATGCAAATAAGTGATAGAACGTCTATAATAATGTTATGAGATGTAAATTAATCTTTAAAACATGTTCCACGTTAATCGGTGCGAAGCTAGGAATGAAAACACCCAAAATGAGCCAAAAATGGCCTATTGAGGTTGGTTTAGTTCCAAAACTCTCTAAACTTTCCCAAAAACATGAAAATAAGTGATAGAATGTCTATAATAATGTTATGAGATGTAAATTAACCTTTAAAACATGATCTACGTCGATCGGTGCGAAGTTGGGAATGAAAACACCCAAAACGAGCCAAAATGGCCTATTGAGGTTGTTTTTGTTCCAAAAACCTCTAAACTTTCCCAAAAACATGCAAATAAGTGATAGAACGTCTACAATAATGTTATGAGATGTAAATTAATCTTTAAAACATGTTCCACGTTGATCGGTGCGAAGCTAGGAATGAAAACACCCAAAACGAGCCAAAAATGGCCTATTGAGGTTGTTTTAGTTCCAAAACCCTCTAAACTTTACCAAAAACATGAAAATAAGTGATAGAATGTCTATAATAATGTTATGAGATGTGAATTAACCTTTAAAACATGATCTACGTTGATCGGTGCGAAGTTGGGAATGAAAACACCCAAAACGAGCCAAAAATGGCCTATTGAGGTTGTTTTTGTTCCAAGAACCTCTAATCTTTCCCAAAAACATGCAAATAACTGATAGAACGTCTATAATAAT
Source organism: Salicornia ramosissima (assembly GCA_951394345.1). Classification (NCBI taxonomy): domain Eukaryota; kingdom Viridiplantae; phylum Streptophyta; class Magnoliopsida; order Caryophyllales; family Amaranthaceae; genus Salicornia; species Salicornia ramosissima. Next base: position 44,284,791 of record OX596232.1, read on the forward strand.
GTTATGAGATGTAAATTAATCTTTAAAACATATTCCACGTTGATCGGTGCGAAGCTAGGAATGAAAACACCCAAAACGAGCCAAAAATGGCCTATTGAGGTTGTTTTTGTTCCAAAACCCTCTAAACTTTCCCAAAAACATGAAAATAAGTGATAGAATGTCTATAATAAGGTTATGAGATGTGAATTAACCTTTAAAACATGATCTACGTTGATCGGTGCGAAGTTGGGAATGAAAACACCCAAAACGAGCCAAAAATGGCCTATTTAGGTTGTTTTTGTTCCAAAACCCTCTAAACTTTCCCAAAAACATGTATATAAGTGATAGAATGTCTATAAACATGTTATTAGACGTGAATTAACCTTATAAACATGATACACGTTGATCGGTGCGAAGTTGGGAATGAAAACACCCAAAACGAGCCAAAAATGGCCTATTGAGGTTGTTTTTGTTCCAAAAACCTCTAAACTTTCCCGAAAACATGCAAATAAGTGATAGAATGTCCATAATAATGTTATGAGATGTGAATTAATCTTTAAAACATGTTCTGCGTTGATCGGTGCGAACTTGGAAATGAAAACACCCATAACGAGCCAAAAATGGCCTATTGTGGTTGTTTTAGTTTCAAAACCCTCTAAACTTTCCCAAAAACATGAAAATAAGTGATAGAATGTGTATAATAATGTTATGAGATGTGAATTGACCTTTAAAACATGATCTACGTTGATCGGTGCGAAGTTGGGAATGAAAACACCCAAAACGAGCCAAAAAGGGCCTATTGAGGTTGTTTTTGTTCCAGAAACCTGTAAACTTTCCCAAAAACATGCAAATAAGTGATAGAATGTCTATAATAATGTTATGAGATGCGAATTAATCTTTAAAACATGTTCTACGTTGATCAGTGCGATGTTGGGAATGAAAACACCCAAAACGAGCCAAAAATGGCCTGTTGAGGTTGTTTTTGTTCCAAAAACCTCTAAACTTTCCCGAAAACATGTAAATAAGTGATAGAATGTCTATAACAATGTTATGACATGTTAATTAACCTTTAAAACATGATCTACGTTGATCGGTGCGAAGTTGGGAATGAAAACACCCAAAACGAGCCAAAAATGGCCTATTGAGGTTGTTTTTGATCCAAAAACCTCTAAACTTTCCCAAAAACATGCAAATAAGTGATAGAACGTCTATAATAATGTTATGAGATGTGAATTAATCTTTAAACCATGTTCTACGTTCATCGGTGCGAAGTTGGGAATGAAAACACCCATAACGAGCCAAAAATGGCCTATTGAGGTTGTTTTAGTTTTAAAACCCTCTAAACTTTCCCAAAAACATGAAAATAAGTGATAGAACGTCTATAATAATGTTATGAGATGTAAATTAATCTTTAAAACATATTCCACGTTGATCGGTGCGAAGCTAGGAATGAAAACACCCAAAACGAGCCAAAAATGGCCTATTGAGGTTGTTTTTGTTCCAAAACCCTCTAAACTTTCCCAAAAACATGAAAATAAGTGATAGAATGTCTATAATAAGGTTATGAGATGTGAATTAACCTTTAAAACATGATCTACGTTGATCGGTGCGAAGTTGGGAATGAAAACACCCAAAACGAGCCAAAAATGGCCTATTTAGGTTGTTTTTGTTCCAAAACCCTCTAAACTATCCCAAAAACATGTAAATAAGTGATAGAATGTCTATAAACATGTTATTAGACGTGAATTAACCTTATAAACATGATCTACGTTGATCGATGCGAAGTTGGGAATGAAAACACCCAAAACGAGCCAAAAATGGCCTATTAAGGTTGTTTTTGTTCCAAAAACCTCTAAACTTTCCCAAAAACATGCAAATAAGTGATAGAATGTCTATAATGATGTTATGAGATGTGAATTAACCTTTAAAACATGATCTACGTTCATCGGTGCGAAGTTGGGAATGAAAACACCCAAAACGAGCCAAAAATGGCCTATTAAGGTTGTTTTTGTTCCAAAAACCTCTAAACTTTCCCAAAAACATGCAAATAAGTGATAGAATGTCTATAATGATGTTATGAGATGTGAATTAACCTTTAAAACATGATCTACGTTCATCGGTGCGAAGTTGGGAATGAAAACACCCAAAACGAGCCAAAAATGGCCTATTTAGGTTGTTTTTGTTCCAAAACCCTCTAAACTTTCCCAAAAACATGTATATAAGTGATAGAATGTCTATAAACATGTTATTAGACGTGAATTAACCTTATAAACATGATACACGTTGATCGGTGCGAAGTTGGGAATGAAAACACCCAAAACGAGCCAAAAATGGCCTATTGAGGTTGTTTTTGTTCCAAAAACCTCTAAACTTTCCCGAAAACATGCAAATAAGTGATAGAATGTCCATAATAATGTTATGAGATGTGAATTAATCTTTAAAACATGTTCTGCGTTGATCGGTGCGAACTTGGGAATGAAAACACCCATAACGAGCCAAAAATGGCCTATTGTGGTTGTTTTAGTTTCAAAACCCTCTAAACTTTCCCAAAAACATGAAAATAAGTGATAGAATGTGTATAATAATGTTATGAGATGTGAATTGACCTTTAAAACATGATCTACGTTGATCGGTGCGAAGTTGGGAATGAAAACACCCAAAACGAGCCAAAAAGGGCCTATTGAGGTTGTTTTTGTTCCAGAAACCTGTAAACTTTCCCAAAAACATGCAAATAAGTGATAGAATGTCTATAATAATGTTATGAGATGCGAATTAATCTTTAAAACATGTTCTACGTTGATCAGTGCGATGTTGGGAATGAAAACACCCAAAACGAGCCAAAAATGGCCTGTTGAGGTTGTTTTTGTTCCAAAAACCTCTAAACTTTCCCGAAAACATGTAAATAAGTGATAGAATGTCTATAACAATGTTATGACATGTTAATTAACCTTTAAAACATGATCTACGTTGATCGGTGCGAAGTTGGGAATGAAAACACCCAAAACGAGCCAAAAATGGCCTATTGAGGTTGTTTTTGATCCAAAAACCTCTAAACTTTCCCAAAAACATGCAAATAAGTGATAGAACGTCTATAATAATGTTATGAGATGTGAATTAATCTTTAAACCATGTTCTACGTTCATCGGTGCGAAGTTGGGAATGAAAACACCCATAACGAGCCAAAAATGGCCTATTGAGGTTGTTTTAGTTTTAAAACCCTCTAAACTTTCCCAAAAACATGAAAATAAGTGATAGAACGTCTATAATAATGTTATGAGATGTAAATTAATCTTTAAAACATATTCCACGTTGATCGGTGCGAAGCTAGGAATGAAAACACCCAAAACGAGCCAAAAATGGCCTATTGAGGTTGTTTTTGTTCCAAAACCCTCTAAACTTTCCCAAAAACATGAAAATAAGTGATAGAATGTCTATAATAAGGTTATGAGATGTGAATTAACCTTTAAAACATGATCTACGTTGATCGGTGCGAAGTTGGGAATGAAAACACCCAAAACGAGCCAAAAATGGCCTATTTAGGTTGTTTTTGTTCCAAAACCCTCTAAACTATCCCAAAAACATGTAAATAAGTGATAGAATGTCTATAAACATGTTATTAGACGTGAATTAACCTTATAAACATGATCTAAGTTGATCGGTGCGAAGTTGGGAATGAAAACACCCAAAACGAGCCAAAAATGGCCTATTAAGGTTGTTTTTGTTCCAAAAACCTCTAAACTTTCCCAAAAACATGCAAATAAGTGATAGAATGTCTATAATGATGTTATGAGATGTGAATTAACCTTTAAAACATGATCTACGTTCATCGGTGCGAAGTTGGGAATGAAAACACCCAAAACGAGCCAAAAATGGCCTATTAAGGTTGTTTTTGTTCCAAAAACCTCTAAACTTTCCCAAAAACATGCAAATAAGTGATAGAATGTCTATAATGATGTTATGAGATGTGAATTAACCTTTAAAACATGATCTACGTTCATCGGTGCGAAGTTGGGAATGAAAACACCCAAAACGAGCCAAAAATGGCCTATTTAGGTTGTTTTTGTTCCAAAACCCTCTAAACTTTCCCAAAAACATGTATATAAGTGATAGAATGTCTATAAACATGTTATTAGACGTGAATTAACCTTATAAACATGATACACGTTGATCGGTGCGAAGTTGGGAATGAAAACACCCAAAACGAGCCAAAAATGGCCTATTGAGGTTGTTTTTGTTCCAAAAACCTCTAAACTTTCCCGAAAACATGCAAATAAGTGATAGAATGTCCATAATAATGTTATGAGATGTGAATTAATCTTTAAAACATGTTCTGCGTTGATCGGTGCGAACTTGGGAATGAAAACACCCATAACGAGCCAAAAATGGCCTATTGTGGTTGTTTTAGTTTCAAAACCCTCTAAACTTTCCCAAAAACATGAAAATAAGTGATAGAATGTGTATAATAATGTTATGAGATGTGAATTGACCTTTAAAACATGATCTACGTTGATCGGTGCGAAGTTGGGAATGAAAACACCCAAAACGAGCCAAAAAGGGCCTATTGAGGTTGTTTTTGTTCCAGAAACCTGTAAACTTTCCCAAAAACATGCAAATAAGTGATAGAATGTCTATAATAATGTTATGAGATGCGAATTAATCTTTAAAACATGTTCTACGTTGATCAGTGCGATGTTGGGAATGAAAACACCCAAAACGAGCCAAAAATGGCCTGTTGAGGTTGTTTTTGTTCCAAAAACCTCTAAACTTTCCCGAAAACATGTAAATAAGTGATAGAATGTCTATAACAATGTTATGACATGTTAATTAACCTTTAAAACATGATCTACGTTGATCGGTGCGAAGTTGGGAATGAAAACACCCAAAACGAGCCAAAAATGGCCTATTGAGGTTGTTTTTGATCCAAAAACCTCTAAACTTTCCCAAAAACATGCAAATAAGTGATAGAACGTCTATAATAATGTTATGAGATGTGAATTAATCTTTAAACCATGTTCTACGTTCATCGGTGCGAAGTTGGGAATGAAAACACCCATAACGAGCCAAAAATGGCCTATTGAGGTTGTTTTAGTTTTAAAACCCTCTAAACTTTCCCAAAAACATGAAAATAAGTGATAGAACGTCTATAATAATGTTATGAGATGTAAATTAATCTTTAAAACATATTCCACGTTGATCGGTGCGAAGCTAGGAATGAAAACACCCAAAACGAGCCAAAAATGGCCTATTGAGGTTGTTTTTGTTCCAAAACCCTCTAAACTTTCCCAAAAACATGAAAATAAGTGATAGAATGTCTATAATAAGGTTATGAGATGTGAATTAACCTTTAAAACATGATCTACGTTGATCGGTGCGAAGTTGGGAATGAAAACACCCAAAACGAGCCAAAAATGGCCTATTTAGGTTGTTTTTGTTCCAAAACCCTCTAAACTATCCCAAAAACATGTAAATAAGTGATAGAATGTCTATAAACATGTTATTAGACGTGAATTAACCTTATAAACATGATCTACGTTGATCGGTGCGAACTTGGGAATGAAAACACCCAAAACGAGCCAAAAATGGCCTATTAAGGTTGTTTTTGTTCCAAAAACCTCTAAACTTTCCCAAAAACATGCAAATAAGTGATAGAATGTCTATAATGATGTTATGAGATGTGAATTAACCTTTAAAACATGATCTACGTTCATCGGTGCGAAGTTGGGAATGAAAACACCCAAAACGAGCCAAAAATGGCCTATTGAGGTTGTTTTTGTTCCAAAAACCTCTAAACTTTCCCAAAAACATGCAAGTAAGTGATAGAACGTCTATAATAATGTTATAAGATGTGAATTACTCTTTAAAACATGTTCTACGTGGATCGGTGCGATGTTGGGAATGAAAACACCCAAAACGAGCCAAAAATGGCCTATTGAGGTTGTTTTAGTTCCAAAACCCTCTAAAATTTCCCAAAAACATGAAAAGAAGTGATAGAATGTCTATAACAATGTTATGACATGTTAATTAACCTTTAAAACATGATCTACGTTGATCGGTGCGAAGTTGGGAATGAAAACACCCAAAACGAGCCAAAAATGGCCTATTGAGGTTGTTTTTGTTCCAAAAACCTCTAAACTTTCCCAAAAACATGCAAATAAGTGATAGAACGTCTATAATAATGTTATGAGATGTGAATTAATCTTTAAAACATGTTCTACGTTCATCGGTGCGAAGTTGGGAATGAAAACACCCATAACGAGCCAAAAATGGCCTATTGAGGTTGTTTTAGTTTTAAAACCCTCTAAACTTTCCCAAAAACATGAAAATAAGTGATAGAACGTCTATAATAATGTTATGAGATGTAAATTAATCTTTAAAACATATTCCACGTTGATCGGTGCGAAGCTAGGAATGAAAACACCTAAAACGAGCCAAAAATGGCCTATTGAGGTTGTTTTTGTTCCAAAACCCTCTAAACTTTCCCAAAAACATGAAAATAAGTGATAGAATGTCTATAATAAGGTTATGAGATGTGAATTAACCTTTAAAACATGATCTACGTTGATCGGTGCGAAGTTGGGAATGAAAACACCCAAAACGAGCCAAAAATGGCCTATTTAGGTTGTTTTTGTTCCAAAACCCTCTAAACATTCCCAAAAACATGTAAATAAGTGATAGAATGTCTATAAACATGTTATTAGACGTGAATTAACCTTATAAACATGATCTACGTTGATCGGTGCGAAGTTGGGAAAGAAAACACCCAAAACGAGCCAAAAATGGCCTATTAAGGTTGTTTTTGTTCCAAAAACCTCTAAACTTTCCCAAAAACATGCAAATAAGTGATAGAATGTCTATAATGATGTTATGAGATGTGAATTAACCTTTAAAACATGATCTACGTTCATCGGTGCGAAGTTGGGAATGAAAACACCCAAAACGAGCCAAAAATGGCCTATTGAGGTTGTTTTTGTTCCAAAAACCTCTAAACTTTCCCAAAAACATGCAAATAAGTGATAGAACGTCTATAATAATGTTATGAGATGTAAATTAATCTTTAAAACATGTTCCACGTTGATCGGTGCGAAGCTAGGAATGAAAACACCCAAAACGAGCCAAAAATGGCCTATTGAGGTTGTTTTAGTTCCAAAACCCTCTAAACTTTCCCAAAAACATGAAAATAAGTGATACAATGTCTATAATAATGTTACGAGATGTGAATTAACCTTTAAAACATGATCTACGTTCATCGGTGCGAAGTTGGGAATGAAAACACCCAAAACGAGCCAAAAATGGCCTACTGAGGTTGTTTTTGTTCCAAAAACCTCTAAACTTTCCCAAAAACATGCAAATAAGTGATAGAACGTCTATAATAATGTTATGAGATGTAAATTAATCTTTAAAACATATTCCACGTTGATCGGTGCGAAGCTAGGAATGAAAACACCCAAAATGAGCCAAAAATGGCCTATTGAGGTTGTTTTAGTTCCAAAACCCTCTAAACTTTCCCAAAAACATGAAAATAAGTGATAGAATGTCTATAATAATGTTATGAGATGTGAATTAACCTTTAAAACATGATCTACATTGATCGGTGCGAAGTTGGGAATGAAAACACCCAAAACAAGCGAAAAATGGCCTATTGAGGTTGTTTTAGTTCCAAAAACCTCTAAACTTTCCCAAAAACATGCAAATAAGTTATAGAACGTCTATAATAATGTTATGAGATGTGAATTAATCTTTAAAACATGTTCTACGTTCATCGGTGCGAAGTTGGGAATGAAAACACCCATAACGAGCCAAAAATGGCCTATTGAGGTTGTTTTAGTTTTAAAACCCTCTAAACTTTCCCAAAAACATGAAAATAAGTGATAGAACGTCTATAATAATGTTATGAGATGTAAATTAATCTTTAAAACATATTCCACGTTGATCGGTGCGAATCTAGGAATGAAAACACCCAAAACGAGCCAAAAATGGCCTATTGAGGTTGTTTTTGTTCCAAAACCCTCTAAACTTTCCCAAAAACATGAAAATAAGTTATAAAATGTCTATAATAAGGTTATGAGATGTGAATTAACCTTTAAAACATGATCTACGTTGATCGGTGCGAAGTTGGGAATGAAAACACCCAAAACGAGCCAAAAATGGCCTATTTAGGTTGTTTTTGTTCCAAAACCCTCTAAACTTTCCCAAAAACATGTAAATAAGTGATAGAATGTCTATAAACATGTTATTAGACGTGAATTAACCTTATAAACATGATCTACGTTGATCGGTGCGAAGTTGGGAAAGAAAACACCCAAAACGAGCCAAAAATGGCCTATTAAGGTTGTTTTTGTTCCAAAAACCTCTAAACTTTCCCAAAAACATGCAAATAAGTGATAGAATGTCTATAATGATGTTATGAGATGTGAATTAACCTTTAAAACATGATCTACGTTCATCGGTGCGAAGTTGGGAATGAAAACACCCAAAACGAGCCAAAAATGGCCTATTGAGGTTGTTTTTGTTCCAAAAACCTCTAAACTTTCCCAAAAACATGCAAATAAGAGATAGAACGTCTATAATAATGTTATGAGATGTAAATTAATCTTTAAAACATGTTCCACGTTGATCGGTGCGAAGCTAGGAATGAAAACACCCAAAACGAGCCAAAAATGGCCTATTGAGGTTGTTTTAGTTCCAAAACCCTCTAAACTTTCCGAAAAACATGAAAATAAGTGATAGAATGTCTATAATAATGTTATGAGATGTGAATTAACCTTTAAAACATGATCTACGTTCATCGGTGCGAAGTTGGGAATGAAAACACCCAAAACGAGCCAAAAATGGCCTACTGAGGTTGTTTTTGTTCCAAAAACCTCTAAACTTTCCCAAAAACATGCAAATAAGTGATAGAACGTTTATAATAATGTTATGAGATGTAAATTAATCTTTAAAACATATTCCACGTTGATCGGTGCGAAGCTAGGAATGAAAACACCCAAAATGAGCCAAAAATGGCCTATTGAGGTTGTTTTAGTTCCAAAACCCTCTAAACTTTCCCAAAAACATGAAAATAAGTGATAGAATGTCTATAATAATGTTATGAGATGTGAATTAACCTTTAAAACATGATCTACATTGATCGGTGCGAAGTTAGGAATGAAAACACCCAAAACAAGCGAAAAATGGCCTATTGAGGTTGTTTTAGTTCCAAAAACCTCTAAACTTTCCCAAAAACATGCAAATAAGTGATAGAACGTCTATAATAATGTTATGAGATGTGAATTAATCTTTAAAACATGTTCTACGTTCATCGGTGCGAAGTTGGGAATGAAAACACCCATAACGAGCCAAAAATGGCCTATTGAGGTTGTTTTAGTTTTAAAACCCTCTAAACTTTCCCAAAAACATGAAAATAAGTGATAGAACGTCTATAATAATGTTATGAGATGTAAATTAATCTTTAAAACATATTCCACGTTGATCGGTGCGAATCTAGGAATGAAAACACCCAAAACGAGCCAAAAATGGCCTATTGAGGTTGTTTTTGTTCCAAAACCCTCTAAACTTTCCCAAAAACATGAAAATAAGTTATAAAATGTCTATAATAAGGTTATGAGATGTGAATTAACCTTTAAAACATGATCTACGTTGATCGGTGCGAAGTTGGGAATGAAAACACCCAAAACGAGCCAAAAATGGCCTATTTAGGTTGTTTTTGTTCCAAAACCCTCTAAACTTTCCCAAAAACATGTAAATAAGTGATAGAATGTCTATAAACATGTTATTAGACGTGAATTAATCTTTAAAACATGTTCTGCGTTGATCGGTGCGAACTTGGGAATGAAAACACCCATAACGAGCCAAAAATGGCCTATTGTGGTTGTTTTAGTTTCAAAACCCTCTAAACTTTCCCAAAAACATGAAAATAAGTGATAGAATGTGTATAATAATGTTATGAGATGTGAATTGACCTTTAAAACATGATCTACGTTGATCGGTGCGAAGTTGGGAATGAAAACACCCAAAACGAGCCAAAAAGGGCCTATTGAGGTTGTTTTTGTTCCAGAAACCTGTAAACTTTCCCAAAAACATGCAAATAAGTGATAGAATGTCTATAATAATGTTATGAGATGCGAATTAATCTTTAAAACATGTTCTACGTTGATCAGTGCGATGTTGGGAATGAAAACACCCAAAACGAGCCAAAAATGGCCTGTTGAGGTTGTTTTTGTTCCAAAAACCTCTAAACTTTCCCGAAAACATGTAAATAAGTGATAGAATGTCTATAACAATGTTATGACATGTTAATTAACCTTTAAAACATGATCTACGTTGATCGGTGCGAAGTTGGGAATGAAAACACCCAAAACGAGCCAAAAATGGCCTATTGAGGTTGTTTTTGATCCAAAAACCTCTAAACTTTCCCAAAAACATGCAAATAAGTGATAGAACGTCTATAATAATGTTATGAGATGTGAATTAATCTTTAAACCATGTTCTACGTTCATCGGTGCGAAGTTGGGAATGAAAACACCCATAACGAGCCAAAAATGGCCTATTGAGGTTGTTTTAGTTTTAAAACCCTCTAAACTTTCCCAAAAACATGAAAATAAGTGATAGAACGTCTATAATAATGTTATGAGATGTAAATTAATCTTTAAAACATATTCCACGTTGATCGGTGCGAAGCTAGGAATGAAAACACCCAAAACGAGCCAAAAATGGCCTATTGAGGTTGTTTTTGTTCCAAAACCCTCTAAACTTTCCCAAAAACATGAAAATAAGTTATAAAATGTCTATAATAAGGTTATGAGATGTGAATTAAGCTTTAAAACATGATCTACGTTGATCGGTGCGAAGTTGGGAATGAAAACACCCAAAACGAGCCAAAAATGGCCTATTTAGGTTGTTTTTGTTCCAAAACCCTCTAAACTTTCCCAAAAACATGTAAATAAGTGATAGAATGTCTATAAACATGTTATTAGACGTGAATTAATCTTTAAAACATGTTCTGCGTTGATCGGTGCGAACTTGGGAATGAAAACACCCATAACGAGCCAAAAATGGCCTATTGTGGTTGTTTTAGTTTCAAAACCCTCTAAACTTTCCCAAAAACATGAAAATAAGTGATAGAATGTGTATAATAATGTTATGAGATGTGAATTGACCTTTAAAACATGATCTACGTTGATCGGTGCGAAGTTGGGAATGAAAACACCCAAAACGAGCCAAAAAGGGCCTATTGAGGTTGTTTTTGTTCCAGAAACCTGTAAACTTTCCCAAAAACATGCAAATAAGTGATAGAATGTCTATAATAATGTTATGAGATGCGAATTAATCTTTAAAACATGTTCTACGTTGATCAGTGCGATGTTGGGAATGAAAACACCCAAAACGAGCCAAAAATGGCCTGTTGAGGTTGTTTTTGTTCCAAAAACCTCTAAACTTTCCCGAAAACATGTAAATAAGTGATAGAATGTCTATAACAATGTTATGACATGTTAATTAACCTTTAAAACATGATCTACGTTGATCGGTGCGAAGTTGGGAATGAAAACACCCAAAACGAGCCAAAAATGGCCTATTGAGGTTGTTTTTGATCCAAAAACCTCTAAACTTTCCCAAAAACATGCAAATAAGTGATAGAACGTCTATAATAATGTTATGAGATGTGAATTAATCTTTAAACCATGTTCTACGTTCATCGGTGCGAAGTTGGGAATGAAAACACCCATAACGAGCCAAAAATGGCCTATTGAGGTTGTTTTAGTTTTAAAACCCTCTAAACTTTCCCAAAAACATGAAAATAAGTGATAGAACGTCTATAATAATGTTATGAGATGTAAATTAATCTTTAAAACATATTCCACGTTGATCGGTGCGAAGCTAGGAATGAAAACACCCAAAACGAGCCAAAAATGGCCTATTGAGGTTGTTTTTGTTCCAAAACCCTCTAAACTTTCCCAAAAACATGAAAATAAGTGATAGAATGTCTATAATAAGGTTATGAGATGTGAATTAACCTTTAAAACATGATCTACGTTGATCGGTGCGAAGTTGGGAATGAAAACACCCAAAACGAGCCAAAAATGGCCTATTTAGGTTGTTTTTGTTCCAAAACCCTCTAAACTTTCCCAAAAACATGTAAATAAGTGATAGAATGTCTATAAACATGTTATTAGACGTGAATTAACCTTATAAACATGATCTACGTTGATCGGTGCGAAGTTGGGAAAGAAAACACCCAAAACGAGCCAAAAATGGCCTATTAAGGTTGTTTTTGTTCCAAAAACCTCTAAACTTTCCCAAAAACATGCAAATAAGTGATAGAATGTCTATAATGATGTTATGAGATGTGAATTAACCTTTAAAACATGATCTACGTTCATCGGTGCGAAGTTGGGAATGAAAACACCCAAAACGAGCCAAAAATGGCCTATTGAGGTTGTTTTTGTTCCAAAAACCTCTAAACTTTCCCAAAAACATGCAAATAAGTGATAGAACGTCTATAATAATGTTATGAGATGTAAATTAATCTTTAAAACATGTTCCACGTTGATCGGTGCGAAGCTAGGAATGAAAACACCCAAAACGAGCCAAAAATGGCCTATTGAGGTTGTTTTAGTTCCAAAACCCTCTAAACTTTCCCAAAAACATGAAAATAAGTGATACAATGTCTATAATAATGTTACGAGATGTGAATTAACCTTTAAAACATGATCTACGTTCATCGGTGCGAAGTTGGGAATGAAAACACCCAAAACGAGCCAAAAATGGCCTACTGAGGTTGTTTTTGTTCCAAAAACCTCTAAACTTTCCCAAAAACATGCAAATAAGTGATAGAACGTCTATAATAATGTTATGAGATGTAAATTAATCTTTAAAACATATTCCACGTTGATCGGTGCGAAGCTAGGAATGAAAACACCCAAAATGAGCCAAAAATGGCCTATTGAGGTTGTTTTAGTTCCAAAACCCTCTAAACTTTCCCAAAAACATGAAAATAAGTGATAGAATGTCTATAATAATGTTATGAGATGTGAATTAACCTTTAAAACATGATCTACATTGATCGGTGCGAAGTTAGGAATGAAAACACCCAAAACAAGCGAAAAATGGCCTATTGAGGTTGTTTTAGTTCCAAAAACCTCTAAACTTTCCCAAAAACATGCAAATAAGTGATAGAACGTCTATAATAATGTTATGAGATGTGAATTAATCTTTAAAACATGTTCTACGTTCATCGGTGCGAAGTTGGGAATGAAAACACCCATAACGAGCCAAAAATGGCCTATTGAGGTTGTTTTAGTTTTAAAACCCTCTAAACTTTCCCAAAAACATGAAAATAAGTGATAGAACGTCTATAATAATGTTATGAGATGTAAATTAATCTTTAAAACATATTCCACGTTGATCGGTGCGAATCTAGGAATGAAAACACCCAAAACGAGCCAAAAATGGCCTATTGAGGTTGTTTTTGTTCCAAAACCCTCTAAACTTTCCCAAAAACATGAAAATAAGTTATAAAATGTCTATAATAAGGTTATGAGATGTGAATTAACCTTTAAAACATGATCTACGTTGATCGGTGCGAAGTTGGGAATGAAAACACCCAAAACGAGCCAAAAATGGCCTATTTAGGTTGTTTTTGTTCCAAAACCCTCTAAACTTTCCCAAAAACATGTAAATAAGTGATAGAATGTCTATAAACATGTTATTAGACGTGAATTAATCTTTAAAACATGTTCTGCGTTGATCGGTGCGAACTTGGGAATGAAAACACCCATAACGAGCCAAAAATGGCCTATTGTGGTTGTTTTAGTTTCAAAACCCTCTAAACTTTCCCAAAAACATGAAAATAAGTGATAGAATGTGTATAATAATGTTATGAGATGTGAATTGACCTTTAAAACATGATCTACGTTGATCGGTGCGAAGTTGGGAATGAAAACACCCAAAACGAGCCAAAAAGGGCCTATTGAGGTTGTTTTTGTTCCAGAAACCTGTAAACTTTCCCAAAAACATGCAAATAAGTGATAGAATGTCTATAATAATGTTATGAGATGCGAATTAATCTTTAAAACATGTTCTACGTTGATCAGTGCGATGTTGGGAATGAAAACACCCAAAACGAGCCAAAAATGGCCTGTTGAGGTTGTTTTTGTTCCAAAAACCTCTAAACTTTCCCGAAAACATGTAAATAAGTGATAGAATGTCTATAACAATGTTATGACATGTTAATTAACCTTTAAAACATGATCTACGTTGATCGGTGCGAAGTTGGGAATGAAAACACCCAAAACGAGCCAAAAATGGCCTATTGAGGTTGTTTTTGATCCAAAAACCTCTAAACTTTCCCAAAAACATGCAAATAAGTGATAGAACGTCTATAATAATGTTATGAGATGTGAATTAATCTTTAAACCATGTTCTACGTTCATCGGTGCGAAGTTGGGAATGAAAACACCCATAACGAGCCAAAAATGGCCTATTGAGGTTGTTTTAGTTTTAAAACCCTCTAAACTTTCCCAAAAACATGAAAATAAGTGATAGAACGTCTATAATAATGTTATGAGATGTAAATTAATCTTTAAAACATATTCCACGTTGATCGGTGCGAAGCTAGGAATGAAAACACCCAAAACGAGCCAAAAATGGCCTATTGAGGTTGTTTTTGTTCCAAAACCCTCTAAACTTTCCCAAAAACATGAAAATAAGTTATAAAATGTCTATAATAAGGTTATGAGATGTGAATTAAGCTTTAAAACATGATCTACGTTGATCGGTGCGAAGTTGGGAATGAAAACACCCAAAACGAGCCAAAAATGGCCTATTTAGGTTGTTTTTGTTCCAAAACCCTCTAAACTTTCCCAAAAACATGTAAATAAGTGATAGAATGTCTATAAACATGTTATTAGACGTGAATTAATCTTTAAAACATGTTCTGCGTTGATCGGTGCGAACTTGGGAATGAAAACACCCATAACGAGCCAAAAATGGCCTATTGTGGTTGTTTTAGTTTCAAAACCCTCTAAACTTTCCCAAAAACATGAAAATAAGTGATAGAATGTGTATAATAATGTTATGAGATGTGAATTGACCTTTAAAACATGATCTACGTTGATCGGTGCGAAGTTGGGAATGAAAACACCCAAAACGAGCCAAAAAGGGCCTATTGAGGTTGTTTTTGTTCCAGAAACCTGTAAACTTTCCCAAAAACATGCAAATAAGTGATAGAATGTCTATAATAATGTTATGAGATGCGAATTAATCTTTAAAACATGTTCTACGTTGATCAGTGCGATGTTGGGAATGAAAACACCCAAAACGAGCCAAAAATGGCCTGTTGAGGTTGTTTTTGTTCCAAAAACCTCTAAACTTTCCCGAAAACATGTAAATAAGTGATAGAATGTCTATAACAATGTTATGACATGTTAATTAACCTTTAAAACATGATCTACGTTGATCGGTGCGAAGTTGGGAATGAAAACACCCAAAACGAGCCAAAAATGGCCTATTGAGGTTGTTTTTGATCCAAAAACCTCTAAACTTTCCCAAAAACATGCAAATAAGTGATAGAACGTCTATAATAATGTTATGAGATGTGAATTAATCTTTAAACCATGTTCTACGTTCATCGGTGCGAAGTTGGGAATGAAAACACCCATAACGAGCCAAAAATGGCCTATTGAGGTTGTTTTAGTTTTAAAACCCTCTAAACTTTCCCAAAAACATGAAAATAAGTGATAGAACGTCTATAATAATGTTATGAGATGTAAATTAATCTTTAAAACATATTCCACGTTGATCGGTGCGAAGCTAGGAATGAAAACACCCAAAACGAGCCAAAAATGGCCTATTGAGGTTGTTTTTGTTCCAAAACCCTCTAAACTTTCCCAAAAACATGAAAATAAGTGATAGAATGTCTATAATAAGGTTATGAGATGTGAATTAACCTTTAAAACATGATCTACGTTGATCGGTGCGAAGTTGGGAATGAAAACACCCAAAACGAGCCAAAAATGGCCTATTTAGGTTGTTTTTGTTCCAAAACCCTCTAAACTTTCCCAAAAACATGTAAATAAGTGATAGAATGTCTATAAACATGTTATTAGACGTGAATTAACCTTATAAACATGATCTACGTTGATCGGTGCGAAGTTGGGAAAGAAAACACCCAAAACGAGCCAAAAATGGCCTATTAAGGTTGTTTTTGTTCCAAAAACCTCTAAACTTTCCCAAAAACATGCAAATAAGTGATAGAATGTCTATAATGATGTTATGAGATGTGAATTAACCTTTAAAACATGATCTACGTTCATCGGTGCGAAGTTGGGAATGAAAACACCCAAAACGAGCCAAAAATGGCCTATTGAGGTTGTTTTTGTTCCAAAAACCTCTAAACTTTCCCAAAAACATGCAAATAAGTGATAGAACGTCTATAATAATGTTATGAGATGTAAATTAATCTTTAAAACATGTTCCACGTTGATCGGTGCGAAGCTAGGAATGAAAACACCCAAAACGAGCCAAAAATGGCCTATTGAGGTTGTTTTAGTTCCAAAACCCTCTAAACTTTCCCAAAAACATGAAAATAAGTGATACAATGTCTATAATAATGTTACGAGATGTGAATTAACCTTTAAAACATGATCTACGTTCATCGGTGCGAAGTTGGGAATGAAAACACCCAAAACGAGCCAAAAATGGCCTACTGAGGTTGTTTTTGTTCCAAAAACCTCTAAACTTTCCCAAAAACATGCAAATAAGTGATAGAACGTCTATAATAATGTTATGAGATGTAAATTAATCTTTAAAACATATTCCACGTTGATCGGTGCGAAGCTAGGAATGAAAACACCCAAAATGAGCCAAAAATGGCCTATTGAGGTTGTTTTAGTTCCAAAACCCTCTAAACTTTCCCAAAAACATGAAAATAAGTGATAGAATGTCTATAATAATGTTATGAGATGTGAATTAACCTTTAAAACATGATCTACATTGATCGGTGCGAAGTTGGGAATGAAAACACCCAAAACAAGCGAAAAATGGCCTATTGAGGTTGTTTTAGTTCCAAAAACCTCTAAACTTTCCCAAAAACATGCAAATAAGTTATAGAACGTCTATAATAATGTTATGAGATGTGAATTAATCTTTAAAACATGTTCTACGTTCATCGGTGCGAAGTTGGGAATGAAAACACCCATAACGAGCCAAAAATGGCCTATTGAGGTTGTTTTAGTTTTAAAACCCTCTAAACTTTCCCAAAAACATGAAAATAAGTGATAGAACGTCTATAATAATGTTATGAGATGTAAATTAATCTTTAAAACATATTCCACGTTGATCGGTGCGAATCTAGGAATGAAAACACCCAAAACGAGCCAAAAATGGCCTATTGAGGTTGTTTTTGTTCCAAAACCCTCTAAACTTTCCCAAAAACATGAAAATAAGTTATAAAATGTCTATAATAAGGTTATGAGATGTGAATTAACCTTTAAAACATGATCTACGTTGATCGGTGCGAAGTTGGGAATGAAAACACCCAAAACGAGCCAAAAATGGCCTATTTAGGTTGTTTTTGTTCCAAAACCCTCTAAACTTTCCCAAAAACATGTAAATAAGTGATAGAATGTCTATAAACATGTTATTAGACGTGAATTAACCTTATAAACATGATCTACGTTGATCGGTGCGAAGTTGGGAAAGAAAACACCCAAAACGAGCCAAAAATGGCCTATTAAGGTTGTTTTTGTTCCAAAAACCTCTAAACTTTCCCAAAAACATGCAAATAAGTGATAGAATGTCTATAATGATGTTATGAGATGTGAATTAACCTTTAAAACATGATCTACGTTCATCGGTGCGAAGTTGGGAATGAAAACACCCAAAACGAGCCAAAAATGGCCTATTGAGGTTGTTTTTGTTCCAAAAACCTCTAAACTTTCCCAAAAACATGCAAATAAGAGATAGAACGTCTATAATAATGTTATGAGATGTAAATTAATCTTTAAAACATGTTCCACGTTGATCGGTGCGAAGCTAGGAATGAAAACACCCAAAACGAGCCAAAAATGGCCTATTGAGGTTGTTTTAGTTCCAAAACCCTCTAAACTTTCCCAAAAACATGAAAATAAGTGATAGAATGTCTATAATAATGTTATGAGATGTGAATTAACCTTTAAAACATGATCTACGTTCATCGGTGCGAAGTTGGGAATGAAAACACCCAAAACGAGCCAAAAATGGCCTACTGAGGTTGTTTTTGTTCCAAAAACCTCTAAACTTTCCCAAAAACATGCAAATAAGTGATAGAACGTCTATAATAATGTTATGAGATGTAAATTAATCTTTAAAACATATTCCACGTTGATCGGTGCGAAGCTAGGAATGAAAACACCCAAAATGAGCCAAAAATGGCCTATTGAGGTTGTTTTAGTTCCAAAACCCTCTAAACTTTCCCAAAAACATGAAAATAAGTGATAGAATGTCTATAATAATGTTATGAGATGTGAATTAACCTTTAAAACATGATCTACATTGATCGGTGCGAAGTTAGGAATGAAAACACCCAAAACAAGCGAAAAATGGCCTATTGAGGTTGTTTTAGTTCCAAAAACCTCTAAACTTTCCCAAAAACATGCAAATAAGTGATAGAACGTCTATAATAATGTTATGAGATGTGAATTAATCTTTAAAACATGTTCTACGTTCATCGGTGCGAAGTTGGGAATGAAAACACCCATAACGAGCCAAAAATGGCCTATTGAGGTTGTTTTAGTTTTAAAACCCTCTAAACTTTCCCAAAAACATGAAAATAAGTGATAGAACGTCTATAATAATGTTATGAGATGTAAATTAATCTTTAAAACATATTCCACGTTGATCGGTGCGAATCTAGGAATGAAAACACCCAAAACGAGCCAAAAATGGCCTATTGAGGTTGTTTTTGTTCCAAAACCCTCTAAACTTTCCCAAAAACATGAAAATAAGTTATAAAATGTCTATAATAAGGTTATGAGATGTGAATTAACCTTTAAAACATGATCTACGTTGATCGGTGCGAAGTTGGGAATGAAAACACCCAAAACGAGCCAAAAATGGCCTATTTAGGTTGTTTTTGTTCCAAAACCCTCTAAACTTTCCCAAAAACATGTAAATAAGTGATAGAATGTCTATAAACATGTTATTAGACGTGAATTAATCTTTAAAACATGTTCTGCGTTGATCGGTGCGAACTTGGGAATGAAAACACCCATAACGAGCCAAAAATGGCCTATTGTGGTTGTTTTAGTTTCAAAACCCTCTAAACTTTCCCAAAAACATGAAAATAAGTGATAGAATGTGTATAATAATGTTATGAGATGTGAATTGACCTTTAAAACATGATCTACGTTGATCGGTGCGAAGTTGGGAATGAAAACACCCAAAACGAGCCAAAAAGGGCCTATTGAGGTTGTTTTTGTTCCAGAAACCTGTAAACTTTCCCAAAAACATGCAAATAAGTGATAGAATGTCTATAATAATGTTATGAGATGCGAATTAATCTTTAAAACATGTTCTACGTTGATCAGTGCGATGTTGGGAATGAAAACACCCAAAACGAGCCAAAAATGGCCTGTTGAGGTTGTTTTTGTTCCAAAAACCTCTAAACTTTCCCGAAAACATGTAAATAAGTGATAGAATGTCTATAACAATGTTATGACATGTTAATTAACCTTTAAAACATGATCTACGTTGATCGGTGCGAAGTTGGGAATGAAAACACCCAAAACGAGCCAAAAATGGCCTATTGAGGTTGTTTTTGATCCAAAAACCTCTAAACTTTCCCAAAAACATGCAAATAAGTGATAGAACGTCTATAATAATGTTATGAGATGTGAATTAATCTTTAAACCATGTTCTACGTTCATCGGTGCGAAGTTGGGAATGAAAACACCCATAACGAGCCAAAAATGGCCTATTGAGGTTGTTTTAGTTTTAAAACCCTCTAAACTTTCCCAAAAACATGAAAATAAGTGATAGAACGTCTATAATAATGTTATGAGATGTAAATTAATCTTTAAAACATATTCCACGTTGATCGGTGCGAAGCTAGGAATGAAAACACCCAAAACGAGCCAAAAATGGCCTATTGAGGTTGTTTTTGTTCCAAAACCCTCTAAACTTTCCCAAAAACATGAAAATAAGTTATAAAATGTCTATAATAAGGTTATGAGATGTGAATTAAGCTTTAAAACATGATCTACGTTGATCGGTGCGAAGTTGGGAATGAAAACACCCAAAACGAGCCAAAAATGGCCTATTTAGGTTGTTTTTGTTCCAAAACCCTCTAAACTTTCCCAAAAACATGTAAATAAGTGATAGAATGTCTATAAACATGTTATTAGACGTGAATTAATCTTTAAAACATGTTCTGCGTTGATCGGTGCGAACTTGGGAATGAAAACACCCATAACGAGCCAAAAATGGCCTATTGTGGTTGTTTTAGTTTCAAAACCCTCTAAACTTTCCCAAAAACATGAAAATAAGTGATAGAATGTGTATAATAATGTTATGAGATGTGAATTGACCTTTAAAACATGATCTACGTTGATCGGTGCGAAGTTGGGAATGAAAACACCCAAAACGAGCCAAAAAGGGCCTATTGAGGTTGTTTTTGTTCCAGAAACCTGTAAACTTTCCCAAAAACATGCAAATAAGTGATAGAATGTCTATAATAATGTTATGAGATGCGAATTAATCTTTAAAACATGTTCTACGTTGATCAGTGCGATGTTGGGAATGAAAACACCCAAAACGAGCCAAAAATGGCCTGTTGAGGTTGTTTTTGTTCCAAAAACCTCTAAACTTTCCCGAAAACATGTAAATAAGTGATAGAATGTCTATAACAATGTTATGACATGTTAATTAACCTTTAAAACATGATCTACGTTGATCGGTGCGAAGTTGGGAATGAAAACACCCAAAACGAGCCAAAAATGGCCTATTGAGGTTGTTTTTGATCCAAAAACCTCTAAACTTTCCCAAAAACATGCAAATAAGTGATAGAACGTCTATAATAATGTTATGAGATGTGAATTAATCTTTAAACCATGTTCTACGTTCATCGGTGCGAAGTTGGGAATGAAAACACCCATAACGAGCCAAAAATGGCCTATTGAGGTTGTTTTAGTTTTAAAACCCTCTAAACTTTCCCAAAAACATGAAAATAAGTGATAGAACGTCTATAATAATGTTATGAGATGTAAATTAATCTTTAAAACATATTCCACGTTGATCGGTGCGAAGCTAGGAATGAAAACACCCAAAACGAGCCAAAAATGGCCTATTGAGGTTGTTTTTGTTCCAAAACCCTCTAAACTTTCCCAAAAACATGAAAATAAGTGATAGAATGTCTATAATAAGGTTATGAGATGTGAATTAACCTTTAAAACATGATCTACGTTGATCGGTGCGAAGTTGGGAATGAAAACACCCAAAACGAGCCAAAAATGGCCTATTTAGGTTGTTTTTGTTCCAAAACCCTCTAAACTTTCCCAAAAACATGTAAATAAGTGATAGAATGTCTATAAACATGTTATTAGACGTGAATTAACCTTATAAACATGATCTACGTTGATCGGTGCGAAGTTGGGAAAGAAAACACCCAAAACGAGCCAAAAATGGCCTATTAAGGTTGTTTTTGTTCCAAAAACCTCTAAACTTTCCCAAAAACATGCAAATAAGTGATAGAATGTCTATAATGATGTTATGAGATGTGAATTAACCTTTAAAACATGATCTACGTTCATCGGTGCGAAGTTGGGAATGAAAACACCCAAAACGAGCCAAAAATGGCCTATTGAGGTTGTTTTTGTTCCAAAAACCTCTAAACTTTCCCAAAAACATGCAAATAAGTGATAGAACGTCTATAATAATGTTATGAGATGTAAATTAATCTTTAAAACATGTTCCACGTTGATCGGTGCGAAGCTAGGAATGAAAACACCCAAAACGAGCCAAAAATGGCCTATTGAGGTTGTTTTAGTTCCAAAACCCTCTAAACTTTCCCAAAAACATGAAAATAAGTGATAGAATGTCTATAATAATGTTATGAGATGTGAATTAACCTTTAAAACATGATCTACATTGATCGGTGCGAAGTTGGGAATGAAAACACCCAAAAGAAGCGAAAAATGGCCTATTGAGGTTGTTTTAGTTCCAAAAACCTCTAAACTTTCCCAAAAACATGCAAATAAGTGATAGAACGTCTATAATAATGTTATGAGATGTGAATTAATCTTTAAAACATGTTCTACGTTCATCGGTGCGAAGTTGGGAATGAAAACACCCATAACGAGCCAAAAATGGCCTATTGAGGTTGTTTTAGTTTTAAAACCCTCTAAACTTTCCCAAAAACATGAAAATAAGTGATAGAACGTCTATAATAATGTTATGAGATGTAAATTAATCTTTAAAACATATTCCACGTTGATCGGTGCGAAGCTAGGAATGAAAACACCCAAAACGAGCCAAAAATGGCCTATTGAGGTTGTTTTTGTTCCAAAACCCTCTAAACTTTCCCAAAAACATGAAAATAAGTTATAGAATGTCTATAATAAGGTTATGAGATGTGAATTAACCTTTAAAACATGATCTACGTTGATCGGTGCGAAGTTGGGAATGAAAACACCCAAAACGAGCCAAAAATGGCCTATTTAGGTTGTTTTTGTTCCAAAACCCTCTAAACTTTCCCAAAAACATGTAAATAAGTGATAGAATGTCTATAAACATGTTATTAGACGTGAATTAACCTTATAAACGTGATCTACGTTGATCGGTGCGAAGTTGGGAATGAAAAGACCCAAAACGAGCCAAAAATGGCCTATTAAGGTTGTTTTTGTTCCAAAAACCTCTAAACTTTCCCAAAAACATGCAAATAAGTGATAGAATGTCTATAATGATGTTATGAGATGTGAATTACCCTTTAAAACATGATCTACGTTCATCGGTGCGAAGTTGGGAATGAAAACACCCAAAACGAGCCAAAAATGGCCTATTGAGGTTGTTTTTGTTCCAAAAACCTCTAAACTTTCCCAAAAACATGCAAATAAGTGATAGAACGTCTATAATAATGTTATGAGATGTAAATTAATCTTTAAAACATGTTCCACGTTAATCGGTGCGAAGCTAGGAATGAAAACACCCAAAACGAGCCAAAAATGGCCTATTGAGGTTGGTTTAGTTCCAAAACTCTCTAAACTTTCCCAAAAACATGAAAATAAGTGATAGAATGTCTATAATAATGTTATGAGATGTAAATTAACCTTTAAAACATGATCTACGTCGATCGGTGCGAAGTTGGGAATGAAAACACCCAAAACGAGCCAAAATGGCCTATTGAGGTTGTTTTTGTTCCAAAAACCTCTAAACTTTCCCAAAAACATGCAAATAAGTGATATAACGTCTATAATAATGTTATGAGATGTAAATTAATGTTTAAAACATGTTCCACGTTGATCGGTGCGAAGCTAGGAATGAAAACACCCAAGACGAGCCAAAAATGGCCTATTGAGGTTGTTTTAGTTCCAAAACCCTCTAAACTTTACCAAAAACATGAAAATAAGTGATAGAATGTCTATAATAATGTTATGAGATGTGAATTAACCTTTAAAACATGATCTACGTTGATCGGTGCGAAGTTGGGAATGAAAACACCCAAAACGAGCCAAAAATGGCCTATTGAGGTTGTTTTTGTTCCAAGAACCTCTAATCTTTCCCAAAAACATGCAAATAAGTGATAGAACGTCTATAATAATGTTATGAGATGTAAATTAATCTTTAAAACATATTCCACGTTGATCGGTGCGAAGCTAGGAATGAAAACACCCAAAACGAGCCAAAAATGGCCTATTGAGGATGTTTTTGTTCCAAAACCCTCTAAACTTTCCCAAAAACATGAAAATAAGTGATAGAATGTCTATAATAAGGTTATGAGATGTGAATTAACCTTTAAAACATGATCTACGTTGATCGGTGCGAAGTTGGGAATGAAAACACCCAAAACGAGCCAAAAATGGCCTATTTAGGTTGTTTTTGTTCCAAAACCCTCTAAACTTTCCCAAAAACATGTATATAAGTGATAGAATGTCTATAAACATGTTATTAGACGTGAATTAACCTTATAAACATGATACACGTTGATCGGTGCGAAGTTGGGAATGAAAACACCCAAAACGAGCCAAAAATGGCCTATTGAGGTTGTTTTTGTTCCAAAACCCTCTAAACTTTCCCAAAAACATGAAAATAAGTGATAGAATGTCTATAATAAGGTTATGAGATGTGAATTAACCTTTAAAACATGATCTACGTTGATCGGTGCGAAGTTGGGAATGAAAACACCCAAAACGAGCCAAAAATGGCCTATTTAGGTTGTTTTTGTTCCAAAACCCTCTAAACTTTCCCAAAAACATGTAAATAAGTGATAGAATGTCTATAAACATGTTATAAGACGTGAATTAACCTTATAAACATGATCTACGTTGATCGGTGCGAAGTTGGGAAAGAAAACACCCAAAACGAGCCAAAAATGGCCTATTAAGGTTGTTTTTGTTCCAAAAACCTCTAAACTTTCCCAAAAACATGCAAATAAGTGATAGAATGTCTATAATGATGTTATGAGATGTGAATTAACCTTTAAAACATGATCTACGTTCATCGGTGCGAAGTTGGGAATGAAAACACCCAAAACGAGCCAAAAATGGCCTATTGAGGTTGTTTTTGTTCCAAAAACCTCTAAACTTTCCCAAAAACATGCAAATAAGTGATAGAACGTCTATAATAATGTTATAAGATGTAAATTAATCTTTAAAACATGTTCCACGTTGATCGGTGCGAAGCTAGGAATGAAAACACCCAAAACGAGCCAAAAATGGCCTATTGAGGTTGTTTTAGTTCCAAAACCCTCTAAACTTTCCCAAAAACATGAAAATAAGTGATAGAATGTCTATAATAATGTTATGAGATGTGAATTAACCTTTAAAACATGATCTACGTTCATCGGTGCGAAGTTGGGAATGAAAACACCCAAAACGAGCCAAAAATGGCCTACTGAGGTTGTTTTTGTTCCAAAAACCTCTAAACTTTCCCAAAAACATGCAAATAAGTGATAGAACGTCTATAATAATGTTATGAGATGTAAATTAATCTTTAAAACATATTCCACGTTGATCGGTGCGAAGCTAGGAATGAAAACACCCAAAATGAGCCAAAAATGGCCTATTGAGGTTGTTTTAGTTCCAAAACCCTCTAAACTTTCCCAAAAACATGAAAATAAGTGATAGAATGTCTATAATAATGTTATGAGATGTGAATTAACCTTTAAAACATGATCTACATTGATCGGTGCGAAGTTGGGAATGAAAACACCCAAAACAAGCGAAAAATGGCCTATTGAGGTTGTTTTAGTTCCAAAAACCTCTAAACTTTCCCAAAAACATGCAAATAAGTGATAGAACGTCTATAATAATGTTATGAGATGTGAATTAATCTTTAAAACATGTTCTACGTTCATCGGTGCGAAGTTGGGAATGAAAACACCCATAACGAGCCAAAAATGGCCTATTGAGGTTGTTTTAGTTTTAAAACCCTCTAAACTTTCCCAAAAACATGAAAATAAGTGATAGAACGTCTATAATAATGTTATGAGATGTAAATTAATCTTTAAAACATATTCCACGTTGATCGGTGCGAATCTAGGAATGAAAACACCCAAAACGAGCCAAAAATGGCCGATTGAGGTTGTTTTTGTTCCAAAACCCTCTAAACTTTCCCAAAAACATGAAAATAAGTTATAAAATGTCTATAATAAGGTTATGAGATGTGAATTAACCTTTAAAACATGATCTACGTTGATCGGTGCGAAGTTGGGAATGAAAACACCCAAAACGAGCCAAAAATGGCCTATTTAGGTTGTTTTTGTTCCAAAACCCTCTAAACTTTCCCTAAAACATGTAAATAAGTGATAGAATGTCTATAAACATGTTATTAGACGTGAATTAATCTTTAAAACATGTTCTGCGTTGATCGGTGCGAACTTGGGAATGAAAACACCCATAACGAGCCAAAAATGGCCTATTGTGGTTGTTTTAGTTTCAAAACCCTCTAAACTTTCCCAAAAACATGAAAATAAGTGATAGAATGTGTATAATAATGTTATGAGATGTGAATTGACCTTTAAAACATGATCTACGTTGATCGGTGCGAAGTTGGGAATGAAAACACCCAAAACGAGCCAAAAAGGGCCTATTGAGGTTGTTTTTGTTCCAGAAACCTGTAAACTTTCCCAAAAACATGCAAATAAGTGATAGAATGTCTATAATAATGTTATGAGATGCGAATTAATCTTTAAAACATGTTCTACGTTGATCAGTGCGATGTTGGGAATGAAAACACCCAAAACGAGCCAAAAATGGCCTGTTGAGGTTGTTTTTGTTCCAAAAACCTCTAAACTTTCCCGAAAACATGTAAATAAGTGATAGAATGTCTATAACAATGTTATGACATGTTAATTAACCTTTAAAACATGATCTACGTTGATCGGTGCGAAGTTGGGAATGAAAACACCCAAAACGAGCCAAAAATGGCCTATTGAGGTTGTTTTTGATCCAAAAACCTCTAAACTTTCCCAAAAACATGCAAATAAGTGATAGAACGTCTATAATAATGTTATGAGATGTGAATTAATCTTTAAACCATGTTCTACGTTCATCGGTGCGAAGTTGGGAATGAAAACACCCATAACGAGCCAAAAATGGCCTATTGAGGTTGTTTTAGTTTTAAAACCCTCTAAACTTTCCCAAAAACATGAAAATAAGTGATAGAACGTCTATAATAATGTTATGAGATGTAAATTAATCTTTAAAACATATTCCACGTTGATCGGTGCGAAGCTAGGAATGAAAACACCCAAAACGAGCCAAAAATGGCCTATTGAGGTTGTTTTTGTTCCAAAACCCTCTAAACTTTCCCAAAAACATGAAAATAAGTTATAAAATGTCTATAATAAGGTTATGAGATGTGAATTAACCTTTAAAACATGATCTACGTTGATCGGTGCGAAGTTGGGAATGAAAACACCCAAAACGAGCCAAAAATGGCCTATTTAGGTTGTTTTTGTTCCAAAACCCTCTAAACTTTCCCAAAAACATGTAAATAAGTGATAGAATGTCTATAAACATGTTATTAGACGTGAATTAATCTTTAAAACATGTTCTGCGTTGATCGGTGCGAACTTGGGAATGAAAACACCCATAACGAGCCAAAAATGGCCTATTGTGGTTGTTTTAGTTTCAAAACCCTCTAAACTTTCCCAAAAACATGAAAATAAGTGATAGAATGTGTATAATAATGTTATGAGATGTGAATTGACCTTTAAAACATGATCTACGTTGATCGGTGCGAAGTTGGGAATGAAAACACCCAAAACGAGCCAAAAAGGGCCTATTGAGGTTGTTTTTGTTCCAGAAACCTGTAAACTTTCCCAAAAACATGCAAATAAGTGATAGAATGTCTATAATAATGTTATGAGATGCGAATTAATCTTTAAAACATGTTCTACGTTGATCAGTGCGATGTTGGGAATGAAAACACCCAAAACGAGCCAAAAATGGCCTGTTGAGGTTGTTTTTGTTCCAAAAACCTCTAAACTTTCCCGAAAACATGTAAATAAGTGATAGAATGTCTATAACAATGTTATGACATGTTAATTAACCTTTAAAACATGATCTACGTTGATCGGTGCGAAGTTGGGAATGAAAACACCCAAAACGAGCCAAAAATGGCCTATTGAGGTTGTTTTTGATCCAAAAACCTCTAAACTTTCCCAAAAACATGCAAATAAGTGATAGAACGTCTATAATAATGTTATGAGATGTGAATTAATCTTTAAACCATGTTCTACGTTCATCGGTGCGAAGTTGGGAATGAAAACACCCATAACGAGCCAAAAATGGCCTATTGAGGTTGTTTTAGTTTTAAAACCCTCTAAACTTTCCCAAAAACATGAAAATAAGTGATAGAACGTCTATAATAATGTTATGAGATGTAAATTAATCTTTAAAACATATTCCACGTTGATCGGTGCGAAGCTAGGAATGAAAACACCCAAAACGAGCCAAAAATGGCCTATTGAGGTTGTTTTTGTTCCAAAACCCTCTAAACTTTCCCAAAAACATGAAAATAAGTGATAGAATGTCTATAATAAGGTTATGAGATGTGAATTAACCTTTAAAACATGATCTACGTTGATCGGTGCGAAGTTGGGAATGAAAACACCCAAAACGAGCCAAAAATGGCCTATTTAGGTTGTTTTTGTTCCAAAACCCTCTAAACTTTCCCAAAAACATGTAAATAAGTGATAGAATGTCTATAAACATGTTATTAGACGTGAATTAACCTTATAAACATGATCTACGTTGATCGGTGCGAAGTTGGGAAAGAAAACACCCAAAACGAGCCAAAAATGGCCTATTAAGGTTGTTTTTGTTCCAAAAACCTCTAAACTTTCCCAAAAACATGCAAATAAGTGATAGAATGTCTATAATGATGTTATGAGATGTGAATTAACCTTTAAAACATGATCTACGTTCATCGGTGCGAAGTTGGGAATGAAAACACCCAAAACGAGCCAAAAATGGCCTATTGAGGTTGTTTTTGTTCCAAAAACCTCTAAACTTTCCCAAAAACATGCAAATAAGTGATAGAACGTCTATAATAATGTTATGAGATGTAAATTAATCTTTAAAACATGTTCCACGTTGATCGGTGCGAAGCTAGGAATGAAAACACCCAAAACGAGCCAAAAATGGCCTATTGAGGTTGTTTTAGTTCCAAAACCCTCTAAACTTTCCCAAAAACATGAAAATAAGTGATAGAATGTCTATAATAATGTTATGAGATGTGAATTAACCTTTAAAACATGATCTACATTGATCGGTGCGAAGTTGGGAATGAAAACACCCAAAAGAAGCGAAAAATGGCCTATTGAGGTTGTTTTAGTTCCAAAAACCTCTAAACTTTCCCAAAAACATGCAAATAAGTGATAGAACGTCTATAATAATGTTATGAGATGTGAATTAATCTTTAAAACATGTTCTACGTTCATCGGTGCGAAGTTGGGAATGAAAACACCCATAACGAGCCAAAAATGGCCTATTGAGGTTGTTTTAGTTTTAAAACCCTCTAAACTTTCCCAAAAACATGAAAATAAGTGATAGAACGTCTATAATAATGTTATGAGATGTAAATTAATCTTTAAAACATATTCCACGTTGATCGGTGCGAAGCTAGGAATGAAAACACCCAAAACGAGCCAAAAATGGCCTATTGAGGTTGTTTTTGTTCCAAAACCCTCTAAACTTTCCCAAAAACATGACAATAAGTTATAGAATGTCTATAATAAGGTTATGAGATGTGAATTAACCTTTAAAACATGATCTACGTTGATCGGTGCGAAGTTGGGAATGAAAACACCCAAAACGAGCCAAAAATGGCCTATTTAGGTTGTTTTTGTTCCAAAACCCTCTAAACTTTCCCAAAAACAAGTAAATAAGTGATAGAATGTCTATAAACATGTTATTAGACGTGAATTAACCTTATAAACGTGATCTACGTTGATCGGTGCGAAGTTGGGAATGAAAACACCCAAAACGAGCCAAAAATGGCCTATTAAGGTTGTTTTTGTTCCAAAAACCTCTAAACTTTCCCAAAAACATGCAAATAAGTGATAGAATGTCTATAATGATGTTATGAGATGTGAATTACCCTTTAAAACATGATCTACGTTCATCGGTGCGAAGTTGGGAATGAAAACACCCAAAACGAGCCAAAAATGGCCTATTGAGGTTGTTTTTGTTCCAAAAACCTCTAAACTTTCCCAAAAACATGCAAATAAGTGATAGAACGTCTATAATAATGTTATGAGATGTAAATTAATCTTTAAAACATGTTCCACGTTAATCGGTGCGAAGCTAGGAATGAAAACACCCAAAACGAGCCAAAAATGGCCTATTGAGGTTGGTTTAGTTCCAAAACTCTCTAAACTTTCCCAAAAACATGAAAATAAGTGATAGAATGTCTATAATAATGTTATGAGATGTAAATTAACCTTTAAAACATGATCTACGTCGATCGGTGCGAAGTTGGGAATGAAAATACCCAAAACGAGCCAAAATGGCCTATTGAGGTTGTTTTTGTTCCAAAAACCTCTAAACTTTCCCAAAAACATGCAAATAAGTGATAGAACGTCTATAATAATGTTATGAGATGTAAATTAATCTTTAAAACATGTTCCACGTTGATCGGTGCGAAGCTAGGAATGAAAACACCCAAAACGAGCCAAAAATGGCCTATTGAGGTTGTTTTAGTTCCAAAACCCTCTAAACTTTACCAAAAACATGAAAATAAGTGATAGAATGTCTATAATAATGTTATGAGATGTGAATTAACCTTTAAAACATGATCTACGTTGATCGGTGCGAAGTTGGGAATGAAAACACCCAAAACGAGCCAAAAATGGCCTATTGAGGTTGTTTTTGTTCCAAGAACCTCTAATCTTTCCCAAAAACATGCAAATAAGTGATAGAACGTCTATAATAATGTTATGAGATGTAAATTAATCTTTAAAACATATTCCACGTTGATCGGTGCGAAGCTAGGAATGAAAACACCCAAAACGAGCCAAAAATGGCCTATTGAGGTTGTTTTTGTTCCAAAACCCTCTAAACTTTCCCAAAAACATGAAAATAAGTGATAGAATGTCTATAATAAGGTTATGAGATGTGAATTAACCTTTAAAACATGATCTACGTTGATCGGTGCGAAGTTGGGAATGAAAACACCCAAAACGAGCCAAAAATGGCCTATTTAGGTTGTTTTTGTTCCAAAACCCTCTAAACTTTCCCAAAAACATGTATATAAGTGATAGAATGTCTATAAACATGTTATTAGACGTGAATTAACCTTATAAACATGATACACGTTGATCGGTGCGAAGTTGGGAATGAAAACACCCAAAACGAGCCAAAAATGGCCTATTGAGGTTGTTTTTGTTCCAAAAACCTCTAAACTTTCCCGAAAACATGCAAATAAGTGATAGAATGTCCATAATAATGTTATGAGATGTGAATTAATCTTTAAAACATGTTCTGCGTTGATCGGTGCGAACTTGGGAATGAAAACACCCATAACGAGCCAAAAATGGCCTATTGTGGTTGTTTTAGTTTCAAAACCCTCTAAACTTTCCCAAAAACATGAAAATAAGTGATAGAATGTGTATAATAATGTTATGAGATGTGAATTGACCTTTAAAACATGATCTACGTTGATCGGTGCGAAGTTGGGAATGAAAACACCCAAAACGAGCCAAAAAGGGCCTATTGAGGTTGTTTTTGTTCCAGAAACCTGTAAACTTTCCCAAAAACATGCAAATAAGTGATAGAATGTCTATAATAATGTTATGAGATGCGAATTAATCTTTAAAACATGTTCTACGTTGATCAGTGCGATGTTGGGAATGAAAACACCCAAAACGAGCCAAAAATGGCCTGTTGAGGTTGTTTTTGTTCCAAAAACCTCTAAACTTTCCCGAAAACATGTAAATAAGTGATAGAATGTCTATAACAATGTTATGACATGTTAATTAACCTTTAAAACATGATCTACGTTGATCGGTGCGAAGTTGGGAATGAAAACACCCAAAACGAGCCAAAAATGGCCTATTGAGGTTGTTTTTGATCCAAAAACCTCTAAACTTTCCCAAAAACATGCAAATAAGTGATAGAACGTCTATAATAATGTTATGAGATGTGAATTAATCTTTAAACCATGTTCTACGTTCATCGGTGCGAAGTTGGGAATGAAAACACCCATAACGAGCCAAAAATGGCCTATTGAGGTTGTTTTAGTTTTAAAACCCTCTAAACTTTCCCAAAAACATGAAAATAAGTGATAGAACGTCTATAATAATGTTATGAGATGTAAATTAATCTTTAAAACATATTCCACGTTGATCGGTGCGAAGCTAGGAATGAAAACACCCAAAACGAGCCAAAAATGGCCTATTGAGGTTGTTTTTGTTCCAAAACCCTCTAAACTTTCCCAAAAACATGAAAATAAGTGATAGAATGTCGATAATAAGGTTATGAGATGTGAATTAACCTTTAAAACATGATCTACGTTGATCGGTGCGAAGTTGGGAATGAAAACACCCAAAACGAGCCAAAAATGGCCTATTTAGGTTGTTTTTGTTCCAAAACCCTCTAAACTATCCCAAAAACATGTAAATAAGTGATAGAATGTCTATAAACATGTTATTAGACGTGAATTAACCTTATAAACATGATCTACGTTGATCGGTGCGAAGTTGGGAATGAAAACACCCAAAACGAGCCAAAAATGGCCTATTAAGGTTGTTTTTGTTCCAAAAACCTCTAAACTTTCCCAAAAACATGCAAATAAGTGATAGAATGTCTATAATGATGTTATGAGATGTGAATTAACCTTTAAAACATGATCTACGTTCATCGGTGCGAAGTTGGGAATGAAAACACCCAAAACGAGCCAAAAATGGCCTATTGAGGTTGTTTTTGTTCCAAAAACCTCTAAACTTTCCCAAAAACATGCAAGTAAGTGATAGAACGTCTATAATAATGTTATAAGATGTGAATTACTCTTTAAAACATGTTCTACGTGGATCGGTGCGAAGTTGGGAATGAAAACACCCAAAACGAGCCAAAAATGGCCTATTGAGGTTGTTTTAGTTCCAAAACCCTCTAAAATTTCCCAAAAACATGAAAAGAAGTGATAGAATGTCTATAACAATGTTATGACATGTTAATTAACCTTTAAAACATGATCTACGTTGATCGGTGCGAATTTGGGAATGAAAACACCCAAAACGAGCCAAAAATGGCCTATTGAGGTTGTTTTTGTTCCAAAAACCTCTAAACTTTCCCAAAAACATGCAAATAAGTGATAGAACGTCTATAATAATGTTATGAGATGTTAATTAATCTTTAAAACATGTTCTACGTTCATCGGTGCGAAGTTGGGAATGAAAACACCCATAACGAGCCAAAAATGGCCTATTGAGGTTGTTTTAGTTTTAAAACCCTCTAAACTTTCCCAAAAACATGAAAATAAGTGATAGAACGTCTATAATAATGTTATGAGATGTAAATTAATCTTTAAAACATATTCCACGTTGATCGGTGCGAAGCTAGGAATGAAAACACCCAAAACGAGCCAAAAATGGCCTATTGAGGTTGTTTTTGTTCCAAAACCCTCTAAACTTTCCCAAAAACATGAAAATAAGTGATAGAATGTCTATAATAAGGTTATGAGATGTGAATTAACCTTTAAAACATGATCTACGTTGATCGGTGCGAAGTTGGGAATGAAAACACCCAAAACGAGCCAAAAATGGCCTATTTAGGTTGTTTTTGTTCCAAAACCCTCTAAACTTTCCCAAAAACATGTAAATAAGTGATAGAATGTCTATAAACATGTTATTAGACGTGAATTAACCTTATAAACATGATCTACGTTGATCGGTGCGAAGTTGGGAAAGAAAACACCCAAAACGAGCCAAAAATGGCCTATTAAGGTTGTTTTTGTTCCAAAAACCTCTAAACTTTCCCAAAAACATGCAAATAAGTGATAGAATGTCTATAATGATGTTATGAGATGTGAATTAACCTTTAAAACATGATCTACGTTCATCGGTGCGAAGTTGGGAATGAAAACACCCAAAACGAGCCAAAAATGGCCTATTGAGGTTGTTTTTGTTCCAAAAACCTCTAAACTTTCCCAAAAACATGCAAATAAGTGATAGAACGTCTATAATAATGTTATGAGATGTAAATTAATCTTTAAAACATGTTCCACGTTCATCGGTGCGAAGCTAGGAATGAAAACACCCAAAACGAGCCAAAAATGGCCTATTGAGGTTGTTTTAGTTCCAAAACCCTCTAAACTTTCCCAAAAACATGAAAATAAGTGATAGAATGTCTATAATAATGTTATGAGATGTGAATTAACCTTTAAAACATGATCTACGTTCATCGGTGCGAAGTTGGGAATGAAAACACCCAAAACGAGCCAAAAATGGCCTACTGAGGTTGTTTTTGTTCCAAAAACCTCTAAACTTTCCCAAAAACATGCAAATAAGTGATAGAACGTCTATAATAATGTTATGAGATGTAAATTAATCTTTAAAACATATTCCACGTTGATCGGTGCGAAGCTAGGAATGAAAACACCCAAAATGAGCCAAAAATGGCCTATTGAGGTTGTTTTAGTTCCAAAACCCTCTAAACTTTCCCAAAAACATGAAAATAAGTGATAGAATGTCTATAATAATGTTATGAGATGTGAATTAACCTTTAAAACATGATCTACATTGATCGGTGCGAAGTTGAGAATCAAAACACCCAAAACAAGCGAAAAATGGCCTATTGAGGTTGTTTTAGTTCCAAAAACCTCTAAACTTTCCCAAAAACATGCAAATAAGTGATAGAACGTCTATAATAATGTTATGAGATGTGAATTAATCTTTAAAACATGTTCTACGTTCATCGGTGCGAAGTTGGGAATGAAAACACCCATAACGAGCCAAAAATGGCCTATTGAGGTTGTTTTAGTTTTAAAACCCTCTAAACTTTCCCAAAAACATGAAAATAAGTGATAGAACGTCTATAATAATGTTATGAGATGTAAATTAATCTTTAAAACATATTCCACGTTGATCGGTGCGAATCTAGGAATGAAAACACCCAAAACGAGCCAAAAATGGCCTATTGAGGTTGTTTTTGTTCCAAAACCCTCTAAACTTTCCCAAAAACATGAAAATAAGTTATAAAATGTCTATAATAAGGTTATGAGATGTGAATTAACCTTTAAAACATGATCTACGTTGATCGGTGCGAAGTTGGGAATGAAAACACCCAAAACGAGCCAAAAATGGCCTATTTAGGTTGTTTTTGTTCCAAAACCCTCTAAACTTTCCCAAAAACATGTAAATAAGTGATAGAATGTCTATAAACATGTTATTAGACGTGAATTAACCTTATAAACATGATCTACGTTGATCGGTGCGAAGTTGGGAATGAAAACACCCAAAACGAGCCAAAAATGGCCTATTAAGGTTGTTTTTGTTCCAAAAACCTCTAAACTTTCCCAAAAACATGCAAATAAGTGATAGAATGTCTATAATGATTTTATGAGATGTGAATTAACCTTTAAAACATGATCTACGTTCATCGGTGCGAAGTTGGGAATGAAAACACCCAAAACGAGCCAAAAATGGCCTATTGAGGTTGTTTTTGTTCCAAAAACCTCTAAACTTTCCCAAAAACATGCAAATAAGTGATAGAACGTCTATAATAATGTTATGAGATGTAAATTAATCTTTAAAACATGTTCCACGTTGATCGGTGCGAAGCTAGGAATGAAAACACCCAAAACGAGCCAAAAATGGCCTATTGAGGTTGTTTTAGTTCCAAAACCCTCTAAACTTTCCCAAAAACATGAAAATAAGTGATAGAATGTCTATAATAATGTTTTGAGATGTGAATTAACCTTTAAAACATGATCTACGTTCATCGGTGCGAAGTTGGGAATGAAAACACCCAAAACGAGCCAAAAATGGCCTATTGAGGTTGTTTTTGTTCCAAAAACCTCTAAACTTTCCCCAAAACATGCAAATAAGTGATAGATCGTCTATAATAATGTTATGAGATGTAAATTAATCTTTAAAACATATTCCACGTTGATCGGTGCGAAGCTAGGAATGAAAACACCCAAAACGAGCCAAAAATGGCCTATTGAGGTTGTTTTAGTTCCAAAACCCTCTAAACTTTCCCAAAAACATGAAAATAAGTGATAGAATGTCTATAATAATGTTATGAGATGTGAATTAACCTTTAAAACATGATCTACGTTGATCGGTGCGAAGTTGGGAATGAAAACACCCAAAACAAGCGAAAAATGGCCTATTGAGGTTGTTTTTGTTCCAAAAACCTCTAAACTTTCCCAAAAACATGCAAATAAGTGATAGAATGTCTATAATAATGTTATGAGATGTGAATTAATGTTTCAAAATTGTTCTACGTTGATCGGTGCGATGTTGGGAATGAAAACACCCAAAACGAGCCAAAAATGGCCTATTGAGGTTGTTTTTGTTCCAAAACCCTCTAAACTTTCCCAAAAACATGAAAATAAGTGATAGAATGTCTATAATAATGTTATGAGACGTGAATTAACCTTATAAACATGATCTACGTTGATCGGTGCGAAGTTGGGAATGAAAACACCCAAAACGAGCCAA
Organism: Salicornia ramosissima; assembly: GCA_951394345.1. Lineage (NCBI taxonomy): Eukaryota > Viridiplantae > Streptophyta > Magnoliopsida > Caryophyllales > Amaranthaceae > Salicornia > Salicornia ramosissima. The sequence continues at coordinate 44,321,125 of OX596232.1, forward strand.
AAATGGCCTATTAAGGTTGTTTTTGTTCCAAAAACCTCTAAACTTTCCCAAAAACATGCAAATAAGTGATAGAATGTCTATAATGATTTTATGAGATGTGAATTAACCTTTAAAACATGATCTACGTTCATCGGTGCGAAGTTGGGAATGAAAACACCCAAAACGAGCCAAAAATGGCCTATTGAGGTTGTTTTTGTTCCAAAAACCTCTAAACTTTCCCAAAAACATGCAAGTAAGTGATAGAACGTCTATAATAATGTTATAAGATGTGAATTACTCTTTAAAACATGTTCTACGTGGATCGGTGCGAAGTTGGGAATGAAAACACCCAAAACGAGGCAAAAATGGCCTATTGAGGTTGTTTTAGTTCCAAAACCCTCTAAAATTTCCCAAAAACATGAAAATAAGTGATAGAATGTCTATAACAATGTTATGAGATGTGAATTAATCTTTAAAACATGTTCTACGTTGATCGGTGCGATGTTGGGAATGAAAACACCCAAAACGAGCCAAAAATGGCCTATTGAGGTTGTTTTTGTTCCAAAAACCTCTAAACTTTCCCAAAAACATGCAAATAAGTGATAGAACGTCTATAATAATGTTATGAGATGTGAATTAATCTTTAAAACATGTTCTACGTTGATCGGTGCGAAGTTGGGAATGAAAACACCCATAACGAGCCAAAAATGGCCTATTGAGGTTGTTTTAGTTTCAAAACCCTCTAAACTTTCCCAAAAACATGAAAATAAGTGATAGAATGTCTATAATAATGTGATGAGATGTGAATTAACCTTTAAAACATGATCTAAGTTGATCGGTGCGAAGTTGGGAATGAAAACACCCAAAACGAGCCAAAAATGGCCTATTGAGGTTGTTTTTGTTCCAAAAACCTCTAAACTTTCCCAAAAACATGCAAATAAGTGATAGAATGTCTATAATAATGTTATGAGATGTGAATTAATCTTTAAAACATGTTCTACGTTGATCGGTGCGATGTTGGGAATGAAAACACCCAAAACGAGCCAAAAATGGCCTATTGAGGTTGTTTTTGTTCCAAAACCCTCTAAACTTTCCCAAAAACATGAAAATAAGTGATAGAATGTCTATAATAATGTTATGAGATGTGAATTAACCTTTAAAATATGATCTACGTTGATCGGTGCGAAGTTGGGAATGAAAACACCCAAAACGAGCCAAAAATGGCCTATTTAGGTTGTTTTTGTTCCAAAACCCTCTAAACTTTCCCAAAAACTTGAAAATAAGTGATAGAATGTCTATAAACATGTTATTATATGTGAATTAACCTTTAAAACATGATCTACGTTGATCGGTGCGAAGTTGGGAATGAAAACACCCAAAACGAGCAAAAAATGGCCTATTGAGGTTGTTTTTGTTCCAAAAACCTCTAAACTTTCCCAAAAACATGTAAATAAGTGATAGAATTTCTATAATGATGTTATGAGATGTGAATTAACCTTTAAAACATGATCTACGTTCATCGGTGCGAAGTTGGGAATGAAAACACCCAAAACGAGCCAAAAATGACCTATTGAGGTTGTTTTTGTTCCAAAAACCTCTAAACTTTCCCAAAAACATGCAAATAAGTGATAGAATGTCTATAAACATGTTATGATAAGTGAATTAACCTTTAAAACATGTTCTACGTTGATCGGTGCGAAGTTGGGAATGAAAACACCCAAAACGTGCCAAAAATGGCCTATTGAGGTTGTTTTTATTGATAATGTCAACTTTATTGTTCTTTTTTTTATTTTGAATTGTTTGAACTAACTCCGCCCATAATTTGCAGGGACAATATAACCAGAACCTTTCGGAGTCTCAGGCTAGTGGCTCGGAGACGGATCCCAACCAGGTCTTCTTTGATACAGTTGGTGGCTTCCGGACGGGCGAGGTTCTAGGGTTCGGCAAAGACGGAGCTTCTCTCTATTATGAGAGAACCTCGCGGCGGCACGTTGGATCTGCCTACTCTCCATCAGTTTCCTCTCAACTGGCAAAGATGACCGAGCGTTTGGAGGAGTCCGAGCGTGCGAGGACAGACTTAGAGGAGTGAGAGCGCCGTCTGGAGGAGCGAGACCGTCAACGGGAGGAGCATCAGCGCCGTCTGGAGGAGGATCAGAAGAAGCAAGCGGAGTACCTCGAGCAGATTAAGGCGCAGACGGACGCTTTCATGAGGCAATTCGGCGATCAGTCTTCCATTCTCCGACGACCCCCCGACGATCGCACAGACGGTTCTGGCGGTTTTGGAGCCTTCGTAGTGTAGTTGTTTGTTATATATATTTCGGTTTATTAATTTACGTTTTTGGAAACTGTAATACATATTACATACTTTTGTGTATTACGAATTATTTATATAAATAATATAAAATATTATTTCGTACGTATAAACTGTTTTTCATTAATAAATAATTCAATATATTTTGCAAAGGTTTTTTTGTTATTTAATGAAATGAAATAAAAAAAGACGTAACAATTTAACGACCGCCAAACGGTCGGTATCCCAAAACTCAAAACCGCGAAAATGGTAAATATTAAAATGGCCTAAAAAAACCGTGAAAATTAATATGCCGACCGACACACGGTCGGTAAATTATTAGGCGCGAAAAAAAAATTGGCTGGAATAAGCCATTTTCCGACCGTCATGGCGGTCGGTATTACCGACCGTCATATGGTCAGTCGGTAATACCGACCGCCTTGACGGTCGGAAAATAGCTCTCCAAATTTATTTTTTTAAAACTTTTATTTAGTCGGTAGACGGTCGGTACACAGTCGGTAAATTATTACCGACTGAAAGTCGGTCGGTGAAAAAATTTTACCGACTAATTATACACCGACCTCCTTTTACCGACCGGTGACGGTCGGTAAATTGAGGCATCGACCGTTAACGGTCGGTAAATGGCGGTCGGCCGAGGACTAGTTTTTTGTTGTGATCCTGCCACGTGGCTCCTTGGCTTGAGGCTCCTCTTGGGCTTCATTCTGGGCTAATGCCTTTGGACTCTTCCTTGGGCCTTGTCCTCTAATAATTTAGCAATAACATACCCGACACGACGCTGAGTTTCATAGTGAATACTGCTTTATGTAGAGACAAACGGGCCTGAGTCGTGCCCGCTGTGGGAGAGTGCAAGTATACTTTACAAGATCAAGGAGGTTCCACTTCAAAATTATATGGCAATAAGGGGAGTAACCCTTTTTCCTTCTAAAGTGGAGACAACTAATTTATTATTATATTTCTTCGATTTAGGATCACCACAACACTCCCCTTAATACCAAACTTTTTTCACACTCACAAGTTGGATCTACAGGGGCTCACACTCCCGTCACATGTGAGTTGTGCATAATCTTGGTCCAAATCATTAACCCAACTTGGGCTTTGTTACCAAGACAAACGGGTCTAAGCCATGCCCGCTAAGTGGAGTACAAGTCCATCACTTTACAAGACCAATCATATGACAATAAGGGGAGTAACCCATTAGCCTTATAAAGTAGAGACATCTTTATTATTTATTCAATGTGGGAAAACGACAGTTTCTGTATCATTTTTGCAAGTTGGGCATTTGTAATCCTCAGGGCCGTTCCTGACAATTTGAGGGCCCAGGGTGAAGTAACAAGTAAGTGCCCTATAAGTCCGGTTATAAGTATAAAATATTTATTACTCCGTATAATTTTTGTAAAATACTGGGTGAAAAATTAGGATTTTTTTGTCATTATATTACCAGTAACAACAACGTCTAGTTTGTAACACATATAGTTCCTTTGTATATACTTTGGGCCTAAACGAACACATAACCTAATTATTTTGTTTATGTATGCTTATCATGAATGTAAAAGTTAAGATAGATATTTACCCTAATTTAACAGGTAGCAAACAAATAAGGACCGAGAAAGTATATACATATATATATAACAAACATAGTTTTATTATCTTTTGTCATAACAAATATATTATTGAATGACTTAAGTTGTAATAAAATAAAGTTGAAAATAGAATACAATACTAGCATACAAGAAATTATACGTCCACTCAGTCACTAATTAATTAAGAATGACTCTTAGCTTTTTGCTACAATTTCATATCTTAATAACATAACATAAAATTATATTCTCAATTCTTCCTTAGAACTTGCCATCTTTTCCGGTCTCTTGATTTGACTCCATAGCTAGCTAGCTAGCTAGCTGCCGGCCTTTTACCTGTGAAAATAATTAATTTATATCGTCATCAATTATCTTCGTTAATTTTCTGTACGTAATTAAGTTATCACGATTGATCTGAGGTGATTGTAACATGATTTCTTTTTATATGCATGCATGTAAAGTTCATTCATCATAGCAACCTCAAACCTTAACGGCTCGTTTGGTAGCCGGTCATAAATGAATGTAATGAGAATGAATTTATAACTAGATTTGAAAGGAAAATCAAAATTCATTCGCATGCTGGCTGGTGCTACCTTAAATCCAATTTATCTATTTTTTTTAAAAAAAAATATTCATTCCCATTTAATACCACCCTTCCACATGTTTATGACATGTGGTATGCACTTAAATCTAGCACATACAAATAATGGGGAATTACCTTGTTAATATTGTTCAACATACAATAGTTAAGTGGAGCTACTAATGTTATTAGTAAGGAGGAGGGGGAGAAGTGTAGACATAAGGAGAAGGTGGATGGTGGATGGGCTTAGGATGAGGGTGAGGGAATGGTTTAGGGTGAGGGTGATGGGGTGGGTGTTTGTGACTTGGTGGTGAGTGGTAGTAAGGAGGAGACTTGTATACTGGGCTAGGAGGCGGTGAGTAATAAGGTGGAGACTTGTAGGACGGTGGAGACTTATACACTGGAGTTGGAGGGGGGTAGAAGTGTCCTGGAGGAGGACACTTGTATATTGGAGATGGTGGTGGAGACTTGTATGTAGGGGTCGGAGGGGGGTAGTAAGTAGGAGGTGACTTGTATACTGGAGATGGTGGTGGTGGAGACTTGTAAGTAGGGGTTGGAGAAGGGTAGTAAGTAGGAGGAGACTTGTATACTGGAGATGGCGGTGGAGATTTGTAAGTAGGAGTCGGAGGAGGGTAGTAAGTAGGAGGAGACTTGTATATTGGAGATGGCGGTGGAGATTTGTAAGTGGGGGTTGGAGGAGGGTAGTAAGTAGGAGGAGACTTGTATACTGGAGATGGCGGTGGAGATTTGTAAATAGGGGTCGGAGGAGGGTAGTAAGTAGGAGGAGACTTATATATTGGTGATGGTGGTGGTGACTTGTAGGTGGGGGTTGTTGGCGGGTAGTATTTAGGGGGGGACTTGTACACAGGTGCTGGTGGAGGTGACTTGTAAACAGGGGTTGGAGGTGAATAATAAGGAGGAGGAGACATGTATATTGGAGATGGAGGTGAATAATAAGGAAGTGGAGGAGACTTGTATACGGGAGATGGTGACGGGTAGTGTTTTTTGGGTTTCTCATGATGATGTCTAGGCTTCCCATGATGATGATGAGGAGGCTTTCCATAATGAGGTGGCTTGTAATGATGATGTGGGGGCTTCTTATAATGGGGTGGTGGGTAATGTTTCTTAGGTTTTTCGTGGTGGTGGTGGTGTGGGTAGTGTTCCATGGGCTTGTCATGGCCGCCGTGGATCGGGGGTGGTGAGGTGTAGTAATAAGTGGGTGGTGGTGGAGAAGCATAAATGTAATCAGCTGAGGTTATTGAAGGCATACTAAAGGAAATAAAAGCTAATAATAGAGTGGCCAAAAGGGAGCCCATTCCTCCTAACTTTCCCATATATGTTCTCACTAAAATGAAGTGAAGAATTTGGTTGTGTTCTAAGCTCATCCTCAGAACACCTATTTATAATGTATAAGCTCAATCATTTACCATGTTACTCTAATTTATATTCCATGTGTGTACATTTGCCAATGTAAGTTTTTTATGGACTAAAATATGTTTGCGTACATTTTGTGTCCCATTTGTGTTCTACTTATTTTGATTAGTTTAAACAATTACTACGACCCACCTTTTAAATTTTAAAAATAAATTATGTTTGTCACAATTAGTGGAATACAAATGAGACACAAAATATTTGACAAATAATTTTTTTTCCTTTGCTATAACCTTAATATCTTTATTGTATATTAATAAAAATTAGAAAAAACTTGTACTACTCATTGAAACGAATTCAATGAAACACCACATCGTTGCCCAAAAAACAAAAAAATCCCACATAATTATATATTCTTTGTTATATTATATATTAGTATTAACTAGCTTATACCCAAGCAATATCTCGGTTCTTTTAGTTTATTATAATAGATATAATACCCCAAGCATATATATTATTTAACTAACGTATTTAGATAATTTTAGTGGTAAGAGTTTTAGACAAGCATAGGTAATATACTAATACCCAAGCATATGCTCAGTTTATCTAACTAAAGTATTTAGATAATTTTAGTGGTTTGTATTTTATATATATTATTACAGAATAAGTTGATGGTTTTTAGTTTTTGAAAAGAATTTGGTTGGGCAATGTAATCTTATTACTTACTCCCTCCATTCCTGTTTGTTTGTCCTATATGGAATCTTGACACTATTCATAAGGTCTGAGAATCTTCTAAATTACTCTCAACATATAAAACATAATATAGTCATGCGTGGTCTTGTTTGATTCGTCTCAATCAGTATGTTATTAATATCCAATTATTATAATTTTTACACATATACAACAAAAGATATTTAAGGTCAAACAACTGCATTGACATGTGTGTAAAGTCAAACAGGACAAACAAATGGGAACGGAGGTTGTAGTATATTTTTAAAACTACCTTAATAATATAAACATGAAAGATGACCATAACAATGCTTAAAATAATAGTAATTACAATTCATTTAAAAAAAAGTCAAAAGTAGTTTTGAAATATAAAAAACATTTAATGTTATCCTATCAAGTAGAGGGGGTTTAGGATGGAAGAAAGGGAGTTTAACAGGAAAAATTTATTTTTAATGATTTTTTTTTTAGTATATAGTATAGACAGATAGAAGATAGATAGATTTAGAAGATTCCATCTTATCATGAACAATATTCTAAATAGGAAAAACTTTAAAAAAAAGGAGAAAGGCTATACTACTATACAGTTATATAATGGTGAAAAGTCTTTGTAAAACTAAATTCAGTAATAATCAAGGATGCACAGACACACCTCCAACCTACCGTATTTCGTGTTTGACACTGACATGACACCGAGATCCGTTGGACACACGTACTCAAATTGAACTAATTGATCAAGCTTACTCAAGTATCCCATAACTTTTGAGCTATTTTTCTCGCTTTTATTGTTCATGTCTTATTTTTTTGAATAATTTATATAGTGAATAAACATTTTATCATCACCAAATTTGATATTTAACTCAGTGTTATATTGAAATTATATTGAAATTTAAAGATTCTCTTATTGTATTATTTCACATACCCATATTCTTAATTTTTTCAGTGGCGTTATTCCGTACCCGTATTGTGTCCGTACCCATATCCGTATTTGTTTTAGTGCAACGTAGCTAATAATAATGTGGTGTGAAACAAATTAAGTGAGCTATGACTTGATGGGAAATCTTGTTTCTTTTGCGTGCCGCTTGCGTGATTTGAGACTGCAAGCTTTGCAAAACAAACATAAACAATAAGGAGTTGCGTTGCTGTATGTTCTAACAGTCGGTCATTTTATACGCCTAATTATCTGGATTGAACTTGACTTAATGCAGGAATGAATTTGCATATGCTCTCTTTATACTATATTAAGCTTTAATTTGTTGAACTACAGCTAATCCTAGCTACAACCAGGCTACTTGTCGTTCAATTCCTACGCGAATCATTCACTTAAAAGAGCTTCCATGAAAGAATCATGTCAAATGAGTTGGGCCTATTTACTTCAACATAAATTCAGTTCATTTCAGTTCAGCTCTCAATTTCCTTCTCTTTTAAAATATTACGTACTTTAACCTGTATTCAGTTTAGTTTTGTTCAGTTCAGTTCAATATAATTCAGTTGAGTTCAGTTCAATTGAAGTAAAAAGGCCCTTAATGAGGTTCAAACCGTTGTCTTTCACCGTACTTGTATTTGAAGGAATCTATCAATCTATAACTAATACTAAAATAAGCCTCTAATGATGTTATTACTAACACATGTCATACTCTCAATTAATTTTTGGGGCCAAAATTACATGTGACATCAACTTGTTTTCTTGAAAATGTTTGACTATTTTACATAAAATTTGCAAGTATTGAAAATAGTGATTAGTGCAAATATTATTTTTATCACTATATTTTATTACTTTTTTGAGTTTTACTTCATCCTTTTTTTCATATCCAACATTTTTTTATTCTATCCAAACAATCATTTCTAAATAATTTTACTATGTTGCCGTTAAATTATTTTTGCTATTCTTGCATTTTCATTCAATAGGTGTGGAAAGTTTTTTTTTTTTTTTAAAAAAAAATATTACCCTATAATATTTTTTCCGATATAAAGCATGCGTTGCATATGAGATTAATCTAGTAACTACTACTAAAGCAACAATCACATTCCCAAATTTTCTCTCCCCAATTTCCCTCCCCACTCCGCTTTATTAATCATTGAATACAAAATTGTAAGAAAACATTTAACAAATGTTAATAAATGTGTGTTGTCTAAAATTTAGACATTTATCATTTGATAGTCCTATGTGTAACTATAAAAATATATTATTTTTATCATAAGTAAAACATAATTTCAAAATAATTACAATTAAAAACTATCAAAATATAATTTATTTAAGAATATTTTGTATATTATTAAAAAACCGAGCATCTTGTCAGGAATTATCTAGTCAGTTAGTATGTCAAAGCCCCAACCATCAAAATTCAACTTCTTATAATAAAGGTTCCCAGGTGGTTTAGTTTTTGTTAGTTCACATTGAAAATAAATTTATTGGGAGTTTCTATTTCATGGGAATTTTCCCCATGAATTTCTTATGAAATCAAGAATATTGTTTAGAAGACCATTGGAATTTAAATTTCTAATACTCCCTCTATTTTTTTTAAATGTAACACTTCTCTTTTCATATTTGTCGAGATACAACTTGGACTCATAATATCTCTAAATATATAAGTGTAAGAATTATAAAATTTATATTTTTGAAAAGTATATTCTAAGGTGAATCCAGCAACATACTACATGACTATATTTTTCTTTATGTATAAATAACAATTAACAGCCGAAATAAATTGGATGAATTATGCCAAAATCAAAGTGTCACATCTAAAAATACGGGGAAGTAAAAATTTAACTTACCAAGGAGGGAAGCCTTGATAAGTTATTTTCACCATTTTTTGGAAAATTGAATTTGTTAGAAAGTCTAAACTCCTATGATTAATTGTGCGAACCAAAAACACAAACTCTCATCACTTCCTAGAAAATATTAATTCCCATGTTTTTAATTTCAACCAAACATGCTCCTATAATGAAATTGAATATAATTATTCGGCAATTTTTTATAAAAACATTATTCTTATTCCTATAATTTAATGGAAAAGCTAAATGTGGCCCAATTAATTTCTTTAAACATTAAATAATGCCATTTTTAGCCCAAATATATTTTAAACTTCTATATATTTTAAATCTTATTTTATAATTTGATTCTAATTAATAATATTCTCTCGCAAAAAAATAGTTTAATTTATCATTATTTTTTTTTTAGGATAATGTGTGGGATACTAGACATTGGAACCGGGCCCTACTGTAGGTCACCCGACCCAATTTTAGCCAACATACGCATCTGTAAGGGGGATAATAAGGAATCCTCGCACATGAGTGCGGTGAAAATCGAATCCAAGACCTCGTGCTTGGAATTCTGAAGCCCTAATCACTAGGCTATGACTTGATCCTCAACTAGTTTAATTTATTAGTTGATAGCTAAAGTTTTTTTTTTTTCATAACACAACCTTAGTGTATACTCTGAGCTTAATTTAGGCTATTTGCTTTTCAGAATCAACAAGCCCATAAATCCTTCTTAGCAAGCATATAAGAGGTTGTATATTGTACTAACTACTAAGTACTAATGGTGCGTGGTACCCTTCCAATCAACAATCTAAGAAACCTATAAGAGGTTGTACATACCCCACATCACAAATATACAAATGTACCTTGCAACAAATTAAACCTTTTTTTAACAATAAACAAACTTATTCAATATTTTGTCAATGGGGCCCTCTATCATTATAAATTACAGAATTTAATTATTTAACACTATGTGCATTCTTGCTGGTCCCATATTTGTTTTCGATAGTGAAAATAAATATTGCAACTGATATATAATTGTTAAAAAAATTGAGAAAGTTGAAAAAATTAAGAACAAACCTGTTATTGCTAGTGCTCTAACGTATTATTGGATCAAAATTTGCTCATTTGAATTTAGTCACTTCAAAAAACAAAAATTATAAATTTTTTTTATCTGAAACTAGTAAATTAAAATGAGCAAAATATTTCACGTTGCACAATAAAAAAAATTGCCATGTTTTGACGGTAAGTGAAAGTAGGAAGAATATGTAATTCTCTACATCTTGCAATATTTTCATTTGGCCTATCAATAATTTATAAACCTTCTACTTTTGGTTTGACACCTTAACTGTAATTCATACTCCCATAGCAATTTCCCATTATTTGACATGTATTCTTTTTTAAGTATGTTTTATAGGTTTTGAATCATTTGAAAAACTAATTACACTAAATGATTTGAACTAAATATAGAAAATTTAAAATATTTGAATTGTCCTCTTGTTGCTGTGATGTAGCAACAACAATATTATTCTTCGTTTTCAATTTTGTGTAGGACCCTATATTATGAATTGCAAAATGAATTTTCTTAAAAATAGATATAAATCAAATTAATGTTGATGTAAAAAGCAATAGATTCTTTCAATTATCATTTGCCTTGGTAAACAAAGATACAAACACCAATAGCATCAAGAATGGTAACCAAAAATGAATTCTTATAAAGGGAAAGTATATTGGAAACGACCAACATGAGTGATAGAGATGGAGTTTAAATGATAAAATTTGTAATAAATACTTCATCTGCTCCATATTAGTTGCAACATTCCCCTTTTCACGCTTGCGAATGTATAATTCATATTCATAATATCTTTCATTTCGCTTTACTAAAAATTATAAAAATTAGATCACAATAAAGTAAGCATTAGGACGATTCAAAAGGGAACTCATACCACTATATTTGCTTTATATGTATAAAACATAAAAGCGAATTATACGAGTGACTATGAATAGTGCCCAAATTGCCAACGTTACGATTAATTTGGAGAAGAGAATGAAAAGTTTACATAAAAGTTTATTAAGGTTCCTAAGAGAATGAAAACCCTAGTGACATGACCATATATAGTGTATTGGATCAATGAAAAGTTTACATAAAATCAATTTATAATTTTTACTTCCACAAAAATAATTACTCAAAGATCCAAATTATTTTTTGACTTTGCCCGTCTCTCTATGCAAGGTCAATCCAAATAAGAAGTTATCTTTCCTTCACCTTCATTTCTTTTACTAGATGTCACAAGTTGTAATCCTCATATAGATTAAAAGAGTTTGACTAGGTAGATTAATTACTAATTAATTTTAAAAATAAAAATTAAAATTGGAGAAGTGACAGCAAGTAGCCAACTAGCTACCAAATCACCAATATTGAATAGAGTAATAAAAAGAGTATTGCAACTTTGCAAGGCACGATGTTTGGAGGAAGCTACTACATGTAGTCTCCAAGTGTGTGAAACTTTACCAACCAATAAGTTTTCAGCTAGAGAATCGAGAAACTTCCAACATAAAAAAAAAAAAAAATAATAATAATAATAATATTCACTCAACACACAAAAGCAGCTATCAGTCTTGGCTGTTACCCCCTTGTAAACTTATGTTGAGTTAGGAAATTATCGAACGAATAAAAACAAAATGTATCCATATTTTGCATGTTTTGTACGTAACATATTAGATGCGATAGCGGAATTTCAGGAACACTTTCTAAACATCTAAAACAGGTTCTCATGCATATAATTAATATGAATTACACTATCAAAATTAGATATACCTTTGATGAGTGTACTCCCTTACTTTTAACCTTTGGTATCCCTCCTTTGGAGATCAAGAACTTCAATTGCGATTCCTCTACTTGGTCCACAAACCCGAGAATGATCCCCACATGTGCTAATATGGAAGGAGGAAGATTAAACTGTCACTCTCTTACTTTGTAAGGGATCCGGCTATGAGAAATATTAGGGTTGTTTGTTTCACTCAGTAATTATTAATATGTATTTCATACATAATACAAAGCCTAATATATGTAGTAAATAATTAGGTTATAAGATTGCAAACCCTATTAACTAATTTCTCTCTTTAACCGCCCACTTAAACCCTTATTGGGCTTGGTATATTTTGATCCATCTTGTGTCTATATGTGTGACCTTATAGGAACCGATTATAATTAGTAGCAAGCCCATTAATTATATAATAGGCTTACGGACTGTAGTTGGTTTTAGCAAAACACTACGACCCCTAAAATAACCTAAATTAATGACCTCCTTAATTAATCCTATTTTATATTTAGTAATTGATATACTTGATCGAGGACGCCTCCTTCAATCTCCCACTTGTCCGAGAACAATTGGAGCAATCTAGAATTCTCTTAAGTCTCTTAATAATGTCCAATTTGATAATATGATAACATCATATGTTATCCATATTAGAGGTTCAAATTGTTTCTTGAAACATGAGTTAAACTATTGAAACAAGTGATTAATTCTTTAATCCACTCGAGCACGGCCATGCATTTTTAGTTCTAACTCTTCAAGAGGCCATGACACCAACCCTATTTAAAATAGGAGGAATTATATATCCACTATTGCTTGTCCAACTAAGACTCCCACTAAAATTTTAGCAATCCTGATTACTGCCTTTATAACCTCCTTTTACGGCGCAACGTTTAACAGTACTAAAGACACACTAATCGTTGTATGGGAATAATGTTGTTCTCATGTCTGAGGAATCCACTAAATATAATTTTGAATTTTTTTTTCAATTTGTTCTGTTCAATACACATTTACTTTGTGTATCCATGTGATTATATAGACATCTCCATGTCCCCAGAGCAATGGCACCACTATTATCACAGTACAAGTCAACTCCATTCTCAATGCTAGGTACAACTCCTAATTCGATGAGGAATTTCTTAAGCCAAACGACTTATTTTGCTACCTAAACTGCTCCTAAATATTCAGCTTTTGTGGTAGAATTAATCTGTTATATATAGTGGTTTGCTTTGAACTTTTCCAGCCCATTGCACCTCCATTTAGACAAAATATGAAACCAGATTGTGATTGGAAGTCCAATTTGTAGATTTGGAAGCTTAAATCCGTGTAACCTTTCACAGCAAATTCACTTTCACCTCCATACACTAGGAAACTATCCTTAGTTCTTCTCAAGTACTTAAGGATATTCTTAGCTGCATTCTAGTATGCATCACCTGGATTTGATTGGAATCTTCTGCATATGCTCAAAGAATATGAGGCATCCGACCTTGTATAAAAGATAGCATACATGATTTATCCTATAATTAACAAATGCATAAGGAACACTTATCATTCGCTTATAGAGTAGCCCTTTGTTTGCATTATAGTTGCAAAAGTAGTAGCCCTTTGTTTCCTTAGGATAACCTGTAAAGAAACATTTTTCAGATTTGGGAGATAGCTTATCTGAGAGTAAACGCTTTACATAAGCTTCACAACCCAAAATTCATAAAAAAGAAAATTTTAGAACTTTTCTTATCCATAACTCATATGATGTCTTTTCTACTGCCTTTGACAGAGTCCTTTGATACATGTCCTCAAAAATATATTGGAAGATTTGTAAGACTCATCGTTAATCGAACCATATCAAGTAAAGTTCGATTCCTCCTTTCGGACACACCATTTAATTGAGGTGTTACTGGTAGAATTAGTTATGAAACTATTCCACAACTTTTGAGATGATCATAAAATTCTGGGCTCAAATATTCTCCACCACAATCTGATCGTAGTACTTTTATTGTCTTGCCTAATTGATTCTTTACTTCATTGTGAAATTGTTTGAACTTTTCAAAAGATTCAGACTTATGCTTCATTAAATAAATATATCCATATCCACTTATTAAATCATCAGTAAAAGTTATATAACTAAACCCTCCCCTGGCCATAGTGCTCATTGGTCCATAAATAACTATATGTATGAGTCCCAAAAGATCACTTGATCTCTCACCCTTTCCTATAAAAGGTGATATTTTCATTTTACCAATCAAAAACCCTTCGCATATATCATATGATTAATAATAAAATGATGTGAGAATGCCATCATTTTGCAATTTCTGAATTCGTTTTTGGTTGATGTGTCTCAAACAACAATTCCATAAATAAGTTGGGTTTGAATAGCTTTATTTGATTTTCTTGCAATCTATGTTATAGAAATATTTATCAAAATCTAATACATATAAGCCATTTATTAAATTAGCACTGGCATAAAACATCTCTTAAAAGTAAACTGAACAACTATTGTTCTTTATTTCAAACTTAAAACCTTCGGCGTCTAGCACCAAAACGGAAATGATGTTTTTAGTGATAGAGGGAAAAAAATAAAAATTATTCAAGTTTAAAACTAATCCATAAGGTAAAGGTAGACTATATATCCCAACTGCTAAAGCAGCAATTCTTGCTCCATTTCCGACACACAAGTCTACCGTCCCTTATCCAGCTTTCTACTTCTTTTTAGTCCCTACACATTAGAAACAATGTGAGTACCACAGCTGGTATCAAATACCCAAGAAGAAGAAGTTGCTAAATTAACTTCTTTAACATAGATACCTGAAGAAAAAGCGCATGTATTTTTATCCTCCAAGTACTTTGGGCAGTTTCTCTTCCAATGACCTATGCCATAGCAGTAGAAACACTTGGCATCAACTTTTAGATCGCCTTTGGGTTTGTCAGAAGTCTTAGCCTGAACAACTTGCTTGCCCTTGAAATCTTTTTACCCTTCCCATTTTTCTTGAACCCCTTTCTTTTCTAAACCATAAGAACGTCCTTCTTTGGTTTTGGAATGTCTATCTCAGTAGTGACAAGCATTCCATGCATTTCTTCCAAGGTATTCAATTTATCCTATATGTTAAAGTTCCGTCTGTATTGTTGGAACCCATCATAAAGAGATATCATAATAACGTTAGTAGCCATTTCCTCGCTATAGGTAAGACCCAGTCTAGAAATTCTTTGGAATAAATCCATCATCTTGAGAACATGTTCTCCCACTGGCTCATTGACCTTATGTCAACATTCGAGAAGCTCTTTCTGAGTCTCGTATCTCTCTATTCTAGCTTGTTTCTAAAACATCTTTTTCAGTTGATGGATAATGTTGTACGCATCCATACCATCAACCTTCTTTTGATGGTTTGGTTCCATTGAAGCTAGCATGAGACATCTGACAAAAAATGACTTTTCATGAATAGCCTTTTTAGCAGCCTTTTCAGCATCTGATGTTGAGTCTGTCAGAACTGGGATAGGGGTGTCAAGGACATATTCTCTTCTTTCGACCCTAAGAATAATTCTTAGGTTCCTTTCCCAATCAAGGAAGTTTGTGTTGTTCAAATTGTCCTTCACAAGGTATGAACGTAAGTTGAGATTATTGTTGTTGTTGTTACCCGACATGATATCTACAAATAGAAATATAGAAAAAGTTCAAATTACTTGAATTAAAGTAATAATCTTAATTATTGATTGAAATTTTCGAATGGAATAAGGACTTTGTTGATTGTTTGGTTAAAAAATCTTGATGAATTATTAAAGCATGAATTTTTATGAAGTTAGTCTAATTTAATTATTTTAATTATTAAAATTTTGATTTAATTAATTAAAATCTTGAATTATAATAATTATTATTTTAATCTTGAAATATCCGAATTTAAAAGTTATGAAATTTTGATTATTAATTAAAGTTTAGATTTTTATGAAGTTAGTCTAATTTAATTAATTTAATTATCATTATTTCAAATTAATTAATTAATTTTTTTAATTATGTTTTATTGATTATTATTCATGAAATTTCTGTGAATATTAAATATAAATAAAGTTTGGATTTTTATTTAATTATTAGATGATTGAAACCTTTTATTGAAATATGTATTTTTATGGAGTATGTGTTTGCTTGGTGATCATATTGAACTTTGTTAAATTTATGAGATGTTTTCGAATGATTAAAGTGTTTGGGATTAATGAGTAATTGAAGTGCCTAGTTTGTTTGACGAGTCTAGAAGTCAAAGTTAAGATGAGGTTTGACCTAGAGTTGACTAGTCGTTAAGTTAGGTTGACTTTAGAGACAAAGTAAAGGAATTGGATAATGAAAGATAATGATAATGTTAATGGAACAATGCAGTACAAGTTATTGTATCTCGATGTTGGACCAATAAAAGATAATGGAACAATGGAGTACAGATTGACGTACATGGAAGTTGGACCAATGGAACAATGGAGTACAATTGATGTATGTTGAAGTTGGACCAATGGAACAATGGAGTAAAATTGATGTACGTCGAAGTTGGACCAATGGAACAATGGAGTGCAATTGATGTACATTGAAGTTAAACCAATGAAAAATAATTAAAAGATTAATGGAACAATGGAGTACAATTTGATGTATGTTGAAATTGGACCAATGAAAGTTAATGAATTGAATAAGAAAGTCGAATAGTCAAAGTCTATGGAGTCTAGAGTCTTGAGGTGACCCTAGCTAGAGAGTATGATTTGGGTATGATATGTTTCGCTGCACTGTCTAATTGAATTATGTACGTGATTGAAATATTGATATTATTATGATTGACTTGTGGGTTGCCTGAATTGTTGATCTGTGTTTTGAATATTATATTTTTTATTGCGTTCTATAATTAAGTAGAACATTCTAATTACTCCCCACTGACTGTGGACCCCTCATTCCCTTTTACAGGTAATGAAGAAGATTGATTGGGTTGTTGCGAGGGTTGGGATTCGTGAGCTTTCAAGTGTAGCAGCTTTTAGCTACCTAATCTTTTACTAGTCCTAACCTTAACTTTTTACCCCTTAGATTCGTAGTAGGAATTGGTAGCTTTAATGAACTTTTGTTAATTCTTTTGTATGGATTAATTAATATTCCCGTAATAAAAGACTAGTTTTTATAGAGCTTTCACTATTAATCTAAATCCTATTTTATAAGTTTTGGAATGATAACGATTCGTTTTGCTGATTTCTTCGAAATCAACGTTGCTAAAATGCGGGTCGTCACATTAGCGTTGTTTGTTTCACTCATTAATTATTATTATGTATCTCATACATAATACAAAGCCTAATATATATTAGTAATTAGGTTACTGGATTGCAAACCCTATTCCCTAATTTCTCTCTTTAATCGCCCACTTAAACACTTATTGGGCTTGGTGTGCTTTGATCCATTTCGTGTTTATATGTGTGACTTTATAAGATCCGATTATAATTAGTAGCAAGCCCATTATATAATAGGCTTATATACTGAAGTTGGTTTCTAGCAAAACAGTACTGAATGGTTGAATATAATCAAGAGGGGGTGAATTGAGTATTTGGTGAAATGATTACGAATTTAAATTTTTCTTGTTTCTTGATTTAGAACTAGTTATGGTGGTTCCTGTAGTGGATATAAATTGGAAAGCAATAAAACAAGAACACCAAATGTAACGAGGTTCGGCCAAACTCAAGGCCTACATCCTCCTTCTCTATGCATCTTATTGATTTAACTCAGAACAACATGTACAAGATTACACACTCAACTCGTTCCAAACTTATGGAATCAAAAACCCCACACTCAGCACTTAATGTGATTTCACTCGTGTTTGAACTCACAAACACCTCTCAATCTTCATGTAACGACCCGCATTTTAGCAATACAGATCATTATCATCTAAAAACCTTTAATATCAGATTCATTATTTACAGCGGAAGCTCTAAACTTAGTCCATTTTATTCAATAAAACCATTAAATAATCCAAAAATAAATAAGATTCTAAAGTCCATTAATACTACAAAATAGAGGAAAGTCCACTAATAAAGATACAAAGGCTAGAAATGGTCAATAGCATAAATAAACTACTAAAATAACTCACACACAATCCCAGCCCTTGTGTGACCCAAATCAGTCATCAACTGCACCTGAAAAGGGTTTTAGGGTCCACAGTCAGTGGTGAGTAATTAGATTGTTCTACTTAATCAGTAGAACACAATTAGAAACATAATAATCAGAACAGGTCAACCAAACAGTCAAACAAAACATCAAGAAATCATACATAGTCATTATCATTCGAGTACGCAGCGGAAATAATCGTAATAACTTGCTAAACCAAGACCTTCCAGATTAACCTATTTAGTTTTAGACTTCTTGACACCACTATTGACCTTTCAGTTCTATTCAGTTCAGGTGCTAATCCGTGACCGGTCATATGCTCGTTAGGGGTCAACCACGAAGATCTACTCCCCCCAACTTTCCTTGCTCATGCCGAGTCAACCACGAAGATCTACTCCCCAAGCACTGGGATCCAGAACTGTCCCGAATTTGAAGATAGGACAGTGGCATCGACTATACCTATGTTCATGGCACTTGAGCCACTAGATAGACGGTCACTTCATAGTTAATCATCTTTTCCATTTCAATTCTGTTCTTAATTCCAATTCACAATTCAATTCCTTATTGTCACAACTTGACTTCTAATCAATTCTAGTCCAACTTAACTTGACTCAAAACTCTAGTCCAAGACTCAATATACTCGACAAGATGACAACACCACACGGTAACTCGAGATTCATCAATAATCATTCAACTCAACAAGTTCATATGTAAAGGCATGCAACAATCAAGATTCAACAACATAATCCAGCCATAAACTCAAGTTCAGAAATTGAAATCTTACCCATTACTTACCAATATGTACACGGCTCCTTATAAGCATAACAACACAATGATTCATCCTCATAATTTATACAATCAAATCAATTACAATTCATCTTGCAAATCTATATCAATTAATTAAACTAATTTAAAGAACTTAATCAAAGTCTAGTCTTTTATTTAATTGAACCATACAAACTTAGTCTCTTATTCCTTCCTTTCACACGAAACTTTCGAACCAAGCTAGTGAAAGAATTTAATTTTAATCAAATCGAAATACAAGATTTAATTAATTACTTAAAATAATTCCAAGAATAAGTTCAAACTCTAATCTTTTATCAAGGAAGCAAGTAAAAATCACACCTTTTTATCTAAAATATCACACGTCTATGATGAGTTAACAAATCAAGATTTTAGATTCATACTTCAAGAACTTTACCAATTAAAGATTTAATTCAAGATTTTCATTAAAGATTAATATTAGATCAAGATTTTAA
This sequence comes from Salicornia ramosissima, assembly GCA_951394345.1. NCBI lineage: Eukaryota > Viridiplantae > Streptophyta > Magnoliopsida > Caryophyllales > Amaranthaceae > Salicornia > Salicornia ramosissima. The sequence goes on from OX596232.1 coordinate 44,340,613, forward strand.
TATAAAGATCAAGTTTTTAGTCTTAATAAATGTTCGAACAAGATGCATATACTCGGCTATTATTCGAACTACACATATAAACTATTCAACAATTATTTTCATCAATTATAATTAGCAAGAATCCTGAAACAAGCATGGATTAATAATAAAACATGTAAATAATTTAACAAAAATCATAGAACTTCAAGAACATCACTCGACATGCACCCTAATATTCTAACAATTAATTCAAAATATTATTTACACAATTCTAAGAAATTCTATTTGGTTCTAAACCTATTCTAAAAATTATATAACTAATCTATCCTATTGATTAAATAAAACAATCTAATTACTTGTGATTTGGAAAGATAGAGTTCGAATATTTCACAAAGTTACACAGTTTCTTGAAGATTTCTTGATCGATTGTATCAATCTTGGTTGATGGTTGAATGAAAGGAATTTTAGGGCTTTCTTGTGATTGATTTTGGAAGGAAAAACAATTAACAATTTTTGATGTTGTTCTCCCTCTTGGTTAGCCGTGTAGTGTGAGGGTTAAGAGGGGGTTTTGACCTCCTAAAATCTAGTAGTAAGATTAGGGAAACAAAGGTAGAGTTTTTAGGCCTAGTCAAAAATAGATAAAGACTTTTTAATCATGGAAGAAAATAGAAAAATAAAAATAATAGGGAGAAGTGACATGGGGGCCGTGAGTTAGGGTGAAGAGAGGGGTTAGAAGTTCCTAAAATCTAGTAGAGAAGGTAGGAGATGTTAGGATAAAAATAGGATTTTTAAGATAGGTCAAAATAGATATATTATTTAATAATATTGGCTAAAACAAATTAAATAAATTAATTAAGAGAAAAGAGATAGGGGGCCGTGAGGTGTAGGGTAAAGAGAAAGAAATTGGGCTTGGTTTGGCAAGATGAGATCAAAGGTTTGGGCTATAGTAAAATAATTAGATTGCTGCAAACATAATTAATAATTAATTAAATAATAATCAATTAAATAATAATCAATTGAATATTTAATTAATTATTAAAAATTTAAAATATCCCGAAATTTCGGGGTATTACACTTCAACCCCTTTGTTGAAGACAAAGTACAACAATAACACTCTAATGTTACTTTCTTACAAAGCTTGAAGAGAAAAGTTTAAGCTCTAAGATTGTGATTTTGTTTGATCAAATGTATTATGCCTTGTGTGTTTCTTATCTCTCGAATTTTTCTTACTCAATATCTTTAGGAGAGACAATTTACTCTATATTTCATCCTCACTTTATGAGACGTAAATGCTCACTATTTATAGACAGACAAACTAATTGAAAAACCCATCAAAAGGAGAGGGAAAACCAGTTTTCAAAAACCCTTTGAAAAGGCGGGAAACAGTCTCTCTTGTTCACAACAACCTTTTAAGAAAGTTTTTATGCTCAAAAAAGATTTTCCAATCTTTTCACATTGGTGTCATAATTAATTAGCATTTACCAACTGTCAATAAGGTGTTTAAAAAACCTAAAAGCCCTTTAAAAATCCTTTTTAAGACAATTTAAGAAAAACCCTATTTCTTTCGAAAATTGAGAGCTTCACATAGAGTGTACTGGTCATTAGACCTGTTACCCTTACTCATAGTCTTATAAATTTTATAACCTTTGCTTGTATTATCCATATTACTATTGTAACACACACAAAGGCATTTATAGCGATTCATCAAACATTCACACAACCATTACATGAATACTAAAAAAACTCAATTTAAAACCTAGTCTATCTTCATGCTCATCCAAGTCTTGAAAGTCTTCTATAGAATATCTTCAATCATCAATATGGACTTTAGTACTTGGGACAATTATACTTGCTGCACAACCAACATGGTTAGGACATAACAAGTAAAATATGTAATTGTTACAAACAGTTCAGGAAACACTACAACTGGCTCCAAACCAGTATACACAATAAAGCTCAAATACTTATTCCCGGTAATATCATATATTGTCAAATGTCAATCAAGAATAAACTCAATCAATACAAACATTCAAACTGGAAACAACTCATAGCTGGTTCTGACCAACTACATAGCTCCTGTAAAAAAACAATTGTTCCCTGTAGAAGTTTTTCAACGTTTTTCATCACCTCCAAACGAAAAAGGGTCTCAACAAATTCTCAACAAATTCCCCCTTTTTGATGATGACAAACCTAACTGAACAATTGAAATTTCCTGCAAACATCAAGTTAGATATAGTGTCCATAAAAAGACTCTATGTCTTCAATAGATGAATGACTTTCTTTGGGAGTATGAAGATTTTTACTCCAAACCACTTTTTATCAACAGGAGGCGAGAGAATTCCAATCTCAAGAGTTTAAGTACAGAACCACTCAGAGCACTCACTCAGACTCAAAACGAAACAACTAACTAATTCAATTGTTTCCTAGAAACGAAAAATTGCAGAAATTTAAATTATCCTATTCTAAACTACTGAAAAAGAACTCTAGACTCTAAACTCTATACACTCATTTTATTTATTTATTTTTTTTTTACTAGACTCAACCTAAACATCTAATTAGACTAAGGCTTCAACTTCTACTATTTTGCCCCTTTTTGCATCATTAAAAATTATGCACAAGAAATTGTTTCTATGTAACGACCCGACTTTTTAAGACTGTCGATTGACAGAGGAAATCGACCAACGGATCATTACTTAAACATTAAACTTATTATTAATGATATATTCCAAAACTATGGCATCTTTTATTAACTAAATGTTGAATAATAATCCAAAAGTCTACAAAAAAATTATACTGAAAATACATGAATTAAATATGTCTTCCCAACAGGCTGGGATAACTACTAGCAAAAGAATATTAATAATTGTTCTGTGTAGACTAGGGTTAAACTAAAGATCTCCGCCACACTTATCCCAAGCCAGCGTAAACCCGTTCTAAGCTGCTGCATCATCACCTGAAACTGGGGGGGGGTCCACCGTCAGTGGCGAGTAACTAGGCTGTCCCGCTTAAATGAGGGACCGCTAACCACATAATAGCATAGAATCATTCATGAAAACCATACATAACATGTAACATTGCGTACAAAAATGCATACAGGATACGTATAAAAGTACGTACAAAAATACGTATAAAAATACGTATACATTATGTATAAAAATACCTGCCAAAATACGGTTAGAAATACGTACAAAATACATATACAAAAATACGTACAACGTACAGGTTCATATACACAAATACATATAACGTACAAATACGTATTCATACTTATACATATACAGATGTACACAGTGGACCACTTATACATATCATTTTATACATTCCATTTTATTCTTATCTTATCGTAAATGACTTCATATAATACATAGACTATCATATCTTGGCTAACTTTATATCTTATCATAACCTATCATAACATATCATATCTTGGTGTAACATAATCATAACATAACTTCTTATCATAACATCTTATCTTCTTAGCGGACCGGACTTTATAGCTTGTTGTGGATCTCGTGTGCACCACAACTTTCCTAAAACATGCCGGGGTGGACCTTTGCATCCAACCCGTAGCCCTCCTTTGCGAGAACTAAGCCTAAGCTATGGCCATAACCCCTAAATAGTCCTCCTTTGCGAGAACTACGTAGACGACTACATATCCTAGAATCAAGAACTGCGCAGATACCGTAGTCTGGCAGTGGCAACGATTTAGCCCGATTAATGACCTTTGCGCCATCAAAGGGGCGTCCGTAATACTTATTATCTTTCCTAAACTTGGAAGTACTAGGTGACCGTAATTGGAACTGAAACGTTCGAAGTCCCAGGAAAGAGAGGTGTGGCACGTATGTTGGCCACCTTAAATACCAAGTCTTTCCTAGCCAGAGATCGAAACAAGTCAATATCCTTTTACTCTGTTTCCTTTCCTTCCCTATTATTATCTTATTATACTTCCCTTCTTATTGCAACTTATCCACTTCTTTAATGACTAACAAAATAATAATAATAATAATAATAATAATAATAATAATAATAATAATAATAATAATAATAAGGAAGGAAAGGAAACAGAATAAAAGGATATTAACTTGTTTCGATCTCTAGCTGGGAAAGACTTAGTATTTAAGGTGGCCAACATATGTGTCGCACCTCTCTTTCCTGGGACTTCGAACATTTCAGTTCCAATTACGGTCACTTAGTACTTCCAAGTTTAGGAAAGATAATAAGTATTACGGACGCCCCTTTGATGGCGCAAAGGTCATTAATCGGGTTAAGTCGTTGCCACTGCCAGACTGCGGTATCTGCGCAGTTCTTGATTCTAGGATATGTAGTCGTCTAGGTAGTTCTCGCAAAGGAGGGCTATTTAGGGGTTATGGCCATAACTTAGGCTTAGTTCTCGCAAAGGAGGGCTACGGGTTGGATGCAAAGGTCCACCCCGGCATGTTTTAGGAAAGTTGTGGTGCACACGAGATCCACAACGAGCTATAAAGACCGGTCCGCTAAGAAGATAAGATTGACGAAATAAAATTGACCAAATTATTTTAGGGATTGGGGGAAACAGTTTAGCAAAAACAGTTATAAAAGAGTTTATAATATGGTTTGGGTAATAAAAGAAAGACTTCATCATCACTATTCATCATCATTCTCATCCTCATCCTCATCTTCATCTTCTTCAACATCCTCGGATTCAGTCTTCTTGCTCTCAAAAGAAATAACATCGTCTTCCATCTCAGCATCATCAGTGGTTCCCTTTGCAGAACCAGAAGTATCAGGCAACTTTGTCTTGAATGCAGCCACGTCCTTTTCCAGAGAAGAGACCTTCCTCGATCAAGTAACTTGAGGTTAAACTTTGCAGCAAGTCCATCATCTCGTTCAGTGTTTCATCCTGATTATCTAGGCGCTTCCTCAAATCGACGTCTGAGCTGGTTCTTGAAACCTTCTTCTTCTTCTTAACAAGCTTAATATCCTCCTCCTATGGTTTTTCTCTAAACTTAAGTTTAGAGGTATCCACCTCCAAGCCTTTCTGCTTCAAAATGGTCTTGGTAAATATTTGGATGGGAACCAACTCTCTAGAAAGATTAACATTATATTGTGCAAGGACAGAGGTGATCAAAGAACCATAGGGTAAAGAATGATGACATAGCTTCATCATCTATTGGGTTTAAAGGTTTTCTTGAGAAGGTGGGGGTTTAGGAGATGATGGTGGTGTTTGTTCTTTTTGTGGTGTTTCAACATCTTTGGGTGGTGGTGGTGTTTCTATAGGTGTTGTTAGAGGTTTCTTTGGTGATGGAGATGAAGTAGGAGTGGTTTTAGCACATACGGGTTTTGGAGAAGTTGGTTTTGATTTTGGATAAATTGGCTTGGGTGTTGGAGGTTTTTGTGTATCAGTGGTAGCTTTCTCAATGATAAAACTACCTTTGTTTAGTAGTGGTGGTGGATCAGAACCAACGCTTTTGCTACCTTTCTTACATTCACCCATTTTCACCTTTTTTTAACTTAGAAAGAACTTTAGAGAATTCTAATTTTGAATTGAGGAGAGAGAGAGACAGAAATTGAGGACGGTGATGATGATGAATGACAACTGCAAAACGGTTAGTCATTATATAAAGCTGAAGTGATGTAGAGAGAGAGAGAGAGATGTGGAACCAGTTAGAGATCGTGTGAGAGAAATGCAAATTTGAATTTTAAGGAAATTCAAATAACTTCATTAATTATCTCTACCAACTCAGAAATTAGGCATTTAATTTTTGCCCAAGCACAAAATTATAACTGTAAATAAAATATTTCTTGGAAGCAAGAAAATATTCTATATTTTGATTTTTCAGAAAAAAATTCAATTTTCTAAAACACAAATTTGTGCTAACTACTATTCTCCCAAATTGTTTCACTTCTGGAATCAATCACTTCTAGCTCAGGAAACTTAGCCCAATTTAACTATTTTATTTCACAACAATGCCTTTTAAGATTTTGACCTTCATTGAGGATCTACATGATCACCTGTACGAATTCACAAAAAAAATAATTACACAAAATTCACATAGGGGAACACTTGTTCTAGCCAATCATTGAAGGAAAAAGGAGAAGCCAAATTACCTAAATCTAACTAGACCTAACATGAGTCTTAACCTATAAAAAGGCTCTCTTCCTAAAGATTTTGTAAAGATGTCAGCTAATTGATCCTCACACTTGCAAAACAACATCTCCACTAATCCTTTTTCAACATTTTCTCTCAGAAAGTGATGTCTTATCTCAATGTGCTTAGTTCTGGAGTGTTGGACTGGATTATTTCAAATATTAATAGCACTGGTGTTATAAAAAAATATAGGAACACATTTACAATCAACACCAAAATCTTTCAACTAGTTCCTTATCCACAACAGCTGGGAACAGCACGAAGCTACAACAATATATTCTGACTCTACTGTAGATAGGGCAACCGAGTTTTTCTTTTTAGAACCCCATGAAATAAGACAAGAACTAAGAAATTGTGACATACCTGACGCGCTCTTTCTATCCACTAGGAAACCAGCATAATCTGCATCTGTGTACCTGATGAGTTCACAAGTGGTTCCTTTGGGGTACACAAGCACAAATCATCTGTTCCTACTAAATACCTGAGTATTCTTCTAACAGCCTTCAAGTGTAACTCTTTGGGATTACTTTGAAATCTTGCACATAAACCCACAGAGAACACTATATTAGGTCTACTAGCTGTTAGGTACAAGAGAGAACCAATCATCCCTCTATACAGTGAAGCCTCAACATCCTTCCCTTTCGTAACAGCATCAAGTTTTATAGATGTGCAAAAAGGTGTCTAATAGGCCTTACTATTCTCCATGCCATATTTCTTCAGCAACTCTCTTAAGTACTTTTGTTGATGAATCATTATCCCATCACCAGCTTGCTTAGTTTTCAAACCAAGGAAGAATCCCAATTCTCCCATCATGCTCAACTCAAACTCACTCTGCATATATAAGACTAGCAAACTCATCACATAACATCTGATTAGTAGCACCAAACAAAATATAATCAACATAAATTTTTACTACTAACAAATGGTTCCCCTTTGTTTTGATAAAAAGTTTTTTATCAACTGTTCCCCTTTTGTATTCATTTTCCATGAGGAGATTATACAACCTCTAATACCAAGCTCTTGGAGCTTGTTTTAATCCATAAAGTGCTTTGTCTAACTTATATACATATTGGGGAAACTTACTATCCTTAAAACCAGGTGGTTGTTCAACAAATACCTCTTCCTTCAAATAACCATTCAAGAAGGTTGTCTTGACATCCATCTGAAAAAACTTAATATTCATGTGAGCAACAAATGCAATCAATATTCTAATGGCTTCTAATCTAGCAACAGGTGCAAAGGTTTCATCATAAACAATTCCCTCTTGTTGATTATAACCTTGCACTACAAGTTATACTTTTTTTTCTGACTATGGTACCAAGGTCATCCAATTTATTTCGGAATACCCAAGGAGTACCAATGACTGACCTATCCAGGGGTCTTGGCTTAAGATGCCAAACACAATTTCTTTCAAATTGATTTAACTCATCTTGCATAGCTATTACACAATCTGGATTAGTCAAAGCCATTTTATACTCAACTGGCTCTATACTAGACAAGAAAGAAGATGTGTACAAAAGTTTTTATAGATACTACTCCTCGTTTGAATCCCTTTATTAATGTGACTCAAAATTTGATCAGTGGGATGAGAAGATTGATATCTATAATTTTTTAAAGACAAGTCATTTTGTGCACCTTGATTTTAATTGGAACCAGCTTGCACCTCTGAGTTTACAGAATTAAGAGTACCAGAAACATCAGGGTGCATGATGTATGTTACCTTGATCATTAATACCTTGTGGCTTATGGGGATTTTCTCTGTTTTGCTCACTTGTTCCCCCTAAGTCCCTTACCTGATTTTCTTGAGAGAAACCAACATGTCCAGATTCCCCCTTCGAATTCTCATTTGGATCTCCTCCAGATCCTTCATCATTTGTATATGAAGGTTTAGTATGTGGACCTGGTTCTTCATGTATCTCCACTATGTTATCAGCATTCTGGTTCCCTGTAAAGTCAATTAGGCCAATGACTTCACCTGGTTCTACCTGTGTAATCTCAGAAGACATGTTAAACTCATCAAATATCACATGGAAACTCTCCTCCACACACAAGGTCCTCTTATTGAACACCTTATATGCTTTACTGTGAGGGGGGATATCCCAAGAAAACTGCCTCATCAATCCTAGGGTCAAATTTAACAAGCTTGTTCTTCCCATTATTATGCACAAAACATTTGCATCCAAAGACACGAAAGTGTGCAATATTGGGTTTTCTACACTTTAGGAGTTCATAAGGAGATTTGTTTAACCTAGGTCTAATTAGAGCTCTATTAAGAATATAACAAGCAGTGCTCACAGCTTCTCCCTAGAAACTCTTAGGGAGACCACTTTCAATCAACATGGTCCTAGCCATCTCCTCAACATTTCTATTCTTCCTTTCCACCACACCATTTTGTTGTGGTGTTCTAGGAGCAGAGAAGTTATGACTTACCCCATGTTCCCTACAGTTATCAATAAAACTAGCATTCTCAAACTCTGTGCCATGATCTGATCTTACAGCAACCAGCTTCCGATTCAAACAGTTCTCTACTTGCTTTACCAGGGTTAGAAACTAATCGTATGTTTCATCCTTTGAGTGTAGGAGTATAACCCAAGTGTACCTAGAAAAATCATCAACAATAACACACACACACCTATAACCTCTTCGACTTTGTACTCTCATGGGACCACACAAATCAATGTGTACAAGCTGGAAGGGTCTGTTAGTACTAATGACACATTTGGGTTTAAAAGAAGACTTGACATGTTTCCCCTTGGCACATTCTGAACAAATTGTATCAGCTTCATACTTAATGTTAGGTAAACCAGCAACTAAGTCTTGTAATTTTCGTTTGTTCAGAAGTGTCAAGCTAGCATGTCTAAAGCTTTTATGCTAAATCAATTAATTATCATGGGAAACAGCTTTTAAGCAAATGGACTTGTGTTTGGGATTTGTATCTAAGTAAGTAACATAGATATTATCTTTCCCGGTTCCTTCACAAACAAATTCACCTGTTTGAGAGTTAACTACATGACGAAGGTTATCCTGAAATACCACCATGTTTCCCTTGTCACATAGTTGAGAAATGCTCAAAAGGTTATGTTGCAAGCCATCACCATAGTAAACATCATTGATTGCATGTGAAAGTGAGTTACCTACTTTACCTATAACAGTAATTGTTCCCTTACTGTTATCCCCAAAGGTAACACTTCCACCATTAAAGGCTATTAGTGAAAGAAATTGCTTTTTATCTCCTGACATGTGTCTTGAGCAACCACTGTCTAAATACCACTAGATACGTCCTTTCACTTTAGCCTGCAAAACGTAATCAATGGTTAGCTTTGGGAACCCTAACCTTTTTTGGTGGTCGAGACTGATTCTTCTCAACCCAGACCAATTCAACATGTTTAGTTTCCTTTTCAACACTCTTCTTCTTGTTAGGAAAAATAGGGTTAGTGAAATAAACAATGGACACAATAAAATAGAGAAATGAAGCCTTCGAGGCGCGCGAACGCTTTCCTAAAGACTAATTTCACCCTATAGAAAATGAGCAGGGTTTCCAGAAAATGCCTTTGAGATGCAACGAAGAAAACAAGTTTTGATGCTCACACAAAACTCTCAGTATATGTAAAAGTTTAATATTGAAGAGGAAGCACTCAGTGAATTTGACAGAGAAAGAGAATGGTTTTTCTTATATTTTCTCTATCCTTACTTGGCCTTATATAGACCATCACATAGCATCAAAAAACTGCCCATGAAGTACACATTCAAACCCATAACGGGTTTATTGAACTGCAAGAAAAAGAATCGGAACCGCTCAAAACTGACGAAGACCCAGTTTGCCACTGACTTTCGTGCATCAGAAAACTGCCCATGAAGTACACGTTCAAATTTTCGCGGGCCGCGAGTTTGCCACTGACTTTCGTGTAATTCTTCGCGGGTCGCGAAATATCCATCACAAGCCGCGACTTTTCTACTGATCTCTTTGCACAATTTCGCGGGTCGCGAAACTGCCTTCGCGGGCTGTGAACATCCTAGTTTCCTTTTGCTCGTTTTCTGATTTAGCCAACTCACAAGTCGCGACTTAAACCCACGACTCGCGACTTCTCTCTGTCTTACGTTTCGTGTTTAAACATCATATGCAAGTTATATTACACCGTAACCACATAAAACTTGCATAAGACCCTTATACTCTAAATAAGTATACAACAATCCTCCCCCATTTAGAGTATAAAATCACAAAGTAAAAATTCCACTTCAAACAATTTCATGCATAAATGAAAGTGTGCATGACTTGAACTTCCAGCTAGTGCAAAATACATACAAGAATTCGTATCCAAATGGTGTTGTTTTAATAATTGAACCATTTTCAACACATATGAAAACCTGACGATCTTACACGCATGAAATACTTTACTTTTACATATGAAATAATCCGACACTATTACAGCCATGTGTCCTGTATCTTTTCATGAATGCACCAAAGCTATGCCCCTATAGCTTCTTGAAGCGGCTACACTTCGCATTCACATAGGTATATCTCTTACCATGCCCCTATGATTAAGCACAATCTCGAGATCTATTAAGGATAAACCAACCTCTTTTTCCATCACAATTATGTGCGGAACTTTACCTTGGATGATGTAAATAAGTTCCCCAATCATCAAATGAAAGAATTAATCTCATTCAACTTAAGACCCAACGTCTTATTGGGCGTCAAGTTGAGATTCTTTCATTCGTGATTATTTCAGGGCCTTCAATCTAAACTGATTGCCATCCACTACTATATCGAATCTCTAGCTAAACCGCTAGATTCTTTTCCATACATAGTCATCTTTATAAACTTGACTATAATTTCTTATAAATCCAGCTTCTTACCAGCCAATTACATAGCAATAAACTCTATTGTCAAAGAAAGTCTATAACGCAAGTTTGCTTCTTGAATACCCAAGAAATATTTCCTTCCCTATGGAGGAACACCCATCCAACAGAAGAAAAATAACTTTCAACTTGCATTCGTATTCCCTTCGACAATCAAACATATTACTATAAATCAAACCAAAATATGGTTTCCTTATAATACATGACGAATAATTAACTTTCAACGTTTCATACTAGTATTACTAGTAACATTGCACAATTTGCTCACCGCTAATGCAATAATATTCGTCTTACTTACATTAAACAACCTATAGTTTACATTACCTTTTACTTGGTAATCACTTATTCAATATACATAGGTGTTTAATTCTTATATCCAAGATGACATTAACTTCCCCCAGATCTTTCATAGGGATAAAAACTGTTTAAAAATAAAACATGTCATCTACATATAGTAGAATTATGACAACTTGACCGTGATCATCAATTTACTATATATACACTTGTTTAAATTGTTCATAGAAATTCATTAGACAACACAATTTCATCAAATCCTTGATTTAATCAACTTAATTTTATGTTCTTGACTTTAAACATCAAACTTTACAGTTTGTTGCATGTAAACCTTTTATATAACAAAATTACTCAAGAATGCTATTTTGACATCCATTTAATGGATCATAAGATTATAAATAGGTACATGAACTATAAATAACTTATAATAAAACACTAACAATGGGTGAATGCCATTAACCGGGCTTACGACACATCAATAGTCCATTAATTTTCAATTTCCTCTGAAAAATCATTTCCACCCAACAGGTTTACTTTAGGAGTAAACTAACCAAAATCCAAATATTTTCCTCATGATAGATTTTATCTTATCATAAATAATCCTATTCCGTAAGGAATATCTTGAGATTTTATATATCTCAACAAATTAAAGAATCACCTTCCATATTGAAACATATGGAAACCTTTATCAAAAGAAAACTTTGATTCTTCAAATTAAACATACATGAAAACCGGCTAATTAATTTTACCTTAGTCATATTATCCTACCAAATTGTGATGATTTAGATGAATCATTCTCAAGTTGAGTTTGATCATCTATTTCCTGATCATAATCACATTGATCAAATTCTTAAATTGGTACCTTTGGAGTTACAACCTCTAATCTAGGAAGTTATAAACAATTATTAATTACCTGTTGCATCCTTAGACCATATGGTGGTATAGACCAACCAAATGTCACTTGTTCTATAACATAGAACCTATAGAATTTGCTATACCGCATATTCTCTATTGATGCACTCAACTCCACTTTTGTGCAAATTTTATATTTGGATTCCAACCTTGAAATAACTCAAGTTTGACTTTCCTTTGGTACCATAGTTCATATGGGGTCACTTTATTCTTTTAATTTATCATAAACCAGTTTAAATTATAACATGTCATTAAGGTAACTTTACCCCATATACCATCACATAAATCTGAACATAATAACATGGAATAAGCCATCATTTCTTTCAGACACACCACTATATTTTAGTATAAAACTTAATTCATGTGTACTTTATAAACATTTGAAAAGCTTGGATTAAGTTATTCACTACCTGTACAAGTCTAAATCTTTTAATTGCCAAGTATTATCTTTAATTGACCATATTGTGAAATTATACATCACAAATACTTTGTATTAAAATACATAATCCTTGTCTAATATTAATATACAAAATATATCCATTAGGAAATAATAATTCACAACCTAGATGCTGAGGTTGTCACTATTCAAATGATTTGAATAGAATACATGAACAATAGAAACAAATACCAGTTCTACTAAACCATAGAACAAAACATCAATAATTAAATTGAACATTGACATAATTACATAAACCTCTAAATCAAGAGATTATGGCTTTCATGATTAATTAATTACAATATTAACCATGCAGTATTTTGCATATATATTTGATAACATGAAATTCAATAAATCCTCATTATTCTATTAAACCATAGAATAATAACCTTAACAAAATTAATCATTACTGTATATGTCTTTACCTATTAACAACCACTAACAAGACAATCATATTTAATTAGATAAAACAATTTAACAAAATATTTTGTTTTACACAATTGTTTTAAACTAATTACATAATTAACCCAAACTTAAAAATTCATATGCTTGACCACATATATATTTATCTCGATTGGTTGTTAATAATTAGTAATGATACCAAAGTATAGATTACCACTATATTCGATCAAAATGCCTTGATCAATATTATATTGACATGTAACTCATAATCCTTTAAACCAAGAGATTATAATTTCATGATTAATTTAATACTGCAATAACTATATAACACAATATCCACACTTTGGTGAATTTTATTGTAATGCTTTTATTCTATTAAGCCATATAATATTAATCTTAAACAATTAATCATTAATTCATGTCAATCACTCCTTTATGCCAATGAGACCAAGTAAAGAAAATAAAAAAAATATATAGCTTTACTTGTTTCGTAGCACTAACAAGAATTGCAAAATATTAGTTACTGACAAACTAATATGACCTAATGCAATGCACCTCCTATTACAACTCCTATAACAAGACTTAACGGACTAAAGTGTAACCGAAATATTCATATAATAAATATAACAAGTCTTGCTATACATTAACTTGTGTATAAGCTTTACGGTTAGTGTTATAACAACTCCTATAACAACATGAACGGATACCTTGTATGATCACAACTAATCACCTATGCATAATGCAATACACCTCCCTATAAACAAGGAAGTAACCGAAACAGTCATGCAACCAAAGTGGAATTAGTTGAAGACAAAATAACAAACCACTAACAAACTTAAATAACCGGTACACTAACAGACCAAAAAATTCGGACAGCTCAAGTACATTACGCAAGAATTAATTAGAGTAGTCAACCATTACAATAAAAAAAATTCCATGAAAACCTTACATGATTATCACCCATGATCAATTGATCATACATGCCTTACAACGTGGATTAATAAGCAAAACAACATTAATGCAAAGACATACAATCAATCCACTTTGTTAATTATGCACGCCAAGAGAGATTAGTGCATGGTAAACAGACATAACTACCTTTCAAAGGCAATTAAACCACTTTCCATTGATAATAACCGGGAACAAGCAAACAATAAACCATGCTTTAGCAATATATAATTGGCATATTCCCATCAACATCCAAACGAATAACTGCTGGATCTTTTTCAATTTGTATTACAATTCACAAAATTATAAATCTCACATTATCAATTTACATTGACAATACCTAATTCATGAACAATAAACTTTGTTCATCCATTAGCAATACTAATTTCCATGATCTTTTACCGATCATCATGATTTTTACCAATCATCTTTTGGCATATAATAAACATGGCAATTCATCTCTAATAATAAACATGACAACATCAAAACCCTTTGAAAACATGTCAAAACCATAGAGAAACAATAAACAATAATTTATTAAAATCATAACACAAGAAACTTCTTACTTGAAGTGACTTTAATCATGCCCTAATTTTCTGAGCATCCTCCATCAATTTCTTCGTCCTTGTGGTTTCGATAATTCCTTCATTTTTCCTTTTCCATCATCAAAACCATCACCTCGATTTTCTCCAATTTGTGAAAATTAGCAACAATTCACCAATTGTGACCATCTTCAAACTTAGTCTTTAGATTGTTAGGAAAAATAGGGTTAGTGAAATAAACAATGGACACAATAAAATAGAGAAATGAAACCTTCGAGGCGCGCGAACATTTTCCTAAAGACTAATTTTGTCCCTATAGAAAATGAGCAGGGTTTCCCGAAAATGCCTTTGAGATACAACGAAGAAAACAAGTTTTGATGCTCACACAAAACTCTCAGTATATGTAAAAGTTTAATATTGAAGATGAAACAATCAGTGAATTTGACAGAGAAAGAGAATGGTTTTTCTTATATTTTCTCTCTCCTTACTTAGCCTTATATAGACCATCACATAGCATCAGAAAACTGCCCATGAAGAACACGTTCAAACCCATAACGGGTTTATTGAACTGCAAGCAAAAGAATCGGAACCGCTCGAAACTGACGAAGACCCAGTTTTCACGGGTCGCGACCAATTTTCGTGGGCCGCGAGCTCAAGTCGCGAGCCGCAACCTTGCCCTCGCGGGCCGCGAGTTTGCCACTGACTTTCGTGCAATTCTTCGCGGGTCGCGAAATATCCATCACGGCCCGCGACTTTGCTACTGATCTCTTTGCACAATTTCGCGGGTCACGAAACTGCCTTCGCGGGCCGTGACCGTCCTAGTTACCTTTTGCTCGTTTTCTGATTTAGCCAACTCACAAGTCGCGACTTAAACCCACGACTCGCGACTTCTCTCTATCTTACTTTTCGTGTTTAAACATCATATGCAAGTTATATTACACCGTACCCACATAAAACTTGCGTAAGACCCTTATACTCTAAATAAATATACAACAGTTCTTAGCTGGCAATTGTGAATCTTGTCCCCAATCATGTCACAATGAAAACACACATGCATGTCCTTTGCAAGAACATACTTACCTTTTTTGAATTCTTTGATCCAAGAATTTTCTCTTGGGTGCTAGTTAGCCTTGGTTCTTCTTCTGGAATAACCAAGACCAGTTGTACCACTGTTTCCTGTTAGGGAGGTAAGATGGTTCAAGGACATTTTAGCACTCAATAATTTGTCCACATACTTTTGACTATTTTGAAGCTCTTTGTCCCTGGTTTCAATAGTTTTAAGAAGAAATTCATTTTTCTCATTCATGAAGATGAATTCCTTTTTCAAGTTTTCAAGATCAAAATTGAGTTTTAAAAGCATGGACTCATTTAGCATGTCAACAATTACTGGTTTCTTTCCTTTCATTAATTGAAAGACCTCAACAGTTAGATCACATATTTGACCTTCATATTCATCAATCATAGTTTGAGTATCCAAAGAAGAAACAATTTGTGGTGTATCATTGAGTAAAACAAACTCTTTGTGTAGATCCTCTAAATCATTCAAAATCAAATCATAATCTTTTAAGAGGTCAAGTCTACTCAAGATTTTTGCCTTAGCCCTAATCTCTAACAAATCAGGAAGTTTACTCAAGGTAGATAAGTTGCAGGGAACCAGGCGGATGTGTTCTCCTCACCATCACTAGGACAATCCTCATCCTCGTCTGGTGCAGAGAACTTAACTGTTTCCAGTTCCAACCTACACTTATCTAGTTCTTCCTCAAGGTCAGCCACTTGATCTGTTAGCTGACGACACACCATATCTTGGTCTTCACAACTAGCAATAACAATTCTACACTCCTCACGTTTATCTTTAAACTTTGATTTTTAAGTTGTGTAACTCACACCTAGTCTATAGCATTCATCTACAAAGGTACCAATACATTCAAGCATATTATATCTATCATATTCATGCATATCTTCACGAACTTTAACAAGATTTACCTTATTTACTTGGGGAATTTCATCCTTTGCCATGAAGCAGTTATCTCCAGATCTGGTTCTCCCACTGGTTCCTGAAGATGTATTGTTTCCTCCTGGTGTTTCCATAGCAACCATGCATTATTCAGAATCTTGGGTTTCCTCTTCCTCATGATCATTACCAGAGTCAGAGTTACCTCACATAGATGCAAACACAGCATTCTTGAATGCCTTCTTGTCAATCTTCTTTTTTATTTGGGAAATTCTACTTGCTACCACTGTGGTTTTGCCTTTTCTATAGGAAAATTTGCTTTTAATAATCCAACTTTTTAAGTTTTAGTAACCAATAATCCAACCTTTGGATTATTAGGGAATAATCCAACCTTTGCACCCTAATTACATACAATAATCCAACCTTTCGATTTCTAGCAACCAATGAACTAAACTTGAAAATAAAAGGTCAATTATATATTGATCTATTATTTTTTTGGGTTGTTTAATTAACTACACATTAAAAGACTAACATTCTATACAACTACTAAAACTCAAAAATGAGAGGTTCGGGTTCATTGGTTGGATTTTAGTGCAAAGGTTGGATTATTTCCTAATAATCCAAAGGTTGGATTATTAGTTGCTAAAAATCGAAAGGTTGGATTATTAAAAGAAAATAATCCTTTTCTATATGGTACCCAATTTTACTTTTTTGTCCACATGGTACCACTGTGTTTTGTGTTTGGTCTCTGCCGTGACACTTCCGTTAGAACTTAACGGTTTAATCTTTTTTTGGCTTGATTTATACGTATTTTTATACGAAGACATATTCTTTTATGTATTTTAATATTTATATGTATTTTTATGCATATTTATATATGAATACATATTTTTATACACATCTTATATGAACTACATATCAATATGTTTTTAATGACACGTAAATCGATGCTATCCGGGCCGCATTTCGGGGCTAATCGGGTTGTTTTTTGCAAATTCTGACCTCGAAACGGATCCTTCAAGGGTTTAAAGTGACCCGTAAAACCTTGGACAGACTATTTTTTTCCTGACATGCAAATCGATGCATGAAAATCAAGAATACCAGGGAACGCAGTACAGGGCTAATCGGGTCGTTTTTTGCAAAATCTGACCTCGAAACGGATCCCTACATATAACCTTGAACGAACTATTTTTTCCTAGACACGTAGATTGATGCAAAAAACGACCCGATTAGTTCCAAATTGCGTTCTTGGTTAGTACGTGTCAAGGAAAAAAATATTATGTTCAAGGTCAAAATTTGTAAAAAAAGACCTGATTAGTCCCGAACTGCGTTCCCAGATAGTCTCAATTTGCGCGTATCAATCTGTGTGTCAGAAAAAAAATAGTCCGGTCAAGGTTTTACGGGTCATTTTAACCCCATTAGAGATCCGTTTCGAGGTCGGAATTTGCAAAAAACGACCCGATTAGCCCTGAAATGTGTTCTCGGATAGCCTCGATTTACGTGTCATTAAAAACCATATTTATACGTAGTTCAAATAAGATGTGTATAAAAATACGTATTCATAAATAAATATGCATAAATATAGATATAAATATTCAAATACGTAAAAGAATATGTATTCGTATAAAAATACATATAAATCAAGCCAAAAAAAGTGTAAACCATTAAGTTCTAACGGAAGTGTCACGGCAGATACCAAACACAAAACACACTGGTACCATGTGGACAAACAACATTACAACCTACAACTGCACAAGCAAGCAAGATAAACTTCCATTAAGCTCAGAAAAAGACAAACAACATTACAACCTACAACTGCACAAAGCACAAATAATTACACCATCAAGCCATCAAACCAAGCTTTATCACCATTAGAAACTTTCCTAGGCATTATACCTCTAATCCTATGAAAAACAGAAAGTTGAATTTCCTTAATAACATGATACTCTGAACTCTTAGACTACCTCCAAAACAAAAGGTTCCTAGCTTGTCAAATAAAATACATAGCTGCTAGAATAGAGGCGACAAAATCCACATGTAGCTATTGTTCTTTACTGCAACCCCCAACCAGAGGCACACTCTCTGCAGAATAGACCTACTATAACTGCATCTGAAAAATAAATGCTCACGATTCTCCTGATTACCCTCACATAAGCTGCAATCTTCATATTCACTTAGCCCCATCCTATGTAGTCTGCTCCTGAGCTTCATCCTCTGCTTCATGGTCAGCCAGCCACAAAATCTATGCTTTGGAATCACCATTCTATGCCAAATTTCTCTAGGCCAATATACTGGAGGGTGCACAGTCTTCAACAGTCCATAAACATCCTTAACAAAAAGCGATTGATGAAACTCTTGACAAAAGACCTTTCTGCACAAAAAAAAATCCTTAACCTCACAGACCTTCTTCCAGTACTAAGAAGAATCAGGTAGAGGAAGATAACTAGCCCAAGTAGCTTGCTTGATGTACACTGAGTGAATCCATCTAACGCATAAATTGTCCTGCTTCTTAGCAATTGCCCAAACATGCCTCCCCATCAAAGCTTTTCCATAGAAACACATCCTTGATGCCTAGGCCACCACTCTTTTTACTCCTACAAATATCATCCCAAAAACCTGAGCCCAATACATGTGAAGGCTCATCAAAACTGAGTTAATTAATTGTAATCTACCTACATAAGAAAGATTCCTTGAACTCCAAACTATAATTCGAGCTGTCATTTTTATCAACCAAGCTTTCACACTGAGCCCTAGTAATTCTCTTGGAACAAATAGGCACCCCTAAATATTTAAAAGGCAAAAAACCTCGTACAAAACCAGACTCCAAAATAAGGGGTTGAATGTAACGACCCGTATTTTAGCAACGTTGTTTTCGGAGAAAACAACAACACGGATCATTATAAACGACTTTATAATGATCAAAACTTAAAACGAAAGCAGAATCTCTAAAACTTAGCCATTTATTAATCAAAAATCATTCAATCAAAACTAGATTTATCCCAAAGTTTTCATTAAACTACTAAAAATACTACTACAAGCTAGAAATATTAACATTAGTATAGGACTACTAAATTGGGTAGCTAAACTGCTACGCTTGCAAGCTCATGAATCCCAACCCTCGCTAACACCCGGCTTATTCCTCTTCATCACCTGAAAGGGGATTGGGGGTCCACAGTCAATGGGGAGTAATTAGAATGTTCTACTTAATAGTAGAACGCAATTAGACATATAATAATCAGAACAAGTCAAATAGAAAGTCCACACAAGTCGACGAGTTCAACACTAACAAAACAATATATCCAATTGTCAAGATATGTTGCGGAAACATACACAAGACCAAGCTATAACCAGACCTCCCATTCAAGCTAGTACTGACTCTAGACTTTAAAGTTCCAGTTCACATTAGGGTTCTAATCCGTGACACAATCATATGCTCGTAGGGGTCAACCACAAAGGATCTACTTCCCTAAATTTCCTTGTCTCACGCCGGGTCAACCACAAAAGTTCTACTTCCCGAGCGCTGGGATCCAGAACTGTCGCCATTCCGCAGCGGTACAGTGGCTTTGATTATACCCATGTTCGTGGCACTTTAGTCACTAGATGGGCGGTTACTTCATAGATTATTAATCTTTCATTTATCTCACTCTCATCATCATCCTTGCTCATTGTTTATTATGTATTTTATATGGTGCTCATACCGGCTGTCAATTCCTTAATTATCGGCATAACTGCCCGTCAATTCCAATTATCAGTATATGCCAGCCGTCAATTCCTTAAACCCGGTAGAGTGTACCATAATTGGAAGTACTAGGTGACCGTAATTGGAACTAAGTTGTTCGAAATCCCTGGAAAGAGAGGTGCGACACGTATATCGGCTATCTTAAATACCAAGTCTTTCCTAGCCAGAGATCGAAACAAGACAATATCCTCTTACTCTGTTTCCTTTCCTTCATTATTATTATGTTATTATTAATTATTTAAGCTTACAACTTAACTCTAAGTCAACTCAACTTATCAATTAGTCAACTCTAGGTCAAACATCCTAACTTTGACTTCTAGACTCAATAACAACTTAGACAATCCGTAACACCCCGCATTTTAGCAACGACGTTATTAGTGATAATGTCGTAAACAGGTAGTTACCAATCGATTTATAAAGCAAGAAAATAAATAAAACTCATGAAAATAGTACTTATTAATAATCATAATGGAATCCCAAATTACAAAAGGTTAAATGAACCATAAATCTAGTCCTAAAAACTGAAATAAAAACCTATTGGAAAAGCAGGAAATAAAAATAGGGGCCTAGACGCTCGACCAACACAACCCGACTCTAGCCTCTATCTTACTTACCTGCAAAATAGATTTGGGGGTCCACCATCAGTGGCGAGTAATTAGACTGTTCCACTTAGCAGTGGAACCAAGCAACATAAAACATTAAATCAAATAGCAGGCACGAAGCAACCCAAAACGTACGAAATAACGTTCAATTAACAGAATTATATAACAGAGAACGCATACAACGGAAGACTTCATCAAATGATAAGTTCAGATACTAAACTCTTAAATACAATATTAGATTCATTTATCAACAGCAGACATCAAGAGTTAACCGACATGACCGAAGTCGATACAACAAGTGAATCCCCGACACGATTTATCACCGATGAACCGATACGACATGGCACAAAACCGATAACAACAAACAAGTCCCCGACACGATTCATCACAGATGAACAGATACGACACGGTACAAGGTCGATACAACAACAAGTCCCCGACACGATTCATTACAGATGAACCGATACGACACGGCGCAAGACCGATACAAAGTCCCCGACATGATTCATCACAGATTAACCGATACGACACGGCGCAAAGCCGATACAACAAACAAGTCCCCGACAAGATTCATCACAGATGAACTGATACGACACGGCACAAGGCCGATACAACATTGACACGACTGACACAAACGATAATGGACACGACTCAAGATTAAACAACAATCAATCATGACTCGAAACAAGGACACCGATAAACGCATGACATACACATATAACATAACTTCGGAATTCATCCATTTACACGAGTAACATACTAATATCATCATATCAACTTAAACACACAAAACACTATTACAACAAGTCATGAAAAGCCATAGCTAAATATATAACACAAGAGCATGGTGAAATAGTCATAAAGGTTCAATTTTTATTCGGAGACAACAAGATAACAAGATTTCGAGGTCAATACCAATTTAGTACCATTCGACCATCATAGATACAAGTCAAGTAATTAATGCAACGATTCAAAACAAGATTCAATAATTCCTTAAAGACTCATGAAAATCATAGCTTGCATAAATAATTAATCAAAAGATCAAGAAAACAATCATCAATACATATTCTAAACAACTCGACCAAGCCATAACAATTTCAAGATCAAGATTAAAGTTCATCAACATGCATAGAACAAACATGATTATTCATAAACTAAATCAAGATTTCAAGATTGAGAAAGATTACAACGAAAAGGTTCAAACTTGAACATCATACAAGGATATGTGAATGAAAAAAGAATAAAAATACAAGCTTTATGCTTCTATATGATTCATTAATTCAAGAAAACAAAGATTCATGCTTTAACATTCAAACTATACAATTAAACAAATAAAAAATCATGCTTTAGGACCATATAACCACACGCATAAGTTCATCAATGAACAACTCAAGAATGCATTAATTCACATCAAGATACATATCAAACTACTATATGAGGATTAAACAATGCATAAACATTCCAAGATTTATCAAGATACAATTTAAACAATTCAAGAAACCATAATAAACACCCTAGTCTAGTCGATAATCACACGCACAAAGGAACAAGCAACATGACTTCTATCTAATCTAATATTCTATGTAGGTTGATCCTAATACTAAGTGAAAAAGCTAGTTACCTATAGGGGAAACCACACACATAAAACCACACACAACCTCGCCCATTCGTCCCTTAGTTCGACCCAAGCCACGCCCAAGGTTAGGTTTGCATTGATGAACAAGGTTGAAGGTCTTGAATCAATTTTCAATGATGTTTTTGATTTGATGAAATAAAAGGAGGATTGGGTTGGGAAACCTGATGAGATGTCGTGATATGTAGTGGGGAAAAGGAGGAGTTTTTATTTGTACTTTTTATTTGTAGTTTAGTTTTTTATTTGTAGTTTAGTTTTTATTTGTAGTTTAGGATTGGAAAAAAAAGAAAATAAAAACAAAGGGGCCGGCTAGGGAGATGCAAAGTAAGATTTTTTAGATGTTCCTAAAATGTAGTAGGGTGGTTAGGGAAAATAAAAAAATAGAGTTTTTAGGTTTTACACAAAATAGATGTAATTGGATAATAAAGGTAAATAAATAAATCAAATTAAATTAAAATAAAGGAAAGATCGGCTAGGAGGGAGTCAAAGCAAGGGCTTTGGGCTTGATCAATTAAATAAAAATTAAGTCTTTGGGCCCTAATCAAATGATTCAGACTTTAAGGCTTACTCTTGCACGAAATTTTACGGCCCCAAAAATCCGGGTCATTACACAATCCATTACTCAATAACCAAGCACTTCAATCACTCGAAAACATCACACAAATTCAACAAAGTTAATTTCAACATGATCAAAAAGTAAAACAAATACTTCATAAAAAATACATAGTTCAATAAATAGATTTCAATCATCTAATAATTAAACAAAAATCCAAACTTTATTTATAAACAATATTCACGGCATCTTAATAGATAAAAATCAATAAAACATAATTAAAGAATTTAATTAATTAAATCAAGATTAACAATTTAATTAAAGAACTTATCCACTTGGTAAAATTAAATCAAGAAAGTCATAAATAATCATAATTTGAACAAGAGATTCGACAAGATATACTTTAAAAATATTTTAATAATTTAATCACACTGTTTTACACAATCTGATTTTACCGATTTAAATTAAAGAACAACCATTTAAAGGTCTCTAACATTCTTGAAATTTTGATGAAAGTTAACTCTAGGTTCAAGGTTTAACGTGCATAAGTTTATTCCAAAAATAACATCATTTACTAATTTTAAGGGATTTTATAACTAACCGATCAGATGTGACTATAATCAGTTTCATAATTTCCTGCCATAGCAAACGGACTTTAAAGATTACGAAAACATAGCACAAACTATAAAACACTAATTCGAACTTTAATCTAAATTTTTGTAGGCGTCCAAATTGAATAAGTATTTTAATGAATTCGTAAACTAAATATGGACAGTTTTACCGGTTTGACCGATTAAATTATAGTAAGCAAGGAAAGGACGAATTTTGCCACGAAATAAATTATGATTCATAATCAACCAGTAAAGAAACTCACATAAAAAATTATCAAGAAATAACAAGATTTGATCAAGAAATAAATTCATACACTCAGCAACACACTCATAATCATGCAATTGATTAATATTAATAATAATAATTCAGCAATTCAAAAATAAATTCTTTAGCAATTCTAAACATGTTCTAAACATTATAAATTTAATCTTGTTCTAAAACTAAGCAAAACATCTAATTACCTTAAATTGAAGTACAAGAGTTTCGAATCTTTGGCTTGGGTTGGCCGTGTGATTAGTTCGAACAAGGCTTTGTTTTGTTTCCTTTTTTTCTTGCTTCAATATTTTTGGGTCTCTTGATCTTTGAATTTTTGTGTTTAGATATTTTTGAGAGAGGTGGAAGAAATTTTGTGGTGTTGTTCTCTTTGTAGATGCCGTGGGATTTAGTGTTATAGGGGGTTTATATAAACTCTTGGATGGTTTAGGTGAACTCCTAAAAACAGGTAAAGAATATTTAAGAATTGGATTTTTATTTAATTCATATCTATTAATTAAAAGATTTGAAAAAAAAAAATATTTTGTTCAAGTAAAGGGGAGCCGTGTGGGCCTAGGTAGCAAGGTGGGATTGGGCTTTGGCCCTATTTTGGTTAATGCAAGGTAAAAGTTTGGACTCGGGTTTTAATTTAAGCTTAGTTTGATTTGAAAAGTTGTGCCAACAATTTATGTAATTAAATATTAAAAATTTAAACTACCCCAAAAATACGGGGTGTTAAACTGAACTTTATTTCCCTCTAGGACACAATAATAAAATTCAGATTTAAGTGCATTAGCTTTAAGGCTAGTAGCATTAGAAATCTCCTTGAACTTGTCCAGCATCAACCTAACATAGCTTCTATTCCCTTTGCAGCATGATAGGTCATTTTAGGACCAATTTGCTGGACTCTTTTAACTTGTTTTCTGTTGTTTTTAGGCTTAGTTTTATTAGTTTTAGGCCTTTTTAGCTTAGTTTAAGTCTTACTTGCGTTTTCGTTGAATAATGCCTTTTCTTACCATTTTTGCTAATAATAGAGCACTTTTGCGTTACTAATGCCTTGCGTTCATTCATGTAGGTATTTTGTGTGTTTTCGATCAATTGTTAAAAGCCGACAAGGGTCGTGAGAGGTCCCGAGAAGCTTTGGGAAGTGTTCCGCAAAAAAGCCAAGACCACAATCACCACTTTTGGAGCATAGGTCAACTTTGAAAGGCCATACATTTTTACATACTTATCATTTTAAGGTGATTCAAGTTGGAGGTTAAAGCTCGTTCCGATAGCTTTGAAACGCCTGGTCATAAGCTAAATTCTGATAAGAAATGAAGGAGTTATGATGTTTTTAAAACTGACTGTCTTGCTCTCCAGCGGCCGCTGGGACGTTTCCAGCGCCCGCTGAGACCTATTCAGCGCCCGCTGATATTTCCAAGCGCCCGCTGAACTGGCCAGAACAGTCCGTAGCTTATTTTTGGGCTCCAGCGCCCGCTGAGACCTCTCCAGCGCCCGCTGACTTATGCCCAGCGCCCGCTGAGAAGGCCCTGTTCGTATCATTTAATCTATTTTAGCTTATTTTTCGTGCTTTTTTTGGGGAACTATAAATAGCCCCCTCCCTCATTTTAGAAGCCAGCTGAGGTTAGAGGCTCACTTAGGGTTTTAGGTTAGATTTTGTTGCTTTCTTCTTCAATTTCCTCTTGTAATTTACATTTGCTCTTCAATTTATGTAAGTTTCTTAGTTTCTCTTCCTCTTGTTCTTCAATCTCTTCAAGGTACTTTTATTGCTTTCTTTATTTGCTTGATTTCTTGTTCTTTGTTGCTAGTTATTGATGTCTAAGTAGTTGATAGTTGTTGTTGTTGTTTATTTAGTTAGTTTATTTGTTATTTTCATGTTTGTTTATTTGTTTATTTTGATTTCATTGTTGTTCTTGGTAGGTTAGTTTGTAGTTTTCTAGGTTTTAGTTGTTGGTTTTAGTTGTTGTTTTTGTTCTTCTTAGTTTTAGGTTTGATTTATGTAATTAGTTGTAGTTTTTATCATGCTTTTGTTAATTATGTTTGAGTAGTTTAGTTTCTAGGGTTTGAGTGAAACCCCTCAAATTCCTCCATGATTGTGGTTTATTTGTTTCTTGGCTTTTGGTTGTGATAATGTCGGTACCTTAGGATTCGGTAATGTTGAGTCTTGTGTCTAGCTAACATAGGATTCATTGAAGAATCCCCACCGAAGGACCGAAAGGTGAACGTGGATGATGACTTCCTTTGCCCGATTGATGGAAGCACCACGAAAGTTGGGCCTTCAATCAAGGGAAAGTTAACGGTCTTCGTGATTTTGTGCTTAGTACTTGTTAGATGTGTTGCTGCACGGAAGTGAGTTGTATATGTCTTTCCGGTCATCGTACTAGCTCGAAAGAGTGGTACGATCTTAGAACGACCTGCCCTTATCCACGACCTAAGTCTAAGTTTCGATTGATTCATAATTCATGGTGGTATGAGTTGTGGATCTCTTACCCAAGTCCCTTTTGTTTTTGTTTCCTTAGTGTACTTTTAGTTAGTTCCCTTCGCCTCTCGCGACCATTATTTGACCTAGCTTGTTCGACGCTCACGCCTAGGCTAGTGCGAAGTACCTTCCCCGTGTTCGACACCCCCACTCATACTACGACGGGGGTTTTTTATTTGGTAAGAAATCCCTCCTATCACAGCATAAGATCAAATCATCAACAAAGCAAAGATGAGTTAATTTTGCACTTCTGCACCTAGGATGGAACTTGAAGTGCCTCTTATTCTCAGTCATCCAGCTAAGAGCCTGATAGGCGGCCGTCGTCGAGCCTACCAAAAGTAGATTTCCTAACTCGAACTTACTAATACTAGTAAGGGAATGTAAGATTCAAACTCTAGAGAATAATGTTTGCTGACCAAAGACAATGAGCATAGACAAGCTAAGTCGATATTGGATTAAATGATTGGAAGACAATTAACTACAATACACTAAAATAGGGGTCTAAAACAAGGAATAAAATACTAAGGTTAGGGGATTAACGACTCGATACCACCATGAATTATGGATCGGTCAAAACATAGACTTCGGTCGTGGTTAAAGGGGAGGCCATTCTATGATGACACTACTCTTTCGAGCTAGTGTGACGACTGGGAAGACGCATATTACTTACTTTTGTAATAGACACACCTAACAAGTCATAAGCACAATTCACGAAGACCGGTAACTTTCCCTTGATCGAAGGGAGTCATCACCCACGTTCACCTTTCGGTCCTTAGGTGGGGATCCTCCTATGAATCTAATGCTAGCAAAACATGAGACTCAACATCATCGTACCTTCGGTACCGACATTAACACAACTATTACCAAGAATTGACTAAAACATAAACATTGAGGATTTTGAGAGGTTTCACCCCAAACCCTAGCAATGAGACTACTCACACATGGCTAGAATAATAAAGGAAAACATAATGAACATACTAAAAACAACACTAAGCATGAAAGTAGGAACAAACTATGAATTTAAGCAATATTCAATCACAAAACATCAAAGCATTAATTAACTAAGTGTAAATAATAAAGGAAACAATATAGAAATGTTACAAGTGAAGCTTCAATATCAATAACTCAATAAGTAGCATAATGAGTTGATCAATGTAATTTCCAAACCAAAAGTATGAACTTCAACAATTACACTAAGCTTGAAAATGATGAACTATGGAAATTTAGGAGAGAGAAGAGAGAAAAACTAAGAAACTAGGTTAAAACTATTCTGAAATGTAATGTACCTTACAAAAAGGGAGGAAAAAAGGTATTTATACCTCCTCCAAAAACTAAAACAAAAGAGCTAAAAATCCTAAAAAAACTACGTACAGAAGCTCTTCAGCGGGCGCTGAGGCGATTACAGCGCCCGCTGACACCTACTAAAGTAGGCCTGCAGTTCATGAAGACTTATGGCAGCGGGCGCTGTGTTGGGGTCAGCGCTCGCTGCAAAACCCTTAGTAGCTCACTGCTTCAAAACAGGGGATGGGGATAGCGGGCGCTGATTTGGGGTCAGTGGCCGCTGTTCTTCCTTTTACACATGGTGAGGGCTTGGCAGCTTCAAAATTAGCGGCCGCTGGGAATCCATCAGCGGCCGCTGCAAGGCCTTAATATGCTACTGACTTTTTTCAGCCTAAAAATGCCCCATGCTCAAATGCATCTCAGCGGACGCTGAGGAATTCCCAGAGCCCGCTGAGGCCTTCTTTTAACAAGCAATGGCATAGAGGACTCTGTGGCTTCCTCGAGGTCCCCGACTCCCTTCCTCGGGTTCCAAAATAGACTTGGGACCTGCAAAAGGGGAAGAAAATGCATAAGAAAAAAAAATAGAGGAAATCACATAGAAAAAGGGGAAGGGGACTACCGAAACAAAACTAAACTAAAAAGCCTAAAAATGCTAACAAAAACTAAATAAAAATTGAAAATAAATTAATAAAAACTACGAAAAATAGTACCTAAATACAGACTATCAGAGCCCTAGACAAGTACTCCATACACAGAACAAACAACAAAGGAGACAGAGGATCCCCTTGCCTGATACCTCTTTTTGAAGCAAAAAACCCTTTTGGCACTCCATTTATAACAAGGGAAAATTTTGGAGTTGAAATACAAGTCATGATCAGCTTGGTAAAATGACTAGGAAACCCCAGACCCACCAACATTTCCTCCATAAAACCCCATTCTATTGTACCATAAGCTTTCCTCAAATCAATCTTCATCATGCAACTAGGTCTAACATTCTTTCTGCCATAATGTCTTACCAAATCCTGGCACACCATTATATTGTGGATCAGGCAATACCCATTTAATCCTATTACACAACACCTTTGTAATGCATTGATACAAAGTATTGCAACAAGAGATGAGCCTAAATTCTGAAAAGTCCTATGGGCAAGAAACCTTAGGAATTAAAGAAATTAGAGTGGTGTTTAATTCCTTTAACAATTTACCAAAATTTAGGTAAGATAGGACATCATCTACAACATCCCCCCCCCCACCACATCTCAATGATCTTTGAAAAAGTGAGCTCCAAAACCATCAGGACCAGGGGCTTTGTTGCCATCCATGGAAAACATAGCCTTTTTAACCTCCTCTGATGAGAAGGTCTTCCCCAAATGCTCCCTGTGCTAAGAGGTCAGAACAGGACCTGCAACCAAAAATTTCTCCTGAACAGAAGCCCTATTAGACATACATGACAGGACCCCAATAGATCACAATAAAACCCCAGGAAAGCATTAGAGACCCCCTCATTTGTATTCTGCAAAATCTCATCTTCATCATGCACCATGTAAATATTATTTTGCAATCTCCTGGCTCTGATACTATTGTGAAAAATAGCAATATTATCATCCCCATTTTGCAACCATTCCAGCTTAGCCCTCTGCCTCAAGAATTGCAAATGAATCTCTTTCTTCACTTTATAACTCTGACAAGCCTCTTTTTCAACCCTCATCAAGAAATCATTTGAAGGGTCCAAATGTAGAGCAAAATGAGCTTCCATGAGCCTCTGAAAAGATGTATCAGCTTCTCCCTTCACATCCCCAAACCCTTCCTTATACATTCTGCTCAAGAGAATTTTAACAGCCTTCATCTTCCTCACTACTCTAAACATAGGAGTCCCCCTAACTGAAGTGAGCCACCCTGTTGCTATCAAATCCTTTATGTTATGAGCCAAACTCCACATCTTATAGTACTTAAAAGGTTTCTTGCGCCACACATCTTGATTCACAAGTAATCACCATGGGATTATGGTCAGAGACACCCTCATTCAAGAACAGAACAATAGCAGTAGGAAAAAACTGAAGCCATCCATCATAAGCCATCACCCTATCAAGCTTAGACCACACCCTACAATCTGCATCCTGCTTATTACTCCAAGTGAAAAAAATTCCACAAGCCTTTATATCAGATAACCCACAATTCTCCATACACCTTCTTTCAGGGGTAATCTCCCCTATTCTCACACTACTTCCAATTCTTTCATCAACATTCATTACACATACAATTCAAATCCCCCAAAACAACCCAAGGACCCACATTTTTCCTGCTAAAGCTTGCAGATCAAGCCACAAAACTTCCCTCTCACTCTGCTCATTAAAAGCATAGATAAAAGTACAGAAAAAAAGGATTCTGCTGAGCCACATGTTTGATCAGACAATGAATATATTAAGTAGACATCTCCAAGATATTCAGGTTGAAACAATTAGGATTCCAAGCCAAAACCACTCTACCATTTTCATGACAAGAAGAGTTAGTTGCGAAACACCAACCCCTAAACAGGTTCAAATACAGTGAGCCCATATTAGGAGGCTTCACCTTGGTTTCTAGGAGACAAACAAGCCCACAATTCTGAGCAAAAATAAAGGATTTTACTGCAGATTGCTTAGTTGGCTTATTTAGCCCCCTCACATTCCAACACAATAACCTATCCATTAGGCATGGAGGAGTCCCCCCTCCCACACTTACTTCCTGCACCACCAAGTCAACAACCTCACTGACCTCCTCACAGCTTCCTTGCAGGATAACAAAAGGATTGAAGCTAACAAACACCCCTTTCTCCCTAGGAGTAGCCAACCTTTTCCCCTTAAATTGACTATCCCTCTGCAATGAAGTATTCCCTTGCACCTCAGATTCCTTATCCTTCCTCGTATTCCTGTCCCCCTTTTTGTTCTACACCCCCTTCTGAACAATCTGGACTTCCTTCCTCTTCCAAACCTTCTGAACCTCCTTTTTTTGCCTACATTCTTCAGCAGAATGGCCTAGCTTCCTACATTTAGAGCAATTAATAGGCTTCCACCCATATCTAACATGCACAGGAGTTCTCTACTTGTCAATCTTCTTGGATTGCTTATCTTTCCATTCTAGGCAATTACTAATGAAGTGTCCCATGTCTCCACATTTGAAACAAACCACATTAGAAGAGTTAGTTTTCTTAAAATTTTTACCTTTTAGATTCTTTCTCTGAACCCTGAAGTGTTTTTCAAACCTGTTAGCCATCATGGCTATATCATCATCTTCCTCTTCTTCTACTGTTCCCTTCAATGCAATACTCTTGACTGGTTCTTTATCGGACTTTGAATCAATCAACATCTCATGGGTCATTAGGGAACCAATAAGTTGTTCTAGACTCAGTGTGGAAAGATCATTGGCCTCATACACAGCTATTACCTTGGTTGTCCATTAATTTATCAAACTACGTAAAAATTTTCTAACAAGATCTTCATCAGAAAAACTTTTGCCAAGAGATTTAAAATCATTTACTATGACCATAAATCCTCTAAAGCACTCATTTATTTTCTCATTTTCGTTCATAGCAAATAAGTCATACTTTGACATAATCAAATCTATTTTAGATCTTTTTACCTCACTAGTTCCCTCATAAGCAAGTACGAGGGTATCCTGGATTTCCTTTGCGCTTACACAAGAAAAGATACAATTTGTCTCATTGTCTACAATTGCTTGGTGTAAGATGGACATTGCCTTGCCATTCTTCTCCAATTTCTTAAAGTCAATAGACGTGTAATCACTTTCTTTTGCACAAGGTTTCCATCAACATCTTTCTCAATCACGGTTAGAGGGCCATTCTTCACAACCATCCAAAATTCATAATCAATCCCAATGACTATGTTCTTCAATCTATTCTTCCACCAGCCATAGTTTTTGCCATTGAACTTGGGGGTTTTGTTGTCGTACCCTATTGCATTCATTTCTTGATAATTCATGATCTGCTCCTCTGGGTGTTACCCTTGCGAGAAGACGAGTCTCTGATACAAATTAAAAGGTTGAATATACTCAAGAGGGGTTGAATTGAGTATTTGGTGAAATGATTACGAATTTAAATTTTTCTTATTTCTTGATTTAGAACCAATTATAGTGGTTCCTGCAGTGGATATAAATTGGAAAGCCATAAAACAAGAACACTAAATTTAACGAGGTTCAGCCAAACTCAAGGCCTACATCCTCCTACCCTATGCATCTTGTTGATTCAACTCAGAACAACAAGATTACACACTCAACTCGTTCCAAACTCATGGAACCAATAACCCCACACTCAACTCTGAATGTGATCTCACTCATATTTGAACTCACAAACACCTACCAATCTTCAACCCCTTTGCTGAAGACGAATTACAACAATAACACTCTAACGTTACTTTCTTACAAAGCTTGAAGAGTAAAGTTTAAGCTCTAAGATTGTGATTGTGTTTGATCAAATGTATTATGCCTTGTGTGTTTCTTATCTCTCGAATGTTTCTTACTCAATATGTTTAGGAGAGACGATTTACTCTATATTTCATCCTCACTTTATCAGACTTAAATGCTCACTATTTATAGACAGAGAAACTGAATGAAAACCCATCACAAGGAGAGGGAAAATCAGTTTTCAAAAACCCTTTGAAAAGGCATGAAACAGTCTCTCTTGTTCACAATAACCTTTTAAGAAAGTTTGTTATGCTAGAAAAAGATTTTCCAATCTTTTCACGTGGGTGTCATAATTAATTAGAATTTACCAGCTGTCAATAAGGTGTTTCAAAAACCTAAAAACCCTTTTTAAGACAATTTAAGAAAAACCCTATTTCTTTCGAAAACTAACAGCTTCTCACAGAGTGTACTGGTCCTTAGACCTGTTACCCTAACTCTTAGTCTTATGAATATTATAACTTTTGGTTGTAATATCCATATTACTATTTTAACACACACAAAGGCATTTTTAGCGATTCATCAAACATTCACAAAACCATTACATGAAGACTAAAAAAACTCAATTTAAAACCTAGTCTATCTTCATGCTCATCTAAGTCTTTAAAGTCTTCAATAGAATATCTTCAATGTGCAATATGGACTTTAGTACTTG
Organism: Salicornia ramosissima; assembly: GCA_951394345.1. Lineage (NCBI taxonomy): Eukaryota > Viridiplantae > Streptophyta > Magnoliopsida > Caryophyllales > Amaranthaceae > Salicornia > Salicornia ramosissima. Next base: position 44,373,328 of record OX596232.1, read on the forward strand.
GGACAATTATACTTGTTGCACAACCAACATGGTTAGGACATAACAAGTAATATATGTAACTATTACAAACAGTTCAGGAAACACTACAACTGGTTCCAAACCAGTATACACAATAAAGCTCAAATACTTATTCCCTGTAATATCACATATTATCAATCAAGAACAAACTCAATCAATACAAACATTCAAACTGGAAACAAGTCATAGCTGGTTCTGACCAACTAAATAGCTCCTGTAAAAACGCAACTCTTCCTTGTAGAAGTTGTTCAGTGTTTGTCATCACTCAAAACCAAAAAGGGTCTCAACAAATTCTCAACAACTACGACCCCTAAAATAACCGAATTAATAATTTCCTTAATTAATCCTATTTTATATTTAGTAATTGGTATACTTGATCGAGGACACCTCCTTCAAGTTTTTCTTATAATGTCACCAATGCGCACACACACACACAGATATATATATATATATATATATATATATATATATATATATATATATATATCATGCAACCATTGATTTAATAAACAAAAAGCTCAACCATTCAACCTTTAAATTAAAAATAAATTCAGATTGAAATACAAATCCGGCAACAATTACAGATTGAACTCGTCTCTCTCCTTTCACCTTCATCTTTATCCTCATTCGATCAATTATCATCGTGCTTCTTCATCATCATCATCGGACTATTGAATAGGGATGTAATCGTAGATCCCAAAAGCCAACTCACTGCAATGGGAGAATCCAATGGTGTGGCCCCCACTGAGAGCGAACATCTCTTGAATAGTGAACTTGAACATGGCGAAAATGTCAATCATTTGATCGATGGTCATGTTAGGTTTAGGGAGAGCGGAAGGGGTGATGAGGGAGGCTCAATAGTGAAAAAAGTGGCTATTTGTATCGATTTTTAAGCTTTATTTGTATCAACTTTATTATATACAAATGGAGGGGATAGAAATAACAATGTTATTTGTGTTGGTTTTCAAAACGGGAACAAATAGGAACTTATTTGTATCAGTTAATGTGAAAATCGATACAAATATTTAATTTTTTAAAAATAAAAATTGCCTATTTTTACCTATTATTCCTAAAAATTGGTACAAATAGGTATTTTTTAAATTTAAAAAAACTAATTGTGTCAATTTTTTTATCAAAACCGACAAAAATAGGTTTTTTCAATCAGCCCCCCCCCCCCCTCCCTCCACGCGCACTACACCAGCCCATGTCCCCCCAACCAGCAACCCCCCCTCCCACTCCGTACACAACCAACAGCTCCACTCAAACCCTTTCGTCAGAAGCCCCCTCCCGTCCCTGCAACAACCCTTCTCCTCCCAATTAGCAGCACCCCCTCCCACTTCGTACACAACCAGCCCTCATGCCACTCCCCTACATAACTAGCAGGCCCCCCTCCCACCCCTGAACCAACCCCCCTCCAAACCAACATCCCCCCTCTCTCACCCCCTACACAACCTGCCCCCCCCCATATGCACCAATAGCCCTCCAACACCACCACTAACCGTGCTCCATCGTCATTGCAAAAAAACATCAAAGAAAAATGTAATTCATCATATATATCCATCCAACCTCAATGCATCTAACAATTCATGTGCGTTGTTAAACATCACTACAAGAAAAGTCACAGTGGATGTCGAATTGCACTCCATATCGGTGTCAAAATTATTTTTGTAACACATAATACAAAATGGGCGTCAAAAAAATTTTAACACCCAAAACAGTACTTGGGCCACGGAATTTATTAAGTGTGGCCCAAAGTTGTGGATGGGCAACAAATGTAGTAAGTGTGGCCCAACGTTCGTTATGGGCCGCAATTTTTTTAATCATGGCCCAAAGATAGTATTGGGCGACAAAAATTTAATTTTGTGGGACAAGCTTAGGATTTTGGAGGTTTTGTAAACATTTTTTTCTGAATTTGACTCTCCTTTTCTTCCTCAGTTTCAGTTCTTTTTTTATCCCAAGCCCAAAGAAAACCCTAGGTCTAAATATGAGCTTTGTCTCTCTCTCTCCTCAATTGTTCCTTTAACAGGGCATTCGTCGGTCGTCACCACCCCATCGACCGCTTACTTCGATCTAGTCGAAGCCTCAAAATAAAGTGTGCGATAAAATTTGATGTTTTTGATGCCTAAAACGTACTTTATGGACAACAAAATGTAGTTTAATCGACGCCCATGAATCAACATATTGGGCGACGAATGTTATGATTTTGACGCCCAAATTTAGGCCACAAGACAATATATGACGCACAATCTCTGGTCCAAGGGTGACAAAATTACCAAAAGAGACGCCCAACTTACGGGCGACGACAATTGGGCAACACTTCCCGTGTCGGTTTTGTTTTCGTGTCCCAAGCTTTGTGCGTCGTTTTCTAGGTTTTGGGCCACGAATTGTTTTGATGCCCAATGTAGTTATTCTCATAGTGCGCATAGTTCAACCATTTCAACTTCATTGTATCCAACCTCAAAAAAAATTGTAACATTTAAAATAGTATTTCCATCATAATTGCAATATGCCTAACATTTGGGTTTTACACTTAACTAATTTAGATTTAGTTTACATCAACGCATTAAAATGACTTCGTAGGAACTATAACAAAAACATGGTATTGGAAAACACACTACATTTATGAAAATAAAAAAATTACACCTAAAATACTTCACCCATTGTTCTCGAGATTCATCTAATTCCTTCTGGCTATATAGGGAAGATTGGCTGTTAAACATGTTCTTAAGAAGTTAATGTAAGCATATAATTACAGTTAAAGTATAGAGAAAAAAAAAACTAGTGAAATAAGTCAATTTTGAATCGTTTTGGGCGTTTTCATTCCCATCTTCGCACCAACCAGCATATTTCATATTTAAAAGGTTTATTCATGTCCTATAACATTCATATAAACATACTATGACTTATTTGCATGATTTTTGAAAAATATAGAGCATTTTCAAACTAAAAGGAGTAAAATAGGTCATTTTTGGTTAATTCTGGGTGTTTTCATTCCCCTCTTCGCACCAACCAACTAATTTCATGTTTGAAATGTTTATTCTTTTCCTAAAACATTCACACAAAAATTGTATGAGTTAATTGAATGATTTTGAGAAAAAAAATATGACATTTTGGAACTAAAAGGAGCAAAATAGATCATTTTTGGCTCGATTATATGTTTTCGTTCCCATCATCACACCAACTAACCTATTTTATGTTTTAAAGGTTTAATCATATCCTATAACATTCACACAAACATTCTATGACTTATTTTCATGATTTTGATAGAAGGCATTTTAATTAACGATCAGAATATGTCATTTTTGGCTCGTTTTGGGTGTTTTCATTCCCATCTTCACACCAACTAACCTATTTCATATTTTAAAGTTCTATTCAAGTCATGTTACATTGACATAAATATTCTATGACTTGTTTGCATGATTTTGGAAAAAAAAAATTGTATTTTGGAACTAAAAGGAGCCAACTAGGTCATTTTTGGCTTGTTTTGGGTTTTTTCGTTCCTATTTTTGCACCTACCATCCTATTTCATATTTTTAAAGCTTTATTCATTTCCTATAACATACATATAAATATTTTATGATTTATTTGCATGGTTTTGAGAAATAATAAGACGTTTTGGAACTAACACGAGCCAAATAGGTCATTTTGGCCTCATTTTGGGTGTTTTCATTCCCATCTTCATACCAACCAACCTATATCATATTTTAAGGTTTTATTCATGTCCTATAACATTCATATAAATATTGTATTACTTATTTGCATAATTTTGAGAAAAAATAAAGACATTTTGGAACTAAAACGAGCTAAATAGGTCATTTTCGCCTCATTTTGGGTGTTTTCATTCTCATATTCATACCAACCAACCTATTTCATATTTTAAGGGTTTATTCATGTCCTTTAACATTCATATAAATATTCTATGACTTATTTTCATTATTTTGGGCAAATATAGGGTATATAGGGCAATTTTGAACTAAAATAAGTGAGCAAAATAGGAATAAAAACCAAGAGGAACTGTAACAAAATATGGGTTAAAGCCTGGTCCAGACGATCATACATCTTAGACTGTTTGATATGAACATTTTATTAAGAGAGATTGATTAGCCACCAATAACGAACAAAATATTTGTACAACAATAAGCACAAAATAGTAACTTCAGTGAAATCAAGAAAGATAATGAGATAAATTTTGCACCAGCAAAGTAGAAGTGATGAAATGACAAGTCTCTTCCGAGAAGTGATGATAATTGGAATGACTTAAAACATCTAAATCCAACTCATATACTACAACACTAAAGAGGAAGAGAACACTACATTTAACATATTTGGCTGGTAATAAGATGCTTGTGTGAGGACAATAAAAAATGGCCATTTGACCCCAAAGATAAAATAGAGTGAATTGAATATACCAGCTTCACAGAGGATGTGATACACTTATCACCATTAGAAAAATATCAAAACGCTATTTTGTAAGTGAAAGTTGGAGAATACTTATTCGACAAAAGCATAGGTTTCGTCAAATGCATTCTATGAGTATTGGTGTAATGTGTCAAAGAACATATTTTTAGAATGATACTCTATTGAACCTCAACAAAATTATTTTTTTAAAATATAAATTGCGAGCCAGAAAAACCATCTAACAATTTTGGACAAAAAGCTAAGCAAACAAACACAATTTGATATTATAGGATGAGAGCAAAACAATTAGCGACACTATTTATTAATCAAGGATTTGTGATCTTCTAAAAGGATCTCTCTGAATTTCCCTCTTATCTCTGTATTAATTATTGCCCATTTATTAATAACATTCAGAGACAAAAAAATTCAGAGACCCCGGCCCGTTGTGAACATTTTTTAGGGACGCAATTGTGAACTTTTAATAAACTGTTAAATACTAACATTATCATCTCAATTTAAGCTAATTTATTTAGGGGCTGTTTGGTAAGGGTGAATTAGGAAAGGGAAAAGGAACTTTGGGCTTTAATTCCCTTACTAGTGTTTGTTTTGCATTTTTTCTCTTTCCCTTTAACCTTTCTAAGGTCTAGAGTTACCTATTTTCTTGATTTCCCAAGCTTTACCATGGGACTTGCATTCCCCATTACCCTTCTTCACTCTCACTCCGATCATCCCCACCCTTTTCAAACACTGACCACCACTGGCTCATCCACCACCACTTACCAAATAATACTTAACAACCACCATTAGCATGTCCTTCCCACCGAGACCACCATAGCTCATCTGACTACCACCACCACCTCACAAATTTCCACCAAAAAATTCCCCACCAATAAAACCCTATCACCCTTCATATATTCAAGCTATACATTACATAACGATAATGACATTCGAAAAAAAAGGGAAAAAAATTGATTTAATTCCACCATTAAAGTTCAAGATGGTAAAAGAATTTAGATTTGGTTTGGACAATTTAATTCCACCATTAAAGCTCTAGATCTAGTCGACCAACCTTTAATGGTTAATTGGTCATAAGGTAACTAGCGGCGGCGGCACGGTGATGGTAGCGGCAGTGCAGTGATGATGGCGGCGGCAAAATGCAGTGACAAACTGATGATGATGAAGTACAAAGATGAAATTTGGTGATGTACAAAGAGTAAACTTTGGCGGTTCGGTAATTGTGATGATGAACTACAAAGAATTAGAGAAGTATCGGTGATAATGACGATAGAAGAAAAACAAAGTAAATATCATTTCCCTTGCTTAACCAAACACGTGAAGGGTTACGAGGGCTTTCCTTTGCTTTGCTTTCCTTCCCATTTTCTTATTTGATTCCATTCCTTTTCTTAGTGTTAAACCAAACAGCCCCTTAGCTGTTATTGACAACTAAACTACATTTTTTTAAACAAAATAAATTATTTTTAAATGTTTCTTTCTTTTATTTATGCTCACGTTACAAGTTGTTAAGCAAAGATTAATTGTTGTGTTTATTAATGAGATGAGAGAACAAATATATATACATCCTAGTGGGCCTAAAGATGCAATTAAATATGAGCCCTAATTAATTAAAGAAACTAATAATAACACATCCTAACACCCCCTCTCAAGTTGGAGCATGCGGATCACATATGTCCAACTTGTGACTTAAATACAAAAATTGATGTTGTGCCAAGGCCTTTGAAAAATGTCAGGTAATTGTTCATGAGTAGAAACATGATGAGTGGTTAGAAGACCTTCGTGAAGTGCATCGCAAATATAGTGACAATCAACCTCAATATGATTTGTGCGCTCGTGAAAAACTGGATTTTGAGCAATATGTAGCGCGGACTTACTATCACAAAATAGTTGTATAGCATTAGAATGATCTACACCAAGGCATGAAAGAAGGCCCTTCAACCATTTAAGTTCACATATGACAGATGCCATAGAGCGATATTCAGCCTCAGCAGAAGACCGAGACACCGTGTGTTGTTTCTTTGTCTTCCAAGAGATAGGAGAACTACCAAGAAACACGATCCAACCAGTCAAAGAATGTCGAGTAAGAGGACAAATGGCCCAATCCGAGTCACACCATCCAGTGAGATGTAAATCACAATTGGACTGAAGGAGAATACCTTTGCCAGGTGACCCTTTCAGGTAATGCACAACACGCAAAGTAACATCCCAATCTTCACACGGGGAGCCTGCATAAATTATGCGAGAATATGAACTGCATATGCCAAGTCAGGACGAGTGAAAGATATATAAATAGATAAGACGTCCAACTAAACGACGGTACCGCTCCGGGTCAGAATATAAATCTCCGCGAGCAAGAGCTAATGAATGATTTTTCTCAGGTGGAAATTGTGTCGGCTTAGACCCCAACAATCCTGTCTTAGATATAATGTCAAGAGCATACTTGCGTTGACACAATAAGATACCAGTAGGACTACGAGCCACTTCAATTCCAAGAAAATATTTCAGTAACCCAAGATTTTTCATATGAAAACATTCACAAAGCTACCGCTTGAACTCAAGAAGAGCATTAGTTTCATTGGCCGAAATAATAAATTCATAAACATATACCAAAAAATTAAGATGTACGTTACCACGCCGAAAAGTGAACAGAGAGGAATCAGAGTACGATTGACTGAAACCATATTGTTTTAAGGAGGCCGCAAGTTTTGCAAACCAACACCTAGGAGCCTGGCGTAAGCCATATAAAGATTTCAGTAAACGACATACCTTTCCAGGTGTAGAACAAAAACCAGGAGGGGGTTTCATATACACCTCCTCATCAAAATCACCGTGAAGGAAAGCATTGTGAACATCCAATTGATGTAGTTCCCAATGTTTAGCTACGGCTACGGCTAGAAAAGCACGCAAAGTAACCATTTCAACAACCGGAGCAAAGGTCTTATTGTAGTCGATCCCCTCAATTTGATGATTACCAAAGATAACTAAGTGAGCCTTAAGTCGCTCCACCGAACCATCGGCAAGATATTTAATTTTGTAAACCCAACGACAACCCAATGCTTAATTTCTTACTAGGTGGAAGATCCGTTACCTCCCATGTATGATTACCCTCCAAGGCTTGAATTTCTTTTTGTATTGCCTCTTTCCACCCATCATCTTGCATAGCTTCTTGAAAATTTTGAGGCTCATGACCAGAAATGATTGCTGCAAGGAAAGTACGATAGTGCATAGAATACTTGTCACTGTTAACATAATGAGCAATAGGATAAGGAGTACCTAAGGAGCCGTTAGAACAGGGAGAGCTAGAGGATGGACCTTTACTTGTAGACAAGTGTGTGGTAACATAGTTAAGAAGAAGAACTGAAGTCCATTTCTCGCGCATACCCCTTCCTAAATGATCAGAAGTTTGCTCAAAAGTATCATGAGATGATTCGGTCATTTGTGGGCTAGGTGAATTTGTGGTTTGGGTAGAAGGTGGGCTAGGCTCATTTGTGGTTGGGCTTAATGGTGGTTATGAAGGTAGTGTGGACGATTGTATTTGAGGAGCAAAATCATCATCAACCAAAATAGGAGGAGACTCTGACAAATTCTCATCAACCAAAGAAGAACTAGGTTTCTGAGAGAATGGGATTTCATCTTCAGAAAATTGTACATCCCGTGAAACAAATATTTCCCTTGTTTCAATGTCTTACACCTTCCAACCCTTTTTTGTAGCTGGATAACCCACAAAAAACACTTACGGTTACGTGCCGCAAATTTATCGGCTCGAGCCTTTTGATTATGAGTAAAACAAAAACAACCAAAAACCCGTAATTCTTCATAATTCGGAGGAGTATTGAAAAGCATCTCAAACGAGGTCTTATTATTTAAAATACTTGACGGAGTACAATTAATTAAATATACGGCCGCCAAGACACACTCTCCCCAAAAGAATAGGGGTAATTGTGCTTGAAACATCAAAGCTCAATTCACATTAAGAATATGTTGATGCTTTCTTTCTACCCGACTGTTTTGTTGCGGTGTACCAACACAAGTTGTTTGAAAAATTATGCCATGTGTGTCAAAATAGTTCGTCATACAATAAAATTCAGTCCCATTATCACTAGAAACAAGCTTAGCAGTTAATTCAAATTTTCGTGTGACCATAGCAAAGAAGGAATTAAAAGCAGAGAAGACCTCAGTTTTATTTTCCAATAAGTAGACCCAAATAGCATGAGAATATTCATCCACAATAGTAAAAAAATAAATGGCATTACAAGAAGAAGAGGTAGTATAAGGTCCCCAAAGATCACAATGGATTAGTTCAAAAGCTCTAATAGCCTGGTAATCACTAAAAGGAAAGGGATCGGGTTTTTGTTTTGCTTGCATGTGGACACAATACACAAGCTTTATTTAAACACTTTTTATGATTACTAGAACGAATATGGGGAATTAACTTGAGAATTTTATCAGACGAATGCCCCAAATGACGATATGATGCCAAAGCTCAAATTCAGAAAATCCCGGAATAGTAACCGCACACACCGTAGTAAGATCCCAAAATATATAAAGGCCATCCCGTCGCTCACCTGCTCCAATCAGCATCCCCGAGCATTAGACCTGTATTGCACATAATGTATTATTGACACAAACGTTACAAGCACTATCATCAATTAGGCGAGACACGAACAGAGATCAAATTGCAACTGAGGCCAGGAAGATAGAGTACATGCTGTGAAAGAGTAATATGGGAAGAGAGTTTAACACGATCGGCAAGAGTAGCAAATACACGACGGCCATCCGGTAGGCCAACCGTCCATTCAGAAATAGGAAGAACATCAAATAAACAAGAATAATTTCCCGTAACATGATGGGAGGCACCACTGTCAATAATCCAATCAAAACAACAAAACTTACCGATCATACGTTCATATGGTATTTTAGTAGAGGGTGTAGCATTAAGTAAGGATTGCACCTGGGCTGGATCAAGTGTGGGCTGAGGAGGGGGCCCATTATAATTATGAGGGAAAAAGTCATACTGAGGTGAAGAAGACACGGCAGCAGCATGCCCAACAGGTCCAGCCACAAATGAAGATGACACGTATGGCAGCAGAATCCGTTGTGGGTGGCTACGCAGTAGCGGCTGACCCAGCAGACCCGACAGACCTAGTTGGCCCGGTAGCATGCCCATTTGGAAGAGGCAGTAAACCATTACCGAAAGAAGTGTTAGAAACCATAGCATGAGCATGTTAACCACGACCTCTATGCGAGCCAGCAGCAACAACGGAGGCACCCTTAGAGCTACGGTTACGTTCTTGCCAGCAAGTAGGATAGCCATGGAGTTCAAAACAACTACTCCTTTCGTGCCCACGTTTCTTGCAATGAGTACAAAAAAGATGGGATTTGTCATGATGTTGACGTGAACGATCATCCGTGATGGCAAAAGCATGGGTTTAAACCTCTTGCGGTTTCGTACGAGAAATAGCACGCGAGCGTTCCTCTTAAAGAAAGGCTTGATAGGCACGGTCAAGATCAGGAGTTGGGGTTTAAGACAAGGGATTAGTTTGTACCGAGCCATAGGAATCATCATCTATGCCGATACAAAATTGGTGGAATTTTTCTTCATCACGATCTTGACGGAATTTATCGGCAACATCACAAGTACATAATTTTGCAAGTACATGTATGAAAAAGTTTTAATATTTCAAGTTCATCATAAAGTGTTGGAAATAGTCCTTCAAAGTTGAGTTACTGGGTAATGGGTCAAGTTAAGACTTAGTATTTGTTAGTTAGTGGGTCATGTTCCCACCTTCTTTGTGTTAGTTGGGTGCTTGTATTGCCTATATAAAGACTTCTTATTTATTGAATAAAAAAATTGAGTTAAATCATATTTTTCCCTTAATAAAACTATCATAAAGACCTATGAGTTTATTGTAATAATCTTCCACGGTCATTGATTTCGATTGTCCGCAATCCTAAATTTGGGCTCGAAGCTGCTGGATGCGAGGGCCATTAGCAACACAGTAGCGTTTTTCAAGGTATAACCACAAAGCACGGGCCGAGTCATGAAAGGGGATGGAAGAAGCAACTCTAGGATCAAGAGTTCGATTAATCCAAGACACAATCATGGATTTTACCATGCCCAATCAAGCAATTCATTAGAAGAGGTAGGTTTAACAAGAGACCCATCAACGAAACCAAATTTTCATCGAGCCTTCAAAGAAAGTGTAATAGCACGAAACGAAGCAATATAATTATCACCTTTGAGAGGAACATGAGAGATAAGATTACCCGGTTGATAACCGGTGCCAAGATAGTAAGGAGAGGTTGTAATAACCAAAAATTTTTGGCTATTTTAAATTTTTATTTAGTTCGATTACTTATGATGATTGCTCAACGATTTGATTCAAACCAAAACCAAATTAAACCCCGAGCCCAAACGTTTTACCTTGCCTCGCCAAATTAGGAACAAAGCCCAAAACCCCTGACCCACCAAGGCCCACACAGCCCTTTTCTTTCTTTTTCCCCTTTAGTTAATTAATTTCTAATTAATTAAACCTTGAATCTATCCTTTACCAAAAATGCTATTTTTATCTTTCTTGGCCTACTAAAATTTAGGAGTCTTTTCATCAACTGGAAAACAAACTTAAAACCCCTTACAACCCCTACCTCACGGCAACACCTTTTTTTTAAAAAAAAATAATTATCTTCCAAATCTTTTAAATAGATAAGGAATTAACCAAAAATCCTATTTTTAATATCTTTTACTGATTTTTAGGAGTTCCCTCAACCCATAAAAGAGTCTATAAAAACCCCCCATATCACCAAACCCCACGGCACACTCAAAATAAAAACACCACAAAAAAATTACTTCCATCCTCTCTCAAAAATAACCAAACACAAAAATTTAAAGATCAAGAGACCCAAAAGATTGAAGCAAGAAACCAAGCACAACCAAGCCTAGAAATTTGAGTACCACACAGCCAAGCAAAGGATTCGAATTCTTGTACTTCAACTTAAGGTAATTAGATGTTTTACTTAATTCTAGAATAAATTAGGTATATAGTTGTTAGAATATGTCTAGGATTGATTAGAATTGTTTAGAATTACTTTTGAATGGGTTGAATTGTTATGTTGAATGAGCCTTATGAATGTCGAACCATATGTGATGATTTCATAGTGTTATTTTATGTTCAACATGATTCTATGTATGTTCTTTGACTCTTGCCATGATTTTTGATAGATAATTGATAAATTGTTGTGCATATAGAAGAACCGAATCTTGCTTGTGATTTCTTGAATTTTTCGAGTGGTTTGAGTTTGAAAAGATCAATCTTTTTATTTTAATCTTGCTCTATCTTTAATTCTTAAGTGTTCTTGAATTAACCCTTTTAATTATTTAAATTCTTGAATTAAAGCTTAAAAATCATGTTTAATTATTGGTGATTGTCGAATGGCAAAAGATTTGTAAACAAAATTTTGATTTAAATTATTAAAGTATGAATTTTTATAAATCTAGCATAGTTTAATTAGGGATCTTTTGATTTAATTAACTAAAATCTTGAAACTTAATTTGATTAAAAACATTCAAATTTAACCGTGTGAATTGAATGTTTATCTCGAAAATTAGTTCTTCAAAATAAAGTTTGGATTTTTTAAAAAATAATTTAATTTTAAATAATTTAAATTACAATTATATTTTTTATTAAATTCTCTTATTATATTTATTTATAAATGTCGTGTATTTTGAGTTAAATAAAATTGAATTATGTTTAGTTATTATTTAATTTAAGCCTATATTAGATTATGCAATGCCAATTAATTGCTTTATTTAATTTATGATTATGAATTATATGATTGTTTAAATTGTTATTGAGTCTAGAAGTCAAAGTTAGGATGTTTGACCTAGAGTTGACTTAGAGTTAAGTTGTAGTTTAAATAATTAATAACAAAATAAATAACGAAGGAACTGAAACAAAGTAAGAGGATATTGTTTTGCTTCGATCTCTGGCTAGAAAAAGGCTTGGTATTTAAGATGGCAAATATACATGTCGCACCTCCCTTTCCTGGGATTTCGAACATCTCAGTTCCAATTACGGTCACCTAGTACTTTCGATTATGGTATACTCTACCGGGTTTAAGGAATTGACGGCTGGCATATACTAATAATTGGAATTGACGGACAGTTTATGCCGATAATTAAGGAATTTGACGGCTGGTATCAGCACCAATATAAAATACATAATAAATAATGAGGAAAGATGATGATGAGAATGAGATAATGAAAGATGAGAAATTGATTAACAATGAAGTGACCACCCGTTTAGTGGCATTAGGGTCACGAACACGGGCATAGTCGAAGCTACTGCACCACTACGGAATGGTGTCAATTCTAGATCCCAAAGAAAGGAAAGTTGGGGAAAAAGTTCCCCTACGAGCATATGACTGGTCATGGATTAGAATGAAAGAAAGAATTTGGAAAATGATTAATTAAGAATCTAAAGAAGTCTAAAGTCTTGAGATGACCTTATCAAGTGTTTAGAATGATCATGATTTAGATTGATAGAATGAATTGGGAAGTTGACAATTAAGAGTTTAAGAAGTCTAGAGTCTTGAGGTGACCCTAGCAGAGGTTTATAGAATGATTATGGTTATTAGTTGTATGTTATTCCGCTGCGTTGACTGATTTTTGTTATATTTGAATATAATTGTTGATGTTGACTTATTTGTGTCATTGGTGGATTTGTATTCTGATTATTATATACTTAATTGCGTTCTATTATTAAGTAGAACATTCTAATTACTCCCCACTGACTGTGGACCCCCCATTCCCCTTACAGGTGAAGAAGAACAATAAGTCGGGTGCTAGCGAGGGTTGGGACTCGTGAGCTTGCAAGAGTAGTAGTTTAGCTACCCAATTTAGTATTAGTCTTAGCCTTATGTTAATATTCTTAGCTTGTAGTAGTATTTTTAGTGGATTAATGAGAACCTTTGGAATATTTCTAGCTAGTTTTGTTTTAATAAGATTTCTATTAATAATTGATTAAGTGTTAGAGCTTCCTCTTTCGTTTTAAGTTTTTTTCATTATGAATTCGTTTAATAATGATTTGTGTTGTTATTTTCTCCGAAAACAACGTTGCTAAAATACGGGTCGTTACAAAGGTAATGTCAATGATTTTTGGGTCGGAAGCCATGAAGATTTTAAAGGTTAAAGAAAACAGAGTAAGAATGCAATTAAAGAGGTAAAGAAAGAAGTTAATTAAGAATTTGTGAGAGTTTAGAGAAAGTTAAAGAAACTAATAAATTTGTAGAAAGAAAGGAACCGTGAGATTAATGATGAGAAAGGAGGAAAGAAAAATTTAAACTTTAGGAGCATTAATGGTGGAAAAGAAGGAACCATGGGAAGCAGAGAAAAGAAAGGAAAAAGATTTGGTTTTTTTTTTTAATTTAAAATTAGGCCTGGTACCATGTTAAGAAAAGATTAATTGTTGTGTTTATTAATGGGATAAGAGAACAAATATATATACATCATAGTGGGCCTAAAGATGCAATTAACGATGAGCCCTAATTATTAAAGAAATTAATAATTAGCAAAAGTAAAAATCAGCGAAACAACAATTGAACTAAACCTAAAATATAAAGCTATAAACAATTAAACAAATCAACAATGTAAATTGTAAAATATAAAAAAAATCAAGTATAAAACCAAAATTCACAAACTAACAAACTACTACTCCTTCCGTTACATTTGCTTGTCCTATTTGACTTTAGACATATGTCAATACACTTATTTTACCGTAAATATCTTTTGTTGTATATGTATAAAACTTATAATAATAATTGGATATTAATAACATACTTATTGAGATGAATTAAATAAGACCCTACATGGCTATATTATATTTTATATGTTGAGAGTAATTTAGAAAATTTTCTCATCTTATGAATAGTGTCAAGATTCCAAACAAGAAAAATAAATGAGAACGGAGGGAGTAATATATAATTGGGGCTAAAAATTCATTTTATGGTTTTTTTTTAAGTAAAGAAAATCAAAAGGAGTAAGTGATTAGAACCGTGATTAAATTGGGACTAAAACTAAGGAAAAAAATTACTAACAACAACAAACAATGCAAATCTGGAAAAAAAATAATAATTTAAACGACAACAAACAACAACAATGTTAGCACCAAAAAAAATTAATAGAACCCTAATTAAAATGGGGGAAAAATACTGGAAGAAAGGAGAAGGAACAACAACCATAGCAACAACAACAACAGAAGCAACCAAGGGTGGTGGTGGTATTCGTCGACATAGAACAGAAGCAGCGGAAGCAACAACCATGACAACAACTGTAATAACCCGAAAATCTGGGCCAGAAAATTTCGCGGTTAATTAATATGAATTCTTAATTCTAAGTCCAAAAGGCCTAGCAATTGGACTGTGCTCTCTTATTTTCTACCTTGTCATCTAAAAATTGCTAATTTTATTATTTTCTTTATCCACATAAAAGTCCAACTTTTATGACCTTTAGCAATGATCTCCTAAATTTTCTCAACTTCTCCTATTCCTCCTCTAAACCACACGGCCCCCTTCTCTTTTTATTTAATTAATTCATCCCTTGTTCTTTATAATTACATATAAGGAACAATAACCTTAACTATATATTCTACTTATCTCTCATAATTCTCAAACCCCTCAAACTTGTGAGTGTGTGTGTGCCGTGAGTCCTAGCCGAGTACCAAGGATTTCTTCCTTTGATTTTTTGCTTTCCTAATTCAAGGTAACTAGACTCACCCCCTTAAGTATTGGTTTGGTAGATCATATAATTGATTAGAATTAAACTAGGAGTTAATAGAATTCATGTCATGTAAATCTTGAAATTTTCAAACCATGTTGTGTAATTGTTCAAGTTAGTTCTTGATATTTTATATGATCTTTTATGAACTTTATGTATTAGCATTATTTCTATGCATGATTTAGTATCTTAAATTACATGTTTTGAATAGAATAATTGCATGATAATCTTGGTTCTATTTTCTTAAATTATGCGTGACAATGTCGAGTATGAGTATGATTTTTATGATGATTTTATGATGAGTTCTTATTTTAAAAACATGATTATGATTTATTTATTTAATTAATTGAAGTCTTGAATTTAATTGATAATTTTTGTTCCATAATCTCGAAAAAGTCGAGTGACATAAGTGACAAAAATAAATTAAAGTTTCAATTTTTCCTATTAGATTATGTTCATATAATGATCTTGATCTTGATTTATTAATTAATTAATAGTTTAAAAATTAATTAAATGATTTAAAATAATATAAATTAATGAGTTTTTGAAAACTAATCTTGATCTAGTAATTAGACCATGAAGGCCGTGTATTTCAAGAAGTAAAAGCAAGAATAATTTTTGATCCATGTTAAGTTATAATTTTTATGATCAATTGTTAGTCCATGATTTTAGAATTAATTTAACCATTTTAATAATTAAAATATGATAACGATGAATAATATCTAAAGTATGAATTGTTGTGCTGCATATCTTGTGTTGGCCGAATGTCTCAATAGTAAAAAGGAGTGATTTAGAGCTTGTTTTGATTAATTAATTTATTGTTTGATCATTCTTTGATTTATTTTATGACTAATTACTTAAAATCAATAATTGTTTATGTGTTAATTAAAAGAATTGGCTTTTGTTTATTTTCTCTTGATTGCCGAACCATATAATACTAAAAAGGGGTAATTTTTATCATGTTTTATGCAATTTTAATTGATAATTGATAGTTCTAATATTATTTTGATGAATTAATTGATTTATCGAATTGTTTATGTAATTGTTAAAAAGAATTGATTTTTAGTTTATATTATTCAAAGTTTACGAGTGGTCTGAGTATAATAATATGGTCAATTTAATTTAATTTTTGCTTATAATAATTTTAGTTTATGAATTAAGGAATTAATATAATTAAAGGATTAAAAAGAAATAAGAAGTTAAGTTGAAATAATAATAATAAGGATTGACTTTGAGTAAAGATATGATGATAAGAAGATGAAGTGTTTATTGATCTCACGATGATCATGTCGATAAGATAAGATAATATTAAGATTATGTTATAAGAAGTGGACGCTTGTTTGGTGATACACGGGTCATCAGACTAGGTTAAGTCGAAGCCACTGCCCTACTGCGGTCTCTGGGCAGTTCTGGATTCTAAGATGTGTAGTCGTCTAAGTAGTAGTACACGAGCTACTATTTAGGAGTTATGGCCATAGCTTAGGCTTAGTTCTTGCAAAGGAGAGCTACGGGTAGAATACACGGGTTCTTCCCGACGCATTTTAGGAAAGTTGGGATGTACATGGGCAGCCTTACGAGCTATAATAATCGGTCCATGGATTAAGAAAGATGAATAAAAGATGGGTTTTGGGTAATAATATGAAAAGATAAGCAATCATCCAGTTGGTACATTATTTATATTTGGATTATGTTATTTATATGCAAGATATGTTAAGTTTTCCGCTGCGTATGTCTGATTTGTTATGTAATATATGATGATTATTCGTGTATGTCGTGTGATCCATGTTGATTCTATCCTATTACATGATTTATGGTTCCACATTTAAGTGGGACAACCTAGTTACTCACCACTGACGGTGGAGCCCCCCCTTTTCAAGTGATGATGCAGAAGATTGATTGGGCTCTCGTATGGGTCGGGCTGTGTGTTTTTGCAAGATTTATAGAAGAAACTTGATCTTTACTTTACATTTTAGTTTATTTCTTTCTAGATTTCACCCACCTTGTTGGGAGTAGACTCTTTATGTAGTGGTTTATTAGACAGTTTGAATACTATTCCATTCTAAACCTTTCATTACTTAATTAATTAATTAAGTAATTTCTCAAAATTAGTTTAAAAGTTTGGATTTGATAATGTTTTAGTATGTTTTATAATAACCCAAAATTTAGGGCCAGAAAATTTCGCGGTTATTAATGTTATTTTATTTTATTCCAAGTCCAAAAGGCCCATTTATTTGGACTGTTTTAATTTTTATCTCGAATTTGGGCTTATAACCCAAATCCTCCCCTTTGGCCGGTCCTCTCTTCCCTTTTGGGCCATTGGTTATTCCTTTTGGTTTAATTTGATTAATTAGATAATTTTATTAATTAAATTAAATAATATTTTAAAATTCCTTAAACTAATTCAAACCTAGCTTAAACTACCTAACTAAGTCCACTTCTTCTCCCCTATTTTGCTCACCCCTCACGGCAGCCCCCCTTAGTTGTTAGGGTTTGTTTTGTTTTTTTCTTTTTCCTCTATATATATGGCTTAGCATGTTTATTTTGTTCCTAATTGCTAAAGCTCATAAACCCTAAAAAGTAAACTTTTCCTCCTCTCCTCTCTCAAAGTAGCCGTGCACTATATTAACCGAAGTGGTGAATTTTCCTTGGAATTTTAGCGCTTAGAGGTAACTAGCTCTCTCATTTAAATCTGGAACAAGTTAGCTATATAATTAATTAGGATTAAAATCATGAAAATTGCTAGGATTTAGTATCATGTTCACCTAGGAAATTCGAATACTAGGATGATGTTTTTATGTAATTTTCTTGATGATAATATATGTAATCTTTATGAATCTTTAGTTATTTTTAATGATTTCTATGCATGAAATAACTTATTTAATTTTATTTTTTTATTGAATAATTGCATGATAAAATTTTGTTCCATGTTTATTTTTTTTCGAGTGAGAGACGAGTGATGATGATGTTGGTTTAATTTATTTTTTGTTGTCTTCTTGAATTTATATGTTAATCTTGAATTTAATCTTTAATTATTTCATGATATTTTGAGTTCTTGAATTCAATCTTGATCTTGTTTGAGTCCTATGATTGCCGTGTATTTTATGAATATAAAAGAATGATTGTTATCTTGTTTTTTACAATTAATCTTGATATATTGTGTTTCTAGGATAAATTTAATGTTTAATATTAAGTTGTCATGAATTATTGTTAATCGTATTTATTTGATTAATTGTGAATTCTCACGGTATTATTGCCTCAAAATTTCGAGTGGTATAAAATATGAAGAGTAGGAATTTTTATCATGTTTTGGGTAATTTATGTAGTTAATTGTATTTTTATGTAAATTATTAAATTAATTATATGATGAATTTATGGATTTATTTAATTTTTATATGGTTATTTGTATTTGACGAGTGGCCCTATGAGTTTTAGTCAATTTTAGTTTAATTTTGACTTATAATAATATTGGGTTAATTTTAGGAATTAACAGTGTTATTACAATTAATACTTATTAAAGGAACTATCAGGGATAAGTTGTAATATGAAGGGTAATAATAATATGACAAAAGGAACAAGATGTAACATAATAATATTTCAGGGATAGTTATTATATATGTCACCATAATATTTATTATCATTATTATTATTAAGGAAGTCAGTAGGGATAAGTTACAATAGGAAGAAAGTATAATAAGATATTAATAGGGAAGGAAAGGAAACAGAGTAAAAGGTTATTGATTTGTTTCGATCTCTGGCTAGGAAAGACTTGGTATTTAAGGTGGCCAATATACTTGCCGCACCTCTCTTTCCTGGGACTTCGAACATTTCATTTCCGATTACGGTCACCTAGTACTTCCAAATATAAGAAAGATAATAAGTTAAGGACACCCCTGCGATGACGTAAAGGTCATTAATCGGGTTAATAAGATAGGACGCCCCTGCGATGGCGCAAAGGTCATCAATCGGGTTAAGTCGTTGCCACTGCCAGACTGCGGTATCTGCGCAGTTCTTGATTCTAGGATATGTAGTCGTCTAGGTAGTTCTCGCAAAGGAGGGCTATTTAGGGGTTATGGCCATAGCTTAGGCTTAGTTCTCGCAAAGGAGGGCTACGGGTGGGACACAAAGGTTCACCCCGGCATGTTTTAGGAAAGTTGTGAACGCAAAGGTTCACTACGAGCTATAAAGACCGGTCCGCCAAGAAGTTAAGATGATTTGATAAGTTATGATAAGGAGTTAAGATATGATATAATATGACATGTTATGATATAAAGTTAGCTAAGTTATATGTATATTTACACTATAAGATAAGAATGAAATGGACTGTATGAGATAATATGTATAAGTCTTCCGCTGTGTACGTCTGTATAAGTATAAGTACGTCGTATGTATTTGTAAAAGTATATTGTATGTATGAGTTTGAGTATGTAATTGTATGTATTTATGTATACGTATTTGAACCTGTATGCTGTACGTATTTCTAACCGTATTTTGCAGGTATTATTATACGTATTGTATACGTATTTTTATACGTATTTTTATACGTATCCCGTATGTATTTTTGTATGAAGTGTTGTATGTGGTGTATGGTTTTCATATACGATTCTATGCTATTATGTGGTTAGCGGTCCCTCATTTAAGCGGGACAGCCTAGTTACTCGCCACTGACGGTGGACCCCCTCCCGTTTCAGGTGATGATGCTGCAGTTTAGAACGGGCTTACGCTGGATTGGGCTTTGTGTAGCAGAGATCTGTAGTTTGACCCTAGTTTGCTTAGAACTTTTAATAAGACTTTTATGTTGGTAGTTATCCCAGCCTGTTGGGAGAACATATTTAATTTATGTAATTCCAGTATTTACTTTTGTAGACCTTTGGATTTTTTATTATTAAGTTAATAAAAGATGCCTTAGTTATCGAATATTTAATTAATGTTAAGTTTAATGTTTAAGTAATGATCCGTATGTCGATTTCCTTCGTCAATCGACAGTTTAAAAAGTCGGGTCGTTACATGTTTTGTTTGGTAATGATCCAATTGTCGATTTCCATCGTAAATCGACAGCTTATAAAAAGTTGGGTCATTACAACAAGATAGTATCAATTGCACACAACAACAACACAACAACACTAGAGGGAAGCGGCAGCAGCAGATGGTGGTGGTTGCTGACGAAGCTTAGGGTTCGTCTCTAAGCAACAACAACAGCGGATGGTGGTGTCGCTGGTGGCGGATGTCAATGTTGGAGTGTTTTTCTTTGATTTGAGGAGGCCTGGGTATGTTGGACATTGGGAAAAAACAAATGAGAGAGAATTAATCCCGTGTTTGGGTATTTTAGGGAAATTATAAAGGTACAATTGAAATTGATATGGGCACAACCCATTGTAAGAGACATCTTCCCGGTATTTTAGGACCCTCATTTGTGTCGGTTCCAATTACAACAGGAACAAAATAAATTCATTTAATTTGTAAAGGTTTTAATAAAACCCGAACAAATAGTACGTTATTTGTTCTGATTTTATAAAAACCGGCATAAATAACTTCCTATTTGTTCATGTTTTATAAAATCGATACAAATAACTTCTTATTTGTTCGTGCTTTATAAAAAACGGAACAAATAATTTATATTTGTATTTGTTTTTATGATACCGAAACAAATAGGGAGTAACAAATACCACCTTTTCCACTAGTGGCCTTGGAGACGAGGTTGTCTTTGCAACCAAGAAGGACGAGGTAGTAAGGGACGAAGTTGAGGAGGTTGCGAGTGGCGACGGAGAGAACGTCAGCACAGGAGACAACGCTAGGGCAGGCGATGTTGAGGGTGGCTTTGGCTCGGACGACGACGTTGAAGCTGTCGCTGGGGAGAGTGAAGTTGATGTCGGCGTCACGTTCGACGGTATTGAAAGGGGTGCAGGTGTTGAGAGTAGAGGCGTCGCAAGGCAGATTCTGAAATCGGAAATCGTTCGTCAGTGGCAAATTTCTAATATCAATAGCAGATAACTAATAACATCAGATAATTAACCTTTTTAATCTGATAAGTAACCTTTTAAATCTGATAATTATTACATAGAATCTAAAAGGTATTACTTAGATCCTTAAATTATTATTTAAAATGTGAAAACAAACTATTTTAGGCAATGACCATAACAAATATTGGTTATTTCAATGCGTATAGAATGAAAAGATTGACAAACAACAGTTCAAACAACTACTTATATTTATTTAGTGAGATTATATAACGAACATGAATAGAAATAAAGATTTTATTCTAATGCAGAGTCCCCAAAAAAATCTAGACCTGATCAAAACTAGCTTGTCCCAATTTTTTTACAGGATTTAAACATGTATATTAGGCCCGAATTCGACCTGATTATTTTCATTAATTTCTTTTTGCGGGCATCTTGTTTAGTTTTTTTAGATCCAGCCTGAAAAAGCCCAAAAAGCCTGCCAATGCAAGCCGACACTAAATTTTCGTGCTTTAGGCAAAGAAAATGAGCCCAAACTAGGCCCGGCCCAACTAATAGACTTCAAAAATCTAAAACCTAGTAACAGCTAAGGAAAGGACACAATAAAGAGTCAAAAATTTCCCATAAATCTTTGCCTCCTCTGTGAACAAGATCATAAGCAATCAACTCTGAAATAGGAACGTCGTAGACTCGTAGTCTAGTTCTCTTATTTTCCTAATTTTTATGAAGATTGTATTATACTCCCTCCATATCAATTTATCTGCAACAATTAGAAATATATATGAGAGATAAAATATTCATTGTTGTAGATAACCTGATATGGAGTGAGTAGTTTTAATGTAAGAATAATAATAATTCCAATGTAATTTGATACTTTTATGTATATACAATATAATATTGTATAATATATCGCAACAAATAACATATTATTTGATGCGGTTATATATAATAATCGGAGCAGCAAATAACATATTATTTGTTGTGGTTCAACCGCAACAAATTAAACACTTGTTATTTGCTGCTGCCCAATGTGATGGTTCGGAACCGCAACAAAACCCCTATTTTACCTGCACCAAATTCGCAATTTTGTACTAGTGTAATCTTCTTTTAAATAAATGAATTATTTACCTTTCATAAAAAAAAAAATTCCCTGCATTGCATGGGTGTCTGTTGTTTTCATTGATACAATAGGATGGAGATTAATAATTTTTGTATGAAAGAATATATGAACATTCAATAAGATAGACATAAGATTGAAGATTAGCTTACCAATTTTGGTGGGAATAGTAACTTTAGTCCTTGGCTTGAACCTTTGGTAGATCATTTTAATATGAGGATTAATGAGAAGTTACTTTTAATGGAAGGTAATTAAATGAATTAACACTGCTACAAAACTAGCTTAAGCCAACGCTTCAAATGTGTTGCTATAGGGCTTAAAAATGTTGCATAAAGCCAAATGCAACGCTTCTTAAAGTATTTCAATAAGTCTTGTTGCATTAGGTTATTGCAACACTTATACTAGGCTACTGTAACGCTTTACAAAAAGCGTTGCATCAATATGCAACGCTTTTTCTATGCAACATTTTTAGGCACCTATTACAACGCTTTTTAAAATTTATATGGAACCAATTGCAACATTCATTTTATTTATATGCAACACTTTTGAAAATTTTCAAGCAACAAATTGCAGCAATTTTTCAATTATATGCAACACTTTTGAAATTTTCATGCAACATAATTTTTCAATTGTGCAACCAATTTGCAACACTTATTTGCCAAATTGCAACACTTTTTTTGTAACATATTATAATATACGTACTTGCTAATTCCCTGTAAATACTTTTATTTGTAAGACATTCTAAAAACTTAAGATTGACATCTTAAAAAGTATAAAAATATTATTAAAATAGTTTCAAATTACTAGTACTTTCATGTATGAAAATATTACAAAATTGGTTTCGGATAACCGGTACTTTCAAACATTACATTATTACAAAATGAAAGGTTGAAACTTTCTTAATCCCTACAAACATGTCAAGCCAATTCTTCATTCGATGATCCATATATACATATATGTACAACAAAAATCTTTGGACCTTCCTTCGACAAGCTAGACATGTATCTTCTTACCCTGTGACAAAGAAAAATTATATTGATGTAAACGGCATGTTCACAAATGATAGGTTTGAGTGGCCTTGAGATAATTAAAAAAAAGTTTATTATAGCATTCACTAGTACAAAAATTTAGGATCCACTTGAAATATAGGGAAGCTGATAAATGCAGTTATGTGTGCAATTCAGAGAATACAAACAAGAAAATGGTTTCATGAGAATATCACAAGCAATATTTACATCATGGATCAGGATTGATACATGGAAAAAAAAAATCCCATACCTTAGAGATAGATTTTGGGTGAATTGACAACCATACTTGACAATGTAAGATATTTGTACACCATCATTAGTAAATCCTTCCAAATTAGTAGACCAGGTTATCAATTACAGTTTTAAAAGTATGCAACAAAATACCATTCATCCAAGGAATCAATGAACCAGAATCAGACATATAAAAATAGTAATTTCTTGGCCACTTTTTCCTTAATTCAACTTAACAACATCCAAGATCACGCAGCAACAAATGCTAATCTAAAAGTGACAAATTATATCAATTCAATTGTTCACTCAGCAATGAGAATGTCATTAGCTTAGTGATTTGATATAGAAATCAATAAGAATGAAATTTTCTCGGATATCTCAATATATTTCCCCATTATCGAATTCTATCTTCACATTTAATCTAATGGAAAATATTTCTTTAGAGATATAAAGCACTAGGAAAAGCAGGGAAATGCCTAACATCTATGGGAAAAGAAATACGAAAAATTACTAATACTGCAGTAGCATATCATTAATGTTGATATGTCATGCTTTGTACAATAAAAATTAACAATCTAGTCCAAAGGTACTTTAGAAAAGCAAATTAAGTATTCTGGCAAATCTAAAGTGTCTTAATTGATAAGTTGTTGGGAAATTAGGTACCCCAAAAGTCCTCAAAAGCATTGAATTCGACTTAATCCTTCAAATTTAATCAGCAGAGGCATATGTGCTATGAAATATCCCCAAACCAATAGCAGAAGAACTATTAAAAGACCCCTATGTTCCAATTTAAATTTGCAAAATAAGCCTTTAATTACACATTATTATCTACCAAAACTCCAATAACGTGGATCTCATTCTCATCATTGCATCAAACAAAAAATAGTAACCAAACAAAATCTGACTAAAAAGAATAAAAAATCTACTCATCATCTTAAAATTTCAAATAATGTAACGAGCCATTAGTCAAGCTTAGGTTGCATGAAACTCTTCCTCTTCTTCATCATTAAGGTGTAAACAACAACAACTTGTTGAGAAAAGCCTACCGTAGCTGATAAAAAATCTGAAATTGAATGGTTTTGAAATCAATCTTTGAAAGTTTTTTTGACTTTAGTATATAATTAAGAAATGTAATCAAACAGATCAATTGCTAATTAATCAAGTAAACCCTAGAATCAAGGAGGGTGGAATGTGGATACCTTAGTGGTGGTGGATAGATTGAACAAGGGAGAAAGAAGGGACGACGGCCACCAGAATCAGCACTTCCAAGGGTGATGACCGCCGGTAGTGGTGGTCAACAGCGGCAGCATCCCAAACGCAACAACAACAACAACAATTTCTAATTTTATTTTCTTTCTTTGTAAACCATGACATAAGCAATCAAAGTGAGAAGATGAAAAACGAGGTTACCATGGTGATGGTGGTGGCTGGAAATCCGACGATAGGGAGGTGGGACTGCGCCAGCGACTGTGGAAGAGCAATAGGGGAGGGGGACGCTGTGAGGAAGGACGCGGGGGAGAGAAAATCAGAATACAGAAAGATGTGTTAATGTGTTTTTGTTTTTATAGTTGCTCCTATTGCTTTTGATGAATGAGGATCAGTGAGTAGGGTAATGTGAATAGGTGCGTGATTTTGATTGGGTACTGCATCACTGCAAGAAAAAGTTAAAAGGGTTTCTCACTTATATACATGAACTTTTGGGGTTTTCAATTGTGTTACACTTTTTTTTTTCCATTCATGGCCCTTTGATTTGCCATGCCATTACAATCTAAATATGCTTTTGAGGACTTTACAATCTAAAGTGTTACACGTGACATTACAATCCAACAATCTAAAGTGTCTTAATTTGTTATTTTTCTTTTCCATTCATGGCCCTTAAATTTAGATTGTTAATTAGTTTTCATTCTCACCTCCCTCCATAATTTCTGTAAACCCTGTTAAGTTAATATTTATTAAATCCTTAATTTTTTATTTTGTATTTTACGAAATTAAAGGCTATGGTTGAGATTTTCATTTTGAAATTAGGTTCATAATTGTAATTAGGATATATATGTGTATGTGTCTGTAACGCACAATCAAATAAAAAAGTTTTTTTTTTAAATTTTTACATTCATAAGATACAAAACAAGAAAAAAAATTAAGGATTTACTTAACGTGAACTTAACAGGGTTACCAGAGAGTATAGGTGAACTTTATCACTGATTAACAACCCTAAATTAAGGGGCATGAGTGAGAAAGAAAAAAATTAAGGCACAAATAAGAAAAATAAATAAATTAAGGGCACAAGTGAGAAGGAAAAAAAAAGTTAGGTGCAATTGAGAAAACTCAAAAGTTTAGGGGTATAAATGCAACGTTTAATAGAAAGTGTTGCAAATAAATGTTGCATAATACATATCAAAAGGCAACATTTATGGAAAATATTGCTTAACCAATTTAAAGTGTTGCATAAATATCAATATGCAACGTTTCAATAAGAAGTGTTGCAACATTCTGTTTTTGTTTAAAATATGCAACATATATCAAAAGCGTTGCTACTTAAATGTTGCATTAAGCTAGTTTTGTAGTAGTGTAATATTTGATATTGTTGGATTGAATCTTTGGTTGTACCCTATTTAGAACAGAAGAGAAATCACCATAAAGAACAAAAGAAAAAGTAGTAACAAATTGTAATGTCACGTGTCTCCCAAGCATGAGTATGTAATTAAGAATTGTAAGAGAATGAATGAGGGGTGTCACGTATTTATTTAGGAGTTTGTTTTAATATTATTGGTATAGATTTCTTTCTTTTAATCCCTAAAACAATCTAATCCGTATGTTATTTACACCTTTTATAAACTCTCCTCCATCCATTACAAGTATTAGTTACATTATTTTTTATGACTTCTTCTATTCATAATTCCTTTTGCTCTTCAAATTCTATACATTAAATTTATATATATATATATATGTATATTGTTCCTGTTCTGGAACTTCTCATGAATAGTCAACGATTTTCTGGTGTGATGACATGGACTCTGGATGCTCCTTGATGAGGCTGTGACCTGCAAAACAGTCAAAGGTTACTAACCCGGGGGTGGAACCCCGGAACGCCCCTCCGATGCTTAAGTCAGATATCGGAAATAAGGAGTCAGAGTACTTTGTGAGTTTGTTAGCTATCAATTGCGTACCTTTGGAATGATCCTTATATAGGCATTAGGTTCCCCCGTTAGGGTTTCACTAAGTCAGCTGGGTTGATGTGTGGGCCTGGCCCATGACACGTAGCAGTAACCTGGTCAAGGTTTTACTAAGTCCGCTGACACGTGGCACTATCTCATTCGTCATAGAATATCTGATGTGTCCCTAGCCCTATCATAAATGGGCCTAGGATTTTGGGCCCACTAATAAGGGTTTGACAATTTGGGTGGGCCCGGAACAATTAGCCCCACGCTCGACGTAGAACGGGAAACTTTGGACGTTGGACGTCGAGCGGAATATCTCGAAAAGTGAGCTACAACGGGACCCATGGCTGTTCCTCGAGGTTGGTCATCTCGACCATGGTGGATGACCCTCGATGGTGAGGGAGTCCCCTCGACCATGAATGTGTTACCTCGACCGTTGAGGACTCCTCGAGGTAGGATGACCACCTCTCACTATTTTGGATATAACTCGAGCTATGTATATCATATTCAAGCGATTCTAGCGGCATTGGAAACTATGTTCAAAGAGCTTTCCAACGGTGGGTCATAAGCTCAATTCCGACGTGAAACGAAAGAGTTATCGGCGCTCGAAGTCGATGCATCAAATTAGACCCCGGTACAGCCTCGGCCCTATGGACCTTTCCTCGATCAACATGCTCAACCCATATGCTACCTCGACCAACATGCCTAGGGACCCATGGCTGTGCCTCGAGGTTGGTCACCTCGACCATGGTGGATGACCCTCGATGGTGAGGGAGTCCCCTCGACCATGAATGTGTTACCTCGACCGTTGAGGACTCCTCGAGGTAGGATGACCACCTCTCACTATTTTGGACATAACTCGAGCTGTGAATATCGGATTCTAGAGATTCCAGCGGCATTGGAAACCCAATTCAAAGAGCGTTCTAATTGTGGGTTATAAGCTCAATTCCGAATTGAATCGAAGGAGTTATAGGTGTTCGAATTCGGTGCATCAGATCAGATCCCATAACAGCCTCGACCCTATAGACCTTTCCTCGATCGCCTTGCCTTTTGGGATGTTTGGTGCCCACCTCGATCATGTGGAGGCGTCGATGATGTGGGAGCGACCTCGACCAACATGCCCCCGGGCTTGCTTACTGAATACCTCGACCATGTCCTTCGAACAACAGACCCAGGTTTGCTTATTGGTCACCTCGATCGCACCCCTCGACCATGCGGGTGAATCTCGACCGTGGGGGTGAACTTGACCACGAGGCCTTGGGAACATCCTCCAACTAGCTCAATCGAATGAGATTCCTATGGAGGCCATAAGGTGACCTCGATCGAGGGGCACCTCGACCGTCATGCCCCATGGCTCGCACTTCAAATGCCTCGACCGTGGACCTCTTGCCTTAAGCAACCTTAAGGCTTCCCTCTAGGATCACCTCGAGGGGGTTTACCTCAAGCGTGAGGACCCCCTCGATCTTTATCGCCTCTACTCGACCGTGAGGGTAAGCATAGCTTGAGGGCATCCTTCAGCATTCTTAGCCTCGTTGCTGGGTTTTGTACCTCGACCACGGGGCCTCCTCCTCGACCGTGAGGACCTCTCTTCGATCATGAGGGTGTTGTTGGCTTGGAGCCAACCTTGAGGAAAATTTGTACATACCTCGAGGATGGTTACCTCGATTGCACGAAGTATAGTTCAAAGGGTGTTGATATCATCACCTCCATGAATTCTTGAGAAATTTTCTAAGTGTTGTTGCACTGCTAGCATTTCGCGACCGTGATATATATAAATATAAATATAAATATAAATATAAATATAAATATAAATATAAATATAAATATAAATATAAATATAAATATAAATATAAATATAAATATAAATATAAATATAAATATAAATATAAATATAAATATAAATATAAATATAAATATAAATATAAATATAAATATAAATATAAATATAAATATAAATATAAATATAAATATAAATATAAATATAAATATAAATATAAATATAAATATAAATATAAATATAAATATAAATATAAATATAAATATAAATATAAATATAAATATAAATATAAATATAAATATAAATATAAATATAAATATAAATATAAATATAAATATAAATATAAATATAAATATAAATATAAATATAAATATAAATATAAATATAAATATAAATATAAATATCAATATAAATATAAATATAAATATTTTGAAATATGTCCAAGTGTTTCTTTTCCAGGCTTCCCTTTAACTCGAGGATCTTTCTTCTACCTCGAGTGTGATGTATTCCCTATGCAATTGTTGATTTATTAGCCCCATGCTTGGTGTGGAACGGGAAACTTTTGACGTTGGATATCAAGCGGAACATGGTAACCTTCCTCGACCATGGTCACCTGGGTCGCGGTGAGGGTAAAAGTTAGGGAACTCTTTTATGAGCTCGAGTGTCCTCTTACCTCGACTGTGATCATACTTTCCACGACCCTTAGGAACATCTTTACATGAACTTCCATAAAATTTTCTAAGTGTTGATCTTTTCAAGGCTTCCTTGTACCTCGAGGGTCTTCCCTTACCTCGATTGTGAGGGATGTACCTTGAGAAGCAAATGCTTCCACTTTCCATAGTATGTGCCCATGCTGAATGGGGTTTTGGCTTGAGATCATAAACTAGGTCTTAGGGGCTAATGAGCCCCATGGGTTGATACATTTTACCTAGAAGATAATTTCTACCTCGACGGCGAACATGATACACCTTGTGGGACAAAGCCTTCCTAGTGACCTCGAGGGTCCTCTTTACTTTGACTGTGATAGAGGTGCAAGGAAAGGATTGCCCTGATAACCTTGAGGGTTTTCCCCTTACCTCGAGTGTGATGGAAGTAATTAGGAGAAATCTGTTTTGATTGTCCATCTCCTTTGATGGGTGCTCACATTGAGTGGGGCTTTGGCCTAAGATGATCGACAGAGTCTTGGGGGCTAATGAGCCACATGACATGGTTGATACCTGTCCAGCCCCCCATCTTCCTTGATGGATGCCTATATTAAATAGGGCTTATGCCTAAGATGATCAACTGATTCTCTGGGGCTAATGAGCCCCATGAAATGGTTGATACCTGTCCAGCCCCCCATCTGCCTTAACGGGTGCCTACTTTGGGTAGGGCTTATTCATTGGCCTAAAGAGCTATTCTAAAGCCAACGGGCTAGTGAGCCCCTGGGACTTTGAATGTTTGTCCAGCCACTCCATCTCCTTTAATGGATGCCTAGGTTGAATAGGGCTTCTGTTAGCCTAAGGTGACGCTATCAAGGACCCTGGGGCTAATGAGCCCCAGACACTCGATGAGGTACTTATCCGGCCTTCCCCATACTCCTCGATGGGTGCCTACATTGAGTAGGGCTTATCATCCCGGTTAGGGTTTCATTTTATTAAGAATCAAAGTAATAACACTGAACTCGACCCCGTTAGGGCTTTATAAGTTAATGAAAAAAACTTGACCCTGTTAGGGTTTTATTATTGTGAATGTTATTTCCATGATAACAAGAAGAAACTCGACCATGCTTTGGTCTTATTACAAACGAAAAAAATAACTCCAGTGAGGATAATCAAAGAAACTCGACCCTGTTAGGGTTCTCATTGCAAACACTAACTTCGGTAAGGAGCTATGATATGACATTAATAATACCATCAGACTCTATGCTATGACTACGCTTTTGCCTTTTTTCCCCTCCATCATTCTAGAGATAGGAGTTTAGTTTTCCTTGGTCTTCTAGCTTGTCGAGAGCTTTCTTTAATTCTCTACAGTCCTTTGTGGTGTGACCACATTCATGATGATATTCGCACCAAAGCTTGAGATTCCTCCTGCCGACGGGTGTGCGAACAGGCAATGGCTTGGGGAGAATATCTTAGTTTTTAATGTCCAAGAAGATTTCTCACCTATTAGTGTTGTATCTGGGATCCATACCACCATCACGAACATCTGTCCTCGAGTCGGACGCCCGGTTAGGACCTTCACCTCCATGGAGCCCTTTCCTTTTTCCATCCTTTTTCTCAGACTTCTCAAAAGGGTTGTTGATGTTTGATGCTTGCACATACTTCCGTGTTCTGTCCATTGCGTCAGTATACGAGGACACTTCATTTTCCAATAAGGAAAACTTAAACTTACCGCGCTTCCATCCAGACATGAACGCTGCATAGGCCACTGAATCTTCAACGTTGGGTATTTGGAGTAGTTCAGCGTTGAAGCGCTTGAGGTAGTCTCCCAACAGTTCATGTTCCCCTTGTTGGTAGGCCATGAGGTGGATGCTTGTCTTTCTTTGTTTCTTTCCAGCCACGAAGTGACTAAGGAACATGGCCTCCAAGACGGCGAAGCTAGTGATTAGACCCGATGGGAGGTCAGTGAACCATGTCAGGGCCAGACCCTTGAGGGTAGTAGGGAAATATCGGCACTAGCTTGCCTCACAACTCGTTTGCACTGCCATTTGAGCTTTGTAGGCGGCGATATGGTCAGCAGGATCAGTAGTTCCTGAGAAGGGCTCGATGGTGGGAGCTTTCACTTTCTTTGTGTCAGTGATATATAGAAGCCTTTGGCTGAATGGAGTTTTAAAGGTGAGCTTTCCCGTGGGTCGCTCTGGCTCGACCACTAGGGAGCGTCGTATGCCCTCTTCCCAGTTAGGGATAACAAATGACCTCGGGTTTCTAGCAGTGGTATGATGAGATCTCTTTAGTGACGTCCTTGGCTGGCCTTGTGTTTCTTACATTCTATTCTCGATGATCTCCCTGGCATCCGAGGCAGTTCGTGCGTGACGTGTCCCAATGATATTTCGGGCATCGTCACGCCGAGAGTTGATGATCTCTCGGGCATCCCCAGGCTGGGATCCTCTCTGTGAGCGTGCCCTCGTCACCCGGCAAGGGATGGGGCCCCTTGATGGAGCAGCTGCTTGGGATGGAGGCCTTTGTTGCCTAGCCAATATATCCCTTAGCTCCTGCAGACTACTCTGGAATCTATTATTCATTGCTGTCAGGATATCCTCGAAATCCTTTCGAGTGACCATCTGATCAGAATTATTCCTTCTATGACGATCACTTGCCCGGTTCAAGGAATTGTCGTCAGTGACGTGTGCAGCTTGCCGGTTAGGCGATTCACGGGGATTTTCACTAGGCTGATTAGATCGAGTCGTCCTTGCTCTGGTGTTAGCCATGTTTTTTGTTACTTTCCCCACAAACGGCGCCAATCTGTTCCTGTTTTAGAACTTCTCGTGAATAGTCAACGATTTTCTGGTGTGATGACGTGGACTCTAGATGCTGCTTGATAAGGCTGTGACCTGCAAAACAGTCAAAGGTTGCTAACCCAGGGGGTGGAACCCGGGAACGCCCCTCCGATGCTTAAGTCAGATATCGGAAATAAGGAGTCAGAGTACTTTGTGAGTTTGTGAGCTATCAATTGCGTACCTTTGGAATGATTGGACTGATCCTTATATAGGCATTAGGTTCCCCGGTTAGGGTTTCACTAAGTCAGCTGGGTTGATGCGTGGGCCTAGCCCATGACACGTAGCAGTAACCTGGTCAAGGTTTTACTAAGTCCGCTGACACGTGGCACTATCTCATTCGTCGTAGAATATCTGATGTGTCCCTAGCCCTATCATAACTGGGCCTAGGATTTTGGGCCCACTAATACGGGTTTGACCATCTGGGTGGGCCCGAAACATATATATATATATATATATATATATATATATATATATATAGGAAGAGGATCAACTAAAAACGTTTTCAACCTAAAAACCCCTACATTAGACACTTAAAGGGGTACACGTGTGATTACTAATGACAATCTTTGTAAATATTAGTAACTTTCGCTAAAAACCATTTGTACCCCTTTAAATATCTAATGTACCCCTGCGACTGCTAATGTACCCCTTTAAACCATTTTTTGTCTGGTTTTCAACCATCTTTTGGTTTTAGCCAATCCTTCCTCTATATATATATATATATATATATATATATAGGAAGAGGATCAACTAAAAACGTTTTCAACCTAAAAACCCCTACATTAGACACTTAAAGGGGTATACGTGTGATTACTAATGGCAATCTTTGTAAATATTAGTAACTTTCACTAAAAACCATTTGTACCCCTTTAAACATCTAATGTACCCCTTTAAACCATTTTCTGTTTGGTTTTCAACCATCTTTTGATTTTTAGCCAATCCTTCCCTTATATATATATATATATATATATATGTATATATGCTAAAAAAATTCTATTTAAATAATAATTTTAGACTCTATAACGATACATTATATATGTCTTTCTTACTCTATCTTCATTGAAAGGGCCAAAAAGCTAGTTCTTTTATGAAATGATTTTGAACACTATTGTAAGTATTCAAAGTAGTAATTGTTAGGGAAAATAAGTTAGTGGGAACCGGATATGAAAATCTATTAGTTTAATTTTGCCCCACAATGGATCATTGGGTTACCACGAAATAACTAATGAGATACAATGGAGATTATTCTCTATATATGATCCTAAGAGTGAATCAATCCTAAAAGCTTTGTATTTTTAGATTGTGTTTTACACACTTAGAAAAGTTTGCAATGATTTTCTAAGAGTAAGCAAGTTGTAAGAGTGAGATCAATTTTTGTTTTTTTTCCCACACCAAACAAGTGAGAAAACATGACTATTTATAGCCAAAACCACAAGAGAAATCAGCCAAAGATGACTGAAGAATCACCATTAAAACCATAATAAAGTCTGAATTCATGAGACTTGAATTTTGCTATTATCATGCAAAGATACCATTTACAATGCAAGCTCTTTACATTCTGATTTAATCATGTTTTATTACCATCTTAATTCAGTATTAGAGCCTAATAAGCAAGCTTTAATAAGTAAAAGTATCCAAGGCAAAAACATCCGATTAAACGAACAAACAAGACCACGATCCAGTGTGAAATCACGAGGCGTGCGACCTCACTGGTTCGCGAGGTTATACCTAGTCCTGCCCCGATTTCCCTTTTGCCTTATTTCTTCTTCCTTTGTTCACATGTTCAAGCCCATTTATGCATAAATGTTCCAACAACCCTCTTCCAATTTATGACATAAATGTTGACAAGCTTAAAACCATAACTAATGAAAAACCAATACAAAATAACATGCTCATGCATAAATAGAAATATCTTAAAGATTGAATTCCTACTTAGTATGGTATAATTTACGATAACTCCAATTGCAATGATAGACTAAGCTTTGAATCAAACAATCACTACGAATTACAAAA
The DNA here is from genome assembly GCA_951394345.1 of Salicornia ramosissima. Lineage (NCBI taxonomy): Eukaryota > Viridiplantae > Streptophyta > Magnoliopsida > Caryophyllales > Amaranthaceae > Salicornia > Salicornia ramosissima. Next base: position 44,407,286 of record OX596232.1, read on the forward strand.
GATACAATACATACAAGAACTAACAAAGGTATTTTAGCCCTCTATACCTTAGAAGCCATGGTGTCCGTATCCGTTCATGAGCGTTTCAAGTTAAGCCTAAAACTTGATGAAGCGAACAAACTTTTAACTCATATAGGTAAATCTTTACGCACATGCTCCTGCAATTGAGCCAATATCAAAGATTTATTAAGAACCTTAGTTCACCCTCCTTTATCATTGTTGTAACAAACAATACCCTTGGGATGAATTAAATTTGTATTGTTCCAAACCACTAAGCAAAGTTGGATCCTCATTTGAATTTAAGATCTAGCGTTTTACTAGACGTGAATAGAGTTTTCTTTACGAGTGATTTAATTCAGACTTATTGCCATCCCTTCAGAATTCTATACAACCTTAAGTTGACAACACTTTGGTCAAAGATTTTCCAAGTTAAACTATAACGTAGAAAATTCTTAATCAAGATTTTAATTATATTTAGAAAATCACGCCCTTAAAAAATTGTCGCCCATGAGTTGTGAATTAACATTATAAATATAATCCTACATTGTTAACAATACAATTAATTATAATGTAACATATCACAAACTAGTGATATAAACCATGGAATTAATCTCAAAAGAAATCATTACCATCTATTCAATTACAAGATAATATGTCGTATATCCTTTTATATATTAAAAATATATAAATTACCATGCAAGTTTAACTCATTGGTTTCCAAGGAATTAAAACACCATTTATAAAGAAATACTATCATTATGAATAAACCTCCATCATAAAGACATGATATCTTTATGAAGAATAAACCTCCTCCATAAAACTATACCATCTTTATGTATATGACAAAACCTCCTCCATAAAGACAATGTGTCTTTATGAAAATCCTCCATGAAGAAATTAAATCATCTTTATAGAAATAATAATTCCTAAATCCAATAAACATTTTGCATGAAACATTTTTTTATATACCAAAGAAAATTATGATGACATTCATCTATTAAATAGTATGTAGAATAAAAATCAACCACTTTATACTAATAATAAGTATAAAATTAATAACCATGGAAAATAAATAAATCTTTGATTCCCTTTTTACCAATAATAACAAGTATAAAATTCATAATCATGGAAGCATTCCATCATAAATCAATCCAAGTATAAGATTTCCTCCTCCATATATACAAAATTTGACACATTATTATATGTCTACAAATTTGGTATATAAATACACTTATACTGATGATTTATTGATCATGACATCATTTTTAAAAATTAACATTATATTTCACTTTGTATTAAGTACAAACATAATTTATTAATATTAAGAAAATTATAAATGACGACAAAATGTCATATTCAATACTCAAATTATGACTATATGCGAGATTCCGTGTACACAATTTGAAGTGTAACATCTGCATATAAATATGAGTACAAATTACAAATGCATAACAAACTCTAATTATACCTTAAAGTACCACTTAAATATCATTCTAATAAACCATTTATGAAGTCTATCTTTAGAATAAAAATCCAGACTATCATAAAATATATATGCATTCAACCCATCACCTTTACTTGGTAATAGAATAAACTAAAATCCACAAGTAAAAAAAAATCATATTACAAAATGAACAATAGATACATTAATTGATAAATAAATAAACAAATAATGAAATAAATAAATAAATACAAACATATTCTTTAAAATTTCTCGTCACCCATTAGTTAGAAAATTTATGATTATCAATTACTAATTATGCTACCCAAAATTAATAAAGAATATTAGTTTATCTTATTCATCATAATTTTCGAGAATATTAAATTCTTCCCCCATTAAATAATGAAAATTATGAAAGATAAATTAAATGTAGCAATATCCACATACCTTGGGATAAAATCATACCAAATGTTCACAACTTATCAAATGAAATTTTATACTCATTGAATTTGAGATCTAACGTTGTATTAGACGTCAAATGGAGTTTATCTTCATTTACGTTGTCCAATAGGTTTAAACCCAACATTTTATTCATGTTTTATCCTATTTTAACTTAATTAATAATATTTAGATAAATATTCATCCAAGTTAAAACAAAATGTATAAACCATCGCGACCCCATGTTATATAAAATCATATATACAAAGATTGTCGCACAAATATATATATGATTCCATTATATACATGAATACCAATTGATATATAAATTTGAAGTAAATCACTATAATTAGTGATAAAACATGGATTTATGTCCAAAACCCTTTATATACCAATTTACATTACTTTCACTATTTAATATCAAGATAATATTAATGCTTAAAAATATTATGCAAGTTTATTATGGATATCAAGAGAATTAACTCTTCCAAAAATAAAAAATTATTTTAATGAAAATAAATCTCCTTCATAAAAATTATCATTTTTATGAATAACAACAAATTATTTTTCCATAAGAAACAAACATAAAATTATCAAGTATACCCGTCTAATAAATAGTGCAAGCCAAAGATAAAATATTTATCTTCCATTATACGACTTATATCAAGTATAAAATAATATTTAATTAAATAAAATAATTTTATAAATTATCATCAAATTTAAGAATTCTCCTCTCATATACACAAATTTTTCATATTCTCATATGTTACAAAATTTGATAATATGAGAACTTATAATATTAATTTATAAAGTCGGTTCAAGATAATAAATTTTATCTTTCATTATACAAATATTATGTATAATACAATATTTTTCGAAAATAAAAATATATTACATAAATCAATATCAAGTATAAGATTTTCCAACCAGATGTACTAATTTTCCATGTACTCATATGTTACAAAATTAGACATATAAACACTTATACTTTTGATTTATCATGAGAACAAACTCAAGGCAACATTGTGAAAATTATTCATCACAATAAACATACTATCTTTATGAAGATAAGTACTTGTAGGGGTCGTTTCCGTCCACCTACTCTCACGAGTAGTTTTAAATGCTCGTTAACGCCGTACGTGAATACGGACTAGTAGGAGTCGCCACCGTGCGTTTATACAGTCCACGCACACCGAAGAAGTACCGAAAGCCAGGAGCAATTAGCCCCATATGGTCATGCACCAGATTATGGGTTTGGGGACAGGTTACGGGCCAATCGTGCATTGGGCATGCCCGCCTGTAAGGGTCTCTACTAGGTTTCTTTTTGTGGTCAAATTATTATTAATCCCGAATACATAGATATCTCAGTTTTATCCTAAATAACGCATATTACTAGGTGGGTTTGAATTATTTACAAATCAAAACTAACTTTATTGTGACCACTTTAAATTAAATAAGTATTAAAAATCCTTGAAAATGAAGACAAATAAAAACATGAACGAAATACAAAAATAAAAGTAATAAAAGAATACAAAATAAATGTGCAAGTTCAAAGTGTGTTCCAGGAGTATGTGGTTTGATGTGTTGTTGGGTTAGTAATAATATACAATTATGATGATTATGAGAATGATTATGAAAACGATTATAAGGAAATATATACAACTTTATACATGATTAATATGATTATTCAAGGTGACTTCCGTTACTTAAAATCAATTATAACATTAATTGTCAATTTTATTATCCATTGGTCCAGATCCATATATTTGACTCTTCAATAATATGAATTAATCAAGATTTTTAAAAAAATTAAATATCAACAGATCTATAAAAATGTAGCGATCGTTTTATGACACGAAATTTAAATGACAAAAGCCATGTTATATAGATCGTGTTTTGAATCGAATAGTGATCAAAATTAAAACATTATTATCATGAATTAAGAATTAATATGAGAGTCAAATTTAATATATGCTTATGCAAAATACATGAATGAATTAGAGATCATTACACATTCATATTGCATAAAACCACAGATCATAGCTAATGAGATTATAAAATGAGAATCGATAATGTTATAATTGATTAAAGTATCAGAATTCATATGAATAATCCTTATTATTTGTTATATTAACCATTATCATAATCATGTCATTAATCATCATATATAAATGAAAAAGAATCTAAGTAGAAACTTCAGAAAAGGTGTACCTTGTAATGCCTTTAATCAAAACAATCAAGGGTAGTTGATGATGATGAATGCAATATGCTTGTTTGAAGTTGATTGAGTTGGTGTTTTGTGATGTGTTTAATGATGTTTTGGGGAGTGTTTGATGGGATATGAGTGCTTAGGGTTGGAGTATGCAATGCAGAAGAGGGCTAGGAGTTGTTGGTGTTGGCGTATCTTGAAAAGGTTGGAAGGATGTGTATTTATAGGCCAAAAGGAGCAAAAATTGACCCCGGATGACACCAGATCTGCGTCTAGGCGTAGGTCCTGGTCAGATCCGGGTTGATTTTTTTGCTTGATTTTGCGCGTGATTGTCCGGATTATGATCCGATTTTATACGATTACGGAAATATTCTGTAATATTTTGATATTTCGGAATATTCTGGGATGTCCCAGGATGTTCCGGGATGTCTCGGAATGTTCTAGAATGTGCCAGAATGCCCAGAACGTTTCGGAATGTTCTAGATTCCTCCAGAATCTCCAAAAAATTACAGAAAATTTATTAAAAATTATGAAAAGTATGAAAAACACTAATATGCTTTGCGAAACAATTTTCAACATTCGGAAATGACGAAAATTCCCCTAAGCATGCAAAAATCCTAAAAAAAATCATAAAAAGCTCTAAAAATATGATAAAAAAATATTAAAAAATATGAATAAATTATAAAAATATTTTTGCGATTTTTTAAAAATATTTATGATGCAAAATAACATTTATTATTATTTTTTTATGCATATAAAACATTGAAAAATGCATGCAAAAATATAAAAAATATCTAAAAATGAAGAAAAATTACGAATAAATCCCGTAATCATCGCAAAACCTAACATTTGCTTCCAAGGAACTTTAAACACGGTTTAGGCAATTGGTTGAGGTATATTGTGCATTTTCATTGTCAATTTCCCTTAGTTGTATCTTATGGCAATACGGTACGTTCATCATTAGTCTCTACATTGGGGAGACACATTTAGGTGTCTACAGAAGCCCTCACTTTGACTGAGTCTGGAGAGTAAGCATAAACTCGCAAGACGAAAGTCAAAGTATTCCTGTTGGGACGGAGGATAACTCAAGACGTTCTGCAACCTTGAGTCACCCTTTTTAACGCCGGTACCTGCAAAACAAATGTTAGTTTTACCTGTAACTGCGCCCCATGAGGTTTAATCCCTTAGAAGCACTTAGATCCTCGGGATGATGGTAGATGAATTGTGGGGTTCCTCAGGATGCGCCTGGATCTTTCGGAACTAGTCCCTTAGGTAAGCATAAACCCTTGGGACAATGATGAAAAGCCGTATAGGTGGGATCGGTCAAGAGTAAGCATATGAGCTTGAAAATATGTGCGCGAGTAAGCATAAACTCGCAAGAAAATATATTTAGGGTGGACATAAAACTATTGTGTGCCAAGAGTAAGCATGAACTCTTGGTAGAAATTGTGACTAGTCAAGAGCCATCTATAAACTCTAGATAAAAAGTATGATGTGTGTTTGGGTTAACATAAACCCATGAGAATGATAAAGTGCTAAGAGTAGGCATAAGCTCTTAGAGGAAGAAACAAGTGTAAGAATAAACTTTTGAGAGATGAGGGTAAGCAAAAACCCATGAGCAAGGATGATAGTGATAAGAGTAAGCATAAACTCTTAGTGAGTAGAACAAGAGTAAGTACAAACTCTTGAGAGAAGGTGTGAGGGTAAGAATAAACTCACAAGTAAAGTGAGTTGACCAAGGGTAGGCATAAACCCTTAGAAAAACATATGTAAGCTTAGGGTAAGCATAAACTCGTAAGCAAAGTAAGTGGATTAAGGGTAGGCATAAACCCTTAGAGGTAAGACTTGAAAGCTTAGGGTAAGCATAAACCCTGTGATAAAAGTGCTTGTGAGTGATGCCATTGAGGCGGAAAAATTTGTAAGGAAAAACATATACATCTGATGAGAAGCCCCCACTTTGACTAAGTATGGAGAGGCAAATGTCCTCGCAAGACGAAAGTTAAAGTATTCTGGCTAGGGAATTAAGGGTAAATCCTTAGAGAAAATAGGGTAAGCATAAACCCATGAGAAAAGTAAGAGATTTTAATGGTAGGCATAAACCCTTAGAGTGATATTTGTGAGCTTAGGGTAAGCATAAACCCTGTGAGAAAAGTACTTGAATTAAGGTTAGGCATAAACCCTTAGAGTAATATTTGAGATCTTAGGGTAACCATAAACCCTGTGAGAAAAGTATTTGTGAGTGAGGGAAAAGGAAGTTTGTGTCTTGTGAGAAGCCCCCACTTTGACTGAGTCTAGAGAGACGAATGCTCTCGCAAGGCGAAAGTCAAAGTATTATGGTTGGGCCGAAGCCATAGCATGTGTGGGCTGCATGAGCAAAGATATCAAGGAAAAACTGCACATAGCCATATAGGCATATATAGGTTCATGACCAAGTTTATCAAGACAACAATCACATATAGTGATTCAAGGATTCAACAAAGATGGGTTGTAGCCTTGTGTGCTTTGTGCTCTGTGATGTACATATTTACAGTGTGCATGATTCTTATGCATGTATACGAATGAATATATGAAATGTTTATGATGCACGATATGCTTGTGGTGCATGATGCATGATATGATTGTTGTTCGTGAAATATGGTGTATGTAGGATGCTATGTTATGTATGACAAAGCAATGAATGACCAAGGGGGTCACTAGTAGTAGCATACTTCTCTAAAATGGGAATGGAGCGATCTTAAGCCCCAATCAATCAAAGACATGACTTTCGATCATAAGTAAGCCCCCGACCCATGGGGAAAGCTATATTTATGGTGGATTAAGTGAATAGGTATAGTATTATGAGGGGAAGGCTATATTTGTGGTGGAATGAGTGAATGAATAGGGTTGCATGAATATGAGATGATGGGTAAGTCTTTTAAGTTTGTGGTGGGGTAGATGGATAGGCAAGCCCCCAACCTATAGGGTAAGAATGGTTAAATGATCAAGGTTAAAGATGTTTTATGGATGGCTTGAAGAGGCCAAAGCATTGAGGGAAGAGGCTAGCTCAAGTCGTGAACTTGAGTTAGATTTCCCATGAGGATAGAGATGAGGTGAAGATTTCCCAATTAATGAAGTCTTGTATGGAATATGAAACTCCCAAATAGGAGAACACAAGAGTCAAATCAAAGCTATGAGCTTAAGAAGAGTTAGAGAAAGCCCCCAGGGCGTGTGAAAGAAAAAAATCTGTTGGTGCAAGGAAAAAAAAAGGCTAACAATTTGTGACTGAAGGGTGTGATGTAGGGAATAGATGTGGTTGGCCGAATTAATGTTGGTTCAAACTCAAGCCTATGCCGGGTAGTGAACTAAGAATATGTGCTTAAAACCCCAAGTTAATTGAAGGAGTGGACCTCAAAAATTCATATATTAATTGGGTCGAACCTCGAGAAGAGGCTTCCTACGTATCCTTATGGAATCAGACCATCATAGTTCTTGATGATTATTTGGACAATGCCTCAGGGGAGAGGGCTTTTGTGGTTATAATGTTTGGCTAGGGTTGAGGGTTAAGAAGAAAAAGGGAAAGAAGGCTCAAAGTTCCCAATTTAATTAACCCCCCATGGTGCGCAGTGTGCTTTTTGACTCTTTTTTTTTGAATTGGATTGGACTGAGTCGAATTATTGGACTGGATTTATTGAATTGAGCTGGATTTATTGAATTGAGCTGGTATTAAATTGAACTGGATTTATTGAATTGAACTGGATTTATTGCATTAAACTGGATTTATTGAACTGAGTTAGATTTATTGAATTGAATTGGAAATTGAGATGGATTTATTGAATTGAACTGCATTTATTGAACGAGCTAGCTTTATTGACTTTGGATGGACTTAGATTTGAACTTTTTTTTTGCATTATTTGTTTGTTTTTTTTTTTCTTTTTTTCTTTTTTTTTTCTTTTTTTTAATGTTTTTTTTTGTATTTTTTGTTTTTTTATTATTTTTGCACATGTCTTTTCCTATGCACCATTTGTTCCCATGGGTGAGGTAGATGTAGGTGAGGAAGGAAAGTAGGCTTATTTGGGTTAGAGGCTCAACTGCAAGGGATTGAATGAATACAGGTGATGAGAAATAGGGTTGATGATTTTTGTGGAGTTAAAAAAAAGAAGGCCTCTCGGGCAATGTCCATTTATTAAGTTCAATGAAAATTTGAGGTCATGAATTATGTTAAGTTTAAAAGAACAAATTTAAATGGAGGCTAATAATGAACAAAAAAGAAGAACTTTATTAATGTGAATGAGATTAGAAGGTTATAAGTGGAAAGAAAAAATCCTAATGACATAGTTTAATACCCCGAAATTTCGGTATATTTTAAATTTTTCTTAATTAATTAATTATATAATTAATTATTTATTTAATTGATTATTATTTAATTAATTATTAAATTTGTGTAGCAATCTAATCCTGGCCCGAACTGTAATCTCATCTTGCCAAAACCCGAGCCCAATTGCTCCCTCTTCTTTACCCTACCTCACGGCCCCCTTACCCTTTACTCTAAATTAATTTATTTAATTTGTTTTAACTAATATTATTAATTCTTATATCTATTTTGACCTTTTCCTAAAAATCCTATTTTGATCCCAACTTCTCCTACCTTGACTACTAGATTTTAGGAAGCCAATAACACCCATCCTTCTTATGATACCCCACGGCCCCCCTTACATTCTCCTTCAAATTATTTAATTCCTTTTGCAGCTAAAATAATAAATCATATCTATGTTTGACCAGATTCCATAAACCCAATTTTTATCCTAACTACTCTACTAAGATTTAGGAGCCAAGAACCCCTCTTGATTCTTCATTATAACCGGCCAACCAAGGAAAGAAATAAAAATAAAAACATACTTCTATTTACTTCTAACCTCTCAATCCTTGCTACAACTGAAATCACTAATTATCCCTAATTTTCCCTATTGTTCCAACCCTCAAAGATTGAAACAAGAAGCTTAAAGAAACCAAGAAACCGTATCTTGCCTTCCTTGAAGTTCGAAACCCATACTCCAAATCAAAGGTAATTAGATTGCTTTATTTAATCAATAGGATATATTAGTTATATAATGTTTAGAATAGGTTTAATCATGTTTAGAATTGTTCAGAATTACTTAGAATTATTGTTGAATTGATAAAACTTACTTGTTGATGATATTTAATGAAGGTCGAATACTTTTGCTATATTTTGATGAATTTAATTTATGTTCTTGTATAAACCATGCTTGTTCTATGATTCTTGTTAGTTCGGAATTGATGAAATTAAAATTTGAATGTGAATGTATGTTGGACGTGTAAAGGCCGAGTGGTTCATAGCCTGTTCGAATGATTCTTGATGCATAAAGATTGATCTTTTGCTATGATCTTGATTTAATATTATTCTTTGTTGATAGTCTTGAATTTAATCTTTGATTTAATTATGATATGTTAGTTTCTTGAATTTGATCTTTTTAGTGATGAATAGCCAATAGGACCGTATGGTTTAAGGGTATTAAAGAATTGATTTTGATCTTGTTTTGGTCCATGTTTGATGATTTAATGTTTAAAGTATAAATTCTTGATTTATTATTAAGTTTATATGATTAATTGTTGATAATTGTAATTAACTAAATTAAAGTGTCAATTTTGGTTGCTTGCTTCAAGAATGTCGAGTGGTGTAGTGTTATAAAAGGGGGATTTTTATCATGTTTTAAGTAATAATTGTTGATAATTGTTAGTTTATATGATTATTTGTTTAATTAATTGATTGATTGAATTGTTTATATGATTATTGTAAAGAATATAATTAATTATTGTTTTACTATTGGAAATGTCGTGTGGTACATGTCTTGAACTAGAGTTTTGGGTCAAGTTAAGATGAACTAGAATTGATTAGAAGTTAAGATGTGTCAACAAAGGTCAAATTGTGAAAAAGAATTGTGAACAAGAATTGTGAACTAGAATTGAGAACAGAATTGTAATATGGAAAAGATGATTAACTATGAAGTGACCGCCTATCTAGTGGTTAAAGTGCCATGAACATAGGTATAGTCGAAGCCACTGTCCTATCTTCGGATTTGGGACAGTTCTTGATCCCAGTGCTCGGGAAGTAGATCAAACGTGGTTGACCCGGCATGAGACAAGGAAAGTTGGGGGAAGTAGATCTTCGTGGTTAACCCCTTACGAGCATATGACTGGTCACAGATTAGCACTTGAACTGAATAGAACTGAAAGGTCAATAGTGGTGTCAAGAAGTCTAGAACTGAATAAGTTAATTCGGAAGGTCTCGGTTTATTATGTTATTGCGATTGTTTCCGCTGCGTACTTGAATGATAATCTCTATGTATGATCTCTTGATGTTTTGTTGACTGTTTGGTTGATCTGTTCTAACTGTTATATTTCTAATTGTGTTCTACTGATTAAGTAGAACAATCTAATTACTCACCACTGACTGTGGACCCCAAAATCCTTTTCAGGTACAGGTGATACCTGATTGAGTTACGCAAGGACTGGGATTGTGAGTAAGACAACTTAGTAGTTTATCCTGATGACCATTTCTAGCCTTTGTATTATTATTATTAGTGGACTTTTTCTTATTTTGTAGTAATAATGGACTTTGGAATCTTATTAATTTTGGATTATTTAATGATTTATTTGAATCACTAGTAAAAAAAATCACTAATTGTAACTCCCTTATTGTAACTTGCCTTAAATTTGTTAGTTACAATTAATTATTTTGTAACGGGCATTTTAAATGTTAGTTACAATAAACCATAATAATTACTTAAAAAACTCTTATTGTAACGGGCCAAATTATGCCCCTTACAATAAGTCGATATTAGTAACGGGCCTTACATGTGCCAGTTACTAATATTTACTTATTGTAACGACCTTAATTTGGCCCGTTACAATAAGTAATTCATTCCTATAATGAACACAGCTATATGCTAATGTATTGTAACGGGCATCATTAAGGCCCGTTACAATAAGTCCTGAATTTTTTTTTTTAATTGAGTAAATATTGAAATTTTAATTCAAAAAGCTTCCCCCCTAATTCTATCGAGCAGAGCATCAGTAGCAAACAAAAAAAAAAAACAAACATAAACCCTAAACTCGAGCAGCGTTCCTCAGGTTGAACCATCAACCGCGCACCACCTCCGCACCACCGTCGCACCACCGTCCTTCACCACCAGCCAACGCACCACCCACGCACCACCCTACAACCTTCAATTCTCCTGTCACCACCAGCACCACAGTGCACTGCCACCAACTTCGAACAGAGTTCGTGAAGTAGAACCACAACCGCGCACCACCGTCGTTCACCACCGGCCAACGCACCACCCTACAGCCTGCTGCTGCATTATTTGTTGCTCTTTAGAAGGTATACACAATCACTTAATGTTGTTATCAATGGATGATTCAATTTTTTTCAATTATAATCTTGTTTATAATTGTTGTTTTTTGTTTTAATTGGTATAAAATCAATTTTTAGGGCTTATTGGTATAATTTTAGGGCTGATTAATATAATTTTAGAGCTAATTTTAGGGCTGATTGGTATAATTGGTATAAAACCATTTTTTTATGGCTGATTTTTATACTTTTAGAGTTGAAATCTATATTTGGGAAACTCCCAGTGGTATACCCGAGTTTTTTTAAATCCCAGAGGTGTACCTAATGTTAAACAAAATTCCCAAAAGTTACCTTTTTGTTTAAAAATTGTTAAAAACACTAAACATGGTTAATAAATTGAAAAAAAAAATGAAAAAAAAAATTAAAGGAAAAACAACCACAAATTGGGGGCAATCGGATCATTTTTTGTAAAATCTGACCTCAAATCGGAACCCTTAAGGATTAAAATGACCCGTAAAACCTAGAGCGGACTATTTTTTCACATAAATCAATGTGCGCAAAACGAGGCGAATCGGGAACGCAAATTGGGGGACAATCGGATCATTTTTTGCAAAATCCGACCTCAAATCGATCCCCATAAGGGTAAAAATGACCCGTAAAACCTTCAGCGAACTATTTTTTCACGTAGATCAATACGCACAAAACGAGGCGAATAGGGAACGCAAAGTGGGGGCATTCAAATCATTTTTTGCAAAATCCGACCTCAAATCAGATCCCATAAGGATAAAAATAACCCGTAAAACCATGAGCGGACTATTTTTTCACGTAGATCAATGCGCGCAAATCGTTGCAAATCAGAAATGCAAATTGGGGGGCAATCGGATCATTTTTTGCAAAAACCCATTAATTTAATATATTACTAGTTTTAAATTTTATTTTTTTTTAAAGAAAATTAAAAAATTGTTAACCAAAGTTAAATCTAACCTTAAAATAGGTATATTCTAATACATTTAACGGAATATACCTTCTAAATGTAACGGATGAGAATTAGACGTAATTTTAGGTATACCCCTGGGATTAAAATAAACTCGGGTATACCAGTGGGATTTCGAAAAAGGTCGGGTATACCACTAGAAATTTCCCTTTATATTTTTAGGGTTGCTTTTTAATTTTTATGGTTGAATTTTATTTTTTGGTGGTTGAATTCTATTTTATTTAGGGCTGATTTTTTTAAAGGCTAAATTAGGGTTTTTTTTTCCTTATTTTTAAGTGCTAAAATAGGTTGATACTTAGATATTTTGCAGTTGGATTACACTTGCAAGTATGGGTTAGGTTGGAGTGATAAGTGTCCTTTGGCTGCATTCAATTTTAATAACATGTTATATAATGTGCAAATGAAATTTATGTTTGATGTGCAGCTTTGAATGTATGTTGAATATTTTAGAACAATGATATTAAAATTGTAATACAATTATCATTTTGTAATCCTATTAAAGTGTTCCCATTTTATATTTTTAGAGATGAAGCGTAGTTGGATGTACGGTGATAGACGGGATAGAAAGTACCAAGATGGGGTTAGAGAATTCTGTAGTGTAGCGTTAGAGCATCAGAGGCTTACTACTGAGCCAACTATATTCTGCCCTTGTCGTGAGTGTGATAATGGGAGGAGATGGATTGATATTAGTAACATACAGGAGCACCTGATTTGTCGTGGATTCACTAGTGATTATGAGACTTGGTATTGGCATGGTAAAAATTTAAATTTTGAGGATAACAATGAACATGAGAATAGAGAGACTTCTCCTAATGAAGGTAATGAGCATGATGACAGGTATACTAGTATGGAAGAAGATGGAATGAATGAAATGTTAGATGGGATGGCCGATGATGCCACTGAACAACCTCGCATGTTTGAGGATGTCTCAAAAGCTGCTGAGACTCCCTTATATCCTGGTTGTAGGAAGTATTCAAAGCTTTCTGCAGTTTTGACCTTGTCTAATGTGAAAGCTAGATTCTGTTTGACCGACACGTGCTTTACTGCAATTCTCGAAGCTATAGAAGACATGTTCCCTGATGAGAATGAGATGCCTAAATCGAGTTACTATGCTAAGAAATTGACAAACCCATTAGGTTTAGAGTACACCAAGATAGATGCGTGTCCTAATGATTGTGTGCTCTATCGAAAAGAGTATGAAAAATTGGAAGAATGTCCAATTTGCGGAGAATCGCGTTATAAGAAAGAGGAAGGTGTCCCAATAGATTTCAAGAAACGGTCTCCGTGTAAGGTTTTATGGTATCTTCCAATCATACCGAGGTTCAGGAGACTCTTTTCGATTAAGAAGGATGCTAAAAATTTGGTGTGGCATGATGAAGAAAGGAAGAAAGATGGGTTAATAAGACATCCGGCTGATGGTAAACAATGGAAGAACATAAATGAGAAATTTTAAGTATTTGGTCGTGAACCTAGGAACTTGAGGCTTGGATTAAGTACGGATGGGATGAATCCCTACGGGACTCTTAGCTTCCAACATAGCACATGGCCGGTGTTGTTGACAATATACAACTTACCCCCTTGGCTGTGTATGAAGCGTAAGTATCATTTTGTCACTTCTTATATCAGGTCCTAAGCAACCTGGTAATGACATAGATGTATACTTACCACCATTGATGGAAGACTTGATGTTGTTGTGGAATGAGGGTGTGCCAATGTTTGATGCACATACTGGTACTAATTTCAACTTACGTGCGATGCTTTTTTGTACAATAAATGACTTTCCTGCTTAAGAAAACTTAGCGGGATATAAAGTTAGAAGTGCAAAAGCATGTCCAGTATGTGATGATTCCATGAAGAAACAAAGGCTAAAATGTTGTGGTAAGAATGTGTACATGCATATTAGAAGGTGGCTCCCTCCGTCTCACCGGTACCGTAGGATGAAAGCACAATTCAATGGAATAATCGAGGAGAGGGTAGCTCGTGGACCTTTGTCGGGAATCCAGTTATATGAGCGGATAAAAGATGTGAGGACAGTGTATGGAAAATGTCAAGATGCTACCGATTCCAACAAGGAAGAAGTGTGGAAGAAAAGGTCTATCCTTTGGGACCTACCTTATTGGAAGTACTTGTCCGTTAGGCATTGTCTAGATGTCATGCACATCGAAAAGAATATTTGTGACTCAATTGTCTCAACTTTGTTAAACTCAGGAAAGAAAAAAGATGGGCTCAATGTGCAAAAGGACATGACGATGCTAAACATTAGACCTCAGCTATGTCCACAATACAATCAAGATGGTTCAAAGGCATATTTGCCTTGAGCTGGTTACACTTTTTCTAAAGAGGAGAAAAAGAAATTTTGTGAGTGTTTGCATGGTATCAAGGTGCCAACTGGCTATTCTTCAAACGTGAAACGTTTTGTATCTATGGCTGATAAGAAGTTGATTGGCATGAAATCACATGATTTTCATGTTATGATGCAAGTGTTTCTTCCCATTACACTTCGAGGGCTTTTGTCTAAGTATGTTAGGCTGACAATTGTGAAGCTATGTTTGTTTTTTAATAAGATATGCAGAAAGTTCATTGATCCAGCAGAGCTTGACACTTTACAAGACGATGTTGTTGAGACATTATGCTGGTTTGAGATGTATTTTCCACCTTCTTTTTTTGACATAATGGTTCATGTGGTTATACATCTTGTGAATGAGGTTAAAGAGTGCGGTCCCGTTTTTCTACGATGGATGTATCCCATTGAGAGATATATGGGGATTCTGAAAGGATTAGTAAAAAATCGGGCGAAGCCAGAAGGGAGCATTGTCACAAGATATACAGCAAAGGAGGCTTCTAGTTTTTGTGGTGAATTCCTTGCTATGGCGGAGGAAATTGGAGTTCCAAAGTCTCGCCATGAGGGTAGACTTCAGGGGCGTGGTACGATCAATCACAAGGAGATTAGACCCCCTACAGAGCATTTTTACCAGGCACACCGGTGTGTTCTTCAACACCTTTCTGAAGTTCACCCCTACATAGAAAGACATATCAATGAGTTGAGACGCCTTCATCCAAGAGTTACACCTTATGCGTTGATGCAAGAACACAATCGCACATTTGTCAGATGGTTCCAACAACAAGTGCAACTTCAATTAAAACAACCTAATAATGATGTCTCTGACACACTTGCTTGTTTGTTGTCTGGTCCACGGTCTTTTGTTACTTATTTTGAGGGTTATGACATAAATGGATATTGTTTTTACACCAAGCGTCAAGATGGGAAGAGTGTACAGCAGAATAGCGGTGTTATGGTAGTTGCTTCTTCTACAGAGTATTCCACTCCCAAAGATAATAGACCAATTGACTTTACAGGAGTATATTATGGGGTCATTGAGGAGATATGGGAACTTGATTATCTAGATTTTAAAATACCTATTATTAAGTGCAAGTGGGTGGACAACCGACGTGGTATGAAAATTAGTGATGAGGGTATGAATTCGGTGGATTCAAATCGGTTTAGTGATACTGGTGAACCTTTTTTTTTGGCATCCCAAGCTAAACAGGTTTTTTACGTTAAAGACAACGTCGACCCTCGATGGTGGGTGGTTGTACAAGGTAAGAGAAATATAGTCGGTGTTGAAGATGTAGTAGACGAATAAGAGTATGACCAATTTGATGCTACTCCTCCTTTATCAATTGGGGTTCAACCTTTACCACATAGTGAAGAAATTGTTGATGATGAGGTATATGATGATGATGAAGGAATTTATGTTGATGTGCTGTGCCAAAGGAATAGGTAAATGACGATCATATACGTGCTTGTTTAACTCATGATCATATTTTAGAATTTTCATTTATTACCTTATCCTAATTGTTTTGTGCGATCTTTCTAATTGAATTCATTGCAGTTCATTACCAACAGAAACCAACAACGATGAGTGATATAGAATCAAGTGAAAGTTGGAGTTCGGATGAGCAAACGAACCAAATGGGTGGAGGTTTAACAGAGTATGAGAAAGAAAGGGAATGCAAGATTGCTCAAAATAAGGCTAGAATGGAAGCTTTGGGTTTGCAAAAAATGGCAAACCCATGGATGGATGTAGGAGGGAAGACAAAATCCAAAAGTCAAGTAAGAAAAGATAAAGAAGATGTTGATTATGAGCCTGACAGGGAAGATGAAGGCGATGATGATTTAAGTGACGAGAGCAGTGATGATATGTCAAGTGAGGATGTGAAGGATAAGAATGGACGGAAAAAGGTAGTTTTAATGATTTTGTAGTATATTGTGTTTTGACTTGTATAAAGTTGACCAATTTTGGTTGAATGCTATTAAATATTTACATGTGTATTATTTTTGCAATATTGAGTTTCTATAACATATTTTATAATTGATACTGATTTTTTGTCATTGATTTTTCTGTAGGATTTTGCAGAAATGGATAGGGATGAAAATTTAAACTTAGAAGACCATGATTTGAATCAACACCAAAATGCTTCTTCTTCTCAAACAATCAAAAGAAAGGGTAGAGGTCCAGCAAAATCTGTTAAGGCACCTGAACCCATGTTTCTCGAGTTTGATGAAATACATTTTCCAGCTGGTAAATGGCAAAAACAATATGGGCAAAAAATTGGGTATTGTGCAACAAAATTGGACATGTTGTGGGATGTGGGGTGATGTGGCGCAAGACACAAAGGATATGTTGTGGGGTGATGTGGCACAAGACACAAAGGATATGTTGTGGGAGGATATGTTGTGGGAGGATACAAAGGTATTTAATTCGTTTTGACTTTTACATGTAATATTTACATTTTTTAATTTTTAATAAAGTGCAAAGGGATATTGTGGTTTGATATTTTAATATGGTTTGCTTTTATTATTTTAATGTAGAAAAAGTTCCACATCAAGGACGATCAAAATGGAAAGAGGAAGAGTAATTTCCTTAGAGCATTGGGTACTCGTTTTCGACGGCGTAAGTCATGGTTGGTGTCTCGTTTTGTGGAAAAGACTACTCATCCTTCAAAAGATTCTCCAGATTCAAATAAACTGCCTTGGGAAGCATGCGAAGGACAGTTCACACAGGACCAATGGAAAATTTTTGAGCCATACGTTAATTCTGACGAATTTAAGGTAAATCCATATTATTTTGTTCTTTTTTAAAAAAAATGTATCCATCATTTGTCTTTAGTTGGTTAGACTAATTATGTTTGGTGTTTGTCATAGGAAAAGAGTAGGAAGGGCAAGGAAAATGCAAAACGCAATATCCACCACCACACCGGTTCAAGGAAAAAAGACTTCCAGTTTCTAGTGATGGTACTAGCGAAGGAAGCAGTGGTGTGGTCAATGAATCATTGGTTCAGAATCGTGCGCTTGAATGGTGCTAGCTCATCAAAGGCGTTGAAAAGACGGAAAATGGGAAGTAAATCCAAACAAACCGGAAACCGCTCAAATTGTCGACCGAGTAGTAAGTGATTTTAAGATAAACAATAATGAAAAATTTATTTCATTTTTCTTCTATTTAATTCGAAGTTCAAATTCATGGATTAATATTTAAATGGTTGATATTATAGATGGAACACATTGAAATAGAGGCCAAGGAAAAGGAGGAAGGGGGAACACCCTCCGAGAGAGGTGTTGATGCCTTGACTAAAGCTATGGGCAAAAAGGATCATCGAGGGTATGTGAAAGGTTTTGGGAGGTATGGTCTTGGTGTTGGCCATCAACAAGCATTTGGGAAATTAGCTGGAAAAAGTAAAAGATCTACTTCGGGTTATGGGGAGGTAGAAGCACTCAAAGCTTCCCTAACCGAAGAATTTGACTTAAAACAAGCAAGGATGGAAGAGGAATTAGATAAAAAGTTCCAACAATGGTTGGAAGAACGAGTAGCTATGGAAGTTCAAACTTATCTAGCCTCGTTGTCCCCATTGAATATGACTATTGGAAGTAGCTTGGGTTTGCCTACTCCACCACAAGAACCACCAATTGTAAAGGTTAGTTTTTTTTTTTTTTCATAAACAAAATTCACTACTGTGTTATATTATTTTTAATTTGTTAGTTAGTATGTTATTTTTCTTAAAGAGCTAAGTAGTACGTTCTTACAACCTATTATATTTTTATATAATAGGAGGTTACAAAGTGTCGTCTAGCTGTGCATGATGAGGAAAACAAGGGTAACCTTGTAATTGTTACTGAAGGTCAAGTGTACCCTGATTTGGGACCACATGTGCACAACTCATATTTATTGTCGGGTCATTATAGGGTGAGTGTTGACTCACCTTATGAAGAACATTGGTCTGTGCTTGTTCCTGTCCCAGATGGTGATAATGTAACAACAATGGGTGCAGCCAAAGACTGTTTTTTGTAGTGTCCTAAGTCATTGGTTTTGTTTGCGGACAAGTTGAGTACATAATTTAAGAGTATATGTATGTGATGTTGAGTAAAATTAAACATGTCTAAACTTGAGTGGTTGTATTTTTTTCATTAAATAATAGATACCATTATTGAAAATGAAGCCTCAATGGTCGCAAAACAAAGAACGAGTGTCTGGTTGCGACATTAGGGTTGAGGAGTCTGATGCGAGCTATGATAAGATGAACATTGATGGAAGCAATATTGCAAACCTCAGTGAAAATTGTGAATTACTACATATTGTGATGACTGATGAAAAGCATGATGCTATAAAAGTTGTATTGAAGGCACCATTGTTCTATTTTGAAGAAGACAAAGATGTTTGGGTCACATCTACTGATATCTCTGAATTTTTAAGAGGTGCATGTGCAAATATCTCTTTGATCCATGTTTATATTCTGTAAGTATTGTTAACCTTTACTTTGATATTAATGATTTCCTATATATTATATTAAAAAAACTCCTTTTATTTTTATTTTGTCTCTACACTTAATAGCATGTTTTCTTTGATGAATTACAGATTTCTAGTTGAACATGTCATTCCTGCATCCGAAGGTGAAAATATTACCTTTTTATGCCCTCATAGGATTTCAGGAGTTGAATGCAAGAGAGTTTTCACATAAGTTACATCTTACGTGAAACATGCATTTTGCATTGAAGAACAAAAGAAAGAGTCCCAAAACAAATTTGTCTTGGCGCCATACAATGAGGAGTATGTACTCATTCGTTTTATGAGATCTTTATGTCTACTGCATTTGTTCAATTTTTACAACATATTTGCCTTTATGGATTACTATCATGTCTTTATTTTTGTAGCAACCATTGGTTCTCATGGTCATTGACTTGCGGGTCGGTGTAGCGTACTTGTTGGACCCTCTAACTCCACCAGCTACAAAAAAACGTCAATTAAGCTGTGAAAATGTTTTTCTGTAGTAAGTGAACAATTAAGTGCATATATGTTTTTCAGTGCCTACAAGTCGTATAGGGCGAAGCTCAGAGGTTCTGCGCTGGAAAACAGTTCAAAAAATCTTATTTTCAAACAAATTGAGGTATTTACTTTCAATAATCACACATTATATTTGTTTAATGTTAGAAATCTTTAGACTTACATTTTATTTCCTTATTATTTATATTAGTGCTCTCAGCAAACTGGTGGGACAGAGTGTGGCTATTACATCATGAGATACATGTTTGAGATACTTACTAGGTATAGAAGTTGCAATAGTGATCTGAAAAAGGTAACATGATCCATTTGCCTTGTTTTTGTTCTAAATCGTCCTGTTTTTGCCCAAAATCATGCAAACATGCTATTGGTGCCTAAAATCATGCAAACAAGTCATTTTATGTTTAAATAACTGTTATAGGACTTTTTTAAACCTTGAAAACTTGAAATAGGTGGGTGAAAGGGGGGGGGGGGGGGGCGGCAGGAGGGGGTGGGGGGAGAGGGGGCAGCAGGGGGAGGGGGGCAGTAGAGGGGGCAACAATGGGAAGGGAGGGGGGCTGCAAGGTGGAGGGAAAGGGGGCTGCAGGGGAAGGGAGGGGGCAGTAGGGGGAGGGAGCAGCAACAGGGAGGGAGGGGGGCTGCAGGGGGATGGAGGGGGTAGCAGGGGGGAGGGGGCAGCAGGGGGGAGGGAGGGGGCTGTAGGGTGGAGGGGGGCTGTAGGGGGAGGGGGGACAGTAGTAGGGAGGGAGGGGGCTGTAGGGGAGGGGGGCTGCAGGGGGGAGGGAGGGGGCTGCAGGGGGGAGGGGGGTTGCAGGGGAGTGAGGGGGGCTGCAGGGGGGAGGGAGCAGGCTGCAGGGGAGTGAGGGGGGCTGCAGGGGGGAGGGAGCAGGCTGCAGGGGAGGGGGGCAGTAGAAGGGGGGAGCTGTAGGGGAGAGGGGGCAAGGGGGGAGGGGGAAGGGAGGGGGCAACGGGGGAGGGGGGCTATAGGAGAGGGAGGGGGCTGCAACGGGGAGGGAGGGGGCAAGGGGTGGAGGGGGGCTGCAGGGGGAGGAGGGGCAGCAAGGGAGGGCAGGCAGTAGGGGGGAGGGTGTCTACAAAGGGGGGGGGGGGCAGCAGAGGTGCGGTTGATTGGTAGGAAGATGGGCATGAAAACATTAAAAACTACCCAAAATGACCTATTTGCCTTGTATTTGTTCCAAAAGATCATATTTTGGTCCAAAATTATGCAAATAAGAAATTTTAAGCTTAAATAAATGTTATAGGACACGTATAAAGCTTAAAAACAATAAATTCGTTGATTGGTAGGAATATGGGCATGAAAACGCCCAAAAGTATCCAAAAATTACCTTATCTCCTTGTTTTTGTTCTAAAACGTCTTGTTTTTGCCCAAAATCATGCGAATAAGTCATTCAACGCTTAAATGAATGATATAGAACATGTATAAACCTTAAAAACCATTAATTGGTTGATTGGTAAGAAGATGGGCATGAAAACACTCAAAACTAGCCAAAATGACCCATTTGCCTTGTTTTTGTTCTGAAACATGTTATTTTTGCCTAAAATCATGCAAACAAATCATTTTATGCTTAGATAAATGTTATAGGACTTGTTCAAACCTTGAAAAGTTGAAATAGGTCGGTTGGTGTGAATATGGGAAAGAAAACACTCAAAACTAGCCAAAAATGACCCATTTGCCTTGTTTTTGTTCCAAAACATGCTATTGGTGCCCAAAATTATGCAAACAAGTAATTTTATACTTTGATAAATGTTATAGGACTTAATCAGACCTTGAACACTTGAAATAGGTTGGTTCATGCGAAAATAGAAGAGAAAACACTCAAAACATGCTATTTTTTCCCAATATGATGCAAATAATTCATTTTATACTTAAATAAATGTTTTAGGACATGTATAAACCATAAAAATCATATAAATTGGTTGATTGGTTGGAAGATGGGCATGAAAACGCCCAAAATTAGCCAAAAATGACCCATTTGCATTGTTTTTGTTCCCAAACGTCTTATTTTTGCCCAAACTCATGCGCACAAGTTTTTATTGATTAAATTAATGATATGGAACATGATTATGTCCAAATAATATTTGGATCATTTATATTTTATCATCATACAATTCTTGTACTGTATAATAATTTTCGTAATTATTTGTTTTTAAGGATTATATTGGAAGATCGACCACCTACAGCACTGAGGAAATCGGCGAAATTCGAGAACAATGGGCTGATATTTTTAGGAGTAACTTTTTAGTGAATTAATGTATAGGTTTTTATGGTTGTTTTTGGATGTATACATAACATTAGCACGCATTAAATGTGTGATTTTGGATTATATTCAATTGCTAGCTAGCGATATATATTTTGATGATGAATGAAGTTATTGACGGCTAAGCCATTTGATATTGCGATCGATTGTGGGCCTCGAAGCATAAATCATTAGTATTATTATTAATAAATAATATATATATATTTTTATTTAAAAAAAATAACACTATTGTAACAGGTTTTGCTACTCAAAGCCCGTTACAATAGTGTTATTTTTTTTTTAAAAAGCTTCATCGTAACGGGCACAACATGTGTTAGTTACAATAAATGACTTATTGTAACGGGCCTAACAGGTGCCCGTTACAATAAGTCTATTTATTGTAACTAACAAATGTTGTGCCCGTTACAATAAATAGACTTATTGCAACGGGCTCCTGATAGGCCCGTTACAATAAGTTATTTATTGTAACTAACAGGTGCCTGTTACAATAAATAGTAGATATTGTAATGCGGCCAATTATAACGGCAGATGACCGTTACAATAGGCCATTTTTGCCCGTTACAATAACTACTTTTTTTACTAGTGAATAATATGAATTAAGTTTAGAGCTTCCGTTGTGATTAATGAATCTGATAATAAAGGTTTTTAGATAATAATGATCTGTATTGTTGTTTTCTCCGAAAACAACGCTGCTAAAATACGGGTCGTTACAGTTGGTATCAGAGCCGAACCTTAGGATTACTTCATCATAAGTAACCCGAAAGATTGTGCGCTTTATTATCCCAAGAGTTAACATAGTTAGCTTTACCACAAGAACTTAAGTGAGTGTTGACTTGGGTAGAGCTATGGGATAAGTAATTTTTCATTATTTTGCGACGATTTAATTGAAGTTAGAGTTGTCTTTTGATTTCCATAACTTGGGTACTGTTTTGTAGGATGGCAAGCCCAGAACCATCGCTTAGAAGCCGTGACCGACGACGTATGTTAGAAGGCGCCATCATAAGCTTAGCTCAGAGAGGAGCACAGTCTACCAGCGGCCAAACCACCTTCGACAGAATTTCACGTCACCGACCCCCTACCTATGATGGCACAACAGATCCGGTGATACTCAAAAGCTGGATTCGGGAGATTGGAAAATTATTCGATGCAATCGATTGCCCGGATGACGAATGAGTTCAGATCGCTAGTTACTATCTTCGATTAGAAGCGAACAACTGGTGGATGACGGTTCGACCGCAGGGAAGAGCTATAAAGGGCATGTCCTGGGAAGGGTTTACCTCCAAGTTACAAGAGCATTTCTATCCCGACGAACTTAGGTGGCAGAAACAAGAAGAGTTCCTTATGCTCACACAGGGAACCATGTCAGTACAGGCTTACACCGACAAGTTCGCAGAGCTGTCCAGATTTGCCACTACAGTAATACCATCGGAAGCTGAGAAACTAAAGAGGGTATATCAAGAAGATGAATCCTCGCATTCGGCTACACGTCATCAGCAGCAAGCCAGCAACATTTCAGAACGCTTATGAGACAGCTTTGGAGATTATGCATCGCTAGAAGAGGAAGGAACTACAAAGAAGAGAGCCATGGAAAGCCAGCCGCCTGCAGCCTTAAAGAGACCACGATTTGAACCACCCCAGGAGCCGCAACCACAGGACGATCAAGCAACCAAAGTCCCGGAGACCCCGATTTGCAGAGGATGCAAGAAGGCGCGTCATCCCGGGAAGAAGTGCGACGGGTCTACGATAGTGTGCTACGTGTGTGGTCAGGGAAGGCACAAGTCTTGGGCGTGTCCAAAGAATAAACCGGCAGCAACTGTGAGTCAGGCACCGATAAAGAACAGTATCTTTTGCATGACCCAAGAAGAGGCGGACGAGCGGGCCAACATAACCACTGGTACGATTATCGACTTAGAATTTGTTATCGTTCTCTTATTACCTTGCTTGCAATATGTGTGCTTCCTTTTGAAAAATTTCGAGGACGAAATTTTCTTAAGGAGGGTTGACTGTAATACCCCGAAATTTTGGGATATTTTAAAATTTTCTTAATTAATTATTTAATTGATTATTATTTAATTAATTATTATATTTGTGTAGCAATCTAATCCTGGCCCGAACAGTAATCTCATCTTGCCAAAACCCGAGCCTAATTGCTCCCTCTTCTTTACCCTACCTCACGGCCCCCTTACCCTTTTCTCTAAATTAATTTATTTAATTTGTTTTAACTAATATTATTAATTCTTATATCTATTTTGACCTTTTCCTACAAATCCTATTTTGATCCCAACTTCTCCTACCTTGACTACTAGATTTTAGGAAGCCACTAACACCCATCCTTCTTATGATACCCCACGGCCCCCCTTACATTCTCCTTCAAATTATTTAATTCCTTTTCAAGCTAAAATAATAAATCATATCTATGTTTGACCAGATTCCAAAAACCCAATTTTTATCATTACTACTCTACTAAGATTTAGGAGCCAAGAACCCCTTTTGATTCTTCATTATAACCGGCCAACCAAGGAAAGAAATAAAAATGAAATATACTTCTATTTACTTCTAACCTCTCAATCCTTGCTACAACTGAAATCACTAATTATCCCTAATTTTTCCCTATTGTTCCAACCCTCAAAGATTGAAACAAGAAGCTTAAAGAAACCAAGAAACCATATCTTGCCTTCCTTGAAGTTCGAACCCCATACTCCAAATCAAAGGTAATTAGATTGCTTTATTTAATCAATAGGATAGATTAGTTATATAATGTTTAGAATAGGTTTAATCATGTTTAGAATTGTTCAGAATTACTTAGAATTATTGTTGAATTGATAAAACTTACTTGTTGATGATATTTAATGAAGGCCGAATACTTTTGCTATATTTTGATGAATTTAATTTATGTTCTTGTATAAACCATGCTTGTTCTATGATTCTTGTTAGTTCGGAATTGATGAAATTAATCTTTGAATGTGAATGTATGTTGGACGTGTAAAGGCCGAGTGATTCATAGCCTGTTCGAATGATTCTTGATGCATAAAGATTGATCTTTTGCTATGATCTTGATTTAATATTATTCTTTGTTGATAATCTTGAATTTAATCTTTGATTTAATTATGATATGTTAGTTTCTTGAATTTGATGTTGTTACTGATGAATAGCCAGTAGGACCGTATGGTTTAAGGGTATTAAAGAATTGATTTTGATCTTGTTTTGGTCCATGTTTGATGATTTAATGTTTAAAGTATAAATTCTTGATTTATTATTAAGTTTATATGATTAATTGTTGACAATTGTAATTAACTAAATTAAAGTGTCAATTTTGGTTGCTTGCTTCAAGAATGTCGAGTGGTGTAGTGTTATAAAAGGAAGATTTTTATCATGTTTTAAGTAATAATTGTTGATAATTGTTAGTTTATATGATTATTTGTTTAATTAATTGATTGATTGAATTGTTTATATGATTATTGTAAAGAATAGAATTAATTATTGTTTTACTATTGGAAATGTCGTGTGGTACAAGTCTTGAACTAGAGTTTTGGGTCAAGTTAAGATGAACTAGAATTGATTAGAAGTTAAGATGTGTCAATAAAGGTCGAATTGTGAACTAGAATTGAGAACAGAATTGTAATATGGAAAAGATGATTAACTATGAAGTGACCGCCTATCTAGTGGCTAAAGTGCCATGAACATAGGTATAGTCGAAGCCACTGTCCTATCTTCGGATTTGGGACAGTTTTTGATCCCAGTGCTCGGGAAGTAGATCAAACGTGGTTGACCTGGCATGAGACAAGGAAAGTCGTGGTTGACCCCTTATGAGCATATGACTGGTCACGGATTAACACTTGAACTGAATAGAATTGAAAGGTCAATAGCGGTGTTAAGAAGTCTAGAACTGAATAAGTTAATTCGGAAGTTCTCGGTTTATTATGTTATTACGATTGTTTCCGCTGCGTACATGAATGATAATGTCTATGTATGATCTCTTGATGTTTTGTTGACTGTTTGGTTGATCTGTTCTGACTGTTATATTTCTAATTGTGTTCTACTGATTAAGTAGAACAATATAATTACTCACCACTGATTGTGGACCCTAAAATCCTTTTCAGGTACAGGTGATGACTGATTGAGTTACGCAATGGCTGGGATTGTGAGCAAGATAGCTTAGTAGTTTACCCTGATGACCATTTCTAGTCTTTGTATTATTATTATTAGTGGACTTTTCCTTATTTTGTAGTAATAATGGAATTTGGAATCTTATTAATTTTGGATTATTTAATGGTTTATTTGAATAATATGAATTAAGTTTAGAGCTTCCGTTGTGATTAATGAATCTGATAATAAAGGTTTTTAGATAATAATGATTTGTATTGTTGTTTTCTCCGAAAACAACGCTGCTAAAATACGGGTCGTTACACATAGGCTCGAAAAAGAAAGAAAAGAAATGCAAATGTCTAGGTGGAGGGACTCTCCGACTCAACTTAATGACTCTGACTGACTCTTGATTAGGAGTGGGGCATGCTGACATTGATGTTACAAACCATCCTCTATGGCTACTTCGATGTGATTGGCCTTTTTCAATGGTGGTGAGGCTTAGGTACTTGGGGTGTTTGGGTTGTAGTTTATGGATACGGGCTTGAATAATGTAGGCTTGGAATGTGGGCTTAAGTGATGGGCTTGAGTGATGTAGGTTGGGTATGGGCTTAAGGCTTTTTGGTTTTTGATGAGTGTGATTAAGACTGGGTTAGTGTTTAAGTGAGGTGAGGTAAGGTTGGATTGGGCTTAGGTTTGCTTGGACCTCGGTTATGCTTTGAATCAACTTGGAACTTTTTAGACCACTCCAAACTAAAAAGAACCAAGACCTTTAGTGAACCCCCTTGATCATTGTGATATGGATTCAAATGTAGATGTATATGCATGTCCTAATTTTATGGTCATATTCCCTAAAATGCATGAATGCAAAGTGCCCTTTCCACTTTTTGATTTTTTTTTTTTGTTTTTTTTTTTTTTAAAGGGCACCAAAATACATGAAATATGCAATGTTTGTGAATGGAAGTGGTTATATGAGGAGTGGATCTAAGCCCATTTAAAGGAATGCCTAAGGTTTTGGGCCAAAACCTATAGTCAAACTAAGGTCAAAGCCTATATGGACTACATGCAACGACACTAAGGCCCAATATTGTGAACTATATGAACTAGAAGATGGCCATGACTATATGAAGTGTGAGTGAATAGTGAAAAAAAATGGCTAGAGCCCATAAAAAAAATGCACACATAGTCACACTAATATGATACAACATGAGTGGTCTTCTATAAGGTCATTCCTTGGTGGTCACAATGTGCCATGGCTAAAGAGAAACTGAACTGCTCTAGACATTCTTCAAATTGAATGACACACGATTAATAGATCTCTTATTATGACCTCATCGGGCATGAGGATCACGCGCCATGGCTGGGATGGGCCGGTTATGATCATTGTGCTCGGGCACCAACAAGTAACCATAATCAAACCCCCGCCCCCCGGGGTCGGTCTCGAGCATAGAACATGCTCATATGAGACAAGGTCCTACATTGCGGCAACTATTCGTAGAGCCACATGCAATATGCCTAAAAAGATTCGGGAATAATAATAATAAGACCAGGAGACTTTTCAAGTTTGTCCACTCCAATAAGGAGTGATATTCCCCAGTGGAGTCGCCAAACTGTAGGGGTCGTTTCCGTCCGCCTACGTCTCATGATTTTTTTTGAATGCTCGTTAACCCCGTACGTGAATACGGACTAGTAGGAGTCGCCACCGTGCGTTTATCTGGTCCACGGACACCGAAGAAGTACCGAAAGCCAGGAGCAATCAGCCCCATATGGTCGTGCACCAGAGTATGGGTTCGGGGACAGGTTACGGGCCAATCGTGCATTGGGCCTGCCCGCCTGTAAGCAGTCTCTACTAGGTCTCTTTTTGTGGTCAAATTATTATTAATCCCGAATACATAAATATCTCAGTTTTATCCTAAATAATGCATATTACTAGGTGGGTCATAAAAACCTCTAAAAATATTGTAAAAGAATATAGAAAAATATTAATAAATTATAAAAATATTTTTGTGATTTTTAAAAATATTTTATGATGCAAAATAACATTTTTTATTATTTTTTTATGAATATAAAACATTGAAAAATGCATACAAAAATATAAAAAAAATATCTAAAAATGAAGAAAAATTACGAATAAATCCCGTAATCATCGCAAAACCTAACATTTGCTTCCAAGGCACTTTAAACACGGTTTAGGCAATTGGTTGAGGTATATTGTGCATTTTCATCGTTAATTTCCTTTAGTTGTATCTTATGGCAGTACGGTACGTTCATCATTAGTCTCTACATTGGGGAGACACATGTAGGTGTCTACAGTACTCATAATCACACATTGATTATTATCACCCAAACACATGGAATATTCCTATGAACAATGTTTGACAAATGCACGATTTTATTAAACCATAGAATACCATCAATTATAAAAATTGATCACCATATTAAAATATGATACATTATTCTCCTTTATACCAAAGAGAACAAAATAAGTAAATAAATATTTATCATGCATTTTAACCGTTAACAATTAACAAGGAAATAACCTTTATTCCTCCATGAAGTAGTTAAATACTCCACAATTAACCTCTAATAACCATAATTACAAAAAAGCATACTTCTAAGCATAAGAAGACAAATAAACAATGTATAAAAACAAAACCACATGCATTTGTCCATTGATTCCCATTAATGAATTATAAAATACAAAGTTAACTAACACCCAATTCATAAATAATAAATTAAAATTATTCATTCATTAGCATTATTACCATGCTAATTTACATGATAATTATACCAATCATACTTTCACCATCAATAAAACTTTACCATATTCAACACGATTTTTCCAAAGAATAAAATTCTTCCGCCATGTATATACATGATATCATGAAAGACAAAGTCATCAATAATTTCAAAATAATCCTAAATTGGTTCCATGTATAAGAATTTAAAAGGACCATATATAAAAATTTTGACAAACAAATCAATATTGTCATCAAAATTTGCTACACATAGCACTTATACAACCAAATTGAACATAAACAAGATAATCTTTATATATGAATAAATTAACAGAAAAATTACTATCTTATCTATCATACCCCTTTCAAAAAAGTTGGTATATTCCAATTATATGACATTGAAATTATTAAAATATTGATAGTAAATCTTGTACATGCATGGACTAAAGAACTATAATCCACTAAATAATATAATAAATATTAGTCTACCGTGAAAGTTAACCATGATTGCACTTAGCATTATGCTTTCACGAATTCCATGTAAGTTATAAATCCATTATGAAAACCGATAAACAATATGCATCATTCAACATGAATTTTAACAATTATTAAATAATAAGTAAAATTCAAAGCAAATTAGCAAAAACATCCGAGTAAACGAACAAACAGGGCCACAATCCAGTGAGAAATCGCGAGGTGCGAGCTAAACTCGCGAGTCGCGACCTCACTGGGTTGCGAGGTGCGACTTGGTCCTGCCTCGATTTCCCTTTTGCCTTATTTCTTCTTCCTTTGTTCACATGTTCAAGCCCATTTATGCATAAATGTTCCAATACTAATTGTAGATCCAATGAAAAAGGGCGGACATTGGTGCACTGTAACGCCCCGACTTCTAATCCATTTTATTTAGTTAATTAATCCATAATTAGCAGCGGAGCAGAGGAGAGAAGAGAAGGAGAGAGAATGTGGGTATTTGAAATTTTGCAAAATGGATGTATAAATTGATGGGATTGTTAGCAATTGATTTGGGATTGTATTTGTGTGATAAAATTAGAAAAATTGGGGTAGTATTTATAGATGAATTGAAGCATTAATTTAAATAAAACTCCATTGTTGATTGGGCAACAATTGAGGTGGAGTTTATAGAGGAGAATGTTGATGATGGTGTTTGATGGCATTTAGTACAAGTGGAAGGAAGATGAAGAAGCTTGGTTTTTATTTTTATTTTTCCTTTTTTTTGTTGGGCCAATATATCTAGGAATATAGAAATAAGAAAAAGAAATGGATGGAATATTGATTTGGACTTGCAAATGGGTTTCATGGGCTTGAACATAAAGGAAGCTATTTAACCCAACCGATTCTTTAAAAAAATGTAGTTTTGTAAAATAGACTATTTACATTGAAAATAATTAATAAAAGACTTTATAATGTATAGGAAAACATTTATACTTTGAAAATAATTAATTTTAAAACTTTAAAATGATTTAAGAAATTATATTTAAAACCCATTTTATTTTTTATAAAAATACATAAATAAATATGATGCTATTAATAGAATAAGAAAATATAGTTTTAAAATAATTTTGAAAAATAATTAATATTAATAAATTATATTTTGAAAATTCGGGATATTACATACACCTACCCACTGTGTTGACAACCTACTAATAATAGAACAATTAAATAATATGATTAATATCACTTATATTAAGTGAGACTATTATAAATGTTATCAACAATTATATGTTAACAGTGGGTAGCTAGTCAACCCGGTAGTAGACTAAGTTATTTCCGAAAAGGGAGAAAAAAAAGTGTAGTCACATCTATAATCTATATCTATAATTAAATATTAAATATTTTAAACAGAAAGTTTTAAGTGCCATGTGTCATTCTTTTGTTAATCTTTGCTTCACCTCTGTCATGTGTCATTTTTAAGTTTAATAATTTCTTTTTTTCCCTTTTTTCCCTTTTTTTCTCAAGACAATCTCTCAAGACAATTTCTGTATGGGGGCATACCAGCAAAGGCCGCCACATATCGTGACGGCATCCCAAGGCCAAAAGAACCCAGAACCTCCGCCAGAATGGGGAGAACGTAAATTCACCCAGGGACGGCGGAGGTCTGGTCCCAACGGCCACGTGGCACCTCTCAAGATACCACTTGAGCACCTGGGCCCACATCATAACAAACTAACTAACTAATTAAAGAGAGACATACACGTGGCGGCCATCCAGGCCACTACTCAACATAATAACTAACTAAGATTCTCAGGCTGGCACTAGCCAATCACGGACTGACACGTGTCACCCAGGGTGCCCGCATCTACCAAAATCCTCCTCTATAAATAGAGGAGGATGAACCTCATTTAAGGTAGATTCTAATACTCATATACTCTCTCTCTCTCTCTCTCTCTCTTTTCCTTTGGATCGAATCCCCTTGTTGACTTAAGCATTAGAGGGTCTTTCCCCGGAAACAACCCCAGAGTTAGCTCACCGTTGCTCCTTGTGCGCAGGAACAACCACAAGGACCACCACGAAGAGGCGTTCCTTCGACCAAGCTTAAATAGGATGGAACAATTAGCGCCGTCTGTGGGGAGCTTAACAAAAGCTCGTCCTAAAAATCTAAAAAAACACACAAAACAACCGTCCTAAAAGCTTCGATAATGAACCAACAACCACCACAAAAACAGCCCTCCCAACAACCTCCTCCACAGCAAGCACACAACTCCACACAAAAACAACCCTCTGTCTCTGTCCATACGGACAGCGAGAAGACCAAAACCAACCCAAAGTTCAAAAAGAAGGCCGTCACCCAAGGAGAATCCTCAAAACCCTCCAAAACGTCCTTCCTAGAGGCGATTCAACAACAATTCATCCCTAAGCAGCTGACCAATGCAGCAGCCATTCTATCAGCACTGGCAACCGCCACCCCTATTACCCAGCCAGAAACCCAACAGAAAACTACGGTTGGGGGTAATGCCAAGGCTGTCGTCCCGCATTCCCTAATCAGAAGTATGCAACCCCTGACCTCAGCCAATGAGGTGCAGGAAGAAGAGGAAGAAGAGGAGGACGCTGAGTCCAACCCTGTCATACTGGAGAACCCACCTCGGGTCCCACGGCAGCCCCAGCAGAACGCTGTACAATTTCAGACTGCCTTCACACCCCGGCAGCATCCCAACAATGTCTGGCAGCGCACTGCTGAGGGAGCTCCCGGAGGATCCACAGCTCCGGCCCATCGCGCTGGAAGGATCACTCCACGGGGCTCTCCCTTCTTTCAGCATATCCTGGATGAGGATATGCCCCGGATCAAGATGCCCACGTGCCGTTACGACGACACCTCAGATCCGGCAGACCACATTTGTGCTTATGAAGGGCACATGCAGCTCTGCACGATGATAGAGTCGGCATGGTGTAAGGCATTTCAGCTGACCTTGACAGGGGTCGCTCAAAGCTGGTTCAAATCGATACCGGCATCTTCTGTGGCTACATGGGAAGAATTATCCATTAGATTTCTAAATCACTTTGTAAGCAATAAAAGGAGGGAAAGAATGATTGGGGAACTGCTGGGGATAAAGCAAAAATAGAATGAAAATCTCCGAGCATTCATCACACGCTTTAACGTTGAGGTAGTGACCATTCCTGATATGCAACAGGAGGTTGCTGTCCTAGCTTTGATGACAGGACTAAGGGATGGACCATTCCGGCAATACTTGGGTCGGAAGAATTATAGGACCTTGGTAGAGGTACTGAGCAAGGCCAATGAGTACATCAGAGCTGAAGAGTTCAGTAAGATGGGCAGCGAAGCTGCATATGCTGGCAGCTCCGAAAAAGAAAAATTTGGGAAGAAAGAGTTCAAAAGGGAGCTCCCTACTGACAGCAAGGATTATTATGGGCGGACCTCTGCGAAGAAGGAGGTCGCCATAGCTGAGAAGAGGCCTAGGACGGAACGGTATGACAGCTACACTGAGCTAACTATTCCCAGGGCTAAGGTATATGAGTTGCATAAGAATGAGGACACTTGGCGGAGGCCAAGAAACATGCATTCCCCAAACAGGGACAAGAGCAAGTGGTGTGAGTTCCATGAGGACTACGGCCACATGACAGAAGACTGCCAGCACCTGAAGGATGACATAGAGGATCAGGTGCGCAGGGGGTACTTCACCAAATATATAAGAAAAGCTGAGGTGATGTACAAAAAGCCACGGGGTGGCGGAGGAAGCTGGAAGGGCAAAGGGAAGTAGCACCAAAACAAGATTTTGGGGATTACTGAGGGGGCCGGTATACGGTGGTACCTCTAGCGGTGCTAAGGCGAGCTTGAAAGAAGTCAGGCACCAAGTGAACTACAACAACCAATGGCACTGGCCGACACCTCCCGAGATCCCAGACATGTCTTTCACAGCGGAGGACGCCAGGGGGGTAATCTACCCTCATGACGACCCTCTAGTTCTCTCCTTTACCATCTCTAACTGCTTGGTCCACCGCATTCTGGTCGACGGCGGATCTTCTGCTAACATCCTGTACCGGGAGGCCTTCAACAAAATGGGCCTAAAGTTGCAGCACCTGAAACCTGTCCATTATTCTATCAGCGGTTTCACAGGAGCAAGGGTGACACCGGACGACATCATCAAGCTGCCGGTCCAACTGGGAGAGGGTCGTCAAGTTAGCAGAGTCATGGTGGACTTCTAGTAATGAATGTGCCGGCGGCCTATAACGCTATAATGGGTCGGCCACTGATTGGCAACATCCAGGCTATTCCATCAACCTACCACCAAACCATACTATACGTGGCAGACGACGGAAAGCCAACAAAGATCAGGGGTAGTCAAGAAGAGGTCAGGTCTTGCTATGTGGCAGCTATGAAGCCCCCACCGCCCCCACCCATTGCAAATAAGAAGAGGAAAAGAGAAACTCCGGTGGATGTGTGTTGACTTCACAGACCTCAACCGCCATTACCCGAAAGATTATTATCCACTTCCGTGCATAAATCAATTGGTAGACTCTACTGCCAATCATGCTCTGCTAAGTTTCATGGATGCCTTTTCCGGGTACCATCAGATAAGTCTATGTGAGTCTGACAGACCTAAAACAACATTCATTACGGATGCCGGAGTATACAATTACAAGGCCATGCCTTTCGGTTTGAAGAATGCCGGAGCCACTTATCAGAAGCTGGTGGACAAAGTTTTTGATAAGCAAAAAGGTCGTAATGTGGAAGTGTATGTAGATGATACTATTGTCAAAAGCAAGACAGAAATCGGCCATCTGGCGGATCTAACAGAAACCTTCCAAACCCTCCGTTATTATCAAATGAAGCTTAACCCTAAAAAGTGTGTGTTTGGGGTTAAGTCAGGAAATTTTCTGGGTTTTATGGTTTCTAAAAGGGGAATTGATGCTAATCCTGACAAAATCAGGGCAGTATGTGAGATGTCGGAGTCTAAAAAGATAAAAGATGTCCAGAAACTAATGGGAAGAATGGCATCTCTGACGAGGTTTATAGCAAAGTCAGCGGCACAAGCTCTCCTATTCTTCAAGGTTCTAAGGGCAAACAAAAAGTTCGAATGGGGTGAAGAACAGAGCACGGCATTCCGACACGTCAAAGAACATCTGCAACAATTACCAACAATGACACGTCCAGAAGTAGGGGAAACCCTACAACTGTACATATCAGCTACTGACACTACGGTAGCAGCAGCTTTGCTGGTTGAAAGAGAAAAACAACAACTGCCAGTCTACTTTGTAAGTCATGTGTTGACTGGGGCGGAGACACGTTACCCATCCATTGAAAAGCTAGCCTTGGCCATAATGGTGGCGGCACAAAAGCTCCGCCCTTACTTTGATGCCCACCCGGTTGTCATCCTCACAAATCAACCTCTGGAAAAAACTTTCCAGAAGTGGAAGGCTTCCGACAGAATGATGAACTGGGCCGTTGAACTATCAGAGTACGACTTCAAGTTAAAACCTCGAGCCGCCATCAAAGCTCAAGCTCTGGCAGACTTTATTTGTGAAGCCAACTTCACATTTGAGGCGACACTTCCACAATGGACTGTTGAAACAGATGGTTCATCATGCCAGATCGGTTCAGGGGCCGGCGTTATGGTCACAAGCCCTGATGGCACTCATCACAGAAATGCCCTTCGCTTCGAGTTTAAAGCCACAAATAACGAGGCTGAGTATGAGGCTGCCATTACCGGCATACAGTTGTGCATAACGGCTGGGGCAGAAAATGTAAAGCTAATCACAGACTCCCAACTCCTGGTAAATCAGATGGATGGGTCGTCAGAAGCTAAAGAACATACCATCATTCAGTATCGAGACGAGCTCAAACAATTGGAATCTCAGCTGACAGCCTTGGATATTCATTTAGTCCCAAGGGCTGAAAATACACATGCAGATGCCTTGTCCAAATTGGCTAGCTCCCTTATCTCCAATCTGGGAGGGGGTGCCATGATCGAGGTCCAGCAGACCAGGGCCATAGCGGCAAAAGCAATTGTCAATACACAGGTCTCAGACAAAGAATGGTACGATGACATAACAAATTTCAAAGAAAATGGCGTTGAGCCCACAGAGAGGGCAGAGGCCGCCAAGATACGACGGCAGGCTCCCTGGTATTGCATCTTTCAAGGCGTCCTCTACAAGAAATCTTTTCATAGGCCCTTACTCCCCTGTGTGTATAAGCATGAATCCATCAAAATTATGGAGGAAATCCATGAGGGCATATGTGGCAACCATATTGGGGGAAAAGCTTTGGCCTTGAAGGTCATACGCGCCAGTTATTATTGGCCCACTATGATGCAAGACTCACAAGAGTATGTTAAAAAATGTGACAAATGTCAAAAATTCGCACCCATGATTAATGCACCACCCAATGATTTGCAGCCTATCCTTAACCCCATTCCCTTTGCTCAGTGGGGTATGGACATCTTGGGGCCATTTACCACAGGCAAAGGGGGGCGGAGGTTTTTGATAGTAACAATTGACTATTTCACCAAGTGGATAGAAGCCATCCCAACCGCCAGCATCACGGCAGCTCAAGTGAAAACATTCATCTAGGAGCAGGTGATAACAAGGTTTGGCCTACCACAAGCCATGGTATTTGATCATGGCACTCAATTTGACTGCAAACCTCTTCAGACGTTCTTGGAGCCATTTTAAAATAAAGATGGCATATTCTTCAGTCTCTCACCCCTAGAGTAATGGCTAGGCGGAGGCTGCAAACAAACAAATACTAAATGCACTCAATAAGAAGCTTGACGACCTTAAAGGCAAATGGGCCGACCTAGTTCCAGAGGTCTTGTGGGCCAACAGGACGACGGAAAAGGAGGCCACTGGAGATACCCCTTTCCGTCTCACTTACGGGCATGAGACCGTCCTCCTAGTTGAAGTAGGTCTGCCCTCTTTCCGGGTGCAAACTTATGATCCAGAAGCTAATGATGCCCTCCTCCGTGAAGATCTTGACCTCCTCGAGGAGGTAAGGGTCATAGCAGAACTCCGGCAGACCTCCTACAAAGATTAAATCCGCCGTGCCTATAATAAAAAGGTCCAACACCGTCCAATGGATGTTGGAGATTTGGTGTTACGACGAACTGATGCCACTGGCAAGCAAAACAGAGAGGGTAAGGTCCATATCACATCACAAAGACAATAGTCCCTGGAGCTTATAAGCTGGCAGATATGGATGGCAAAGAATTAAAGAACACGTGGAATGTAAAAGCTCTAAAGAAATACTATGTATAAACAATGAATGTATCTTTATAGCATTTCTGCCTTTTTGCATATATACTAGACTTTGATGGTTAGCAAAAAGTGCTAAGGTGAAGACCATTGCCATCTTAAAAGTCTAAATTTGTAAACACAAGCCGTCAGGGTTAGTTACGATTTGTAGCTAAGGCGAAGGCCACCGCCCTGTTTGCTCATAGTAAATAAAAAGATAGAGCTTTGAGTTTGTGTTTGCAATTTATTTGTGATTATTTATTTTGCTGAAGTAAAAAAAAATAATAAAAAAAAATAAGAGTTCATAGAGCTGCTTCCATGAAGAGGACAGAAGCTCTATGCATCTTCTATCTAATAAAAGATAAGAGTTCATAGAGCTGCTGCCACGGAGAGGGCAGAAGCTCTATGCATCTGCTATTTAATAAAAGATAAGAGTTCACCAGCAGACAAAGGTGCGATGGCAGACAACAGACGTTTCCCCTAGAGCAAAGAGGCCACCAGCTTGGAGTTGGAAAAAGTATCACTGAGGTTGCTCTGGAGGCTTGGAGTTGTCAGCTTCTGTTTCTAGCACCGGCGGAGGCACGACGGGGATCCCGGTACGTACCGGAGAGAAGTTCCCAACATGTTCAATGGGGAATGCATTTGCATCATTTAAAGGTTGCGCCCCTATTCCATTGTTGAAGGCAGTTTCTGTGACGACCCGACTCGCTTAAACCGGCGCGGAAGAAACCGACGAGTCGAATAGCCAGAACTAACAAACTAAAATACTTAAAACTTAAAACAAAACCTCAAAACATTATTACTATAACCCAAAAGTACAAATACCCACAAGTTTGTACACAACTAATCCCAAAAGTCAAACTACTACTACTAACATACGTAACTCCAAATACTCAGAGTTGGAAATGTAACGACCCGACTTTTTAGCTTGTCGATTTACGAAGGGTAATCAACATTCGGATCATTACTTAATCTAATTAGACCATAATTCAATATTACAAAGGAAAGAATTAACCTTTATTAACTATAGCTGCTAGAATCCATAATAAACCTCTAATTAATATTACATCAAAAGTCTGAAAAATACTGTCCCAACATGCTGGGATCTTAGTAACAAACTAAATAAAGGTTTAAATAGTTCTGACTAAACTAGAATACTTAAATAGAGGCCCAAACTCTCAAGCCCATCCGGCGAAGCCCGCTCTAATCTGCTGCAACGTCACCTGAAACTGAGGGGGGGTCCACCATCAGTGGCGAGTAACTAGGCTGTCCCATTTAATCGAGGGACCACCAAACACATAATAGCATAGAAATTATCATAAAAACTGTAAAGAACTTAATACATGTTTTACACATAAATATACAAATTACGTATAAATGTACGTATAAAAATACGTATAAAAGAACGTATAGACGTACGTATAAATGTACGTACAGAAATACGTATACAAGTACGTATAAAGATACGTATAAAGATACGTATAAATACACCTGCAGAGATACGGTTAGAATACGTATAATCTTCGTATAGAATACGTACAAACAACCCTGCAGATACGGTTAGAATACATACAAAATACATTCAACATTCGCATACATACACACGCTAACATACTCGAATAATTACAGAAATATACACAGCGGAAGACTTATAATATACTGAACTTGTACTTTATATTATACAACTTAGAATTATACCTCACCACCTTCTTACATGATATCATCAGTAAATCCTAATCATATCTTTTCATAATCTTATCATCGAATTTCATATCATAATCTTATCATATCATAAATTATATCTTATCATAATCTTTCTTAATCGTAATTCATATCTTATAATTACATCTCATCTTATATCATAACATCAATCTTATAATAAGGGCATAATAGCTTCTTATCTTAACATATGCACTTATCATATCATTACATCAATCTTATAATAAGGACATAATATCTTCTTAACTTTACATATGTACTTATTATATCAACTTAACTTAACATATCATCTTTGCGGACTGTCTTCTTCAGCTCGTAGCGAACCTTTGCGTTCGCAACTTTCCTAGAACATGTCGGGGTGAACCTTTGCGTCCCACCCGTAGCCCTCCTTTGCGAGAACTAAGCCTAAGCTATGGCCATAACTCCTGGTAGCGGCTCGCAGATACGGTTACCAGACGGCTACATGTTCTAAGACCAAGAACTGCGCGGGGGAACCTTTGCGTTCGTCCCATGTGAGCAGTGGCATCGACTAAACCCAATTGATAACCTTTGCGTTATCGCAAGGGCGTCCTATCTTATTTAACCCGATTGATGACCTTTGCGTCATCGCAGGGGCGATCTTTATATTGTATCTTATATCTTTACTTAATCATATCATATCATATATTGGGAAATACTAGGTGACCGTAATAGGAAATGAAATGTTCGGAGTCCCAGGAAAGAGAGGTGCGGCACGTATATTGGCCACCTTAAATACCAAGTCTTTCCTAGCCAGAGACCGAAACATAACATGTATATCTATTACTCTGTTTCCTTTCTTATCCCTAGTAATATCTTATATATCTTCAAAACTCATATAATATATTATCCTTAAAATATATATATCATATACTTATAATCTTACCCTTTCGGATACTAATTTTAATATTATATCATATACTAATTTGTAACATTATCCAAAGTAAGATAATTGTATTAATAACACTATTAGTATTTGGCCCTAATAAACATGTTACTAATATTATTATTCCTTTTTATCCCTACACTTTACAACTTATCCCCAATAATTATTTTATCCGTAACTTATATTACTAAATTATTCCTAAATTAATAACAATTCAAAATCAACTAAATTTGACTATTTCCAGCAATTTTACACGGCATTCCCAGAATGTTAACAAAATTTAATTAATTTCTTAATTTATTTTAATTAAACAACTAATTACTAAAAATTAGCAAATTAAAATAAAAAAAATCATACTTTTCCTAATTTTCTTCCACACGACGTTTTAATATCTTTTAATAAAAATTATTTAATTAATTCATATAATTTAATCTACAGCAAACACTTAAATTAAATAAACAATTCTTACGAAAAATTATACTTAACATAACATAACAAGATTAAAATCATACATACACGGCATATACATATAAACAAGAAATAACACAACTTTTAATGTTTTAATCTTTAGCTCACTCGGGAGAATCCCGAGAGTAAGTAGATTTTAGAATATAATTCAAGAACAAATTTACATATTCAAGAATTTAAAGATTCATGGAATTAAATAAAGATTTAAAATAAAGATTCACATATTTAATCTAGCATGTTCAAGTTTAGTATAAAAATAACATTTTTATTTCCTCCTTTAAATTTTGTACCACTCGAAAATTCAATAATTAATAATAGCATATTTTAATAATTCAATTGCCCTATTTTATACAATCTGATTTTTAAAGAATTAAATTAAAAACGACCATCTAAAGATCTCTAAAAATCTGGAAATTTTTATGGGAGCTAAATATGGGTTCAAGTATTTACGTGCATAAATTTCGTCTAAAAATAACATCTTTTACTATTTTTAAGTGATTTTATAACTAACCAGTCAGATTAGGCTGAATTCGGTTTCAGAATTTTATGCCATATCAAACGATCTTTAAAAATTACGAAACTTTAACACAAGCTGTAAAACATTATCACTGACTTCCATATAAAATTTCGTAGCATTCCGAATTGATTAAGTACACTAATAAATTCGTAAACCTATTCTGGACAGTTTTACCGGTTTGAAAGATTAAATTTTTATAAACAATAAACGGACGAATTTTTCCACGAAATAAATCATGGTTAATAATCAAACAGTAAACCAGATACCATGAAAAATTAATCAAGAAATAACAAGATTTGATTGGTAAATAAATTATACAAGATCATACATAAAATCAAGAAAATACATAAAAATCAATTAAGAAATTCATGCTTCATGCTCGACATGTTCATATGAAAACAATATTAAACTTCCTACAATTTTCATGCTTCAATTCCTAATTAACTATGTGTTTTTCTACCCATAGATTAAAGAGGAAAGCGAAGTTACCTGGATTCGCTTAATTAATCCAAGGAAAAATTAAAGGGGTTCGACTTTTGAGAGGGGAAGAAGAGAGGATGATGATCTTTAGAATTTGGAGTTTATGTGCTTAAATGCATAATGGCAAAATAAGGGACAAGAGCCCTATTTATAGAACAAAAGGAAGGGTTGCAAGTCCTAAAATAAGGGGAAGGGGGAGCTGATCGTGTGGACTAAAACAAAGGGGCCAAGTCATGGGCTTGGTTGATAATTACTTAGGCCTACTTAATTGGTAATTAACATAATTACCCAACTAAATTAAAAATACCCATTGGCCCAAATGGAAGAACAGAACCGGCCAAAAGGAAATAAAAGAACAAATTGGGTATTTGGCCCAATTTGATGAAAAAGAAAGGGCTAAAAATAAAACAGTCCAAAATTAAATGGGCCTTTTGGACTTAGAATTAAGACATATCATTAATAACCGCGAAATTTTCTGGCCCAAAATTCCGGGTCGTTACAGGAAAAGTATACAAGTACTGCAACTATAGTTCAAAACTAACTGAAACCATAAAATAACAGTAATAAAACTATATAACAACATCGGCGCTCGCCCAACCCAAAGCTAAGCAGGAACCTCATCATCAAAATTACCTGAAAAGTAAACAACAGTCCACCGTCAGTGGCGAGTAACATAACTGTCTCACCCTAACGTGAATACACATGAACATAGCATAAATCAAACAACCCAAATCATAACATCAAATCATGCGAATCATAGAAATATACATGCTTGACTCGACTAACTCAACCAATCTTATCTTTGGCGCAATCATTCGCATACTAGACCGGACTACGCACGTACGAACGCATCTTACGCGAACGAACTTTCGAACTATGCCAGGATTGAGAATCTTACTCCCAACCCTATGAAACCAATCTTACTGGAAATCCATGTCAAAGACGACATAGTGGTAATCACTATCCCAATACCGCGGTTAAGATAGGGGCAACGTCTTAACCCAAAAACATAGAATCTTACTCTACGAATTAGGCATCTAGTAATGAAATCAAGCTAATCTTACATTCTTTAATCCTTTAAATCCGAAGTTTACATTCTTAGTTATTTCTTAAGTTGCATCTTACGCCTTGACTTAAGAAAATAACATGTAAACTAAACATCTTACTACATCTTATCACTTTCTTTAACCTTTTTTTTAACTTTCTTTAACTTTAAAGACTCAATCAAGAACTCATAAAGAACCTTAAAGAACACATCAATAACTCAATGAACTCATCAAGAACTCATCTAAGATTCAAGATCTTCAACCAAGAATCAAGAACTCATCCCAAATCATTAAAATACACACATAACTCAATCAATTCAACACACGAAATCATCAATTTTCTAGTATCAAAAATTCACCAAACTTGAACATGATTAACATAACTCAATACTAACATAATCAATCATAGAATCATCATTTTAAAAATTAAAATCATCATAAAACCATTTCAAAATCAGATTTACAATTCACACTAAAAAACATGATCAAACCTTCATATAAACTAATCTTGTTCATTTAATCTATACTATGGAACATAGTACACCAATTAAGTTGGGAAAGTATGTTACCTTGATGAAGATTAACAAGGTAATCACTAAAAACTTGCTGCCTGGAAACTACCCACACGGCTCCAAGCAACACGGACACGGTCCACCACCACGTACACCACACGACCACCTCTCGTACACCACTCTTGTTGCACGGATGCTATGCACGACAGATAGCACCACCACTTGCACGGCCTCCACACGAGCCACCACACGGCTTCACTCGATCCACACGGCACACACTCAATCCCACTCGAACAACCCCCGAAATCAACCCAAACTAGAAATCTTGATTGAAAACTATGGAGATTGTTGTGTTTAAAGTTACTTAAAGATCAATGGCAATTAAATCTTTAAGTTTTGGAAGAGTTTGGATAATGAACAATGGTTGGGTGTTCAATCATCAAAAATGGCGTGTGGGTTCAAACAAAAGGGAGAGTGTTTGGCTTCTTTTGATAGCAAGTGATGATCAAGGTGTTAGGATGGCAAAAATGAGCAAAAGCCTTACTTACTCCTGTATATAAAGTTAGTTCAAGGTGTGAACATGAGGCAAGTGGCAAATCCTTGCCATGCACACATAAGGGGGCTGGTTTTCTCAAGCCAAAATGGGCCAAATTGGGCTCTCGTGATCCATTGGGCTAATTACAAAAAAAATTGCATGATTAATCATGCTTAATTCGATTTACCCCAAAATATTAAATAACTAATTAGAAAATTAAATAATAAAATTCTAATTAATTAAATAATAATAAAAATAAATAATAACTAATGAAAATAATTAAATCGAAATTATTCACATAAAATAAAATAAATAGTTCAAAAATAAATTTGAACTATACACCAAAATCACATAGTCATACATAAATATACGGCAGAAATACCTATAAAATCTGGGGTGTTACAGTTTCGACGGCATCCTAGTCAAAATCTGGGTCAACAGATATGACGCATCTTATGGCAGACATCCATCCCCTATCGAACCTGTCAGTACAGTACTGGCGGAGATCAGTCGAGGCAATAAAATTTTGAACAGCTTCACGGCCCGACGACTTCGCCATCTCCTCAGCTGCCTTAGCACGACTCTCCGCCGTTTGAGCTTGAGCTTGAGCTGCCTTGGTATGACTCTCCACCGTCTGAGCTTGAGCTTCAGCTGCCAAGACACGGTTGTTTAGCGACTTCAGAGCATTATCTTTTTCAGCACTCTGGGCCAGGACATCATGAAAATCCCTCCCCAGGTCCCTGATAATGGCGTCTTGATCCGCCAGCTCGCGAGATACATGGCCAACCTCCTCAACATGCTCTATAACCCTCGTGTTTAGGATTTTAATCAGCTCAGCATCAGTGGTACTCTTGGCCAGGAGGCTGGCACTCCGCCTCCTCTCCTCCTCCAACTCCTTCCTCATAGCCCCCTTGGCGTCCTCCACAGCCTTCTGCGCTGCCTCTGCGACCCTTTTAGCTTGGGCAAGCTCTGTCCCCTCCCGGGTCAGAGTATCATTTTGTTTTAGCAGAGGGTGGATCACCTCATAACAACGATCCAAGTCATTGTAGAGGCT
This sequence comes from Salicornia ramosissima, assembly GCA_951394345.1. Taxonomy (NCBI): domain Eukaryota; kingdom Viridiplantae; phylum Streptophyta; class Magnoliopsida; order Caryophyllales; family Amaranthaceae; genus Salicornia; species Salicornia ramosissima. The sequence continues at coordinate 44,451,089 of OX596232.1, forward strand.
TTGGTAGGCTTGCGTGAGCTCCACAACAGAGTTGACAGCCTGCAAACATGAGAAAGTGCCTCAGTAGATGAAGTATTGAGCAATAAAAAGAAAGCAGAGGGTTACAAATACTTACGCAGGCAAGATCGTGGCACAAAGCTGGGCCAGGGTTGGTCCAGGCACCACGACTGCATTCAGCTGGCAGTCGGACGCCCTATAAAAGATGGAAACCCAGGTCCCCTCCAGGGACTGACAGGTCCGCCATCAGGGACTCATTGTCCCTCACATCTAAAGCTGGGCGGAACACCTCCCCTGAACCATACATAGGAGCCAGGAGTTTCGCTGGCATCCTCTGACTCTGCACCCCCAACCGCCCAGGTTGCACGTGGACGTTTGGGGGCAAGGTGAATCTCAAAGACCCCAACCGCTCGTCGGAGTCCAGAGATAGCGTACCTCCGGCTCCGCGGTGAGGTACCCCAATGCTCCGGTAAGCTACGGAGTCATCAGGGATCCTCACTTCACGAGACCCGATGGTCTCTGTATATCCCTGGCACAAATAAATAAAACAAATCAGCACTTAGTCATTATCTAACAATACAAAAGCAAGAAAGCCCCCATCCCGTGAACATACCGTTACAGGGTCGGCAAGGCGTACCTTTTCTTGATGATGACGCATCCCTGCGTCGTTGGCTTCTAAGGCCGCCGCCTTTTCTAAACTGCGGAGGCGTTTCCTCTCTTCCACTTCAGCAAGGAAGCTCTGCAATGCTTCCGCGCCCAGCGGAGGAGCAGGTTCCTCTTCTTTCTCCTTCCCCTTGTCAGTGGCCACAATACTCTAGATCACTGACTCCTCTTGGACAATGGCCTCAGGCTCGACCAACGTCAGATCCATTATGCTGGCGAACCCACCATCTGCTATCGGAGATGGTGGGACGACGGCAGTATCACGAGCTTCTCTGGCCTCAAACGCCAGGAATAGATCATCCGTGGTCACCCCCACTTCGCCTGGGGCACCCTCGTTGCCACCCACAAGGGGATGGACATCCTCCACCATGGCTGAGACCCCACTTACTGGAACCTCCCCTACCGCAGCGGTATCATCACCCTCTGGAATGGTTTATGATACCCCCACAACTTCAGCCTCCTTTGGGGGGACGGCAACACCAGAACTGCCTCCGCCCAACTCCCCTTCCAGAGATTTGACGGCCCGTTCCCAGTCTGTCGTCGTCATCCTCGGCAGCTTTGCCGGACGCGGCGGTGTAGGCTCTTTTTCCTTCCTTTTCTTCTCATGCTGACGACCAGTTATGGTTGCCGTCAGCCTACCTCTCCTAGAAGGTGCCCTTACAGCCGTGGGCTTCCTAATAACAATACCGACGAAGGAAACATTGGTTCCACTTCCATGGACGGAGTCCCTAGCACCCCGCCCACCCCTCCTCGGGGCACCATGCCCCCTAGCTGCAGTTATCTTCTCCTGGGTGGTGGTAGCTACCTTACCACCCTCGCCGGACTTCTCTGCCACGGTCACCCCTTTCACAATCTCGGCGACCTCAGCAGGAGTCTTCAGCTCATCCATGTTCAATTCTGCACAAAGCACAAAACACTATGGTCAGTTTTTTTTTAATGGAGGAAGAATAATAGAAGAATGCATAAAAGGTATAAGGACGAAGGCCCTTGGTTCGTTATCAAGACATTATCCTTCTCCTTGACATACCACCGCCCACACAGCCCCACAAAGGCTGGGGCGGCATGCTCACCCAGGATGTAGTCAGTACTGGGCAACCAATACCTAGTTCCCCCGCCGCGACTCGCGCGGAAGTACTCCACAGTCCTCCTTTCCTCCGCTGTAAGGTCACGGGGGCGGAGATGCTCCATCCTGCCTTTAGGATGGGAAAAGAGGCGGGGGAACAACATCCTTACTAATTTTGATGGAGCCACCCACACCGATTTTCCCACCCAATCCTTCAGCCCAGTCTTGTACGGGACGGCGAAGCAGTGCCCCCTGGTGGAGTAGATGACGTACCAACCCCTCATTGAGCTGTTCCTATTCACCCCCATCATCTCCCGGATGACGTCCAGGGATAATGCCATCCCCAGATACCGGCAGACCCAGAAGACAGACAGCAGAGCGCGGAAGGAGAGGGGCATCAGCTGAGCAATGGTTATGTTGAAGTGGGCAAGGACGGAAATTACCGTCGGGTCTATTGGCAGCCTCAATCTAAATTCAAAGTTCCTGGTATAGACACCAAAATTATAACGCCACAGATTTTTGGGCTATTTTCTTTGTATTTATATTTATTTTGTGTATGGTCTAAATTTATTTAGACTATTTTTATTGCTTGAATGTGACTATTTTATGGTATGATTTATTATTTCTTTTATTTTATTTTATTTTAATTAATTAGAATTTTATTTCTTAATTTTCTAATTAATTAATTAAGTTTGGGCCAAGTACGAATTTAATCATGGTTAGTCACGATTTAGTGAAAATGGCCCAAGTGATCATTTTGGCCCAATTCCTTAGCCATAACCGGCCCCTCTCTCTTTTTATGAGGCTTGGTTTGCCACTTGCCTTGTTTTCACACCTAACTAACTTCTATAAATAGAGGTTGTTAGTAAGGCTTAAACACCATTTGCCCATTTAATCATCATTTGCCACCATCAAAACCAAAGCACTCTACCTCCATTTGCTCTCCATTTTCCACACACCTATTTTGGCTTATGAACACCCAACTATTGTTCATCCTTATTTGAAAACCCAAACTTAAAGATTCAAACTCCATTGATCTTTAAGTGACCAAAAACACATTAGCCTTCATTGTTTTCGTTCAAGACTTCTAGTTTGGGTTGGGTTTTTGGGTTTCACTCGTTTGGTTCGTGTGATTCGTCGTTGGCCGTGTTGAAGGCCGTGTTCAAGAGGGTGTTCGTGTTGAAGTGCGTGGTGGTCCGTGCAAGGGAGCCATGCTCGTGGAGTGGTGCTGTGGCCGTGTGGTGCTGCGTGGTGTTCGTGAGGGCTGCAGCGTGGTGGTCGTGCGTGTTGCTGCCGTGTTCTAGGTCGTGTAGTTTGGTTCCGGGCAGCGAGTTCTTGGTATTTTTGTGTGTAATCATCAATAGGTAACATACTATCTTACCTTAATTTGTATACTATGTTTATAGGATAGATTAAATAATCTTGTTAGATAAGTTTTTGATGATTGTTCATCATTTCATGCGTGATTTCCAAGTAAGAGTTTGGGTGATGTTTTAATGATATTCGTGCCTTGATTCTATGTAATTCATGATTGTTTATGATAATTTCGTGTTCATTGATGATCAAGTTTCGTGAAGTTTCGATTATCATAAGTTGGTAAAAGTTGGTCATGTTTATGTGTGTATGATGATGATGATTTTAGGATTGAATTCTTGAATTCTTTATGAGTTCTTAATTGGTTTCTTGAATTTTGGTTGAGTTCTTTATGAGTTCTTTATGAGTTCTTTATGGGTTCTTTATGAGTTCTTTATGAGTTCTTGGTTGAGTCTTGGATTCTTTGTCATGATAGTGTAGTTTAAAGTATGGATTATATATAAGTATTGATTAAGGAAAGTTAAGTTAAGGTTAAAAAGAAAGTTAAAAGAGGTTTAAAAAAAGAAAAGAAAGTTAAGGAAATGTTTAAGATTGATTAAAGAAGTAGTAATGTTTATGGTTAGACTCAAGAAAAGGCAAAAGAGGCAATCTTGAGGATAACTTCGTTGGTTTACATGTTAGTCTTAAGTCAAGGCGTAAGATGCAACTTAAGATTAACTAAGAATGTAAATAAAAGATTAAAGATTAAAGATTTAAAGTTTAGCTTGATTTTACTATTAGACGCCTAACCTTAGAGTAAGATTCTAAGGCTTGGGTTAAGACGCTGCCCCTATCCTGTCTGCGGTACTGGGATAGTTGGTGATCTTACTATGTCATCTTCGGATATGGATTTCCAGTAAGATTGGTTTCATGGGGTTGGGAGTAAGATTCTCAATCCTGGCATAGTAGAAAGTTCGTTCGCGTAAGATGCTTTCGTACGTGCATAGTCCGGTCTGATATGTAAATGATTGCGCCAAAGATTAAGTGAAGATTAGTTTAAAGTCGAGTATTGGGAGTTAGTCAAGTTTTGGGTATTATCGTTGAATGTCGTTATTATTAGCGTTATTGTTGTTGGTTATTGTTGATTTGATATGCTGTTTTACATGATCGTATGTGGTATGTCTGGTTTGGTTGTTTGATATATTCTATGATCATGTTTATCCACGTTAGGGTGGGACAGCTATGTTACTCGCCACTAATTGTGGATTGTTGTTAATTTTTCAGGTAACTCTGATGATGGCAGTGTTGCTTAGCTTTGGATTGGGCGAGTGCCGATGTTCTTTTAGTTTGTTTAGTTTATATTTTGTTTCTAGTTTCGGACTTAGTATTTATAGTTCATATTTTCTAACTCTGATCGTGTTTGGAGTTACTTGCTAGTATTGGTTACTTTTGGGAATAATATTGTAAAAACTTGTGGGTGTTGTACTTTTGGGTTATAGTAATAATATTTCGAAGTTTTGTTTTGATTTTTAGTAAGTTTGTTTGTTAGATCGACAATTCGACTCGTCGGTTTCTTCCGCGCCGGTTAAAGCGAGTCGGGTCGTCACAAAAATACCCGAGCGGCGGGTTAACAATGTTATCCTCTGGCCGAGGGGCTCTAAGCCCCCAGCTCTTAGGGATCAGATACTTTTCCCGGAAGTCCTTTTCCCATCCCTCCGCTGACATCTCCGCCAACCACTTATCACTAGGGTGGACGGCGGAGGGACTCTTTTCCCCAAAATTTTCATGAGCGACGAAGTCCGCCGCAGGGTAACTTCATCGTTCATTCTCGAACCACTCCCTTCTAGCGGCCTTCCAGGCCGGCTCAGGGCGTTCCTTCTTTCCGTCACTTGCACATATAGACAAGGCACAAACAAACATAGAAATGTTACAGCAAGGTTAAATTACCTAGCGAGGGCCGCCCACTGGGGTTTTCCCACCCCCATTTGACTTTCTTCAAGGCAGCAAAAGGATTCTGGCGCCCCGGATCATAGTTCGAACCATACTGATCAAACTCCTTGTAATAAGTCACAGAGGCAAACCAGTATTTCTCTGCTATGACAGAGGGATGCCGTCGCTCCCCCCACAGCAAACGGCGGAGGTCTGCCACATCCTTTTGCTGCTCAATGTTGAAGTCAGAAAGCTCCCTACTCCAGTTACATACCCCCTCCCTGTTGTCCTTCGTACGCCCTACCTGGATGTAGTCCGGCAACCGCCTACCCCTAACACAAGGAGGAGGCAACAGAGGGAGGCGATTGCCCCATTCCGCCCTCTCTGTATCAGGGCGCGACGGAGGCGGACGCATCGGCGGACGACGGTCCAGGATGTCCTTCCTCAATTGAAGAGGATATCCTGCTCGAGGACGGCAGAGAGAGGATGACTTAATGTTTGTCATATATGGAGTATCCTTACCTGAGTTAGCTCTCTTTTGAGCAACAGAAGTTTCGGCTGTAGCAGTAGAGGTCTCCACCGCGGCCACAGGGTTTGCAGCTTGATCTACTTCCTCTGCTGAGGAGGCAGTAACACTTGTCTCTTTGGTCCGAGAGGAGCTAGGCTCGCTGCGAACCTGGCCATCACTATCTTGATTCTGGCTGTCGCTGACGTCTGACATCTTTGATTAACTGGCAAAAAACCAGTATAGTAAAGCAAAGACGGCAGATGATCAATCATAGCAGTAGCAGACATAGCAGAGTAGCAGACCCATCCGCCAGCCAACACGGCGGAGGGGTTAATAGTAACAAAATAAGCTAGGCCGCCGTCTGGGCCTAGCGGACCACAGGCTAGGTATCATAGCCTTGCTACGTGGCCAAAGTTGCAGACTATGAAGGGACATAAAGCTGAAAAGTCGCATCGTTGTGACGTCAGCGGCAACGTTTCAATCCTTTCTAAACATAGAGAGCGAAAATGGGGCTTTTTCGTTCAAAATTCACCCCCATATACGCTTAAAAATTCTTAGAAACACAATGAAAAAGCAGAAAAAACAAAAGCAAGTAATTTAAGCCTAATTTCAACAAAAAAAAAAAATAGAGCAGGAAGAGAAGGAGGAAGTTACACAGCAAAGCACGAAATTCAACAAACATAACCTCAAACGAACAAATTGTACAAAAGGGGGGAATTACCTTGTATTATTGTTCCAAACTTCGAGATTAATGGATTTTTTGCTTCTGCGTTGGAGGTTACACTTGAATCTTGGCTTAAAATGCTGCAGCTTTCTTCAGAAATCACGAATGGTGAACAGTTTCTCAAGAATGGTTTTTAGAGAGAGAAAGACTTTGGAAATTCTGAATTTCTAAAAGAGTGAAAAAGAGGGGGAAAGGCGTCCCCGCTATTTATAGACAAAAAGTTGGGCCCCACCCTGCTACAGTACGAGGCTACTCGTATTCTTGTGACACCTGTCACACGCCTACGTATGGGGACCTGCATACCACTCCGACATCTTGAGGCGCTTCCACTTCTTAAAAGCACCGCCAACTCAAGACTTCCTGGTACTTTTGGGGGGGCCGGTTGTATGGGGGCATACCAGCACACCAATATGACCATACCCATTCGAAGCGCCTTTGAGACGCCGGAGCAACCAAAGGCCGCCACATATCGTGACGGCATCCCAAGGCCAAAAGAACCCAAAACCTCCGCCAGAATGGGGAGAACGTAAATTCACCCAGGGACGGTGGAGGTCTGGTCCCAGCTGCCACGTGGTACCTCTCAAGGTACCACTTGAGCACCTGGGCCCACATCATAACAAACTAACTAACTAATTAAAGAGAGACGTACACGTGGCGGCCATCCAGGCCACTACTCAACATAATAACTAACTAAGATTCTCAGGCTGGCACCAGCCAATCACGGACTGACACATGTCACCCAGGGTGCCCGCATCTACCAAAATCCTCCTCTATAAATAGAGGAGGATGAACCTCATTTAAGGTAGATTCTAATACTCATATACTCTCTCTCTCTCTCTCTCTCTTTTTTCCTTTGGATCGAATCCCCTTACTGACTTAAGCATCGGAGGGTCTTTCCTCGGAAACAACCCCGGGGTTAGCTCACCGTTGCTCCTTGTGCGCAGGAACAACCACGAGGACCACCACGAAGAGGCGTTCCTTCGACCAAGCTTAAATAGGACGGAACAATTTCTTTCATTATTTCTTAATCAATGTATTTTAACTTCTATACATTTTAAAACTTATTTTAAAAAAAAAAAACAATTTGATTCAAAATAAATAATATTCTCTCTCAATTTGTTTTTTAAAATCAACACAAGAACATTTTTTGCCCACTGTCATCTTTTTAAGACAATTAGTTTTTAACCCTATTTCTTTTTCCTTACAGTATTAATTATTACCCTTTGATTACCTCGTCATTAATTATCATACATACCCCCTCTGATTTCTAATATTTTGTTTATTAATTTTGAATTCAACTTAATTGAGAATTCTCATAGTGATTATTTATTGATTTAGTGTAAGCATTAGAAAAATAAAAACAATAATAGAATTCTATATTATTTTTGATATGTACTCAAAAACTAATTTATTTATAGAAGTCCAACGTTTCCAAGAATATTTGTTCTCTTTATGCGCAGGGCGTTACTTTAATGATTAATACAACGGGATCGGATATCATTTTTCCATAGTGTAAGTGTACTAGAAATACGTCTACAAATCTAGATTTAATACAACTTTGATTTCTCGGTAATGCATGTTCTAGTTATGTTTCTATAGTCAATAAAGCCTTCTTTTAGTGAGGGTTTTTTTTTTTCTCTTTACAGTACATAGACGTACACCTCTATAGACTTTGGCCATTACTTTCTTTCCATTAATTAAAGTTTGTTTCAAAGTCTTAATTATTGAAAATAAAGGACTTTAAAGGTAATCATTTTTTTGGGGAGGAAATGTACATGGGTGCTAATGATCTTTCTATCACAGGTAAAGCTAAAAAAATGACAAGTGATTACCTTATATCAGGGAATACCACAAGTGAAGTACATAGGAAAAAACCAATAAATAAAAAGCAAGAAAAATAAAATACAATAAAACAAAATACATAAAAGCAAACAATACACAAAAAACACCGGAATAATTGGCGATGGCAAGAGAGAGCGACTCGGTGTCACAAGTGAGTGACAAAAGGCAAAGGTTGATCTAAAAATAAACCAAAGGACCAGTTAACCCAAAGTCGCAGCATCGGGTTGATTAATTGACCGACACTTACATGATATGCATCCCAACAGGTTGCAATGAGAGGAAGACCAGAGGGGTAAACTCATAATCTATACAATATATTAAAAGACGCTCAAAACAACATCGTATCCCGCCAAAAAAGCCATCTACGTGGCACTCTCTAATGTATATGTGTCACGTAAGCATTGACACATCATATAACAAAATAGAATATGCTTAAAACATGACTCGAACCTATTAACATTTATAACGCAATATGACTGACTTACAGTCTCAACCAACTTTTATTAGTACTTTAAATTTGCACATAACATTATAGATTCCTCTCCATTATTTAGTCAACTAGAGGTTGGGTTTTTATTAAAATTTCACAAATACATATTAACGAGAAAAAACTAACACTCAGGGCAACGCCCAGACCAACAAAGTAGTTACCCACTAAAGAAGAAACAAATAATCGTTCAACAAACCCTGCAAAGGAGAGATACCATAGAGATTAGAGAGAGAACGCTATAAACCCCTTATAAAAAAGGTGGTTTTAGATCTATGAAGAAAGGAAGTAGTGTAATGGATAAAAGTAGCAATAAATCCAATAATAACAAAAGGGGGGACAACACCTCCTAGAAAATTAAATGCGACCAGAAGGACACTCAGTGTATCAAATTACTATATCTACCCATCGGGTGGACTACCCACTAATAATTGATTATTAAAATATTAATATTTTAGTCAATTTAAGTTGGATTTCATAAACATAATTATCATAGCCTTATATTATGGGTTGGTAGTATACCTGATGGGTCAACTAATTTTTTTGGGCAACCCAAACCAAAGAGATGAAACACCATATGAAGGAGTTTTTGACAAGTCATCAATACGACATTTAATTTGGTCATTTTGCTTTTGTATCTAAAAACAATTGCTTTGAACTTCATACCTCATAATTCATTTACATAGATTTGTTTTAACCACTAGTCTATTGTTGGTGTTATTAGGGTTTTTATGTGAAATCAAAGATGTGTGAACAATGATCAAGAATCTTTGAGGCGTGAATTCACTTTGCTAAAAGTAGTATTTCAACCTTACGAAATTTGAGTATCACCAAATCTAAGCTACCTTTGAGATACAATGAGGAACAATGTAATAATTACAGCTTTTTTTGAATTGCATTCAATGTAATTTGGTATTTTATGAACTTGATGATGAAAGACTCAGAGAGAACTTTTGCAAGAAGAAAAGGAGTCTTTTTTCCTGATTTATATTATCCTCGTTTTTTTTACCGTCGTAAATTGTGTTTTTTCCATTGGTGCTCCCTTCGTAATATATTATTGGCAACGATTTGACATAAATTAGAACGAAAAAATATCAAATCGTAGTCATTAAATATGTTACGGAGCAATTATTTATCTAACATGTTGATAAGTATGCTGCCAAATGTGGAAACCCATTGGGTTGACAAAATTGCAATTAACTCTGACGTGTGTGAAGGCTAATTTTTTTCCCCTTCTTCTCAGCCACCCCATGAGAATGGCAGTATGGCACACACAACGAGTAACTGATGCTTCACTGCTCTTTCTTCCCAATCATCACTACAGCCCATACTTAGTATTCAAGGCTTTAATTCTTAATGTTTGAATTTGTTTTGTCATTGATAATTATGCTTTGAAGGGTTTTAGGTAAGGGATTTGATTTTCATTTGCACGTTAGGATCAAATCCAATATTGTTGATTGCTTGAGTTGATATGTAAGAGAAATGATTTCGGATATCTGATCTGATCCTAAAATTTTGGATCGGAAAAATCTGATCCAAAAATTTAGATATGTGAAAATCTATATATTGAAATTTTGGATCGAAAATATTTGATCAGATGTCTAATTTTTTTTCTCAAAATATTTTGTGTGTGTTTGTTTTTTTTTTTTTTAAAAATCATTAATTTAATCCGAAAAAATTCTAGTATCGATCTAAAATATCTAAAACAATCTCAATATCCGAACACAAATATAATAAATTCGGATATTCGATTTGAAATATCTAAATATTTGAACATCCAATCCGAAATATCAAAAATTTGAATATTTCAGATATCCAAAATTTCAAATTTCCTGGTTCAAATTTGATCCGAATATTTTTAGATATTCGATTTGAAAAATCAATAACATTAAAATTATCGTATAGGATGTGCTTGATCATATACCGGTTCGATCAAAACGACCAGATCGGGTCAAGTTGATATTTGTTTGATTTATTTTTCCCTAAAAATTAATCTGGATAATCATTTCAAAAGTATGTTACTATACTTTGGTTTTAAGAAAATACTTATGACAACTCACAAGACTATACTCTAATTTTGTTAAAATTATTCCAAATAAGAAAATTTAGGGATAGTGCTACATCAACCCGGTGGGTAGACTACCCACTACTAATAAAAGCATTAAAATATTTTTTTATCATATGAGTTGGAATCCATTATCATTATTAACCACAATACTTATTTAGCATCTAAAAAAGGGTTCATAAACCATTGATTTGTCAACTTACATACAAATCATCAATATATATATATATACTATAAGAAAAGCAACTAGAACTACATTTTGCCACGTGTCGCGCTCTTATTAAAAAATTTCCCGCCCTTTTCCCTTAACCTCAAAAAAACAACTTTTTTATTCTATCTAAATATATTTTCTACTTTAATAAACATTATATATAATATAACATATCTTTAGAAATACTATTTGATATAATTCATATAAATAATATTTTTAGTAATATTAACTTACTAGGATTCTAATAATTAGAAAATCAACAACCAATGTAAATTTTAGTTTTATTTTCCCCTAACAGTTGTGATAAACATAAGTTTTAACTTAATATAGTTATTTTTTATATTTCAATTTTGAGTGGATTATAATTTTTTTTTATTTGTATGTATGACTATAATTTTAAGAGAAAATAAACGAGAAATTAAAATTCTGAAATTGAATCTATATTATTGTTATATGTTTATTAATTAGAACAATTGTATGACATAATTGATCTATATATAAAAATATACTAAAAGAGAAACAATTAGAAGAAGATTTGTTATAGTCTAAAACTTCATGTTTAAGATTTTTAAGCCGTAAAATTTGAATCAGATGTTTCTAGATCCCTACCTTATCACGTGTCGCGCCCATTTTCCTTAACCTAAAAAAAAACTTTTTTATTCTATCTTAATATATTTTCTACCTAAATAAACATTATATATAATATAACATATCTTTAGAAATAATATTTTTAGTAATATTAACTTATCAATTTTTTATGGATTCTAATAATTAGAAAATCAACAAACAATGTAAAATTTAGTTTTATTTTCCCCTAACAGTTGTGATAAAAATAAGTTTTAACATAACATAATTATTTTATATATTTCAATTTTGAGTGTATTATAATATTTTTTTTATTTGTATGTATGACTATAATTTTCATAGAAAATAAACGAAAAAATAAATTTCTAAAATATATGAATTATCGGATATTTAGTGTAATGGTTACTTAATGTTATGTGGGAGGGGGGGCGTGAAGATTTTGTATAAAGATTACTGAATTACTCATTGTTTTGTATGGGTTATTCAATGTTTTGAATAATGTGATATTTTTGTTTTAAAAAAAACTATATTAATATAGGTTGCTATTTATTAAGATGAAATTTTAATATGATGTTAAAGTCTATATATCAGGAAAAAAAATTATGCAAATATTTACATTACTATTTACTCCCTCTGTCCCAAATTACTTGCTACAATTTCCTTATTTGGATGTCCCAAAATACTTGCTACATTTCCTTTTATAGTCTATGGGCCCCACATATATTTTACATTTTTACCCTTTTTTTGTCATTTTTATCCTTTTTAAGCCAATCAATTTCTTCCACTTAACTTTACCAATGGTGGGCCCACATTAAAATTAGTTTGCATAAAAATTTGTTCCAAAATGCAATGTAGCATGTAAAATGGGACGGAGGGAGTATAAATTTAATATTGAGATTTTCAAGCCGTGCATCGCACGAGTGCTATGCTAGTTTTCATTTTTTTTTAATAAATAATTTAAAACCTTATATATAGGTAAAAAGTTTTATATTAGTTAATTTAAACTCAAAAAAAAATGAAAATAGTCTTGAGAAAACAGAAAACTAAAAAATAAAAACGATGCCGAATGAACCATAAGTGATGAGTTTGAGAGGGATAATGGTTAATTAAAAATATTATATTAAAATAAATATTGATTCAATTTTTTTGAAACTTTTTTTTCAAGGGAATTGATTACATTGAAAAAAAAATCTCATCCTTTCCGGTGAAAGTTTTTTTTCTTAAAAAAAAAAAATAGTCAACATATTTATGTGATAATATGTGTACAATACCTTATTAGACTTTTTGTTATGATAGCAATAAGTACTATTTTCTCTGTCCCAAAAACACTGCCTGCCTCAGTTTGACCAAAAAATACTCACAATTTTAATCAATGTGTAGCAATTTGTTTGGGATGAGGAGGGAGGGAGGGATTTTAATAGACAAAATTCTATCTACTGGACGCACTCGCATTAGGATGCATATGAATTTATTATGAGTGTCAAATATTTGAGTTACATACATAGTTACATAAGGCTCAAATGAGGGCAGAATTGAGCAGGTACTCAGTTTTTGTGTTACTCATACTCGATTAATCGACCCGAAATATAAGACTTGAAAAGAATGTAGGATAGCCATCAAAAGGCTAGAAAAAGTTATTACAAAGGCTAGAAATTGTTAGTAATATTGGACTTTGGTAATCTAGCTATTTTGAACTATTTATTGGTTTAATTGAATAATTTGAATTAAGTTTAGAGCTTCCGCTGTCATTAATAAAATTGATATTAAAATTTTATGGTTAATAATGATCTGTGTTGTTGTTTTCTCTGAAAACGACGTTGCTAAAATGTGGGTCGTTACAGTTGGTATCAGAGCTGAACCTTAGGATTACTTCATCATAAGTAACCCGAAAGATTGTGCGCTTTATGATTCCGAGAGTCTGACATAGTTAGCCAACCTTTGAACTTAGAGAGTGTGATTTGGGTAGTAGCCTGGGTTAGGATTATTTTCGCATTATATTTATTTGTGTGAATATTTATTGTTATTTTAATTGTTGTAATGTTATTTTGAAGTTTCGAGGATGAAACTTATTTAAGGAGGGGTGACTGTTACACCCCGTATTTTTGGGGTTAGAATTTTAGATAATAAGTTTGTCTTTCTTGTTGCCTTAAAAATTTATTTCGAAAACTATTAATGAATTTCCTGTTTTATAAATGGAAAATCTTTTTAAAATTATTTTTCTGGAAATTTATGTTATTAATATTTTATAAAATGTGTCAAACAAAATTTCCCTTTTGATGGCTATCCTACATTCTTTCATTTGGCCTCGACCCGTTAGGTTCCTAAAACCCCATCTTAAGGCGATTCAAGTTGTGGACCGACTCAAATTTAATGTTGAATTAATGACGAGTTGTCTAAGTAGGGGTTAGAAGTAATTTTAGTTCCTTTCTTGGTAATCGGATTTGAATAGCCTTTTCATATGATTTCTTGCCCAAGTTAAAAGTTAGCTTTGGGAATAATAATCCAGTTCAGGAATTCATTTCAAGCCCAGAAATTATTTCAGTGTTTGGACCATATTTCTTACTTTGGCCCAAAATAATTCAAGCCATTTCCTTTCCCTCTTTCCATTTGATCAGTTTTCTATCTCATTAATTATCTTATTTTTCCATTTTATTCTATTATATTTTCTAATGGATATAACCCCATATTTTCCTAAAGGTGGTTACACATTTATCCTAATTATTTCTTTTATTTGTTAACCCAATAATATCCTTTAATCATATCATTCCCTATTTTTCTCTAAGTTGTTACCCTTTTTCCTCCGTATAATAAATTAGATCAGGATCATCTTATTTCTCCATCCTTTTTCCTCTACCTTCCCTTTTCATTTTCCTTTAATTATTTTATCCTGTTTTATTTTATTTATTTTATTTATTCTAACCATTCCTTTTAATTTCTTTTATATCTTTTAATTAAATCTGTCCCTATTCTTTTCCCTTTCTCTTATTTTATGAGCTTTCCTTACTGTAGCCCAATCATAAAAGTAAGAGCCCATCTTTTTATTCTTTTCCTATCATCCACTTTTAATTAAAGACTCCTCTTTTAACCATATCTATTTTATTCATTAATCTCCTATCATCCACCCTAAACCAAAAACCCTCCCTTTATTATTTTCATTGAATTATTTTAATTATCAACCTTAACTAGCAAACTAGATTTAATTTGACCAATCCTAAAAACTCTACTTCTCCTAAACCACCTCCTAAATTGTAGGAGCTATCAAGCCAAAGCAACAAACACCAAACCCCTCAATATTATCCCACGGCCCCTTATTATTATTTTCTGTTATTTATTTTATTTTATTTCCAACCATAATTATCTAATTAGATCTATTCTGCCTAATCCTAAAAACACAACTTTTACTCTCCTAACTACCCTATTAAAATTTAGAAACTCAAAACTCTTCCCCATTCATAAAACCTCACGGTCCTCTTGTTCATTTGATTCCCATCAAGAGTTCATCATCTTTCTACAATCTTTAACCATTCATAAAATTTCTAAACACATTCAAAAATTCTCTATTGATCAAGAACTCAAAGATTGAAGCAAGAAGTTCAAAGAAACCAATCCAAAGAACTGGTGCACCCTCTTGGCCAAGGTAGGATTTTCGAACCCGTCCTTTTTGTCCATCAAAGCAAGGTAATTAGTTGTTTTATTTAATTGTAGAATAGATTAGTCTTATAATCTCTAGAATAGGTTTAGAACTACATAGAATTGTTTAGAATTATGTTGAGTATATTTTGAACTAATTATTAGCATAATATTGTGCATGTCGAGTGGTTTATTTAAAATTCATGATGAATTGTTGAGTTTATTTACATGTTTTATTATAATCCATGCTTATTTTATGATTCTTTCTAATTATAATTGTTGAATTAATTATTGAATGATTTACGTATGTTGGTGGAATGAAAGCCGTGTGTTATACTTTTAGTTCGAATATTTTGGGATGATCAAATCTTGATCTTTTTGTTATAATCTTGTTTTATCAATAGTCTTCAATGATTTTCTTGAATTAAATCTTTAACTAGTAAAGTTCTTGAAGTATGGAATTAGAATCTTGTTTGGTTACCGAAAAAGCTGTGTATAATCTTTGATAAAATATGTTATAGTTCGAAAATCTTAATTAAAATCTAAAGTATAAATTTTCATTTAATTAATCTAGTATTATGAATTTAATTTTGATATTTCTGGAATTTAAAAAGAAAGAAATAATTTTGTTTATATTTCTAAAGAGCCGTGTGACATTATGGGAATAAAAGTATGGATTTTTACTTGTTTTCTTGATAAAGATTAGTGTTTGAACTTGTTTTAGGAATTCATTTAAATCAAATTAAAAATTGGATAATGCCCATGACAGTTCGAATTTTCGAGTGGAAGAAGAAGAATAGAGAGACTAGATTTTTATTGTTCACTTAATTAAAAGATTAGAATTTGATTGTGTTCTTGAAATTATTTTAGTTAATTAAACTTGTATTTTACTTTAATGTTTGAATTGATTATATGATGTATAATGATGAACCCTTGTATGATTGCTTTAGAAAAGGCAGTGTGACTACGGTAAGTTATGGGTAAGATTCGATTTCTATTTCTTATATATGATTAAGTTATATTGTTGAATTATGATTATTGCATACTTTTATGTATGGACTTGATGAATTGTATTGTATTGTTGAATGAGTAGTTATTCGAATGGTTGTGTGACCAATGCCGTGTGGTTCGAGTTTGAGTCTACAATTTTGAGTCAATAAGGTCGAACTATAATTGAATAGAAGTCAATTCTTGTAATTGAAAGTCAAATCGTGAACTCGAAAGTTGAAATGGAAAAGATAATAAACTATGAAGTGACCGTCTATCTAGTGGCTAAAGTGCCATGAGCATAGGTATAGTCGAAACCACTGTCCCTTCTGTGGTTTTGGGGCAGTAAGTTCTGGATCCCAGTGCTCGGGAAGTAGATCCTTTGTGGTTGACTCGGCATGAGACAAGGAAAGTTGGGGGAAGTAGATCCTTCGTGGTTGACCCCTTACGAGCATATGACTGTGTCACGGAATAGCACTTGAAATGAACTAGCACTTGAAAGTCAATAGTGGAGTCTAGAAGTCTAGAATTGGATTAAGTTAGTCTTGAGAGTCTTGGTTGAATATTCTGTTATGATTTGTTTCCGCTGCGTACTTGAATGTGAATGTCTTTGAATGATTTTTCCTGTTGACTTGTTTGGTTGTTCTATTGACTTATTCTGGTGATTATATTTCTAATTGTGTTCTACTGATTAAGTAGAACAATCTAATTACTCTCCACTGACTGTTGACCCCGAAATCCCTTTTCAGGTACAGGAGATGAATGATTGGGTTATTATACGCAAGGGCTGGGATTGTGAGCAAGCGAGTATAGTAGTTTAAATACCTTGATGTCAATTTCTTTCCTTTGTAATAAATTTTTAGTGGACTTTCGTAATTGTTAGTAATATTGGACTTTGGTAATCTATCTATTTTGAACTATTTATTGGTTTAATTGAATAATTTGAATTAAGTTTAGAGCTTCCGCTGTCATTAATAAAATTGATATTAAAAGTTTATGGTTAATAATGATTCGTGTTGTTGTTTTCTCCGAAAACAACGTTGCTAAAATGCGAGTCATTACAAATAGAATGAATTTTTTGTAATTTTATTGAAATTAAAATTTCAAAATATCTTATATCACTAAGTTTCATTCAAAATTATAACAAAATGTTGTTTCTCGCTAGCATCGCCTATGCTTTGTTTCTCAACGTGAGAAATTGGACACTGCTCAACTTTTAGCTTTCCGCTACTTTTCAAGTTAAGTGTCTTGACTTGCTTTAGTAATTTACTCAACTCGTTAACATCTCAAGCACAACTTTGTTTGGATTTTTTCCTCTTTTGTATAAAAAAAAATCTCAAACCGAACTTAAACTCGGGGGAGCTTGTGATTCAAAGCACTCTTCCCTCAATGCTACTCCTTGAAACAAATAGGTTACTCCCTCTCAAAGCTGGAATAGTAGCACCTAAGAAAAGTTTCAATACTGAAAATAGTTAGAGATTTTTCTTTAAGGGTTTATAATCCTAATCCAATCCATGCATTACATTCTAACTCATTCAAATCAATTCTTATTCATTCCAATTCATTTTAAAGTCATACAAGATCTAATTTGATCTGTTTCATACTTTTCGAATATATAATTTTCATAATTTTTTGTCATCTATAACTTAATATATTAATGTTTTGTTGAGATTTATTGATTTAGAATATAAATGTATATAATTATGAATATTAATAATACTAGACGTAGTATTATGTGTTTTTGAAGTTCGTAATTATGCAAAGCTATTTAGCGATGTAATTCGTTAAACGTTGAGGTAAGTGCAGCAAATATAGTGAAAAATCACGAGTCGTGACTAGAAGTCGCGACACGCGGAAAACAGACTGAAGTGCAAAAAGTGCCAAAAGAGTCCGAAGCAAATCGTGACTCGCGAACCGCGAGTCGCGGCTCGCGACGTCAGGTCGCGATTCGCGAGCCTAGCTCGTGACTCGCGAGTCTGACGGTTGGCGTCAGTTTTGCATGGTTATTTCCCATTGGGTTGTGTCTGTTTGAAGCAAAGGCTGTGCATTTTGGATAAGTTATATAATAACTTGTCTGAAACAGAAATGATATATGAAGTTACACTCATATTCATTTCCTCTCTTGCATACACTAAGTTTCTCTCCATTATTGCAAAGAAGTTTACACATACAAATCCTTCTTCATTTCGTAGTAATTGGAACAAGGCTCGATTTCTACGGTTTCTTGTTGTATCTTGTTAACGAATTTCCTGTAACCCGGCCTTTGTATTGGGTGGAAATATTGTTTTCAGGGAAGTGTCATCCGGCACGCCTCAAGTGTTTATCTATCATACTATTACCCAAATATAAGAAAATTCCCCAACAATCTGAAAACAATATAGTTTAGTATGTTTAGGATAAACTTGGAGGGTGTCGAGAAGATTAAATTTTACTGTCATTATTGGGAGTGCCCATGGAAAATGAGAATAAAGATGGTGAAAGATGAAGTATCAAAAGCAAGGACAAAAAATCAATGGACGGATATGTTCTAATTCTCAAATTTATGGCATTGTTAAAGTCATTTTAAGTAAGTATTTGTGTTTTAATAATATGTTTTATTATTAATTGTTCTTCTCATGGATAAATTTTAGACATGATAGCATCAAGGTTGATTGATGGTGTCTTGATAATTATGAGAAGATGTATGTGTTGCCATGAATTGTCATTAAAGTTGATTGGTAAAAATCATGATGGTTGGTTAAAACCATGTAAATTAACATTGTTGTTAATGGATGAATGAAGTTTATTGTTCATGAAATAGGTATTGTCAATGTCAATTGATAATATGAGATTTGTAATTTTGACAGTATAAATCTATGAAAGTATGATCATAGAAATTTGTCAAATGTAATACAAGTCGTTGATTCAAGTCGAAAATCATTCAGCGATTTTTATTTTGAATGTTGATCTATCCGAATGTTTGACAATTATCATACTATGGTATATTGGTATGATTTATTTCTGATTCAGTCAAGAAATCTAGCGGTTACCTTTGATAGAGGAAGGTAGTGTAAGTTTTATCTTGTTATTACTTATTTAATTGTTGGTTACATGTTGGTTAATATGGTTATCATGGAATAACTTGCTATTACGGTTGACCATGTTGGTTTTCATTTGCTAATGTCTTTGATTCCTTCAACTTTGATTAATGATTTAATGTTGCCTGCTATTTTTTTTTTTTTTGGCATATTCAGCATTATGGCATTATGCGTGTAATGCTTAAGTTTCAAGTTATTAATTTGCTTTCTTGATATTTGTCGGTTACTCTTTGATGGGTAATTCAAGTCGGTTATTTTGCTTTTCGGTGTGATAAGTAACTTTGATTATTATTTAATTGGTTTAAGCAATTTTTATTTCTAAGTATAATTAAATAAGTTTCTCAGGTTAATGAGAGTAACAAGTAAAATCATGTTTATTTATTTTACTTGGTCTTCTTGGTATAAAGGAGTGATTGACATAAATTAATGATTAATTGTTTAAAGTTAATATTCTATGGATTATTAATAGAATAAAAGGGTTACAATGAAATCCACTAGTGGGTGGATATTGTATTATGTTTATTGCAGTAATTAAATTAATCATGGACTTATAGTCTTTTGGTATAAAGGATTATGAGTTATATGTCGATATAATATTGATCAAGGTATTTTGATCTGACATAGTGGTAATTTACACTTTGATGTTAAAACTAATTATTAACGATCATTCGAGATATATGTGTTCAAGCATATGGAAAAGTTTACTGAGTCTCTTGGACTGAGTATTTAATTAGATTAAAACAACTGTGTATAACAAAAGTATTTTGTTAGATTGTTTTATCTAATTAAATTTGATTCTTGTGTTAGTGGTTATTAATGTCAAACGACAAGTATAAATGATTAATTTGGTTAAGGTTATTATTCTATAGTTTAATAGAATAACAAGGATGAATTGGATTTCATGTTATAAAATATATATATATATGCAAGTATTGCATAGTTACTGCAATTAATTAATCATGAGGTAATAGTCCTTGGATTTAGAGGATTATGTAATTTATGTAATTATGTCAATGTTCAATTTAATTATTGATGTTTTATTCTATGGTTTATTAGAACTGGTACTTGTTAGCATTGTTCATGTTTGTATTCAAATAATTTGAATAGTAATAATCACAGTAAGATTGTGAGTAATTATCCTTTTAAAGGATATATATTAGACAAAGATTATGTATTTTAATACAGGGAATTTGTGATGTATAATTTCACAATATTGTCAAAATGATATTTGACAAAATATAAGATTTAGACCTGTTATGGGAGGAGAATAACTCGATCCAAGTATTCCAATGTTTATAAATTATACATGAGTTAATATATTTGATACACTACAATATAGTGGTGTGGCTGAAAGAAAGATAGTGGAGGTTATTTCCATGACATTTTATTCAGGTTATGTGATGATGTATGGGGAAAAGTTGCCTTAATGGCATGACATATTTAAAATTGATTTATGAAAAAAAATTAAGTAACCCCATGTGAACTATGGTGCTAAAGGAAATCAAACTTGAGTTATTTCAAGGTTTGGAATCCAAATGTAAAATATTGGATAAAAGTGGAGTTGAACGCATCAATATAGGATATGCGGTATAGCAAATTCTATGGGTTCTATGTTATAGAACAAGTGACATTTGGTTGGTTTATAATACCACATGGTCAAAGGATGCAACAGGTAATGGAAAACTATTTATCACTTCCTAAATTAAAGGATGTAACTCCAAGTACCAATGATTAAGAAATTGATCAAATTCTGATTGAGAATGATGCATCTATATCATCACAATTTAGCAATGTAATATGGCTAAGGAAATATAAATTAGCCTGTTTTCATGTATGTTTAATTAAAGAATCAAAGTTTTATTTTGACAAAGGATTCCATATGTTTTATTATGGAAGGTGATTCTTTAATTTGTTGAGGATATAAATTCTCAAGATATTCCTTATGGGATATGATTATTTATGATGAGTTGAAAATATTTGGATTTTAGTTGATTTACTCTTAAAAGTAAACCTATTGGGTAGGAATGAATTTTCAAAGGAAATTGAAAATGGATGTGCGCTAAGCCCGGTTGGTGGCATTCACCCATTGCTAGTATATTATTATAAGTTATTTATAGTTCCTGTAACTATTTATAATCTTATGATCCATCAAATGGATGTCAAGATAGTATTCTTGAGTAATAAAAGGTTTACATGCAACAAACGGTAAAGTTTGATGTGTAAGGTCAAAAGTTTAAAGTTAAGTTAATTAATTGAAATCAAGAATTTAATTACAATGTGTTGTCTAATGGGTTTCTATGAACAATTTAAACAAGTATATATATTTACTAAATTAATGATAATGGTTAAGTTATCATGATTCTTCTATATATAGATGACATGTTTTATTTTAAAACGGTTTTGTTTCTATGAAAGATCTGGGGGAAGTCGATTCCATTCTGGATATAAAAGATAAACACCTATGTATACAAGTTAAGTTATTACCAAGTAAAAGGTAAGTAAACTATAGGTTGTTAATATAAGTTTTGACGAATGTTATTGCATTTGCGGTGGGCAAACTGTGGAATTTTACTAGTAATACTATTATGTAATATTGAAAGTTAATTATTCGTCATGTATTAAAGAAATCATAGTTATGGTTTGATTTATAACAATATGTTTCGATTGTAGAAGGGAATTAGAATGCAAGTTGAAAATTGTCTCTTTTATTGGATGGGTTTTCCTCCATGGAAAGATGACATTTCTTGGGTTTTCAAGAAGCAAACTTGCGTTGTAAACTCCTTTTGCCAATAGAGTATATTGTTATGTGTTTGGCTGGTAAAAGCTGAATGTATAAGAATTTATAGTTAAGTTTATAAAATGGTGCACTATAACTATTGACTATGTCTATCAAAAGAAACTAGCGGTTTAGCTAGAGATACCGTATAGTAGTGGATGGCAATCGGTTTAGATTGAAGCCCCGAGTTAATCACAATTGAGAGGATCTCAACTTGACACCTAATAAGACGTTAGGTCTCAAGTTCAACGAGATAAATCTTCTTTCTTTATGATTGGGAACTGTTTATTCATCCTATTTGAAGTTCCGGATTGTGACGGCTTTAAGGCGGTATGTCTTGGTTGTGCTAGTGTCACAATAGCATGTTGACCGAGAGATAAGCCTATATAAGTGCGAAGTTTGGCCGCTTTAAGAAGCTTGTGGGGAGAGCTTTGATGCACTTACGAAAGATACGAACACATGGCCCTTCCAATTGTGTTGATATAATGAGTTTGGATATCTAATCTTGTGCGTATAATATCTTTGAGTTATCATTATGTATTGAAAATTGTTCAATCGTCTTCGACACTATTTGGATACGATAATTCGAAATGTGTCTTATACTAAGTGGAAGTTCAAGTCCTAGCACACTTTCATCTATGCGTGAGATTGCTTGTAATACTGGAATTATTTATGCAAAGGTTGTTTATATTCTAAATGGGGGAAGAAATGTTGAGATTTATTGATTTAGAATATAAATGTATATAATTATGAATATTAATAATACTGGACGTAGTATTATGTGTTTTTGAAGTTCGTAATTATGCAAAGTTATTTAGCGATGTAAGTCGTTAAAAGTTGAGGTAAGTACAACAAATACAGTGAAAAATCACGAGTCGTGACTAGAAGTCGCGACACGCGGAAAACAGACTGAAGTGCAAAAAGTGCCAAAAGAGTCAGAAACAAATCGCGACTCGCGACGTCAGGTCGCGACTCGCAAGCCTAGCTCGCGACTCGCGAGTCTGACGGTTGGCGTCAGTTTTGCATGGTTATTTCCCATTGGGTTGTGTCTGTTCGAAGCAAAGGCTGTGCATTTTGGATAAGTTATATAATAACTTGTCTGAAACAGAAATGATATATGAAGTTACACTCATATTCATTTCCTCTCTTGCATACACTAAGTTTCTCTCCATTATTGCAAATAAGTTTGCACATACAAATCCCTTCTTCATTTCGTAGTAATTGGAACAAGGCTCGATTTCTACGGTTTCTTGTTGTATCTTGTTAACGAATTTCCTGTAACCCGGCCTTTGTATTGGGTGGAAATATTGTTTTCAGGGAAGTATCATCCGACACGCCTCAAGTGTTTATCTATCATACTATTACCCAAATATAAGAAAATTCCCCAACATGTTTACACTTTAATTATAAAATATAATGTAATCCTGTCTAATTGGATGAAAAGAACGAGCCCTTACTAAGAAATAAAATTGCCTTAAAAATGGGAGTAGGTGCTACATAAAGGGGAGAAAATCCTAATATGAAAACGATAGTAACTAAATCATATTATTAATTGATTAATCTATACGATTAGGTATATGCTCCAACCAGAAACCACTAAAATAAAAGTTGGTAACTATCAAATCCATCCATAAATTCTTCGCAAATTTCAATCAAGACCAAGTTTCTCGGCTGCTGCAATTTTTTGTTTTTGCACAAAATAAAATATGACTAATTAAGAAAGTGTAGCTCAAACAAAAAAAAAAAAAAAAAGAAGAAAGAGTCCATCCGTACGATTCATAGTAACAGAATTCGTACGGCTGCTGAAGAATTAAGCTTTTTTAGGGTTTCCCTAAATAATGTTATTGTCCGACGAGTCCAATTGGAGCTTGACGTATATTGTTAAATTTGGACACGTATTTGTTAAGTTTGGATACATATTGTTAAACTTGAACACATTTATAAATCTGGAAACATATTTGTAAACCTAGTGAAAACTTGTTAAGCTTAGACATATATTGTTAAACATGGACACATATTAATAAACCTGGACACATATTTGTAAAGGTGGGCACGGGCCGTGCCGGGATGGCCCACGTACTAAGCCCACGTACCTCGTGCAACAATGTATTGTGCCTATAACGGGCCAAGAAATGTTCATGCTGTGCCGAGCTCGTGCCAAGTTATAAATTATAAGGCCCATGCACTGCCCAACCCACGTGTCATGCCGGGCCGACTCGTGTCGTGCCATCGTGCCTTATACTAATTTTTATATATTATGAATTTTTAACCAAAATAAGCATGTCAACTTGCGGGCCGGCCCGTCGTGCTCGTGCCTGATTCGTGCCAAACTTTTAAAATGTTGTTCATGTGTGGCCCACGACCCACTAGTCGTGCCTTCGTGCCGTTCCGTGCTCATAGCAGGCTCGTGCCGTGCCGGGCACAAATTGTGTCGTGCTGAGTTGGCCCTCGTGCCAACCCGACCCATGCCCAACTCTATATATTTGTAAACATGGTGAAAATTTGTAAAACGTGGGAACATATTTTTAAACCAAGGCATATATTTGTTTAACCCAGACACATATTGTTATAGGTGGATACATATTTGTAAACCTGGACACATATTTGTGAACTTGGTGAAAACTTGTTAAACCTGGTGAAAATTTGTTAAACCGGAACACATACTATTGAACCTGGACACATATTTGTTTAACCTGGACACAAATTATTGAACCTGGACACCTATTTGTAAATCTATTGAAAACTCTTTTAACTTGGATACATATTGTTTAACTTGTTTAACCTGGACAAAAATTGTTAAACCTGGAAACCTGTTTGTTAAACCTGGACACATATTTGTAAACCAGGTCACATATTTGTAACCCTGGTAAAAACTTGTTAAACCTGGACAAATATTGTCAAACCTAGACACATATTTGATCAACCTGGACACATATTGTTAAATCTAGACACCTATTTGTAAATCTGGACACATTTGTAAACCTAGAAACATTTGTAAATCTGGACATATATTGTTTAATCTGGACACATATTGTTAAACCTGAACACATTTGTAACTAACCTAGACAAAATATAGCCTTGATAAGTTTTTTGGCATTTTGAGGCCTCTAGAGGCCTCATTTGGCATTTTCCCGTGGTCATCAAAGATGAACTTATTCATATTCTTCCAAAGCCGCCATGATAGCATAACGTAAAGTTTTTCTTTTCCTATGGTAGATTTTCAAAAACGTAGGCAATCCACTCCCCGGTATGACGATGCATCAAACCATCGCCCGCTGCCAAGCCGCTTCTGCTATATTACAATCTCGGATTGCATGTAAAATTGATTTCTCAGCACTACAATTGGAACAACCGGAGCAATATCAATCTTATTTGCCTTGAGATTATATTAATTGTTAAGTTATTCCAGCTCCCACGCAAAATTAGCCTTTCGGGGGAACACATGCAGTTGCCATATATATTTCATTCCAAATCGGATCGGGACCATTAGAAATTGAAGGATTAGCATTAGCTTGCACAACAAGTCTGTAAGCATCCCTCACCGTAAAGTTGCCATGCTTACTAGACACCAAAAAAACTCATCATGAGGTGTTTGAGTGCTTAAAGACAGTGTTAAAATTCTCTTCACATCCACCGGGGAAAATTATCTCCTCTATGAGTTGTTTTTTTCCAAGTCAACCTCCAGTAGGTCATTATCATTGAACCGTACATACCACATCCAACACCCTTTGAGGTGTAACGATGAGTCCCGAACCATCTCCGCTCAACCACCTACATCCTTATATCTTCATTGTCTTTCATCCCTAATCTCTACCTAGTGCCAAGTTCCAAGACAGTGTGCGTTGCACATACTCCGCCAAGCTAGAGAAGCTTAGGTTATAAGCCGCATAGCCTTCTAAACCAAGTTTCCAGGGAAATACTTAGCTTTTAACACCCGTGCTAGGAGAGAGTTAGGTAAAGTGTGGATCCTCCAAATCTATTTTGCAGGTAGTGCATCATTGAAAGCATCAAGTTTTCGAAATTCTAAGCCACCTTTATTGAGTAATATAGTAATATATATTTAAATGTTTTATTTTTTGGTTGTTATAGTTAGTAAGCCTCTTCTAACTATTTCCTTATTATTTTTTGTATTAGTTTCTGATGCTCTTTATTTTCTTTAGTTCAACTATATATACTCTTATATGGTTCCCTATTTTGCAATCAATCAATGCTAAGCTAAACTTTCTCCTACTTTGTTTCCTCTGCTTTCCTTATTGCACTTCCATCTTTGTCATGGTATCAGAGCAGCAATAGATCTGCCAATTTTTTTCGTAATTCTTGCTTCCTGCTTCTGCTCCCCTGCTCCTGTTCTTTTCTTTCTTTCTTTTCTCTTCTAAAAAAATGTCAAGTTCACAACCTCAATCTAATCCACAACCTGAAGTGGATGTATCTTTAGTTCCAAATTCTCCCTACTATGTTCATCCAAGTGACAATCCAGGGATGAAGATCATCACTGACGTTTTTTCTGGCTCTGGGTTTCTTGATTGGAAGAGAGCCATGATCTTGGCCTTGTCTGCAAAAAAT
The DNA here is from genome assembly GCA_951394345.1 of Salicornia ramosissima. Taxonomy (NCBI): domain Eukaryota; kingdom Viridiplantae; phylum Streptophyta; class Magnoliopsida; order Caryophyllales; family Amaranthaceae; genus Salicornia; species Salicornia ramosissima. Next base: position 44,477,489 of record OX596232.1, read on the forward strand.
AATTTGGGGTTTGTTGATGGAACTCTGCCCAAACCAAATCCTACTGCAAATTCTTCTAACACCCTTCTTATTCAAGCTTGGACAAGGGTTAATAGCCTCCTAATTTCATGGATTACAGGATCATTATATTGGAATCACATTATGCAAAATCTGTAAGGTATTTTTCCACTGCAAAGGAGATATGGGACAACCTAAATCAAAGATTTGGAGAAGCATCTGGAGTAATGCTATACAATCTGGAAAAACAAATGTCTGATATACAACAAGGTAATGATTCTATTGCTTTGTTCTTTACTAAACTCAAATCACTATGGGATGAGTTAGATGCCTTTGATCCTCTAAGTGTATGCACTTGCACACAATGTATTTGTCAAAATGCCAAAGTCAATCTCAAGTCTAGGGATAATAGAAGATTAGTTCAATTTCTTATGAAACTCAATCCTATATATGAAACTACAAGAGGCAGTATAATGCTTATGTAACCCTTGCCAGAAATTGCACAAGCATATAACATGGTAATTCAAGAAGAAAGAAACAAAGAACTTACCAAACAAGCCCAACAAACAGAACAATCCATGGCTTTTGATACAAAACGCCCATACTTTCCACCTCCTAAACAAAATTCTTACCCTTCTAAATACCCAAGTCCAACTGTTAATCCTACCAACAACAAATTTTTAACAACAGAACAAAAGAGGGCCACTTATTTCTGTGATTATTGCAAGATATATGGGCATACTATTCAAAGATGTTTCAAGATTCATGGATATCCTGATAAACCAAAAAAGATTGCTGCATACTCTGCTAATCAGCCTCAAGAAGCCACAGGATCCACTACTCCAACTCTAACCATTGATCAATACAACAAACTCATACACCTCATTGATTCTAAACAAGATGAGTCTGCTCCAATTCCTTCTTCTCATACTGCTCAACTTGTTGGTAACAACTATTCTTCTACTTCTATTTCTTATTCATCTTGGATTTTAGACAGTGGTGCCACAGACCACATTTGCAATAATCTACATTTTTTTACTTCTTTTTCTGCTATTTCTAATAATCATTTTCTTACTATTCCTGATGGTACTAAAGTAGCAGTAACACATATTGGAACAATTTCTTTGACTAATGGTCTAATTCTTAAAAATGTTTTACATGTCCCAAATTTTCATTTTAATCTAATTTCTATTAATAAATTGTGTACTGATCATGACTTTGTTGCAATTTTTTCTTCTTCTGATTGCATTCTTCAGGGGGTCTCTCTTCAACCTCTTGTTCTTGGTAATCTAAAAGATGGGTTATATTATCTACAATCTTCTTTGCTAAACTTTCCTTCCAAACCAACTTCCACTTCAGAGCATTCTGTTCTTCCTGCTTCTTGCACAATGGAAGTTGATCAAGCCAAACTATGGCATTTGAGGATGGGACATATGCCTTTTAATAAGCTCAAATTAGTAAATAATACTCTAAATGTCAAAGAATGTATTGATACAACTATCTGTCAAATTTGTCCTTTTTCTAGACAAACTAGGTTGCCTTTTGATCATAGTGAAATAAAATCTACTTCTTGTTTCCAACTTGTACACATAGATGTATGGGGTCCTTATAAAGACCTTACTTATAATAATTTCCATTCTTTTCTCACTATTGTAGATGATTTTACAAGAATGACTTGGGTGTATTTTCTTAATTCTAAAGCTAATGCAGTCTCTTCTTTTCAATCTTTTTTCCAATATGTTGAAAATCAATTCCAAACTAACATTAAAATTGTCAGAACTGATAATGCCCCTGAACTTACTAAAGGAAAAATGCAAGAATTTTTCTTAAGCAAAGGCATCATAAATCAAAAATCTTGCCCCAATACTCCTCAACAAAATGGAGTTGTAGAAAGAAAACACAAACATCTTTTGGAAACAGCAAGATTGGGGTGAGTGTGTATTAACAGCAGCTCATTTAATAAACAGAATGCCTCTGTCTATTTTGCACAATATTTCACCTTAACAAAAGTTATTTGGTATTGCACCATCCCTGTCTCATTTGAGAGTCTTTGGGTGTCTTTGTTTCATTTCTACCCCTTCCCAACATAGACTCAAATTTCAAGCTAGGGCAGATCCATGTGTTTTCCTTGGCTATCCTTGCAATCAAAAGGCTTACAAAGTTTTAAATTTAAAAACACATCAAGTTATGATCACAAGAGACATTGTCTTTCATGAAAAACATTTTCCTTTTCATCATTTTAATCCTTCCTTCCTAAATGATTCTTCTAATTTCCAAATTTTCTTACCTGTTTTTACTCCTTTATCCAACTATGAAGACTTCCCTATACCAGAAATTTTTTCTGAACAGCCTATACCCATTTTACCTTCTTCAAATACTCCTTCCTCTCCAAATTCATCTACCTTACAAAATTCTACTAATATCCCAACACAAAATGCTTTCAACCCTACTAACACCAATCAACTTAATGCTCAAACTTCAGCTCCCAATCCTGTGTGTTCTGACACCACTCCACCTATTGATCCAATCCTTTCTGTTGCTCCAAGAAGGTCATCCAGACCTAGCAAATTCCCTGAACATCTCAAAGACTATGACATTGATCATCCATATTCTCAACATTGGTGTAATTTTATTTCTTCATCTAATTTACCCTTATCTCATCATGCTTTTATTGCTAAAACCAATACCATTATAGAACTAAAAAAATTTAAAGAAGCCTCTAAAGACCCTAACTGGATAACAGCTATGCAAACAGAATTAGATGCTTTGCAAAGAACTAATACTTGGAGAATGGTTCCCCTACCTTTAGGAAGAAAACCAATTGGGTGCAAATGGATTTACAAAGTCAAATATAATTCTGATGGTTCTTTAGAAAGATATAAGGCAAGATTGGTAGCTCAAGGATACACACAACAATATGGCATAGATTACTCAGAAACCTTCAGTCCAGTTGTAAAAATGACAACCATAAGATGTGTAATAGCTTGTGCAGCAGTTAAAGGTTGGCCAATTTACCAATTAGATGTAAACAATGCTTTCTTACATGGAGATCTTCATGAGGAAGTGTATATGAAAGCCCCTGATGGTGTGCCAAGTCCCAATGGTTTAGTGTGCAAGTTATCTAAATCTCTTTATGGTCTCAAACAGTCCTCAAGGCAATGGTTTAACAAACTTTTCAAAGAATTAATTTCTTTAGGATTCCAACAATCTAAAAATGATTACTCTTTGTTTACTAAAAAAGAAGGAGAACATATTACTGTCATTGCAGTATATGTTGATGATATTATAATTACAGGAACTAATCACAATACAATCCAAGAATTAAAACTCCATTTGGATATGACTTTTAGCATCAAAGATTTGGGTTTTTTACATTATTTCTTGGGCATTGAAGTCACTTATACTCCTCATGGGATTGTTCTTACACAACAAAAATTTACAAAAGAGTTATTGCAAGAAGCTGCCCTTGGTGAATGTCAGCCAACAGTGACACCATTACCTCAGAATTTGAAGCTGAATACTTCTGATGGTGACTTATTTTATGATCCTCTTTTATATAGAAGTTTGGTTGGGAAACTCAACTATCTAACTCACACAAGACCTGATCTAGCCTATGCAGTTCAACATCTAAGCCAATACATGCAAGAACCAAGGAATCCTCATTATCAAGCTCTCATACATACTCTCAAATACCTCAAAGGTACTGCTGGACAGGGCATCATTCTCTCTGCTTCAGACCAACTCACTCTTCAAGCCTTTTCAGACTCTGATTGGGGAGCATGTGTTGACACCAGAAGATCTATCACAGGCTATATTCTAATGCTTGGTAATTCACCTATTAGTTGGAAGTCAAAGAAGCAAACAACTGTTTCAAGATCAAGCTCAGAAGCAGAATATAGAGCACTAGCTAGTGCTGCCTCAGAAACTAATTGGCTTGTTCGAATTCTTGAAGAGTTAGGCATCACTAATCTCAAGCCTGTGAAATTACACTGTGATAATCAATCCACTATCCACATTGCTGAAAATCCAATCCAACATGAAAGGACCAAGCACATTGAAATAGACATTCATTTCACTCGAGACAAAATCCTAAAAGGCTTGCTACAAATGTCCTACTTACCTACTATAGAACAGATAGCAAACATCTTCACCAAGATCCTCCCATCAAAGCATTTTAATTCATTAGTAGGCAAGCTAGGCATGTTCCAACCCATGCCTACCTTGAGGGGGAGGGGGGTATTGAGTAATATAGTAATATATATTTAAATGTTTTATTTTTTGGTTGTTATAGTTAGTTAGCCTCTTCTAACTATTTCCTTATTATTTTTTTTATTAGTTTCTGATGCTCTTTATTTTCTTTAGTTCAACTATATATACTCTTGTATGGTTCCCTATTTTGCAATCAATCAATGCTAAGCTAAACTTTCTCCTACTTTGTTTCCTCTGCTTTCCTTATTGCACTTCCATCTTTGTCATCCTTCTATTTTAGGATGAATAAATTGTAACAGCCCCGGAAATTTGAACCTTTTCCTTTCTTTATAAAACTTAATTTTACCAAAACCTTAGCCCGAATTTCTAGAGTTGTTACTCGTACGCCCACCTCTGATAAGAAATGGGTATACGAATAAGTAAAAGCAAGATCGTAATGTTTTCAAATTCCAAAGAGAATTTTATTCATAATACCAAAGTCGTACAAAGTTCAAATCCAAAACATTAAAAGTTAAAATAACCCATTACAATTTGTTCTGCTAAAGCATAAAGCCTATGATCAAAGGGTTTAGCTAGTCTCAACAAGGATTCCTAGTCATCCTCAAACAAGTAAGCCATCCCTACTACTCACCTGCACAAAACCCCGAAGGAAAACAACAAACAAACAAAGAATAACACAAAAATCAGAAAAACTGAGTCTGATCGACTCTACCCCATAAAACGGGTTTTAGTTTAAAAACAGTTGACATAAAAGAAACATCAAGCATTAACTGAACCATAATTAACCAATTCACAAATTTTAGAGCAATTATTATTCAAGATTATTAATTGGGAAAATGAACGTGATAGGGCCTCTTTCAACCCGTCTCAGAATTTTCGGCCTGGCCTGCAGCTTATCGACAGAGTGTCCCGAGTGCATACACCCCTCACAGAACTGATGCGTATCCGCAAGTGCGTGCCAAAAGTTCAGGAGGAGGACGAAAGCAGATTATAACAATTTCAATGATTCAACGACTATTCAACACATGTCCGACCTATTGCGTGTCCACCACAACAATAGGCCCACATTGGGTATTCCCCAATGAGACACCGTTCATCACCCTAATAGGTCGTCACCGTTCGGGCTACTTTTCCTTTGAAGATTGTTCCACTTTAAGTTTAGATTCATTTGGTTTTGAAAATCATTTTATTGATTACAACAAACTCAAAATAAATCAATGGTCACAAAATTCAGCACTTTAAGAATTCTCCATGAGTAATCAAACCATAAGGCAAACTTGCCAATCCAATTCAATAACTCGTAACCCATCGTTCATCAATAGACTCCACTTATACTTCCGAGTCAAAGCACGTTCAAATATTCACCAATCCATACCCAAATTCCATGACGAAAATACTCATCAAACAACGACAATCAAAGAATTGCTAAGAGCGTCAAACATTTCGAAATCATATGCATAGAAAATAATTTTCGAAAATAATTAATATTCTTATAATCATACTTTTCGAAAATACATATGTATATATGTACCAAATAATTTTCGAAAATAGTAAAATACGATTACATAAAACATTTGGAGATTTTAAGTTGCAAAAATCATAATATAAATACGTAGTACAATTTCAAAAATTGGAAATAATAATTTTTATCCATAAGAGTATATTTTCGAAAATTTCAGAATTTATAAATAAAATAAATGATCTTCTTTTGGACTTCTAATGGGTATTTGATACACAAATTATATGGTCTACAACACATGTACACAATCCTTAGTCCAAAAACAAGTTTTATTTTGATTTTCGAAAATAACGAAAGCATAATTAAACCATTATAAAAATCTAGACAGCAACTATATTTGGCATAAAATGCCTTTAAAACCATCACATTAGCACTCTAAAACACGTCTAAAAAATTCCTTGAATGCCCATATACATCCACACGAAACACTAACTACTTTACAATTAATCATAATTTTACGTCATCAAAACAACTTTAAAAACAATAACTAAAACAACTACTTAAGTATGCATATAACTTCTACTAAAACATAAATAAACATAACTTTTTTTTTGAAGATAAGATGATCACTTAATCATTCATAGAAATAGAATCCATGAGTACAAAGGAAGAGAGTTTGTGGGGAAGACAATTGTCCCACACTTGTTGGATTCCAAAGGGAATAAATCGAGCTAAATTGTGGGCTAACACATTTTCATCCCTACTTACATAAGACCAACTAACAAGCTCAAAAGAATTGCTAACATCCAAAACATCATGCAAGATACAATCCAAATTAGTGAGACAAGATCTTCTTTTCTCAAGTTTCGTGGCCACCTCCAGTGAGTCGGTTTCAACAGCCACTTGCTTCCACCCACGCTCCCTCGCCACCTTCAAGCCAAGCAGAACCGCCTGCGCCTGTGCTACCACCACAGACACTAAGCATGCTAAAACATAAAGCGTAAAAACAAACTAATCTAGACTAAGCATACAAGAACCTAGGGGCTAAAGAAAGCGGTAGACATCGAAGCATACCTCAACGTCTGGAAGGCTAGTTTAAGTTCGCTCCCTCCTCAGAAAAATAACTCAATTATCTCAGTTATTCTTCCGTGAAAACTTTTCACTTGTTACTTCTCTTTTCTTAGAGGAGAAGTGGAAGAAAGGTAGAGAGAATCGTAAGGAATAAGGAGTGGTGTAAGGGACTATTTATAGAATGGATGGGTGGAGAAAAAGGTAAGATTTTCAATGTGGGACAAAGAGGGTGGAGTGGTGGTGTGTGGCTCTGTGGGAGGAGGAGGAGATAAGGGTGATGTGGTGGTGAGGTGGCCTAAGAGCTGGTGTTGTCAATCATTATTGAGTGGATGACTACTTGACTAAGCACTCTAATAATGCGGCAAATAAAATATGGCAAGGATAAAACGACCTTTAAAAATAAAATTCTAAGCCATAAAAACATTTTTATTCACCAAAATATTTTTCCATGAAATAAAATAATTTTTGACAATACATATATATAATTTTTGAAATTATAAATACATATTTATTTATTTTGAAAATATTCCAACTTCAAAAATAATTTATTATTTTCCGAAAATAATATTATAGCAAAATACTTAATTTATAATAAATACCTTTTGAAAATAATTCGAAAAGCTCTTAGAAAATATTATTTTTGAATGGCTCATGATCCCCTCGAGATCTTTACAAAAAGTTATCGGGAGTTTGAAACAACTCATAACATAGTTTGAAATAGCCTAAGTCACTGATTTGATAAGAGTCTATAATCCTTCCCCGTCCTTGACAACATATTTTGCTTCCAACCGTGACATTTTTTCCATATTGAATCTTTGATACTCATAAAGCTGAATTTTTTCAATCTCCCTACCATGGTTTGCAAAATAAGATATTTATCATGCCATTCTACTTACTCCATGCCTAGGACTGCTTTGACTGTCTCTTTCTGACTTGGTTGTAAATTTTTTTCTAAAAGAGACTTCGCACTCGTCCAAATTGACCTTTTGGTCCGAAAGATCTTCATAGTTTAGTAAAACATTTAAAATTGTAGTTTCCTCTCGATCATTTGCTTGTGTAAAAATAATGCTTTCATACATAAAAAAAGGTGAGTAACAGTTGGAGCACCCCTCGCCACTAAGATGTCATGGATAGCCCTAATCTCATGAGCTCTTCTTAAAAGGAGCCCCTAAGGCTTTTGTACATAGAAGAAATATATACGGAGAGATAGGATCCCCTCGTAAACATCTGAACTCGAAATAGGAGGTCTCGAGGGTTCAAATAATTTTCCAAAATTATCTAACACAATATTAGATATTTGTTTGTTACCATCATGAACCACCCAACCAGAACATGTGAGTTTAGTTCCTTTTCTTTCTTTATTTGGCTTTCATATGGATATGGAAATAAGCAGAATTATAGTCCCCCTCGATCTCTTACTATCATAGGTCTAAAATGTTGCCAAGTCGTCGTTTCTTGGGCTCATCTAATAATATAATGCTGCCGAAGAATTAAGTTTTCTAATGTACTTGTTTGTTTGTAGAAGGGTTAAACTTAGCTCGTATTTTACTTCTTATCGTCGGTGTTTCTATTGCCCTTTACAAATTACATTTTCCTTAATAGTTAGTAGTAATGTTACTTAAATTTTTATAAACACTTGGGATAATATAGACTTTTTCAAGGACACCATAGCCCCTTGGTTTATATAACATGCATTATTAATGAAACATGTGAAATCTTTGTTATTAAAGTTTTGAATACCTGAAGCCCAAAGTAAGTTTTTCTATTCTCATTTTTAGCCATGTTCTCACGAAATCCTAATTACTCTGTATATTTTTAGGCTTCAGTTTATTTTTTAAAGGAAAGTTAGGTTGTCTTCCTTTCGAAGAAACAACCCGACTTGTCACCAGCTAAGAAATAAGAAAAAACTATTAAATGTTTGCATCAAAATTAAATGACATTATTAAATGAACATAAGATATACCTCAAAATTAGAGAATCAGAAAATCAGAAAATCATGCAGAGAATCACAAGTAATGTCATATGACATTATGGCTTCAAAAAATCATGTATGTGAGCCATAGGATGATTAATGGTGAGAATTGGGTTGTTGGATTGGATGTGTTCAACAAGTTTAAATAAATTTGTTACATCTCATTAGGGCTTGTTTATTTCAGTTCAGTTCAGTTAATCATTATTCAGTTCAGTTCAATTAATACACTTCTATTCTATTCAGTTCAGTTCAGTTCAGTTCAGTTCAGATCAGTTCATCTCTATTCAGCTAATATAAACGAGTCCTTAATCCGACTCGTTTAATAAATGGATACTGTCATGTCGATCCGCTTATTTAAACATGTCAAATTATTTGACCCAAATTCGTTAATAACATATCAATTCTATGTTTGATTGCAATATTGTATAAGTTTTTGTATATAATATTGGCAATTAGATATAAAGGAGGCATAAAGTAAATCTAACATTACAGGGATCATATTATTATTATTATTATTATTATTATTATTATTATTATTACTATTATTATTATTATTATATTATTATTATTATTATTATTATTATTATTAGGAATATTTGATTCTAATAATACAACCTTTGGTGGTTTAACAATGAATAAACCAACTTTTTGATTATTCATTAATAAACCAACCTTTATACCAAATTTCTTTCAATGAACCGAAACCTGTTGAAACTTATGTAACAGGTTAACTGAGACACGTGGCATGTTATAATTGGTCTATTTTTATTTTTTTACAATTTATTTATTAAATTAAAAAAAATCAGATTTTTTTTTAAAAAAAAAAAACCCGTAAACCCCCCTCCCCCACCATCTCTTCTTCCCCACTATTCTTCTTCCCCACCCCTTCTCCTTCACCACTCTCTCTCCTCAAGTTCTCCTCTCCCCCAATCACCTCTGCCGCCGCCGCCACCACCACCCCTCCCTCACGTTTTCTCTCTTCCCAACCACATCCACCACCACCGACACCTACTCCTACGTCACGTCACCACCGCACCACCACTTCCTCTCTTCTCTACTTTCTCTTTGCACGGGGTGGGGGCTCGATTGGAAGCTAAGGGGGTCGATGGTGGCGGCGGTGGTTTGCAGTGGGTGGATCTAGCTCGTGGGATTGGGTTTGGATGGGGGTTCAAATGGGTTTTGGTGGGCGTTCGAATGGGGTGGGGGTGTCTAGGGTTTGGGTGGACTCCTCCCTCACGTTCCTCCTCCCCACTCTTTCTCCTCCCTCACGTCATCACCGCATCACCACTCTCTCTCTTCTCTTCTTTCTCTTTGCACGGGGTGGGGGCTCGATTGGAGGCTAAGGAGGTTGATGGTGGCGGTGGCGGTGTGGCGGATTGCAGTGGGTGGATCTAGCTCGTGGTTTGGGTTTGGGTGGGAGTTCTAATGGGTTTGTTTGGGGGGTTCGAATGGGGTGGGGTGGCTAGGTTTTGGGCGGTTAGGGGGTCGGCAGGGAGGACGGTTGGTTTTGGGCGATCCGACTTGGTGGTGGTGGCTGCGGCTGGATAGTGGTGGTGGTTGCGGCTGGATGGTGGTGGTGGTTGCGGCTGGATGGTGGTGGGAGGTGGGGAGGGAGGGTGGTTGGTGTTTTTTTGAAATAAAAATAGGTTTTTGTAAAATAAAAACAAATTTCGTAAAATATTTAAAATAAAAAATATTAAAATTACCTGCTATTAAGGTAGCAGGTAAAAAATTTTACTGAAAGAAATTTGGGTATAAAGGTTGGTTTATTCAAGGATAATCAAAAGGTTGGTTTATTCGTTGCGAAACCACCAAAGGTTGTATTATTAAAATCAATTATTCCTTATTATTATTATTATTAGTATTATTATTCTCACGGTTTTAAAATGTCAAGACCATATTTCAGCCTTAAACAATAGGGAAAAAAGGGGGAAATCCGAACAACATTGGAAGTAGGTTCGAATCCGTGGTATCACTTATGTTGTACCGTGCTCTCATGACTGAGGCACGTTACAACCTTACAAGGATTATATTATGCTATTATTATACCTCAAAATAGTACTCGTAGGTAACGACACATAAACTATACGGAGTACTTGTAAAACAGAGATAATAACGCCATAAATGACACAGATAAAAATGGCATAAGCTCAGAGAGAGCTACTGAACACCGTAACATTTTATAATAATGTCATTTTATCTTTACAAATATTATAATCAAGAAAATATATTTTCCTTGCGGATGCGTGTTTTGGCCAAATTGGATTCGATAATCAACAATAATAGGGCACGTTTTCAGGTCTAGTACACCACATATACTACAAAAAAATTCCATTAACGACGGATACACTGCACATTAATGACGGCCTAAATCAAGTCGTAAATTTTGATTTTTTTGAAAATTTTTAGGCATATTTTTAAAATTCACCTAATATCTAACCTAAACCCTATGAAAGTAGACTCATTTATGACGAGATTGCAACGGAAAAAATTATTTATAGCCTACTTTTCTACGACGAGGTCACACTTTTATGACGGAAATTCGTTTCTCATCATAAATAGCATCTTTTCTAGCAGTACGTGACCATTAGTTACTCCCCTCCGTACCGAATTAACTGCTCCATTTAGGGTGGAATTTAAGTTGGGACCCACTTTTGAGAAACAATAAGGGTAAAAGTTAAAAGTTATAAATAATTGTAGATAAAAAATAGTGGGTATTAAGTGGTATGTATTAAGGATATAAATCTAAGGTTGTATGTGAGTCATTTGCCAAAAAATATAAATGGATCAATTATTTTAGGACGCATGAAAAAGGAAATTGGAGCAGTTATTTTGGGACGGATGGAGTAAACATTAGAGCAAAGTATAAGTGTTAGATCACGAGTAGAAAGTTTTTAGAAAGTCACATGTTGGTCGTATTAGAGCTGTAAGTTTGATTAGTAATTTAATTGTTGGTTAACCTATTAGCCTAACGCAAAATGAACTGAATTAACTGAACTGAAATGAACCAAGAATCAAATGACACCTAACTGATATACCAAATGAAATAAAATGAATTGCACTCAACTGAACTGAGTTATAAACTGAAATCAATTGAATTTAAAATGTTTACTATTTAACACTGTTTTAAACTGACCATAACTAAAATGAACTGAAAATTATTTTAAATTGTTAAAGGACTAACCAAAATGAACTAAAAAAATATTTTAAATTATTGGTGAACTAAAATGAACAAAAAAAAAATTGTAAATTGTTGGTTAACTAAACCAAAATTCTATTTACAAATTAACATTCCCTCTCAAATTTAAATGAAAAATTAACCCTTCCTTCCAAGTGTCAATGAAAAATTAACCTTCTCTTTCAAATTTCAGTGAAAATTAAATTTCCTTCCCAAATTTCAATTACAAATTAAGCTTCCCACCGAGATTTTAATGAAAAATTAATCCTCCATCCCAAATTTCAATGAAAAATTAACCTTACCTCTCAAATTTCAATTTGAAAATTAACCGTCTCAAATTTCAATGATAAAATAACTTTGTCTCTCAAATTTCAATGAAAAATTAACCTTTATTTCCCACCCCCCCCCCCCCCAAATATCAATAAAAAAATTAAACTCTCTCCAAATTAAAGTTTTAATGAACAAATTAACTTTATCCCTCCCAAATTTTAATGAAAAATTAATTGTCCCTCCTAAATTCCAATTAGAATACTCCAATAATCAAATGTCAAATATTTCCAAAAATTATTTAGGAGTAAAATATTGAAAAAATTGTAAATATTAATCTAAAGTTTGGTCGATCTCTATCTATTAATCCCATCTTCAATTTATTTTTAATTAATCCGAATTTTAGCCTTATCCTCCAGTATTGATCCATGTAGATGGGTAACTTGTTTAATAGGTTAAAAAGACATGGGGCCCACCTAATTTTTACTTTACTTTTCTTTTTTGCCGTATTTACTTTACTTTAGGTTATTTAGGAACATAAATACTTTTTTGGTATGAGCTATGCTCGGTATATAGATATATCCTAAATAAACATTTATTTATTTTTTTCTAAAATATATGCTTAGAGGATTCAGTTAATTATAATATTATATAAATATTAGTTTTACAGAAGTTTAAGGAGATTAATTTAAATATTGTTAGTAGGTAATTAAAAATTAGTTCATAAATTAAATTTTTGTTTAAAGAAAAAATTAGCTTTTATTTAATTTGAAATAACATAATTGTTATAGGACAATCAAAGAAATATTAATTTTGTAGAAGTCACATTTTTAGGAGATTGTTTTTTCGTTATTAATCTTCTTGCGTGAAATCTATGAGGTTGTTTTTTTATAATAAATGTATGGATTGTTTTAATTTTTTAAGGAAAATTACTTATTGAATATTTTTTATATAAAAAACCCAGAAATATGTAAGGGGAAGCTGACAGATAGAAATTCTTGGTTACCACATTTAGTAGTAAGCATATATATAAGCGAAACTTCAATTATATTTTTAAGATAAAAAATGATTTTAATGCTTCAAAACAAATTTCGGGGGCCTCTATTTTTTTATTTCACCTCAGGCCCTCAGATTGTCATGAATGGCCTGCGTATAATATATAGTGGGGGAAGTCAATATAGAGAATCTCTTTAATCGATAAATTGTGATTTCTTTTAATTTATACCCCTCCTAATAAAACTATCAAACTACACATACCCTTATTTACACATATTTTAAACAATTATTAAAAAAAACTAATTTTGGTATTACACATTACCACATCCTTACCCATTAACGAAGATTAATAACTACCATTACCACAAACCAAAAATTAATATAAATTGGGGATCACTTTGGGCAAAAAGTTATGGAGCAAAAAATATAGTTTATTTTGAAGTTAATTTTGGTTAATATCTTTACATTGATTTATGTGGAGTGCGTGTGCATAAAGATTGTTAGATTTAATGGTTTTGATGTTGACTTATACTTAGGAAAACTCATGGAACTTTAACATGTGTGTTTAAGTATTATGCTTTTATATTAATGAGCATATGTATAACTTGGAAGCATGCATGATGATCATCCAGAGAAGGATTGGAGCACTTTCAAGTTGTATTTGAAGATCATTCATAGAAGATCGACATGAAGGAACTTCACTGGAGAAATTTGAGTTTCGGAGTACATATATGCTTTAAGAAACTAGAGGTATCTTGTCAGTTTGTATTTTTAGGCATCTTATATTTTGGCAATTCAAGTTAAGTTAATTAGTGGAATATAAAATATGGTACTAATGATATTTTAAGAAAAATATTATCTTTGTTAATAAATTAGTTTTAAAAAGGATCTATGAAAATAAATTAAGTTTATATATTTATTAAAGTCCTTTTATATAAAACTAAGTAAAATATTTCTCATTAAAATGATTTTAAAAGGAATTAAAAATCAGATTTTTTGACTTGGTAAAACCATGTAACAAATCGATGTTGAGTCAATGTTTATTAGAGTTATTTAAGGAGCTTAAAACAATTTTATATTCGATAAAAGCTGAACAAACGATTTTAAGTCAGTTGAGCAAAAGTAGGATCCGACTTGGACTTTGACTCCAGTTGTGTGGCTTGGCAGTCAAGTACATGGGACAGTGGGACTTGTTCACCAAGTAATCAAAGCTCTATAAATACTGTTTTCACGTCATTCTAACATGAGCAACAACATATATACTTGAGCATAAAAATTTCATTGTGTCTTCTTATTGCCAAAATACTAGGATTCTTATTCTTTTTGAGTTGTAATATGGGGATTTGGGTTTGAGTAGAGTGAACTCTAGAGAGAAAAAGTGACTTAGAGTTAAATCAGAGTGCAGAGAAAAAGAGAGAGAGAGTGAGTGTGCGATCAATTGAGGGATTGATTGCAATAGTAGATCAGGTTTATGGTGAAACTTGATAAAGTTAGTTTGTATTATGCCCTAATATAATACAGAGTAAATCCTGAGTGGTTCACATTTTTACTTCTTGTTGAGTTACAAAAAGGCTAGGTTTACGTGTTTTGAGAATAATCTGTTTCTTTTATAAATTCCGCAAAATCTACACTAGTTTTTTCAAACTACAATTCACCTCCTCCCTCTTGTAGTATTTATCTTCTCAACAAAGATTTTAAAAAATCATGAGATATAAAGATATAATGTAACCACATTAATTAAAATAAAGATATAAACAAAAATTATAATTTTTTTTTAATTTTTATATTGTGCATAGAGATATATTTTATCAAGATAAGCATACAAATTCATATGCACATATGAGAATATACACTCTCAAAACAAATGCAATGTATACTTTTTCAAATGACTTGGATCACTTTGAAGATAAACTAAAGCAAGGAAAAATATCCACACCCATATTTACCTTATTTATGATGAGAATACGTATTTTTGGTTTATAAATTTTACTTAACCAAAATATCATTCTCAAATTATAAAATTCTTATTTTTTTCTCATAAATCAGTTTTTAATTCCTATCAAAAAATATTTTAATCAGAATCTATTAGTAAATTTGTAATAACTAAACGTTAAAAAACTAATTTTATAGAGAAAATTTATTATTTTCAAATAAAAGAAATATTTTTTTATTCTCCATAAAAAAGGATTCATTTTGCAACTAGGATTTTTCACCGCAATTTTATTGCTTTGATTTATCTCATAATTGTTTTCCTCTAACTAAGCTTTACTCACTATTTTTATATGATCATTTGCAGATTTTATATCTTTATCATTCTATATTAATTTTGAATTTTAAAAAAATTCTTATACTGTACACACGTAGCGTGTGCTTCTAATCTTGTAGAAGTTAAAACTAATATTTGGAAGTGAGCCCCACTAACGCCAAAGTTAATGTGTTTTTGTTTATGTGCTCAAATCTATTTTTCAAAATCTAGCCCATCTTTGAAATTAATTTAATTTTAACAAAAGACGTATTTCTTTGAAATTAATACTTCTACTTTTAACTACCTTATGTAACATACTTAGGGTGCATTTGGTATGATAAACAAATGTAATGGAAATGTATTTGATAAGAAGTGGAAAAGAAAATAAAAGGTTTTACTTTTGATATTTGTTTAGCATCCTAATGGATTGGAAACAAATAAGAAGTTTTAATTGAAAAAAAAAAATATGTTTCCACTACTTTAACAGGGGTAACAAATGAAACAATATTATTTGAATCCCTTTTCTGCATCAAAATTAAATTATCTATATCAAAGACCTTTACGTCCCGTTTGGTTGTTGGTAATAAATTGTGGTAATGGTAATAGATTTAAAGTATAATTCTGCGAAAGAAGAACCTTATAATCTCTATGGAAAACATATATTCATTCCCAAGATTGAATTTTCATCTTATTTTAGGTTATCATCCATTGCCATGAGAGAGGGTGGTATTAGATGTGAATGAATATTTCTGAAGAAAATTTGATAAATTTGAGTTAAGCTAGCACCACCATGAGAATGAAGTTTGATCTCTCTTCTAAATGTAGTTATAAATTCATTCCCATTAATACTATTTATGACCGCTACCAAACGAGTCGTTAGGGTTTTTAGTTTTACTCTTATAGCAATGATACCTAAATACCCTAGAAATCAAGAAGTTTGTGAATTAATATAATTATTAAATTCCATGTAGGGATAATTATATAATACTTCAATTAGGTAGCCGTACCTATGTCGGATACCGATACGATACCGATATCTCACTGATACCCGATACTTCACTCTAATTTTTTTATTACATTTTTAAAAATCATTTTACCTTATTTTAGCCATTTTTCCCGTGTTTCTATTGTTCTTTCAAAAGGACTTTATCATTTTACATGATTATTTGTATTTTATAATTATAATTTTAATTAGTTACATTGAATATTTTCATAAAATTTCATATTTTTATATATTTTATGTATTATTTTCTTATTCATACCCGTATCCTTAATTTTAAAAGTGACGTACGTACACGTTTTATGCCTGTTTTCGAGCACGTACCTGAATCCATGCAACCTAGATTATGTGGCGTGATACCTCCCACCAATCAAGCTACAAGGTCACTGATACGCCGACTGGTATTGATCAGCCACATCTTACTTTTCAACCCGACCGACCCAGTTCAACCGGGTGGGTTAAACACTTTTTAGTATTTTTATGATTTGTTGATATTTTCTATAACATTAGACGACTAAACTTTACTATCAAATTTCAAAATTGTCATTTCGATCGTTTATATGTTGAAAATGATTCTAAAAGACACTATTTATTAATTCTTATTATTTAGGATACAATTTTATACTTTTTTTTATAAATGATGTTATAAATATTAGATTTAGAACACAAAATAACATTGCGGTTATAAATATCTAAACCCGTTGGGTGAACCTGAACCCGAAGTAACTGAGTCACGAATAAGACATCTAAAACCCGAACCCGATAACAATTCGCTTTAAGTAACCCAAAACTGATATCAAGTTAGCATAACCCGACCCGACTTGTTTGTCTACTTATAGCAATGATACCTAAATGCCCTAGAAATCGTGAAGCTTGTGAATTAATATTAATATAATTATTAAATTCCAAGTAGGGATAATTATATGGCCTGATGCCTCCCACCAATCAAGCTACAAGGTGACTGATACGCCGACTGGTATTGACCAGCCACATCTTACTTACCCCTTCGTTTTTTTTTTTCGCATCTCTCTTACTATAATAATAATAATAATAGTGTTCACATATCTGTCAACACGCATAGCATAATTGTAATTTAATTACCATGAAAATTATACAGTAATGTTAATTTATTTATTTTTTTATTTAATTTAATAATTTAGGCGGTCCACAAACATGGTAAAAATACGCCTATATAAAGAGATTATAGAAACAAGTATATTCATTCCTCATATCTAGCTCATTAATTCATAAACATGGGAAAATTAGGAGGAATGGCTTCTCTTATGGCCACTCTACTAGTGGCGTTGGTTACCTTCAATATGCCTTCGGTAACTATAGCCGATTACATATATTCCTCCCCACCACCCCCTGCCCACTACGAGAAGCCACCCGTTGAGCATTACTCTCCTCCACCATCCCCTGTTTATAAGTCTCCACCGGTTCATCAATATCCACCTCCTACTCCTGTTCACAAGTCTCCTCCTCCTCATGGATATACACCATCCCCTGTCTACAAGTCTCCTCCCGTCCATAAATATCCACCACCCGCACCTGTTTACAAGTCTCCACCAGTCCACAAGTACCCACCACCCACCCCGGTTTACAAATCACCACCAGTCCACCAATACCCACCTCCAACCCCAGTTTACAAGTCACCACCAGTCCACAAGTACCCACCACCCACCCCTGTTTACAAGTCACCACCAGTCCACAAGTACCCACCACCTACCCCAGTTTATAAGTCACCACCAGTCCCAAAATACCCACCACCCACCCCAGTTTACAAATCACCACCAGTCCCCAAGTACCCACCACCCACCCCAGTTCACAAGTCACCACCAGTACACAAGTACCCACCACCCACCCCAGTTTACAAATCACCACCAGTCCACAAATACCCACCACCCACCCCAGTTCACAAGTCACCACCAGTACACCAATACCCACCCCCAAGTCCTGTTTACAAGTCACCACCAGTCCACAAGTATCCACCACCCACCCCAGTTCACAAGTCACCACCAGTACACCAATACCCACCCCCAAGTCCTGTTTACAAGTCACCACCAGTCCATAAGTACCCACCACCAACCCCAGTTTACAAGTCACCACCAGTCCACAAGTATCCACCACCCACCCCAGTTTACAAATCTCCACCAGTATATAAGTCTCCCCCAGTTCACACGTACCCGCCACCTGCTAGTACTCCCTATGTGTACGCTTCTCCTCCTCCTCCTCCTTACTAAAACAAGCTACCATCATCAGAATCTCGTCAAGGTAAGCTTGATGTAACTCCTCCATCAACTTAATCAAATAATTGCATTGCATGCATGAGAACTTAATGTTCGTTAGTTGATGATGTGAATACAACCAGAGATAATATAGTGCGTATTAAGGTTATTCTCTTAAATAATACGACTACTTTGTCCATTTTTTGTTTTTTGTTTGGTTTACACTTACTATGTTAGCCTGTTAAATTAGGTACTCCGTCTGTATTTACTTTTCTTTCCTATATATTTTAATTGTAAATATTCTATCCATACGTTTTTTAATCATTAACATCTTTAATTATTTGATGAATATTTTACTATGGACTCCCATAATAGAAAGCTAATTTTTTTTTTATTTTTACATTATTTTTAATTAGTAAATCTAACATTTTGTTTTAATTATTTTCTTATTTTTGGAAATATTTTCCGAAAATAAGAAATTTTTAAGTATTCAAAGAAGACTTTTAGTCAGAAATGTTTTTTAAGTAATTAAAAAAAAAAATTCAGTTAGATTTACTAATTAAAAATAATATAAAAATCAAGCATTCTTAGCGATTTATTATAACAGTTGATAGTCATAAGATCAAAGTAGAACCATCCTTAATTATTATGTTTAGTAAGATTATAAATAATGATATAAACCAGTCATTGAGACGAATCAAATATGATCTCAGTTATTAACGCGTGCAATTTTCGTCTTTTACAGGTGAAAAGTTTCATCACCATTGACAAAAGAAAGCCAATTTGGAGGACGTATCTTTGTTGTCCGAAAAGCTGGAAAATAATTGAGATAATGTAAAAGCTTGTTGCTTTGCTGAGTGATTTAGCGATTTATTTTAAATAAAACGTATTTTATTGTAAGTGAAAAAAAAAAAGTTTATATAATTAGTTAATTTATTAATTAATTCAGTGGTTTATGCATGGTCATCTGCGTCGTGTTTATGATTATGTACTTTTACTATTGAGATTTTACTTTAATAAAGAAGCAAAAAAAAAAAGAAAAAAAGTTGAATAATACTCAAGTTGATGACTCAAAAGTGATTAACGTACAATTATTATAGTTAATTATAATGTTGTGCAAAAAGATAAAAACCGTGTATGTATTACTTCGACCCCCGTGTATGTATTACTTCGACCCCCGTGTTGTCTCACTACATCAAGTCACCACATTTTTATGTTTGATTCAGAGTACAATTTGAATACTTTAGGTTCCGTTTAATAGAGCGAAAATGTTTTCCTTGAAAACAGTTTTTCGCATTTTACATTGTTTATTTTCGGAGAAAAAATAAAGTGTAATATTTGGGGTGAAAACTCATTTTACACCATATTGGAAACATTTTCTCCCAAATTTGGAAATAAAAATATTTTCCGTGCAAGTAAACATTGGAAAATTTATATGAAAATGAGTTTTTCAGGGTAAAACGTTTTTATGGAAAATCATTTACATCGAAAACAATTTACATCCAAGTAAACGGACCCTTAGGTCTATTTGGTAGGACGTAAAAATTTTTCAATGTAAAATGGTTTTTCATGAAAATCATTTTACAACGGAAAACTAATATGCAAGAGCATAGTTAGGTTTTACTTACAAGTCATAGAAGGTTTCTTCCTAAAACTAATTGGTAATAGGAGGAGTAACTCCTAGATTTATAAATTAGTTTAGTCTCTCCTCATCTTCCGATTGGAACACTCACTAGCACACTATCTGGAATTCAACACATGTATTGTACATCCAAAATTGAAAATGATAAACCCTTAACTTAAAGACTTGTCGCCTTACTGCCCTTACCGCTGGAGAAGTTTAACTCATGTGCGCGTATACACTGAATTCCTAATGGTTCTATCGAGTTTTTTTAATCTCAACGGTAATACTCATTATGATTAAAATTTCCAAATGTAGCATTGTGGATGAATATTCCGTTAAGTAACGAAATATTTCGTTAATTAAATAAAAATAATAATAAAAAAATAGTCTATTTAAGGTTTTACGGGTCATTTTAGTCTTTAAGGGTCGGTCCGATTTGAGATTGTAATTTGCAAAAAATGATCCGATTATCCCCGATTTGCGTTCCCAATTTGTCTCAATTTGCACGCATTGATCTAGGTATAAAGAAAATAGTCTGCTAAAGGTTTTACGGGTTATTTTAACCTTTATGGGATTCGATTTGAGGTTAGGATTAGCAAAAAATGACCCGATTAACCATAATTTGTGTTCCCGATTTGCCTCGATTTTTGTGCATTGATCTACACGTAAAGAAAAAAGTCTGCTTAAGGTTTAATGGGTCATTTTAACCCTTATAGGGTGCGATTTGAGGTCGAAATTGGCAAAAAAAATAAGACTAGCTCGATTAGCCCTAATTTTCATTCCCAATTCGCCTCGATTTGGGCGTCTTGACCTACATATAAACAAATAGTTTGCTCAAGGTTTATAAATCCATTTTAATACTTACGATGTCTTGTTTTGTTAATTTTGATTAACTTATTTTTTTAATATAGTTTTTTAGTTAATTATAGTTAAGTAACGTATTTCTTTACGTTAATTTTAATGGTTTTTTGTTAAATAACATCACATTTGGGAATTTAATCATAAAGAGTATTACTGTTGGTATTAAAAATAACTCGGTAGTACCATTGGGAATTCGCCAAAACACGGTACTACCAATGGAAATTTCCCTAAACATTATGGTGAGATTGCAATCAAGATTGTGGATATTTTTGAACTTCCTTTATTCATAAATAAAATTTGTCACTCTGAGTTATGAGCCTTAGCCTATTAGTTAAATCTTGCGAATGTTGAGTCTCAGGTTTTGAGCTCGAATCTCATTGGACGCATTTGTGAGGAATTGAGGATTTCATATCTTCCCTTTTACTGATACGTGTATCAGTTAAATTAGCTCAGATGGACCGCAATGGGGCTCGATTAAAGACTACCGAAATAATTAATTAAAAATTTTGACCTTTCTGTTTGGTCTATTTTTATAGATAATAATAGATAACAACCATTCAGGACGCACTGGATTAAGTAGCAAGAAAAAGTATATTATACTGTAATTTCTCCAAGCTAAGTGCCCTTGGTGTTAAGTTTTTTTTTTTTTTATGAGGTAAAGAATTCCGATTAGTCTCTAGTGTAGAGTCAACCTAAGGCATCTTTATTTAGGATTAAGGAAAGGGAAGAGGAAAAAGGATGATGCAATCTTTTCATAGTTAGATTACTATGACCCTCATGTGCAATGTAATCAGCGACCTGATTTGATTCTCTATAACAGTGGTGGGTTTGGATTTGACTAAAGTATTTTAGGTCTAATTGTATGTCAGAAACTAAATTTTTGATTTCCCAAGGAATTTTCCAAATATCTTTAGTAGCATTGATAACAGTTAAATTGTCTCCTTCAATGACTAAATTTTTAATATTTAAGGTAATGGCTTCTCTTACTCCATGTTTTAACGCTAAGCATTCTGCCATTAAGATAGAGAAGTCTTTATGAACTTGCTGAGCTCCTGCAAGGAGCATTTCTCCGTCGTTGTTGCGGAGAATATATCCTATTGCTGTTGAATTTGAATCAATCTTAGATCTGTCGAAATTGAGTTTGAATTGGTTAGGTTGGGGGGATTCCAAAAAAATTAATACTTTGAAGCCCTTGGTGTTAGTTATCATAGACAAAATGTTATAATAGACAAAATGTCATCCATCTTATGGGCTTAGATTAGACGCCACCCGTGTCCACAATAATGGTAAAAAATGCTATTACCATGGATTAATTATGGTAAAAAATTGGTCCATTAACAACACAATCATCCAAATAATTTTGGATAATGTGGCATGCGAAAAACATGAAGTGGCAATGTGCATGCAAGCAAATGCTACATACAGACACACAGAGCATCGAAGTAAAAATGATACGGAGTACATGCAAACACAAAGACCATCGAAGTCATTAGTAACGTGACATGCAAATGTTGCATGTAAAAGACACCTCACCGAAACAAAAGTGACACATTCTACCCATAATTTAACATTAAAGGCCCATTGTCGTCGAAAAATCCAAGAGACCGGTATTTGTTTCACATTTCACATTTCCGCCACCCCCATCAAATGTCAAGCGTGGGACTCTTTGTTCCGGCCCGTCACAGGGGCAAGTCTAAAAAAGTTTTAAAAGCTTAAAACTATAATTACTTGGTAAAGGTATACACAGAATATATACGCAAACAGATAAAATAATGACATGTGTGTCCAAGCACCTGACCCATGTAACAACTATCAATGAATCATCTAAAACAATAACATGGTAAAGTACCACGTTTATTAAATTTGAAAAATTGGCATATCAGCACCACCTCTGGGTTGTGTGCACAAAACAATACCACCTAAAGTGGATGTGGAAGGCAACACGACCTTTTGTAAAGGTTGCAACGAGCATAAATGCAGCATTAATGATGTCCCCTGTT